>OZ022263.1:146208747-146386247 GCA_963978885.1 Nemotelus pantherinus
CCACTTCTCACCATCGAATCCCCTTTTTCTTTGTCCAGAAAAATTTTCACTATACCGCTAGAGCGGTTTATTTCCAATACGCATTGCTTCCAATTTTGACGCAATTCGGGCATCCCCAAATTATATGGTACAGTCAGGGATCGCAACTCGCAGCTGATCGAGTACTCGTTCAGACATGTTGTGGAACATGTGATAAAACAAACGTTTCGGCTGTCAGTAGGTGGCAACTTGACAACTGTCACCTGCGGAGAATACCCGACGTGCTGAGTGATGTATATTTGTATTTTCTTTGAGTTTTTCCTTCACTATAATTTTATATGTTTCAGCATCGCAACAGTCGTGGGGACGACCCAGACCCTGAGAAGTCTCAAAATGCCGGGCACAACTCACTGGAATCCGACTGTGGACATCTTCAGTCCTCACGCTTTGATGTCTTTAGCGTGGTGATTTCCCAGCACCTTTCCTTTCTCGTCTACCAGCTCGTAGATTACCTGTCCCATTTTACGCTTAATCGTTGCCTTAATGAACTTTGGGGCGAGTTTAGCCGCAAATCGGTCAACTGCACAGCTTAGTGAATGATTGCGTACCCAGACGTCTTGACCGATGGCAAAATCTTTTACACGGCTTCTGAAATTGTATCTTTGCGCACCCTTGTTGTATGCCTCAGACATTTTGGTTTTGACCTGACAATGAATCTGACGTAACCGGTCACAATTTGGTACTGTCACAACCTCTCCATCCTCAAAAGCCTGTAAAGACTTCAAAAGCGCGTATTCAGAACCATGGTGGATAGGTTGGTACCCGAACATCAGGAAATGGGGCGATCAACCTGTGGACTCATGTACTACATTACGAAATGCGGCACATGACTCCGGCAGGTTAGCTTCCCAATTCCGATGGTCGTCCCCTATGTAGGCTCGAATAGTGGTTAGAATAGACTGGTTGGCTCTTTCGGAAGCATTAGCTTGGGGTGAATAGAAAGGGGTGTAGCAATGGTTCACCCCATATTGAGCCAGGAATTCCAAGAAGAGTTTAGACACAAATTGGACCCCATTGTCAGTATGGACGGTTTCAGGCACGCCAAAAGTCAAGAATACGTATTCTTTTAAAAATTTCACCATCGACTCAGCTGTTGCCTTGGGTAGAGCCTTGAGCCAAATGAATTTGGTATAGTGATCGAGCACCACCAGCAACTGGGTGTTACCTAGCTTTGAACGAGGATATGGGCCCATGAAGTCAAAAAACAAACGTTGCATTGGTCGACCAGTAATCCTGGCAGCACCCATAGGTGGTCTCATTGTAGCATTCGTGGCCTTAACTTGCTTGCAAATAGAACAATTGTTGACATAGCTGGTGACATCTTGACGCAGCTTCGGCCAGTAATAATAGCGTCGCAAGACTTCTAGTGTTTTACGAACCCCACAATGTGACCCCAAAGGGCTGTCATGACTACGTGCCAGCAACACTTGTCTTCCTCCTTCAGGCACCCACACCTTTGCACTGGGAATATCTAAGTCAAGGCCTCCGTGTGATCCTAGATGAATATACACAACTCCGTTCTTCGTGTACAGGTTTTCGAACTAATCCGGATGTTGCTCAATCTGATGGACGAGATTCATGTAATCAGGATCCTGAAAGGCCTGTGAGGGAATGTTCCCTAGCAATTGGTGATGCTCAGGAAGACAAACAACAGCACAATGAGGCCCCCCTTCAGAGTCGCGTGCTCGTGATAACGCGTCTGGTACGACATTTTGAGTGTCTGCTCGATGTTCGATGTTGAAATTGAACCTTTGTAATTTTAGGCTCCACCGTGCTAACCTCCCCGACAGATCTCTCTGGCCCATTAACCATTTCAGACTAGCATGGTCTGTGATAATGGTGAAAGGCAGCCCCTCGACATATGCCCGAAACCTTTTGACACTCTGCACCGCAGCCAAGCATTCTAGTTCGGTAACGCTATAGTTGCGCTGCGCAGCATTCAACTTCGATGACATAAAGGCGATGGGATGCTCTCCACCATCATCATCTTTCTGAAATAAAACACTGCCGATGCCGGTGGCACTTGCATCGCACTGAATATAAAAGTGCCGAGAGAAATCTGGGTTGATCAACACAGGTGCAAACACTAAAAGTTCCTTCGTCCGATCGAAAGCCTTATTAGCAGCCTCAGTCCATACGAACCTTCTTTTACCCTTAAGCAGATCTGTTATAGGTGATGTAATAGACGCAAAATTTGGAATGAAACGCCTATACCACCCACCCATCCCCATGAATCTCCTCACGTCCTTTACCGTTTTGGGTCGTGGATATGCTATGATGCCGGAAACCTTTTCAGGATCCGTCTTTAGGACACCATCACTTATCACATAACCTAGGTATCGAATTTCTTTTTGGACGAATTTGCTCTTCTCAACATTGATGGTCAAATTCGCCTGCTGTAATAAATTGGCCACAATAGACAGCAATTTGAGATGGTCATCAAATGTTGGACTTGTTATCAGCAAATCGTCCAAATAAACGAATACCTGGTCATGCAACTCGTGAGGGATGACCTTATGCATTAATCGACACATAGTCTGTGGAGCATTGCACAATCCAAAAGGCATGACAGTGAAGTGATACAAAGGACGTCCAGGTACTGTAAACGCTGTCTTTTCCCGCGATTTTGCATCCAAAGGGATCTGCCAAAAGGCATCTTTCAGGTCCAGACTGGTTATAAAGCGTGTGGACTGCAGACGTGCTAACAGGCTCTCGATCAACGGCAAAGGATACGCATCTTTGACAGTTACCTCGTTCAATCGTCTGGCGTCCAAGCATAACCGTACTTTACCCGGTTTCCGAACAATGGTGACAGGTGAGCTCCAGGAGCTCCTACTTTCCTCAATAACCCCTAGAGACAACATGCGGTCTAGCTCGTCATACATCAACTTCTGAACGACAGGTGACACGGCATAATGTCGCTGTTTAATAGGCTGGGCATCACCAGTGTTATGGTATGGGACAATAAGTTGGTTCTGCCTAAACCTAACTTGTTAAAAGAAGGAAATTGATGTGTGACTTCATCCAGCCTCCGTTGATCTTCAGGAGTTAATTGATGAAAGCCAGAGTTCATGTCCGGGACTTCAATAGCGGAGCACTGAGGTGCAATCTTAAATGCATCCCAGAAGTCTATACCAAGATAGACTGGGTTGGTTAGACTGGGGCATAACAGAAAGCGTATTAGTTTACTTTTGTTTTTAAACCGCACCAGGGTACTAACATATCCAAGTACTGGAGCTCTTTGACCGGAAGCTGTGTGAACTACTGTTTGCATGCTGTGAACGTACAAACCGAGCTCTGCAACCAGGTTTAAAGCACATGCACCCAAAATGCTCACACTGGCTCCACTATCGAGTAACCCAACGAGCCTACGCCTTTTAATAAAAATTTCGGCAAAGGGGCGGTTATAACCAGACATGGTCACAATGGAACTGACACACTCTTTCTTCAAGAAACGCCTCAGGGTAAAATACCTCCATGAACGATTAAAACGCTCAGAGGAATGCCTACGATCTCTGCAGATAGTTGAAGAGGTTGAACCATCATTTGCAAGCGTTGAAGGAAAGGTCTTAGCTGGGGTACAGTTCTGACAGGAAATCATTGTCGCCGGCGTAGCTCGGGATCCACATTCGTAGCTACGTCTGACATCTCGGGTCTGGAGGAACGAGTGTTTGGAGGAATACGCAACCTCCCTGCTGAAAGCGTATTCCTGCCTGAGTTTCCCGACTGACAATTTGGGCATTTGGGTTTCAGAGTTCCTTCTCGACCACAACCAAAGCAGAAGAGTCGCTGGAAAGGTTTCGAGCAATCCATGAAACCGTGCCCTAAGTCGAGGCAATTCCAACATACTCTGTAGTTTATACTACCTTCCGCTCCGCGATCCATATTAAGCATATCATTAGAGACTGTTTTCACTGCGTGTAGTTCTTGTCTGGAAGCGAGGGAACCCCTATACTCTTCAGGATGTTGAAATAGTGGCGTCCTTAGATCAGAAGACTTATCACCTTCGTACAGCTGACAAGATCGTTTCTCGTAAACACTACGTGGCTGACTGCTAAACGGAAGCCGACGGAAATTCTCCGATGGAACATTGTACGGACTTGCTTTCATCGCCTGAATTTCCTCTTGATAGGAAACATCTGCAGATGACGGTCTAAGCTCACGTATCGAGTGTCGAACCGGGGAAAGAAATGTGTCTGCTTGATCAGTAATACCCTGATCTCTCCCGAACTCAAGTTCATGCACCTGGCGCGCTCGACGATTCGGCTCTCGATCACCATTCACTCCCAACAGTCTCCACTCTGATTCTATCAAACAGCAGCGTCTAACTAATTCTCGGGTTGTTTGGAATTCTACACCAGCCAAGTGAATTCTAAGTGCTGGGGACATATTCCGAAGAACTACACACTGAAAATCAAGATCCATTAAAGGGGTATTCAATTGTAGGGAAATACTCTCAAGGGCATCAAAGAAATCCTGAAATCGTTCTCCTGGTTTTTGCAATCTACCATCTAACATTCTCCGCACGTCCACATCGGACCTAAAAGAGCTGAAACGTTCCAGAAATTCTACCCGTAACCTACTCCATAAAAGCGGATAATTCAATTCCCGGAAACGCCAGTACCAATCTGCGGCCTGTCCTCGCCAGTCTATAGCCAGGGTGGCTAGAGGAACGTGGTAATCTTCCGCCAAGGACAACACACGAAACATAAACTGTCTCGCGGTCAAACCTGAAGTCGAGCCATCGAAAATCAGGTTCCATTTAGTTATAGGGACTTTTATTGACGATCGCTCACTCATCTCTGCTTGCGCCTGAAAAGTGACTCTTGGTGGATCATTACTGATCAAAGTACTCGGACGAGACGCTTGCTCTTGGTACATTAAAGAACTTTCTTCGTGAGGAATTCGTCTTCTTGATGACGCAGTGGCTGAACTGTGTGTTACCGTCTGACCAATAGGAGACGAATTCGTTCTCATTGCCTCTGTGATTCTCGTGCCTTGAGCAGCCGAAGAATAGGCTCAAGCGTTCCAATTGGTGCTGGAAAGGCGTGTAACTAGGGTCCCAACTATTTGTTCTCCGACGCATGTTCAAATAAAGTATATAGTTTAAATAAAAAAAAATCAATCCACAATTACGTATATTTTTTCCCAGATAAGTATGAGCAGCAACCGAAAGAATTCACAATCAAAAGAAAAACCTTCAACTTCTTCTCAATATCGTTCAATGATAACGCAGTTATGTACAGCCAAAATAATATACACTAGTAATGTATCAGCAAAACCAAAGTTCTTCGAATTTGATGACTATAATTTCCAATTCATAAAAAAAAATAATGATTCTTACGGATCCTCTTCGTGACAGGAATTAAAGACAGGAAGGGAAAAGGTATAAAGTTTAACACTAAATGATGAAATGGGACTGAGGAGATCAGGAGGTTACAGATCTCTTGTAGTTGCTTTGAAATGACCCAATGATCATCTATCCTGGGTCCTGCTCAAAATAATTTAATCGACTGAATAACATCTTACAGATGGACAAAGATCAAGAACAGCTCATGGGTCACTTCAGTGGATACTTTCCCCCAGATGCGGCAAACTCAAGCTAATCCAATAACAAGATTAATTCTGTTAACCAGAAGATATTGCGCGCCTTATCTTATTTAACTGGAGGTAATCCCACAACCACAAGAGACTGGTCAGCAATTAAAGAGACGAGCTCTGTTCGACACATAAAACGAAGACAATAGCACGAGATGGGCGCCAATGCTGCATTGACGACCGCTCGACAAGATGATGGTAGAAAATTGAAAATGTCAGGTATAAAACTGCAACCATAGCCAAAGAAAACAAAAAAAAATGGCTGAGGCAACAAGATGCTCCTATTAAACATTTGCCACCCCAGCCGAAAGCACATCTGCCAAAAGAAAAGTATATGAAAAGGAAGCCAAAATTTTGGGCGCCATTTGTTGCGACCGACTGAACTCTGTCGAGCCGTCGTCAGTGCAGCATATATTTACTTAGAGATCTTCCTTCTCTTGCCCGGCGTGCCTTTTCCCAGCCGACTAGCTCAGCCTGGCGTGGGTTGGCGGGTGGAAGATCTCTACGTGCTATGGCACGCAGACAATACAACACTCGCCACATTTCACAGTTTTAGATCAGGAAGAAAGGAAAACAAAGAGTATCCGTAAGAATCATTAACGAAATGTTTATTCCATTTGTATTATTTACAAAAAAAACTCAAGCAAAAAAATAATAAACAAATAATATAAGAAGAAAAAATTCAAAAAAAACCAAAAGTCCACAATCCAATTAACTAAATTCAAGCAAATAGGTCAAATAAAATCAAAGAAATTGAATTAAAACAACTAAAGTCTAATTTGGGTGGGGTTTTTTCATGCCCAACCCCGGCCGGAGTGGAGTTCACATTGATCACACATTTTTTTTTTGTTTGAAATAAAAATGTGATCCAATTGTAGAGATAAAATAATAATACCAACAAAACAAAAAAAATATGCAAAAAACTATAATACCAAAATAATTGATCTGAAAACAAGATGTTAATTCGAATAAATAAACCAATTAAATATATAATCATGCAAAAGTAAAGAAAAATAAAAGCGAAATTTAATGAAATTTTACATTCCCCCACACCTTTAGTTTCTTTTTCCTCAGTTTAAACTTCAGATTCATTTACTTAACGAAAAAAAATTATTTATAATTATTTGTTTGATTTGCGGCAAAAACGGCATTCAATTCTTCTCCGACACTCCTAGTCATAAAGCGTTATACTCCACTTCTGAACTTGAAAATTTCTCCTTTCATCAATTTTACGGCTTAATACAGCTTAAGGTATAAAGTTAATAAGATACTTGGCAATTACTTATCTGGTTCCATGCGCGTAGGTTAACTGATATGATGAGAATCGTCACCAAGGAAGCTGGTGTCTCGCCCCAAGAACACGTTAGCCTTGAAATTTGCTTCTGCTTAGGTGCGTTAACGGTTTCCATACCATGAGCCCGCTCGAGGAATCACAGAAATTTTTCGTCCAGGCCAAATTAATTCACAACGTCTGCCAACGACACCGCCTTCTGGTAAGCACACTGATAAGATTGCTTTCTTCTTTCTCCCAGCAGTCACTTGAATTTTCTAATATTTCACCCACTTTACTAAACTCTTTCAAACTTTCAAACAATTTATTAATTTTTCACTATTGCACAATAGTTAAACTACTATCTTTTTACTTCAGACAGTTTTGTACTGGAGTCTTTTCCAAAATTTCCCTCAAAATCTCCCCTTTTTCTGTTCAAATCAACTTATATTTTAATTTTATAGCCACCACAAAAGAATCCGCTGAACTGCTTTCTTCCACTTCTCACCATCGAATCCCCTTTTTCTTTATCCAGAAAAATTTTCACTATACCGCTAGAGCGGTTTATTTCCAATACGCATTGCTTCCAATTTTGACGCAATTCGGGCATCCCCAAATCATATGGTACAGTCAGGGATCGCAACTCGCAGCTGATCGAGTACTCGTTCAGACATGTTGTGGAACATGTGATAAAACAAACGTTTCGGCTGTCAGTAGGTTGCAACTTGACAACTGTCACCTGCGGAGAATACCCGACGTGCTGAGTGATGTATATTTGTATTTTCTTTGAGTTTTTCCTTCACTATAATTTTATATGTTTCAGCATCGCAACAGTCGTGGGGACGACCCAGACCCTGAGAAGTCTCAAAATGCCGGGCACAACTCACTGGAATCCGACTGTGGACATCTTCAGTCCTCACGCTTTGATGTCTTTAGCGTGGTGATTTCCCAGCACCTTTCCTTTCTCGTCTACCAGCTCGTAGATTACCTGTCCCATTTTACGCTTAATCGTTGCCTTAATGAACTTTGGGGCGAGTTTAGCCGCAAATCGGTCAACTGCACAGCTTAGTGAATGATTGCGTACCCAGACGTCTTGACCGATGGCAAAATCTTTTACACGGCTTCTGAAATTGTATCTTTGCGCACCCTTGTTGTATGCCTCAGACATTTTGGTTTTGACCTGACAATGAATCTGACGTAACCGGTCACAATTTGGTACTGTCACAACCTCTCCATCCTCAAAAGCCTGTAAAGACTTCAAAAGCGCGTATTCAGAACCATGGTGGATAGGTTGGTACCCGAACATCAGGAAATGGGGCGATCAACCTGTGGACTCATGTACTACATTACGAAATGCGGCACATGACTCCGGCAGGTTAGCTTCCCAATTCCGATGGTCGTCCCCTATGTAGGCTCAAATAGTGGTTAGAATAGACTGGTTGGCTCTTTCGGAAGCATTAGCTTGGGGTGAATAGAAAGGGGTGTAGCAATGGTTCACCCCATATTGAGCCAGGAATTCCAAGAAGAGTTTAGACACAAATTGGACCCCATTGTCAGTATGGACGGTTTCAGGCACGCCAAAAGTCAAGAATACGTATTCTTTTAAAAATTTCACCATCGACTCAGCTGTTGCCTTGGGTAGAGCCTTGAGCCAAATGAATTTGGTATAGTGATCGAGCACCACCAGCAACTGGGTGTTACCTAGCTTTGAACGAGGATATGGGCCCATGAAGTCAAAAAACAAACGTTGCATTGGTCGATCAGTAATCCTGGCAGCACCCATAGGTGGTCTCATTGTAGCATTCGTGGCCTTAACTTGCTTGCAAATAGAACAATTGTTGACATAGCTGGTGACATCTTGACGCAGCTTCGGCCAGTAATAATAGCGTCGCAAGACTTCTAGTGTTTTACGAACCCCACAATGTGACCCCAAAGGGCTGTCATGACTACGTGCCAGCAACACTTGTCTTCCTCCTTCAGGCACCCACACCTTTGCACTGGGAATATCTAAGTCAAGGCCTCCGTGTGATCCTAGATGAATATACACAACTCCGTTCTTCGTGTACAGGTTTTCGAACTAATCCGGATGTTGCTCAATCTGATGGACGAGATTCATGTAATCAGGATCCTGAAAGGCCTGTGAGGGAATGTTCCCTAGCAATTGGTGATGCTCAGGAAGACAAACAACAGCACAATGAGGCCCCCCTTCAGAGTCGCGTGCTCGTGATAACGCGTCTGGTACGACATTTTGAGTGTCTGCTCGATGTTCGATGTTGAAATTGAACCTTTGTAATTTTAGGCTCCACCGTGCTAACCTCCCCGACAGATCTCTCTGGCCCATTAACCATTTCAGACTAGCATGGTCTGTGATAATGGTGAAAGGCAGCCCCTCGACATATGCCCGAAACCTTTTGACACTCTGCACCGCAGCCAAGCATTCTAGTTCGGTAACGCTATAGTTGCGCTGCGCAGCATTCAACTTCGATGACATAAAGGCGATGGGATGCTCTCCACCATCATCATCTTTCTGAAATAAAACACTGCCGATGCCGGTGGCACTTGCATCGCACTGAATATAAAAGTGCCGAGAGAAATCTGGGTTGATCAACACAGGTGCAAACACTAAAAGTTCCTTCGTCCGATCGAAAGCCTTATTAGCAGCCTCAGTCCATACGAACCTTCTTTTACCCTTAAGCAGATCTGTCATAGGTGATGTAATAGACGCAAAATTTGGAATGAAACGCCTATACCACCCAGCCATCCCCATGAATCTCCTCACGTCCTTTACCGTTTTGGGTCGTGGATATGCTATGATGCCGGAAACCTTTTCAGGATCCGTCTTTAGGACACCATCACTTATCACATAACCTAGGTATCGAATTTCTTTTTGGACGAATTTGCTCTTCTCAACATTGATGGTCAAATTCGCCTGCTGTAATAAATTGGCCACAATAGACAGCAATTTGAGATGGTCATCAAATGTTGGACTTGTTATCAGCAAATCGTCCAAATAAACGAATACCTGGTCATGCAACTCGTGAGGGATGACCTTATGCATTAATCGACACATAGTCTGTGGAGCATTGCACAATCCAAAAGGCATGACAGTGAAGTGATACAAAGGACGTCCAGGTACTGTAAACGCTGTCTTTTCCCGCGATTTTGCATCCAAAGGGATCTGCCAAAAGGCATCTTTCAGGTCCAGACTGGTTATAAAGCGTGTGGACTGCAGACGTGCTAACAGGCTCTCGATCAACGGCAAAGGATACGCATCTTTGACAGTTACCTCGTTCAATCGTCTGGCGTCCAAGCATAACCGTACTTTACCCGGTTTCCGAACAATGGTGACAGGTGAGCTCCAGGAGCTCCTACTTTCCTCAATAACCCCTAGAGACAACATGCGGTCTAGCTCGTCATACATCAACTTCTGAACGACAGGTGACACGGCATAATGTCGCTGTTTAATAGGCTGGGCATCACCAGTGTTATGGTATGGGACAATAAGTTGGTTCTGCCTAAACCTAACTTGTTAAAAGAAGGAAATTGATGTGTGACTTCATCCAGCCTCCGTTGATCTTCAGGAGTTAATTGATGAAAGCCAGAGTTCATGTCCGGGACTTCAATAGCGGAGCACTGAGGTGCAATCTTAAATGCATCCCAGAAGTCTATACCAAGATAGACTGGGTTGGTTAGACTGGGGCATAACAGAAAGCGTATTAGTTTACTTTTGTTTTTAAACCGCACCAGGGTACTAACATATCCAAGTACTGGAGCTCTTTGACCGGAAGCTGTGTGAACTACTGTTTGCATGCTGTGAACGTACAAACCGAGCTCTGCAACCAGGTTTAAAGCACATGCACCCAAAATGCTCACACTGGCTCCACTATCGAGTAACCCAACGAGCCTACGCCTTTTAATAAAAATTTCGGCAAAGGGGCGGTTATAACCAGACATGGTCACAATGGAACTGACACACTCTTTCTTCAAGAAACGCCTCAGGGTAAAATACCTCCATGAACGATTAAAACGCTCAGAGGAATGCCTACGATCTCTGCAGATAGTAGAAGAGGTTGAACCATCATTTGCAAGCGTTGAAGGAAAGGTCTTAGCTGGGGTACAGTTCTGACAGGAAATCATTGTCGCCGGCGTAGCTCGGGATCCACATTCGTAGCTACGTCTGACATCTCGGGTCTGGAGGAACGAGTGTTTGGAGGAATACGCAACCTCCCTGCTGAAAGCGTATTCCTGCCTGAGTTTCCCGACTGACAATTTGGGCATTTGGGTTTCAGAGTTCCTTCTCGACCACAACCAAAGCAGAAGAGTCGCTGGAAAGGTTTCGAGCAATCCATGAAACCGTGCCCTAAGTCGAGGCAATTCCAACATACTCTGTAGTTTATACTACCTTCCGCTCCGCGATCCATATTAAGCATATCATTAGAGACTGTTTTCACTGCGTGTAGTTCTTGTCTGGAAGCGAGGGAACCCCTATACTCTTCAGGATGTTGAAATAGTGGCGTCCTTAGATCAGAAGACTTATCATCTTCGTACAGCTGACAAGATCGTTTCTCGTAAACACTACGTGGCTGACTGCTAAACGGAAGCCGACGGAAATTCTCCGATGGAACATTGTACGGACTTGCTTTCATCGCCTGAATTTCCTCTTGATAGGAAACATCTGCAGATGACGGTCTAAGCTCACGTATCGAGTGTCGAACCGGGGAAAGAAATGTGTCTGCTTGATCAGTAATACCCTGATCTCTCCCGAACTCAAGTTCATGCACCTGGCGCGCTCGACGATTCGGCTCTCGATCACCATTCACTCCCAACAGTCTCCACTCTGATTCTATCAAACAGCAGCGTCTAACTAATTCTCGGGTTGTTTGGAATTCTACACCAGCCAAGTGAATTCTAAGTGCTGGGGACATATTCCGAAGAACTACACACTGAAAATCAAGATCCATTAAAGGGGTATTCAATTGTAGGGAAATACTCTCAAGGGCATCAAAGAAATCCTGAAATCGTTCTCCTGGTTTTTGCAATCTACCATCTAACATTCTCCGCACGTCCACATCGGACCTAAAAGAGCTGAAACGTTCCAGAAATTCTACCCGTAACCTACTCCATAAAAGCGGATAATTCAATTCCCGGAAACGCCAGTACCAATCTGCGGCCTGTCCTCGCCAGTCTATAGCCAGGGTGGCTAGAGGAACGTGGTAATCTTCCGCCAAGGACAACACACGAAACATAAACTGTCTCGCGGTCAAACCTGAAGTCGAGCCATCGAAAATCAGGTTCCATTTAGTTATAGGGACTTTTATTGACGATCGCTCACTCATCTCTGCTTGCGCCTGAAAAGTGACTCTTGGTGGATCATTACTGATCAAAGTACTCGGACGAGACGCTTGCTCTTGGTACATTAAAGAACTTTCTTCGTGAGGAATTCGTCTTCTTGATGACGCAGTGGCTGAACTGTGTGTTACCGTCTGACCAATAGGAGACGAATTCGTTCTCATTGCCTCTGTGATTCTCGTGCCTTGAGCAGCCGAAGAATAGGCTCAAGCGTTCCAATTGGTGCTGGAAAGGCGTGTAACTAGGGTCCCAACTATTTGTTCTCCGACGCATGTTCAAATAAAGTATATAGTTTAAATAAAAAAAAATCAATCCACAATTACGTATATTTTTTCCCAGATAAGTATGAGCAGCAACCGAAAGAATTCACAATCAAAAGAAAAACCTTCAACTTCTTCTCAATATCGTTCAATGATAACGCAGTTATGTACAGCCAAAATAATATACACTAGTAATGTATCAGCAAAACCAAAGTTCTTCGAATTTGATGACTATAATTTCCAATTCATAAAAAAAAATAATGATTCTTACGGATCCTCTTCGTGACAGGAATTAAAGACAGGAAGGGAAAAGGTATAAAGTTTAACACTAAATGATGAAATGGGACTGAGGAGATCAGGAGGTTACAGATCTCTTGTAGTTGCTTTGAAATGACCCAATGATCATCTATCCTGGGTCCTGCTCAAAATAATTTAATCGACTGAATAACATCTTACAGATGGACAAAGATCAAGAACAGCTCATGGGTCACTTCAGTGGATACTTTCCCCCAGATGCGGCAAACTCAAGCTAATCCAATAACAAGATTAATTCTGTTAACCAGAAGATATTGCGCGCCTTATCTTATTTAACTGGAGGTAATCCCACAACCACAAGAGACTGGTCAGCAATTAAAGAGACGAGCTCTGTTCGACACATAAAACGAAGACAATAGCACGAGATGGGCGCCAATGCTGCATTGACGACCGCTCGACAAGATGATGGTAGAAAATTGAAAATGTCAGGTATAAAACTGCAACCATAGCCAAAGAAAACAAAAAAAAATGGCTGAGGCAACAAGATGCTCCTATTAAACATTTGCCACCCCAGCCGAAAGCACATCTGCCAAAAGAAAAGTATATGAAAAGGAAGCCAAAATTTTGGGCGCCACTTGTTGCGACCGACTGAACTCTGTCGAGCCGTCGTCAGTGCAGCATATATTTACTTAGAGATCTTCCTTCTCTTGCCCGGCGTGCCTTTTCCCAGCCGACTAGCTCAGCCTGGCGTGGGTTGGCGGGTGGAAGATCTCTACGTGCTATGGCACGCAGACAATACAACACTCGCCACATTTCACAGTTTTAGATCAGGAAGAAAGGAAAACAAAGAGTATCCGTAAGAATCATTAACGAAATGTTTATTCCATTTGTATTATTTACAAAAAAAACTCAAGCAAAAAAATAATAAACAAATAATATAAGAAGAAAAAATTCAAAAAAAACCAAAAGTCCACAATCCAATTAACTAAATTCAAGCAAATAGGTCAAATAAAATCAAAGAAATTGAATTAAAACAACTAAAGTCTAATTTGGGTGGGGTTTTTTCATGCCCAACCCCGGCCGGAGTGGAGTTCACATTGATCACACATTTTTTTTTTGTTTGAAATAAAAATGTGATCCAATTGTAGAGATAAAATAATAATACCAACAAAACAAAAAAAATATGCAAAAAACTATAATACCAAAATAATTGATCTGAAAACAAGATGTTAATTCGAATAAATAAACCAATTAAATATATAATCATGCAAAAGTAAAGAAAAATAAAAGCGAAATTTAATGAAATTTTACATTCCCCCACACCTTTAGTTTCTTTTTCCTCAGTTTAAACTTCAGATTCATTTACTTAACGAAAAAAAATTATTTATAATTATTTGTTTGATTTGCGGCAAAAACGGCATTCAATTCTTCTCCGACACTCCTAGTCATAAAGCGTTATACTCCACTTCTGAACTTGAAAATTTCTCCTTTCATCAATTTTACGGCTTAATACAGCTTAAGGTATAAAGTTAATAAGATACTTGGCAATTACTTATCTGGTTCCATGCGCGTAGGTTAACTGATATGATGAGAATCGTCACCAAGGAAGCTGGTGTCTCGCCCCAAGAACACGTTAGCCTTGAAATTTGCTTCTGCTTAGGTGCGTTAACGGTTTCCATACCATGAGCCCGCTCGAGGAATCACAGAAATTTTTCGTCCAGGCCAAATTAATTCACAACGTCTGCCAACGACACCGCCTTCTGGTAAGCACACTGATAAGATTGCTTTCTTCTTTCTCCCAGCAGTCACTTGAATTTTCTAATATTTCACCCACTTTACTAAACTCTTTCAAACTTTCAAACAATTTATTAATTTTTCACTATTGCACAATAGTTAAACTACTATCTTTTTACTTCAGACAGTTTTGTACTGGAGTCTTTTCCAAAATTTCCCTCAAAATCTCCCCTTTTTCTGTTCAAATCAACTTATATTTTAATTTTATAGCCACCACAAAAGAATCCGCTGAACTGCTTTCTTCCACTTCTCACCATCGAATCCCCTTTTTCTTTGTCCAGAAAAAATTTCACTATACCGCTAGAGCGGTTTATTTCCAATACGCATTGCTTCCAATTTTGACGCAATTCGGGCATCCCCAAATCATATGGTACAGTCAGGGATCGCAACTCGCAGCTGATCGAGTACTCGTTCAGACATGTTGTGGAACATGTGATAAAACAAAAGTTTCGGCTGTCAGTAGGCTGCAACTTGACAACTGTCACCTGCGGAGAATACCCGACGTGCTGAGTGATGTATATTTGTATTTTCTTTGAGTTTTTCCTTCACTATAATTTTATATGTTTCAGCATCGCAACAATATGTATATATATATATATATATATATATATATATATATATATATATATATATATTTATATATTTATATATATACATATATATTCACATACAAATAAATAAATAAATAAATATATATATATATATATATATATATATATATATATATATATATATATATATATATATATATATATATGTATATATATATGTGTGTGTATTTATATACTACGGGCTTTCGAACATTAGTAAAAATTCGAAATTATGAACCCTATATCGGCGCCGCTGAGTGCCTTAAAGTTGATAGGGATTTTTTTCCAAATTTCAGTTTGTCATAATCTTTGACAAAAACATTTCATCAACGTGAAATTAGCCGAGGGTATTGACGTTGACCAAAGCCTTATAACAAGAGCCCTCAAAGCTGTGCAGCCAGCCAGTTTTTCGACAAATTTTAACCATTCTTTACCATGTTAATTTGAAATTATCAAAATTACCAGCTTCATTTGTAGCACGCGAAACTTCTGTTCACGAGAGCCGATAAACAGATATTCCGATCATTACGAGATTTACAGGGTATGTTGTTATTAACTAGGGCCAAGTTCGATAGAAGTCATTTTGAAATGTGGGCAACACTGTGGCAGTAGTGCTACTTTGAAAAATCACTACGAGAAAAAACTGCTTTTTGGCATATAACATTCGATTCAGCTTACAAAGTTTAACGAAATTCACACAGTACTTGAACCTTATTCTAGAATACATTTGGTAAAAATTTGAATGAAAAATTAGGATAGAACTGCCAGCTATGGATGTTTTTGTCACCTTAATATTTAAAATTTGCTCAGAAAACTAAGACTATTTTCTCTATAACTTCCGACATAATCATGAAATCAAAAGGAAATTCATGTAGTAGGGTGACCTCATTGTATACTAAATTTCGTACGAGTTTCGTAGCAAAATCATGAATGCACTGCCAGCAATGATAGTTATTGAAGTTTTCTGGCATTTTTTTCCAAGCGATTATTTAATTAGATTTGTAAGTATGAACGATCCTGCAATGACAATCAACTACAAATATTGATGTTTCGAAAATTTGAAAAAAATTGGGAGTGGTAACCTTTAAATTCTTTTCATCCTTATTACTTCCAGCGCAGTCATTCAATCGAAACGAAATTCATAGGGTGGCTTTAACTTAACGTGAAGCAGATTTAGGATATTTTTGATTATGTTGCTAACACAGAGTTGCCAGCACCAGTCATTTTTGTTAATAGTGCACAAACATAAACTTCCATTATATATTCATATGCAAGCATTTACAATTAAAATAAGGAACCATTGCTTAAATTTTCCGAGTTTTGAGAGTTTTTCAGATGGTAGCTTTAGACATCCTACGAAATTCAAAGGTTAGGTTGATCATGAAATTGTTATGGCAGAGATTGAGCTTGTTATGGCAGGCTAATTGCTGCTTCGTTGGAAAAATGTTGCCAGCACTGAGTATTTCCGGAAAGTATCCTTTAGGTAATAAATGCTGGAATATTATTTTGCTACTTAATAAAGGGTTCCTTTTGCGGTACTTGATATTGCTTGAGCTGAGAACTAGACTTTAGTACTTAACAGGGAAGTGATGTTTCACCGAGTTTATAAGATTTCACCGCAAGCTCACTTTGTATGATATTTGACAATTCACTTTACTCGACGAACAGCCTTATTCTAGGGTTTATAGAATCAAGCAAAAGAGGGCACAAATTCTAAAATTTTCATACACACGCATGTTTTTAGCCTTCTCTCTAGACTAACCTCATCACGTGTATTTCGCATCAGAGTACTGCCTTTCCACCAGGTAATCGTTGGCGCAGGTCTCGAGCCCACAACTACGCAATTCAATTTGTAGGAACTATCCGCCGACAGGGGCCGTTTTTCTCCTTGCAGTTTTACGATCAGCGGCCGTACTGAAATAGAAATATTAAGAGTAAAAAAGAAATATATCAGAAAAAATGAAGAACAGCAGGATGCTTCTAGAAAAAAATGGTTTCAAGGAGAAAATTGTAAATTGATAATTGTTAAGAAAAGTTTTCACATGCATTGATGCATTTAAACCGGTTTTTCAGAAGACGGGAATAAAATTAAAGTCCAAATCAGCATACTCGCCCTCTTCTCCTTCACTCCCGCTTTCAAAAAAACCGTACGCATGAGTTAACTCCCTTTCATGGGTGATTAGTATGAAAACAGATTAAAGATGTAACCTCGGGTATCATGAATATGTGAAAAATTTCATTTAGGCTCTTAATAGCATATACTAAAAACTGAAAGTAAAAAGTACATGCAGTTGGAATTCGCTTCTTAGATTACGCTATCAAGCTTGGGTAATATTTTTTGTTCAGAAAAGAAACAAAATAAATGGGATGGGCATTGAAAATTCTAAACAAATATACTTACAGTTCAAGTCCAATGTCACCGCACTTGCAATTGGAGCTGTTAAGTTGTTATTCGAAGCCCGACATGTGAGGACTCGATTCAGATGTTTGCGTTCCAACTTTTGCAAATGAAGTACGTTGCTAACTCGTCGCTCTGACAAAACTGTTGAGGTCTGATCAAGAAGCGTGTTTTCAAACCACCACGTGACATTTGGTAAAGGACGACCTGTAATGAAAAATTGTCAATCAAATATTTTGAAGTGCCGAAAAAATATGGTGAAGTTTTTCAGTTTTGTAGCTTTCTTTTCTTGAATAGTTTTTTGGCTAGGATTGGAATCAACTCTTTGCTTCAGTATCTGAAAGATAGCTGTTGTTATGTGCATCTCCAACTAAGTAGCACATGAACAATTTGAGAAGTCTTCTGCACAGTCGAAATAGAAATGTATTCACGAAATTTACAATAAAAGATTGTCCTCATAAACACACTCATCAATTCATTTCATAAATGCGCTCATGTTTACATAAATTGTGTTTGTGATTTATCTATTCAATTAACTCATGCGATCTTCTGATTGTCGCAAAAGAAAAACGTTCCATCTGTAAATACACTTATGATGTTCAGTCGATTCATGTCATCTTCCAATAGTTCTAAAGGTAAACATTATGGGTTTTGGAGAACGAAAAGCTCAATCAGCGAAATTTATAAACAAATTGTAGCAAACACAAAATTTTAAGTAAATGATTTAATTTATCGCTATCATTAAAAACTGCAAAATGTAGAATTGATGGACACATTAATTGAAGCACCCTTCATAAAGGATACTCCTGTCCAGTTGAGTTTCATTCGTTTACAATCATTTAATTTATTCAGAAATTTGTTGTTGAGACGTGATGGTTTCAAAAAATTTAAAAATTGTGTGAAAATTTAGTAGCAACTACAAATATTTTTATTATTATAAGTGTGAACGTGTTTTATTGTCCATAAGAGAAAGTAACAATTGGTGTGAAAAGTGAGATGGTTAAACATTTATTGGCTATCCAGTGATCCGAACAATTCATCAAATTTCGGTGCTTTTTAAAAAAGGTTAAAGCCTCATTAACTGTTGTAACTTGAAAGCTTCAGGCCAAAAAAAGCGGTTTTTGAAAAAGTTCAAACCACCTAAGTGATTTTGGGTAAACAACACACTCTGAATATATATATATATATATATATATATATATATATATATATATATATATATATATATATATATATATATATGTATATATATATATATATATATATATATATATATATATATATATATATATATATATATATATATATATATATATATATATATATATATGCTGGACGAACAGAGGTTGCGCACTATATTTTCACTCTGTCCGGCGGACAAAGGTGGCATAATTTATCTTCACTCTGTTGGACGGGCAGAGGCAACGCATTCTATTTTCACCTTACTGGGCAGATAAGAGCAGTTTAATCTCTCAGATCTACCGAGTCTTTCACTGAGTTCTTCCAACTAGAACATTTTACTCGATAGCCAAAACGATAATTAAGTGCTATAGAACATGTTAGTCTAACTTTTTGCATATTATAAATTTCGAAGTATATTTATTAAAAATCATGGCGCAACACGCGGACTCAACCTTTAACGATTCACAAAACGAGGACGCAAACGAATCATTCTCTGAGCTTTCGAAGAATAACTAAATCGAAAAAATTAATCCGTCAATCTTCCTCAAATTTATTAAAGCCTTTAAGGCAAATTAAATTCTTTTATCACAGGCTGCAGTCGCTCTTTTAAATTAGCGTGCGCAGGACAGGAACCTGTTCCTGTGGACTACACGATTACCCAACTCGAAGGCAAGGCAAAAGCTGCCGTTTGGAATTTTGTGATTTCCTAAGATTATTGTATGACTGATTGAATTGCAACAATGCAGACAAGGCGTAAAAAAAACAGTTTCGCCAGCATATTGCAAGACTAGAAACAGCCGCGAAGAATCTTATTGTATGTGTTCAACAATCTTTGAAAATAGAGAATGAATTAGAAAGTATTATTGCCGAAATAGATGACGTGAATCTTCACAAAAAAAAACATAATTTACAACAAAGTCATTTGCAATACTTTGATTGGCATCAAGATGTTTATTGTAAAATAGCACTCCTTTGATCAAGGTTCCCCGTCGAGTAACCACTGGTTCAGGAGGTAAAGGCACATTTGGAAGTTTTTCATTATTGGCCTTGTTACGAGCCGGTGCCTTCAAAAACACCTTTTTCATCGATGAGAGCAATTTATTTGCATTGCCGAACGTTGTTCTTACCTCTTCCGCAAGCCGATGTACTCCATGGGCAAAGTATGTCACATGCATTAAATTTGCATAGAATACTTATACGGCTTTGGCTGCCTTTATCATATATGTATGAATTTGCCGTTACAAAAAAGTCGAAACTTAGTTGTGCGGACGACAAATTGTATGAACAACAAAGTAAACACTTAGTTGTCCTGAGTATACTACAAAAAAAGTCAACACTTGATTTGCACTGAACTTCTGAACGATATCATCAGTTCTGACATTATTTTCAATCACAGCTTTCTTTTATAATACATAAAATGCTTACATTATTAAATTTGCAATATTACGGAAATTTAGATACATTTTGTTGACATAGCAAAGTGGTCGATTTTACTCAGATACAATTTTACCAAGTTGATTGACTTCAGAGTGCTGAGTTTACAAAATTGCAGCGTTAACATAATACAATTAATTGAACTTTAAAACTTGGGACCGATCGGCAAGATATCATATGATATAAATGCTGTATTAGCAATACAGACAAGAAATTACATGCACGTGATATGAATTTGTTGTACAGATATTTTGTATCTACATTTAAATTGCATGTACGTATGCAAACATATATTTGGGAAATAAACGAATAGGTAAGTATAATATGTACGTATCGGTATAGATATTTAAGTGAATATACAGCATGAGCTTAGGCAAGTATGGATATTTTATAACATTCCGCCCACCAAGAACAAGCGTTCTTAAGTTGCACATTCTGATGACTCCGGTAGCTGAACTTGGGGCTCTGATGTGTGCTTCCAGTTGACCTTTCTTGGCTGATTCGGTTGTATGATTTGCAGGGTCTGGGACCGGTTACATCTGAACCAAAAATAGCCAAAGGCTATGGCTATACTAATGATGATGCTGAGGGCTGGCATTCCATGGTGTTCGATAATGGTTTTCCATTCGAAGCTATCGAGTTCCTTGTTGATGTCTGCGGCCTCATGGATATAGTCGGAATATATTTCACTTGACCGGATCATAGTCACATTGAATTTTCGGATCACTTGGGGAAGTTTTGATATGTTAAAATTGACATCCTGCTGTTTAAACCATACCTTCATGGGCGAACCTTGCTTTCGTAGGTCGGGCATTAGCGTGAATTCGGGTGTGTGGAGACTGCATTCTTTTGACAATTTGATGATCGTAGTCGTGTTTACAATTAGTTCTTCACGCTCTTGTTCACAAGATGAGTACATCGCAATGGGAGTCGGAGTGGTCACAATCCAAGTATTATGATCGTACAACTGTTTCCAAATCGCCTTAGCAATTTCGACTGTCTGGTACGGGCACGTCTTCCCTTGATACAGATTATAAACTCCTTTTATAATGCATTTGGGGTTTTTGCCGAAGTCGTACATGGTGCTCGAGTATATGATGAAGTTGTTCTCGTTAATGCGAATGGATTTCTCTAACTCAGAGTGGCATATTTCAAAGTATTTCTGTTGATTCGAATTAACGGCAAATATTGAAGTATCAAACATTTTAATGGTGAATAGGTTGTCTTTTAAGTGCATTGGAACAGCTGTTATTTACATTAGCTCGTATGTATTTACATCGGCGATCACCAAATAGCCAGTTAGTATCATGAATCCTGTTGTGCGTTCAATGTCCAGACGGTTTATTGGAATTTTCACAACTTGCATGTTTGGCGGAAGTATTCTCTCGACTTGATTGATTAACTTTGCGAGTTCCGAGGGTGGTAGGCAATCTAAAAGTCCTGTTCTAGTGTACATGGCATTAAGAATGGCTTCATACTTTTCGTGTAGTTCATCTACGAAGCTCTTTGCTAATTGATAGCTGCTCAGAAATTGAATCTTTATGAAGTTGTTGTCAATGGCAACAAGTCAATTTTGAAGATTGTCAGTTTCATTGAATCGCATTTTTACCTGGTTTACAAATCTATAAAACTGTTGCTCGAGTTTCGAATTTGTTTCGTTCATGGTGTGCAATGCCTTTAACAATAATTTTCCTTGCTGTTGGGTAGTTCGAATTATTTGTTTCTGGTTAGAAAATAAATTTTCAATGTCCTTGTAAGCCTCGTCATTAACGCCGAAGAGAGACGTAAGCACTGTTCCAAGTATTCCTTGTTTAGATCTTCCATTGATAAATTTTAACGTTTGCATTTTGTGTTGAACTTCGTTAATCAATTCGGCAAGATGTGAACGCAATTCTAGGCAATGCACTTCACTGGTCAAAGCTGCTTGATCTTTGCACAATTTTGTCATCCCGTCATTTACAAAGTCAAGTTTTTCCTTATCTCGGCCAACCTGATTCCAAGAGATTTGCAGGTCTATTCTTAAAGTCCCATGTTGCATTTGAGCAAGACCAATCTGTTCGATATATAGACCACTTGATACCTTGGCGGTTGAAATTCTGCACATTGCTGACGGAGTGCAGCAAAATAAGACACATAAAGCATAAAAAATCGACGAAAACTTCACTCCTCTGGCATGCCTGGGTTGTATTCCGTTGGCTGGGGCTTGATCGTTTGATGGCTCTTGACTAGTTGTTGAACCAATAGCTGTCTTTTTACTAATGTTCGAAGAAGAACATTAGTATTAAAATCACTTTGGCCAAAAATTCATATTTCTATATATATATATATATATATCATCAAAAAATTTCAGTGAAAAAATCTCAGGAACGCGCCATCCGATTGAGCTGAAATTTTCAGGACACATTGGTGTATGTGCAGAATAGTGCCAGGTCTCACAAAAAGTTAAAAATCTTTAACCCTTTGGCGCCGGCGGCCATTTTAGTGATATTTTTAATATACCTATTATTCCGTACACAAATAAGTTTTGCAAAAATAAAGTTGACAAAATAAATTTTGAACGTGTTTTACATGTGAATCGGATAATGTTTTGGAATTTTTTAACCCCATGTGTGCGCTGGGTGCCTAAAAAGAGATCGGGAAAAATTGAAAATTTTTAAATTACGATAACTTTTGACAAAAATATTCAATCATTACGAAATTTTTAGGTCATATTGATATTATTTAATTGTAGATTTGTGTAGCTTTTGATGAGCGTGCTGGCAACCCTGTAGCTAAAGCAGGCACTGAAAGTGAAAACCTTCAAACCATCGTCTCTCTTGAAAAACTGCCGCTTCTTCAAAAAAAAACAACTCATATGTAAATCTTGTGCTTTGTTTACATAAACAAAAAAAAAAATTTGATATGGTATAACGGGTACGCCTGGTAACCCTTGCCCAATTTACCTATATTTTTAGCATCAAAAACTTCTGTTCACGGAAACTCACGATCCGATGAGCAGAATTAATTGAAATTTGCAGAATGTATTGGTTCTATATAGGACCAGGTCTGATAGAAATGATTTTGAATTGCGAGTGATTCTGTGCCAGTGGTGCCATCTTGAAAAATCACTAAAAGAGATAACTGCTTTTAGCCCTATAAATTCTGATTGAATCGTTCGATTTTGACGAAATTCACACAGTAGCTGGACCTTAATTTAAACCACGTTTGGTAGAAATTTTGTTGAAAAATTCGGTTGGATCTGCCAGCTATGATAGTTTTGGTGTCTTAAATTTGGGAAAATAAAAATTTGGAAGTGAAAACATTAAACCATCGAATTTCCAAAAACTGTCCGTTTCTTACAATAAAACCAATCTGTATACAAATCTTATGCTTTATCTACACGTTCAAAGTAAAACTTTGGAAATTTCATGTCGGACAAGAACGGTAACCCTATCCCAGTAAACCTATATTTATAGCATCAAAAACTTCTGTTCACGGGAACTCACGAATCAATAATCAGATACCATTGAAATTTACAGAATGCATTGGACTTAAATACGGCCAGGTCTGATAGAAGCGATTTTAAATTGTGGGCAACTCTGTGCCAATGGTGCCATCTTGAAAAATTACAAAGAAAAAAAACTGCTTTTTGCCCTATGAAATTTGAATAAGTTACCAAATTTTCATGAAATTGACACAGTAGCTGAACCTTACTCTTAACTCTATTTGATAGAAATTTGGTTGAAAAATTCGATTGGTGCTGCCAGCTATGGTAATTTTTGTGTCTTTGGATTTGAAAATTCGCTCAGGAAAATAAAACTTTTTGCCCTATAACTTCCAGTGCAGTCATGAAATCAATATGAATTTCAAACAATTAATGAAACCTACTATAAACATTATTCAGGCCAAATTTGGTTGAAAAGACACGATAGGGTTGCCAGCTATTGTTGGTTTTGTGTTTGTTTGCAATATCTTTATTAAGCGGTTTTATCGTAGAATTTTCAATTGGTTATGATATTGTAGTGACAATTAACAGCAAATATTAAGCTTTTCATTATTTGAAAAAACTCGCTGAAGGTAATCCTAAATTTCTTTATACTCCTATAACTTCGAATGTAATATAACAACGTGAAGCAGATGTGATATATTTTTGGCTTTGATACTGGCGAAAGGTTGCCAGCACGAGTCGGTTGTGCTACTTTTGTATCAATAAATGC
This sequence comes from Nemotelus pantherinus, assembly GCA_963978885.1. Taxonomy (NCBI): domain Eukaryota; kingdom Metazoa; phylum Arthropoda; class Insecta; order Diptera; family Stratiomyidae; genus Nemotelus; species Nemotelus pantherinus. The sequence goes on from OZ022263.1 coordinate 146,233,113, forward strand.
TTACAGTTAGTATTCATACCGGAAACATTTACAATGAAAATAAATAACCGGTTTCAATTCCCAAAGTTCTGCAAATTTTTCGGATCGCAGCCCCAAACACCAACTTCAGTTACAGTGCTGCAGGCACTGAGCATTTTCTTCATTGATGTTATATGAGATGCTGCTTTCGAAATTTTGTGAAATAAGCAACTGATAACGAATATAATTAACCCGTGTTTTGCTCTCATAAACGTTGAAATTCATGCCAGTGGTAATATCTGAAACCTTCCACCATATGAGTTATAATGCATTCTTGAGACCAAAATAGAACGTGGCGTTTGAAACAGTTTGGCCGTAATAAGCAGCTCATGTGGTGGATTAGTAGTAAGTAGTAAATTATATGCACTCAAAACCTGCACGATTTTTCTACTGTTCTTCGAACATTAGTGTTTCTAGCGGTTCAGGTGCGCTAGAGTTTTTTTTCTTCTGTTGTCTCTTCTGCTTCTAGAATAGGTAGCGCGCATAGCTTTGTTATGGGTCTTTTCATTAAAGAACCATTCATTTTCACTGTAACTACTCGAACCAAGTTGTCTTCTCCGGGATGTACATAAAAAATGCGTGCAAGAGGCCATTTTGTAGGTGGAATGTTCTCATTTTTCACCAGCACTAATTGGCCTCTGTTAAAATTTTGTTGCACCGTTAGCCATTTTGTTCGTACTTGTAGTCTTTGCTGATACTCTGCTTGCCACCGTTTCCAAAAATTGTGAACTATAGTACGAAGTATTTCCCACTTCCGATGTAGATTCTGCTCGCATGGTTCAGGTTCAGGTACAGCAAACATTGATCGTCCGATAATGAAGTGTCCTGGTGTCAATGGTTCCATGTCGTTAGGATCATAGCTTAGCGGAGTGAGTGGTCGACTATTTAGACAAGCTTCGATTTGAGCTAAAATCGTATACATTTCTTCAACGTTCAATATATGCTCTCCAATGGCTTTGACTAAATGTCGTTTTACGGACTTTACTCCTGCCTCCCAGAGGCCTCCAAAGTGTGGACTGCTAGGAGGTATAAAGTTCCAGATAATTTGATCGCTGGCTAAAAGTGCTTGAACCTCGCTTGTCATCTTGTTGAAATTTTCTTTCAATTCTCTGTCCGCTCCTACAAAGTTCGTTCCATTATCAGTGAAAAGTTGGTTGCACTTTCCTCGCCTCGCTGTGAATCTTTTGATTGCTGCAATGCAAGCTTTAGACGTTAGGTCACTCACGAGCTCAAGATGCATGGCTTTGGTCGCAAGGCATATGAAAATAGCCAAATATGCTTTTATACTTTTTGCTCCCCGTCCGCTTGACCATTTTACTCGTACTGGACCAGCAAAGTCTAGCCCAGTATTGCAAAATGCATGACTAGGTGTTACGCGTTCTTGTGGTAGTGTTCCCATAAGTTGAGTTCGGGTTTTCGCGGTTGTTTTGAAGCAGGGTATACATTTGTGAATTATTGACTTGACCAGATTTTGCATATTTATAATCCAGTATTCGAGTCGAATTGTTGCCATCGTTAGCTGTAATCCTCCATGCAGAGTGTTAGTATGAACGTCTTGCACAATCAATCTTGCTAAGTGGCAATGTGGATGGATCATCACGGGGTGTTTTGAGGACTGCTTCAATTTTGATTTTTGAAGTCTTCCGCCCACCCTGATCACTCCCTCTGTGCCCAGGTAGGGATTCAATTGCAGCCAATTTGATTTCTTTGGAAGCGGTTTTTGTTGCGTCAGGCACTTAATTTCTTCCGAAAAATATTTTCTCTGCGACAGCTTAATGCAAATTGTTTTTGCCTTGCGGATTTCATCGACAGTCAAGAATTTTTTGTCTTGCCTTTGAATAACTCTTCTGCATCGAGCTACAACATTCAGAAGTCGTTGGAGAGATGAAAATCTCTGAATAATATCATAATAATCTTCATTGTTATCGCTATTCGTTGTGGTAAGTACCCGGGATCCAATGGGGTTGCTTGAGTCTTTTGTGCTGCTTGGTAGAGCATTATACTCCTCCATCTCAGGATCGTCTTCCGGCATACATATTAGGACATTTGCCTCTCGCGGTAACGCTTGGTCTCCTGTTTTCTCACGATGCATGGTAAAGTTGATATGGTGTGCCCGAATTCTCACAGCACCGTTCCACCAAATGTCATGATTTTCCAATTGTGATGGTGTAATGCCTCTTGTTGCACAATCTGCAGGATTATCTGCCGAGTTTATGTGATGCCATTGTTTTACATTTGAAGACGCTTGTATTTGGCTCACTCTATTGGCAACGTACGTTTCCCACTGTGATGGATGTTTATTTATCCATGCCAGCACGTCTGTCGAATCAGTTCAAAAGTGTATGCGAGTATCATCACTAGGCTTGATTGCTGTTCTGACCTGGTTCATCAGTTTCGTTAGTAGTACTGCGCTAGAAAGTTCCAGGCGTGGTATTGTTTGGATTTGCACTGGAGCCACTTTGGTTTTTGCAATGAGTAAACGAACTACAGGTTGTTCATTTGTTGTGCAGACCCTTACATAGACTGTTGCTGCCATTGCTTGTTTGGATGCATCACAAAATCCATGCAACTCGATATTCTCAAGAGGTTTGTTGCCCACCCAGCGAGGGATTCTTATCTTTTGCAGATTACACATGGAGTTTTTGTAGCTTATCCATTCGGACTGGATTATATTAGGTAACGTGTCATCCCAATCCAGTTTTTCCATCCACAGCTTTTGCATCATAATTTTTCCCGTAATTATAACTGGCTGTATCAAGCCGAGTGGGTCAAATAGTTTGGACACTTGAGATACAATTAATCTTTTAGTAACCGTGTCCTTTTGGCACATGTCTTCTGTAAAAGAAAACCTAAAATCATCTTGTGATGGATTCCAGTGGAGGCCAAGTGTTTTTGTTGTTTCTGGTGTATGAAATTGAACCAACGCTTGTCCATGATTCAACGAATGTCCCATGTGTTCCCGAACTAATTTACTACTAGAATTCCATTTTCGCAGCTGAAATCCACCGGTTGCTAGTAGCTTCGAAAGCCTTTCTTGCAATTCAATTGCTTCACACTCTGAATATGTTCCTGTTATTAAGTCGTCCACATAAAAATCATTACGTAGGTACTTAACAGCATCGGGAAATCTTGCCTGCTCATCGTCTGCCAATCGATGAAGAGTGCGAATTGCTTGAAATGGCGCACTCGCTGTTCCGAAGGTTACCGTTTTTAACCTATAATGTCGAATTATATCCTTTTTGGTTGGTCTCCACACGATTCGTTGATAGTCTCTATCCTTCGGATGGACAACGATTTGTCTATACATCTTTTCGATATCGGCTATAATAACCACTGGATATAATCTCCACCGGAGTAGTATGTCAGCAAGTTTATCTTGAATGGTTGGCCCTACCAACAGCAGATCATTCTGCGAATGCCCGGATGCAGTTTTTGCTGATGCGTTGAATACAACACGTACCTTGGTTGAGGAACTGGAATCTTTCACCACACAATGGTGTGGCATATAGTAGCCTGGACCTTCTCTTGATGGTGAGATTTCTTCCATTTAATTTAAATCGAGGTATTCCTGTAAGCACTTGTTGTATTCCTCATACAGCTGATCATTCTGCAGAAGTCTGCGCTCCATCGCTCCATATTTAATAATTGCCTCCTTTTCGTTGTTCGCAAGGTATTTGGCGGGATTGTTCTTAAATGGTAGTCGCACCATGTAACTACCATATTCGCCTCTTGTAGTCTAACAGTTATAACGCTCCTCCGCTTGCTCTTCTTCTGGTGTCAAGAGTTGACGGTCATTGCAATCTTCTTGCTCCCAAAACTTTGTCATTATGTTGTTTAGCTCGGTGGTGCTAACTAAACTCACTGTGTATCCATTTTCTGCGTTTGAACTAACTATTGGCCCAGAGAGAATCCAGCCTAGCTTCGTCTGCTGGTATGTTGGTTTTCCTTGCATCAGCCCAGTTTCCAGAAGAGTCCCATACAAGTCTGCACCAATTAACATGTCAATCGTGCCAGCTTCGTTGAAATGGGGATCAGCAACGTCTTTTTTCCCAATCTTTAATTTTTGGCTAACCGCAATCGTTTTGGCCGGTATTAACCTCGTGATTTGACCTAATATGATCATCATATCTGCCACAATGAATTTATTGTTCCATTTCTCTTTCAGCTCAATTGTGATTCTGCCTCTTGGTCTAATTGTAGAGTCACCAAGACCGTGGATAACGAAGTCGCATGGCTTTCTTTTTAGCCCTAACTTCTGTGCAGCTCGTTCAGTTATAATTGATCGCTGAGCACCTTGATCAAGCAATGCACGTACAGTACTCAAGCTTCCGGCTAGGTTTTTTACTTGAGCTAACGCCGTGGCCAATAGAATGTTTGCTGTGCTTGCGTTTGAATGATTTAATACAACCGAATTTCCATCTGTGGCCAAATGATTCACTGCAATTGTATTTTTCGCATTAGTTCTTGGTTCAACTGCATTCGTCACATCACTAGCACTTGCGTCGTTTGCACCAAGATGCAATAGGGAATGATGACATTTGCCACAAACTCTACACTTATGTTTTGAAGTGCAATTCCTCCACGAGTGCCCCTTCCGTAGACAATTGAAGCACGCTTTAGCTTCCTGAACTACTTTTCTCCTTCGGTTGGTATCAAAAGGCGTGAACTTCTTGCACATATGTAAACTATGTGGCTCCTTACAAATCATACAAGTTTGGTCCGTTACTGACGTCAAAGTGATTGCCTTGTGACGTTTTGGTGTTGCTGTTGATGTGTTGATTGCGTCTGCAACTGTAATTCTGGTGTTCAAGAATTCCACAAACAGATCCACTGACGGTAGTTCATCCAATTCTGCCGTCTTAGTTTTTCACTCGATTCTCGATTCGTTATCCAGTTTCTCTTCAAGTAGATGAGTCAGTAACAGATTCAATGGATCAACGCTTAGATTTTTCAGACTTGACAAGAACCCATTTGTCACGTCCAGAATTCTCTTGATCCCGTCGGAATTGCGCGATTGGCATGGTTCAAGAGTCATAAATTTTTTCACAAGCGTATTTGCTATGGCAGGTTTGTTCTGAAACCTCTTTATCAGTAGCCCCCATGCCACTTCGTAGTTGGCCGCTGTTATCGTCAAATGATTGATAACCTGCGCCGCTGCACCCGTGATCGCAGTCTTAAGATATTGCATCTTCTGCGTCGCGTTGAGGTGCTGATTTTCGTGTACCATCATGGTGAACACGTCTTTGAAGCTAATCCAGTCTTCATATCGACCAGAAAACGTTGGAACTTTTATCCGCTCCAAGCGCACTGTCTCCTCCTGACTGCCATTTTCCTGCACTTGCGTTGCCCGTGTTTCCGGTTCCGTCATCATCGTGTCATCAGCCGCCTTGGAAAACGCTGATAAACCTTGCCGCAATTCGAATCATCATCGTCAGCCAGTGCTTCTTGGGTTGCAAAATGTTCCGCTTCGCATGCTGCCCACTTCGTCCTAAGCTTCTCCAATCTAAATTCGAAATATTGCAGCGAATGCCGAGATTTGGAGTCTTTCCGTACGTTGGTGACCACTCGGTTGAATTCGTCCAAGTTGAATTTCTGCCTTGCGTCGACCGCCATCTCTGATGTAGATACAAAGTCTGCAGATGTTTTAAGGTTGCTCGTATAGCTCTCTATCAGCCGTTAAGACCGTATCCGGTTCGAAGGACCAATGTATGAATTTGTCGTTACAAAAAAGTCGAAACTTAGTTGTGCCGACGACAAATTGTATGAACAACAAAGTAAACACTTAGTTGTCCTGAGTATACTACAAAAAAAGTCAAAACTTGATTTGCACTGAACTTCTGAACGATATCATCAGCTCTGACATTATTTTCAATCACAGCTTTCTTTTATAATACATAAAATGCTTACATTATTAAATTTGCAATATTACGGAAATTTAGATACATTTTGTTGACATAGCAAAGTGGTCGATCTTACTCAGATACAATTTTACCAAGTTGATTGACTTCAGAGTGCTGAGTTTACAAAATTGCAGCGTTAGCATAATACAATTAATTGAACTTTAAAACTTGGGACCGATCGGGAAGATATCATATGATATAAATGCTGTATTAGCAATACAGACAAAAAATTACATGCACGTGATATGAATTTGTTGTACAGATATTTTGTATCTACATTTAAATTGCATGTACGTATGCAAACATATATTTGGGAAATAAACGAATAGGTAAGTATAATATGTACGTATCGGTATAGATATTTAAGTGAATATACAGCATGAGTTTAGGCAAGTATGGATATTTTATAACAATATATGAGGTACTATCTGAGAGAAATATTAATACTTTCTTATTGGCAGAAGGTTCGGAAAATATTTTTTTTAAACTCTCATTCACAAATCTGGCAATTGTTGAGTGGTTTGAATTTTCTAACTCCTTGCTGGCCACTAAATATGTAGGAAGTCTTAGGCTCCAGTGCTAATGCGCCGACTATTAAGCTGGCAGTATAGCGGCCACAATTTTCAGTGGTTTCATCCCCTGAAATCTAAATAAACTTATCCTTGAGGTCATTGCGTATTTTCTCCAGAGCATGCTGATAAGTTGTTGGAACATAATTTTTCCGGAATGTTGATTCATTCGGTATATTTTGATTCATGCAATATTTTTTTTTTAGGAAAATCCCTGATGGTGAGATTTTTCAATTAATGCAGAGAAATGTTGCTTGAAATCAATGATTCGCATGAATCCAAGCTAAAAGTGATGTTTTGTTGCTGGCTTTTGGAATGGGATGCGATCGCAGCTATAAGCTGTTGTCTTGAGTATTTCTTTTGCAGGCCCGCAGTATGAACATAAGTCTTCACATGTTGATCTATTTGATATTTCTTCCTGCATGAAATAGTTTTGTTTCAAACTCGGTAATATAAAACATTTTTGTTGTACAAAAATGTTCGAAGGTGCTCAGAAATCGAAGAGGAGATACTTTTCTTCCCAAAAAGCAAAGTATACGTCAAACTTCGTATCAGTTAAAATAAATCGAATATAATGCAAACAACCAAAATAAAACACTTACGGCTACTGAATGTTCTTTTAAAGCCTCGAAGCTGTCTCCTTCAAATCCTTTAAATATTTCCCAGGTTTATGTTTCTTTTAGTGGAGATAACTTCGTTTTAGCAATAAAAACACAAATCAAACTTAACTAAAACAAAACAGCAAAACTGCTACACATATCATCAGTTTTATGAATGATCTGATTGCCTGACGGAAATAGCAGTGACGGAGCTCTGCTATTTCTTTGATTTCATTTTCCTGGAAAAAATAGGCACGTGTCTGCTTAGTGCAATCTAACAGCAGTGTAAATATAAGGGCTGAACACCAGTACAGTTTCAGTAACTAACTACTTTGCAAAAAAATATGTTATGAAAATAACATTAATCAAAATATGCAATAATTGTTTCGAACAGACTTAATATGCTAATGCATATGTAAATATGCAAACGCAATATAATGCTGTATCTAGTAATAGCCTAAGAGCAAAAATATTCACACATTAACTGAAGCGATTTAGATTGCTATAGAAGAAAAAGAGAGTTCTCACTTTATAAAAACCAAAAACATCACTTCAAACAGTAGTTTTGCTTAATTTTGTAAAATGCGCAACCATAAAACAATAGACTGTTTTCGTAAAAACAAAACCAATCATATTCTGAAAAGTAGGACAATAATGGAAAAATTCTGCAATTATTGCATAAAAAAGTCTAGCGCAACTGATTTTCGAAGAAATTGTCTTTGGATGACAAAAAAAAATTTGGAAATACGTAATACACTTTTTTGTAGAATCATATCAACCATTCCTTATCCAAAGCAACAAAAATCAACTATAACACAAATGATGAAAATATACAGTGCCGGCAACACTTTCCCAACGAAGCAGCAATAAGTTTACCATGACAAACTCATACTTAAATCAGCTTATCCGTTGAATTTCGTTCTCATCGGAGGATTTCATCGAAAGTTTCAGCGGGTAAACGTTGTTTGAGGCTGCCATCCGAAAAATGTTAAAAACTCGGAAAATTTAAAAATTGGTTGCTTATTTTTAATGCAAATACTTTGCATGTGAGTATGTTATTTGAAGCATCCGTTGGTGCAATATTTATGAAAATGGCCAATACTGGTTACCCTGTGTCAGCAGAAAAGCAAAATATATACCAAATCTGCTTCACGTTAAGTTAAACCCAACCAGTATATTTCGTTTCAATTGAATCACTGCGCTGAAAGTTGTACGGGTGAAAAGAATTTTAGGGTTGCCACCCTCAAAACTTTTCAAATTTTTAAATCATTAATATTTGTTGTTAATTTTCATTGCAGGATCATTCCTTTTTGCAAATCTAATGACAAATCGCTCAGTAAACAAATTCAAAAAAATTACAAAAATTGTCATAGCTGGCAGCCCTTTCACGATTTTCTTACAAAATTCCTACGACATTTGGTTTTAATTAAGGTCCATTTACTGCATGAAGTTCGTTTTGATTTCATGACTGGACCGGAAGTTATAGGGAAAAAAGCTTTATGTTGCTGAGCAAATTTGCAGGATTTAGGAGGCAAAAATCACCATAGCTGGCAACTCTATTCTAATTTTCCAGCCAAATTTTCAACAAATGTTACTTAAGGTAAGATCCAAGTACTGTGTGAATTTCGTTGGTTAAGACATGTCTTCTGTAAAAGAAAACCTAAAATCATCTTGTGATGGATTCCAGTGGAGGCCAAGTGTTTTTGTTGTTTCTGGTGTATGAAATTGAACCAACGCTTGTCCATGATTCAACGAATGTCCCATGTGTTCCCGAACTAATTTACTACTAGAATTCCATTTTCGCAGCTGAAATCCACCGGTTGCTAGTAGCTTCGAAAGCCTTTCTTGCAATTCAATTGCTTCACACTCTGAATATGTTCCTGTTATTAAGTCGTCCACATAAAAATCATTACGTAGGTACTTAACAGCATCGGGAAATCTTGCCTGCTCATCGTCTGCCAATCGATGAAGAGTGCGAATTGCTTGAAATGGCGCACTCGCTGTTCCGAAGGTTACCGTTTTTAACCTATAATGTCGAATTATATCCTTTTTGGTTGGTCTCCACACGATTCGTTGATAGTCTCTATCCTTCGGATGGACAACGATTTGTCTATACATCTTTTCGATATCGGCTATAATAACCACTGGATATAATCTCCACCGGAGTAGTATGTCAGCAAGTTTATCTTGAATGGTTGGCCCTACCAACAGCAGATCATTCTGCGAATGCCCGGATGCAGTTTTTGCTGATGCGTTGAATACAACACGTACCTTGGTTGAGGAACTGGAATCTTTCACCACACAATGGTGTGGCATATAGTAGCCTGGACCTTCTCTTGATGGTGAGATTTCTTCCATTTAATTTAAATCGAGGTATTCCTGTAAGCACTTGTTGTATTCCTCATACAGCTGATCATTCTGCAGAAGTCTGCGCTCCATCGCTCCATATTTAATAATTGCCTCCTTTTCGTTGTTCGCAAGGTATTTGGCGGGATTGTTCTTAAATGGTAGTCGCACCATGTAACTACCATATTCGCCTCTTGTAGTCTAACAGTTATAACGCTCCTCCGCTTGCTCTTCTTCTGGTGTCAAGAGTTGACGGTCATTGCAATCTTCTTGCTCCCAAAACTTTGTCATTATGTTGTTTAGCTCGGTGGTGCTAACTAAACTCACTGTGTATCCATTTTCTGCGTTTGAACTAACTATTGGCCCAGAGAGAATCCAGCCTAGCTTCGTCTGCTGGTATGTTGGTTTTCCTTGCATCAGCCCAGTTTCCAGAAGAGTCCCATACAAGTCTGCACCAATTAACATGTCAATCGTGCCAGCTTCGTTGAAATGGGGATCAGCAACGTCTTTTTTCCCAATCTTTAATTTTTGGCTAACCGCAATCGTTTTGGCCGGTATTAACCTCGTGATTTGACCTAATATGATCATCATATCTGCCACAATGAATTTATTGTTCCATTTCTCTTTCAGCTCAATTGTGATTCTGCCTCTTGGTCTAATTGTAGAGTCACCAAGACCGTGGATAACGAAGTCGCATGGCTTTCTTTTTAGCCCTAACTTCTGTGCAGCTCGTTCAGTTATAATTGATCGCTGAGCACCTTGATCAAGCAATGCACGTACAGTACTCAAGCTTCCGGCTAGGTTTTTTACTTGAGCTAACGCCGTGGCCAATAGAATGTTTGCTGTGCTTGCGTTTGAATGATTTAATACAACCGAATTTCCATCTGTGGCCAAATGATTCACTGCAATTGTATTTTTCGCATTAGTTCTTGGTTCAACTGCATTCGTCACATCACTAGCACTTGCGTCGTTTGCACCAAGATGCAATAGGGAATGATGACATTTGCCACAAACTCTACACTTATGTTTTGAAGTGCAATTCCTCCACGAGTGCCCCTTCCGTAGACAATTGAAGCACGCTTTAGCTTCCTGAACTACTTTTCTCCTTCGGTTGGTATCAAAAGGCGTGAACTTCTTGCACATATGTAAACTATGTGGCTCCTTACAAATCATACAAGTTTGGTCCGTTACTGACGTCAAAGTGATTGCCTTGTGACGTTTTGGTGTTGCTGTTGATGTGTTGATTGCGTCTGCAACTGTAATTCTGGTGTTCAAGAATTCCACAAACAGATCCACTGACGGTAGTTCATCCAATTCTGCCGTCTTAGTTTTTCACTCGATTCTCGATTCGTTATCCAGTTTCTCTTCAAGTAGATGAGTCAGTAACAGATTCAATGGATCAACGCTTAGATTTTTCAGACTTGACAAGAACCCATTTGTCACGTCCAGAATTCTCTTGATCCCGTCGGAATTGCGCGATTGGCATGGTTCAAGAGTCATAAATTTTTTCACAAGCGTATTTGCTATGGCAGGTTTGTTCTGAAACCTCTTTATCAGTAGCCCCCATGCCACTTCGTAGTTGGCCGCTGTTATCGTCAAATGATTGATAACCTGCGCCGCTGCACCCGTGATCGCAGTCTTAAGATATTGCATCTTCTGCGTCGCGTTGAGGTGCTGATTTTCGTGTACCATCATGGTGAACACGTCTTTGAAGCTAATCCAGTCTTCATATCGACCAGAAAACGTTGGAACTTTTATCCGCTCCAAGCGCACTGTCTCCTCCTGACTGCCATTTTCCTGCACTTGCGTTGCCCGTGTTTCCGGTTCCGTCATCATCGTGTCATCAGCCGCCTTGGAAAACGCTGATAAACCTTGCCGCAATTCGAATCATCATCGTCAGCCAGTGCTTCTTGGGTTGCAAAATGTTCCGCTTCGCATGCTGCCCACTTCGTCCTAAGCTTCTCCAATCTAAATTCGAAATATTGCAGCGAATGCCGAGATTTGGAGTCTTTCCGTACGTTGGTGACCACTCGGTTGAATTCGTCCAAGTTGAATTTCTGCCTTGCGTCGACCGCCATCTCTGATGTAGATACAAAGTCTGCAGATGTTTTAAGGTTGCTCGTATAGCTCTCTATCAGCCGTTAAGACCGTATCCGGTTCGAAGGACCAATGTATGAATTTGTCGTTACAAAAAAGTCGAAACTTAGTTGTGCCGACGACAAATTGTATGAACAACAAAGTAAACACTTAGTTGTCCTGAGTATACTACAAAAAAAGTCAAAACTTGATTTGCACTGAACTTCTGAACGATATCATCAGCTCTGACATTATTTTCAATCACAGCTTTCTTTTATAATACATAAAATGCTTACATTATTAAATTTGCAATATTACGGAAATTTAGATACATTTTGTTGACATAGCAAAGTGGTCGATCTTACTCAGATACAATTTTACCAAGTTGATTGACTTCAGAGTGCTGAGTTTACAAAATTGCAGCGTTAGCATAATACAATTAATTGAACTTTAAAACTTGGGACCGATCGGCAAGATATCATATGATATAAATGCTGTATTAGCAATACAGACAAAAAATTACATGCACGTGATATGAATTTGTTGTACAGATATTTTGTATCTACATTTAAATTGCATGTACGTATGCAAACATATATTTGGGAAATAAACGAATAGGTAAGTATAATATGTACGTATCGGTATAGATATTTAAGTGAATATACAGCATGAGTTTAGGCAAGTATGGATATTTTATAACAATATATGAGGTACTATCTGAGAGAAATATTAATACTTTCTTATTGGCAGAAGGTTCGGAAAATATTTTTTTTAAACTCTCATTCACAAATCTGGCAATTGTTGAGTGGTTTGAATTTTCTAACTCCTTGCTGGCCACTAAATATGTAGGAAGTCTTAGGCTCCAGTGCTAATGCGCCGACTATTAAGCTGGCAGTATAGCGGCCACAATTTTCAGTGGTTTCATCCCCTGAAATCTAAATAAACTTATCCTTGAGGTCATTGCGTATTTTCTCCAGAGCATGCTGATAAGTTGTTGGAACATAATTTTTCCGGAATGTTGATTCATTCGGTATATTTTGATTCATGCAATATTTTTTTTTTAGGAAAATCCCTGATGGTGAGATTTTTCAATTAATGCAGAGAAATGTTGCTTGAAATCAATGATTCGCATGAATCCAAGCTAAAAGTGATGTTTTGTTGCTGGCTTTTGGAATGGGATGCGATCGCAGCTATAAGCTGTTGTCTTGAGTATTTCTTTTGCAGGCCCGCAGTATGAACATAAGTCTTCACATGTTGATCTATTTGATATTTCTTCCTGCATGAAATAGTTTTGTTTCAAACTCGGTAATATAAAACATTTTTGTTGTACAAAAATGTTCGAAGGTGCTCAGAAATCGAAGAGGAGATACTTTTCTTCCCAAAAAGCAAAGTATACGTCAAACTTCGTATCAGTTAAAATAAATCGAATATAATGCAAACAACCAAAATAAAACACTTACGGCTACTGAATGTTCTTTTAAAGCCTCGAAGCTGTCTCCTTCAAATCCTTTAAATATTTCCCAGGTTTATGTTTCTTTTAGTGGAGATAACTTCGTTTTAGCAATAAAAACACAAATCAAACTTAACTAAAACAAAACAGCAAAACTGCTACACATATCATCAGTTTTATGAATGATCTGATTGCCTGACGGAAATAGCAGTGACGGAGCTCTGCTATTTCTTTGATTTCATTTTCCTGGAAAAAATAGGCACGTGTCTGCTTAGTGCAATCTAACAGCAGTGTAAATATAAGGGCTGAACACCAGTACAGTTTCAGTAACTAACTACTTTGCAAAAAAATATGTTATGAAAATAACATTAATCAAAATATGCAATAATTGTTTCGAACAGACTTAATATGCTAATGCATATGTAAATATGCAAACGCAATATAATGCTGTATCTAGTAATAGCCTAAGAGCAAAAATATTCACACATTAACTGAAGCGATTTAGATTGCTATAGAAGAAAAAGAGAGTTCTCACTTTATAAAAACCAAAAACATCACTTCAAACAGTAGTTTTGCTTAATTTTGTAAAATGCGCAACCATAAAACAATAGACTGTTTTCGTAAAAACAAAACCAATCATATTCTGAAAAGTAGGACAATAATGGAAAAATTCTGCAATTATTGCATAAAAAAGTCTAGCGCAACTGATTTTCGAAGAAATTGTCTTTGGATGACAAAAAAAAATTTGGAAATACGTAATACACTTTTTTGTAGAATCATATCAACCATTCCTTATCCAAAGCAACAAAAATCAACTATAACACAAATGATGAAAATATACAGTGCCGGCAACACTTTCCCAACGAAGCAGCAATAAGTTTACCATGACAAACTCATACTTAAATCAGCTTATCCGTTGAATTTCGTTCTCATCGGAGGATTTCATCGAAAGTTTCAGCGGGTAAACGTTGTTTGAGGCTGCCATCCGAAAAATGTTAAAAACTCGGAAAATTTAAAAATTGGTTGCTTATTTTTAATGCAAATACTTTGCATGTGAGTATGTTATTTGAAGCATCCGTTGGTGCAATATTTATGAAAATGGCCAATACTGGTTACCCTGTGTCAGCAGAAAAGCAAAATATATACCAAATCTGCTTCACGTTAAGTTAAACCCAACCAGTATATTTCGTTTCAATTGAATCACTGCGCTGAAAGTTGTACGGGTGAAAAGAATTTTAGGGTTGCCACCCTCAAAACTTTTCAAATTTTTAAATCATTAATATTTGTTGTTAATTTTCATTGCAGGATCATTCCTTTTTGCAAATCTAATGACAAATCGCTCAGTAAACAAATTCAAAAAAATTACAAAAATTGTCATAGCTGGCAGCCCTTTCACGATTTTCTTACAAAATTCCTACGACATTTGGTTTTAATTAAGGTCCATTTACTGCATGAAGTTCGTTTTGATTTCATGACTGGACCGGAAGTTATAGGGAAAAAAGCTTTATGTTGCTGAGCAAATTTGCAGGATTTAGGAGGCAAAAATCACCATAGCTGGCAACTCTATTCTAATTTTCCAGCCAAATTTTCAACAAATGTTACTTAAGGTAAGATCCAAGTACTGTGTGAATTTCGTTAAAATCTGATGACTGAACCGGAAGCCATAGGTCAAAAACCGGTTTTTTTTCTGGGTGATTTTTCAAGACGATACCACAGCCACAGGGTTGCCCGCATTTCAAAATCACTTATATCAGACTTGGTTCTAGCTAATTTCAACATGTCCTGTAAATTTCATTATGATCGGATAGTCCAGTCGTCAGTTCTCGTGAACAGAACTTTCAAGTGCTGAAAATAAAGGTAATTTGGCGATGGGTTGCCGTTCTTGTGCAAATCGGAATTTTCAAAATTTCAATTTGACATGATGGACAAAGGTCAAAATTTATCAATGATTTGAAATTTTTTTCAAAAATCAAAAATTTTTGAGGAGGGTCAATGATTTGAAAGATTTTTTTTTCAGGAGCCTGCCGTAGCAACAGGGTTACTTGCACAACCTTGAAAACCGATATATGCTAAGTCCTAGTCAACATCAATACGCTCTGAAATTTTCACGATGATCCAATGTTTTGGTCAGAAGTAATGACAAATCAGAAATTGGAAAAAAATCCTTGTCTACTTTTAGGCATGCTGCACCTACACACGGCTCAAAATTTCTAATTCTTTACAATAGACAAGCTTAGAACATAACAAGTTTTCATTTTTTATATTTTGTTTCAAATAAAAATTACACCGCTTGGAAAGATAAGAGTACCTCAAAATTCGCTAAAACGCTCGCCGCCGCCAAAAGGTTTCGGATATCGGAATTTTAGCAAATCACGGACCTACCTACTGTGTACAATACAATAAACGAATGAAGTGAGATGCGCCATCAAACTTTAAAGTTGAAGTTTAAAGTTTAAAGTTTAAATAGAAGCGAAGCATAAACTATACCAACTCTGTGAAAAATGATACACGTTCCAAAAACGGAATAGGCTCATCGAAAAGGACTTCCCAATCACTTTCGCACCTACAAAGAATATCGGATATTTTGAGGCTCGATTTTGAGGCGATTTTACGGGCGCAATAAAAAAAAACCATAAACATTTTCAGTATCTTTTTTTTATCAGTTTTTTTACTAACACTTTAAAAGTATAAAAATGTATCAAAAAACTAAAAAAAATTTGAATTGATGCCTTTAGATACAGGCCGGCAAAGTGAAGACTCGAAAAATAACTTGTCTCATGGTTGACAAGATTCCAACCTTCCTGGTAAATTTTTGGCGAGTTCTGTAAAAAAAGAATGTAAAGGTAGTCTTGTAGGCGATTTGAATTTTTTTTTTTTTTTTTTTTTTTGGAAAATGGCGTCCATGTAAAAAAACGAGTCGTTTTTTTGCCTCACATTTTCAACTTTGTGAATTTTTTATAAATAGTAGATAACAAAATTTTCAAAAATCTTTACGTCAGACCAATTTCAATAGTGTAAAGAGGCTTTGTGCAAAGTTACAAAGTTGTAAGCTAAATTACAACTAAAGATATCAGAGCAACCATATCGAAAAAAGCAGTTTCGAGAAAAATGCGTTTAAAACTTGGAGTCTCGTTTCGTTTAATGGTATGTTATCAGAGATCCCCGTCTCATGCAATGTTCCTTCTTCAACTTCAAAAGCGAGATTCTCGGGAGCTCTTTCAGCCATACGAGCACTTCGAACATCTTTAGAAGCTTGAATAGCACGTAGCTCGAACGGTTAATTTGTTGTAGATCACGTTAGTCACCTATCAAAATGAATTGGATATGATAATAAAGAATGCAATGCGACACCTCCCACAGGTAGTCGAGTAGACAGTCAATGCTAAACGCAACGTAAACATTTTGCAATCAAGCGAAGCATGAGAAAAATCAAATGGTAATATGAAGACAATTGAAGAATGCAGACACTAGGTCAGCATTAAATTCACATTACATGAAACTGATGTGTGGCTCATCCCTGCAGTCCGTGTTTAGATATAAGGCTGGTACTGAGTTCGAGTTCACGTGAAATTTTGACATTTCCCCATTATCAGACCATTCTTTCGAGCGAAAATTTTGACAACAGAGATAAGCAGAGACACTGCTCATTCTTGACGGATAAAATGTCAAGAATTTCAATTTTCGATCGATTTTCTTATTGGAAAGTCATTTGCACTGCTCCATTTTCAAATTGAAACACCAAATGTCACTTTTTCGCTCGAAAGAATGAACTGCACAAACTAAATTGGCGTGAAATGATTGACAACATGTTTTAGTGCCATCTATATTTTCGAAGCGAAAGCAACTTCAAAGCAACTTTTCATGCAAAGAACACAGTACCAAACTTGCTTATTTTCAAGCTAAAGTTTCGCCGAAACAGATTTCACGTGAAATTTTGTATGAAAATTTCACGTGAAATCGAACTCAGTACTATGCTATAGACGAAAACACTGTCCGTTTGAAACAAGAATAAATTGTGTGTTGTTATTTGAAATTGCGTGATGTTGTTTTTTTAGAAGAGTCTGAAAAGACATAATAAGACTGACGCAGTCGAGTAACCTACTAAATCGACAAAGTATTCGCGGACAATATTCGATAAACTGTTATTAATCAACCGAAAATTAAAAACCGCGAAGGAAGTTCGGGCGATAATAACTAAATAGCAAAATCAAAGACAAGCGCATTAAGCCTTCATAAATGCTTAAATCTCATGGTGAGGCTACTAGGAGAACTTGTCTAATAAAATTTGAATAGGGATCAGTGAGAAAGTTATAAATAAAAATAAAGCAAAGTCAGTGAGTTGAAAGCAGAAATAATAAAAATGAATGAAAAGTAGAAAAGAAAAAAAAAAAAAGGGAGGAACAATAAAATTTATTCAGGAAAGTGAACAGTGAAAATTTAGAAATGGAGCAACAAATCGAAATGTTACAACAACAATTAGCACAAAGGGAAAGGCAGCTACGAATGGCAGCGAAGCCTAAGAAAGATTAACGGCACAGCAAGCGGCAAATTAGCATAATATAGTGAAAACATACAACATATGAGCGTTTTCACCGGAACAGGGTCGATTTCGATAAACGCATTTGCACGAAGCGTTGAGTCCTACTTAGGATCAATCGAGAACGAGGAAACAAGAAAAGTCGCAACAAGTGCAATATATTTTGAAAAAATCCAGGGCGAAGCCAAAGATGCAGTAATGGGAATTCCACATCCAGATAACTGGGAAGAAATATAGCAGAATCTCAAACTACGATACAAGCCGGAGATGGAACCAGAAGACATTTATCACCAAGTTGCCAATTTAAAAGCGAATTCTGTAAGTGAACGTTGTTTAAAAATTCAAAATATTAAATTTAAGACAGATGAAGTAATAACTTACTTTAAGAATGAATCTCATATAGACTTAAGTAATGTCGAATCTCTTTTGGTTAACACGGTAAAAGAAAATACTCAGGGTATATTATTGGACAAAATTTTTTACACAAAACCAATATACGAAATAATGAAAATTATGCGTGAAAGATGATTTGAAGATAATTGTATTGGGCCTGAATTCAGAAAAATGGTGCAATGATACAGAAAAAGTAACTATAGTAATGCAAATCCTAACTATGATAATTAAAATCGAAACTATAGAAATAGTAACAGTCAGTGGGAACAAAACAGAAATGACACACACAAACGAGACGATACAAACAAGCAAAATGATACATATAGACATTAAGATAAAAACACACAAAGCTATACAAACAGAGATACTAATAGTAGACAATACAATAACCGAAACAAAAATACATCCGAACAAATAAAGACACAAAATCCAAATTATAATAGCACAAACAAAAATGAATATTTAGGAAAATACCCATACTTACAAGAAAAAAAGTTATTATGAGAAATATAATCGAAAGGAAAATCAACCCAAAACATTTGAACAAGATTTATCCTATGCAAATATAGGAAATAACTCGAACGAAACGAGCCAGTTTTTTTACAACTAGCCTCGGACGAGTTACCACTTATAGAAATAACAATAGACAATAAGATGTTCGTTGCTTTAATTGATACAGGGTCTTCCTTTAGTATCATAAATGATCAAATCAATTGTTTCGAGAAAATTAAAATCAAATCATTATATTTCACTACAATTGCTAGTAAGGATGTAATAGAATTTGAGTTGAATTTAAACCTCCACCAGGCACCAAAGTCGGATGGAAGGTTAGAAATTTGCGAAATCGAAGATATGATTTCATAATAGGCATAGACCTTTTGCATAAACTAGATACTAAGATAAATATTGAAGAAAAAAACCATTACTATGAACGGTCAGAAAACTAGGTTTCTTATTCATCCCTATCCTATACACGAAATATGTGCACTAGAAACAATAGAAGATGCTTACATAAAACGGTTATAATTAGACCATTTAAATAAAGAAGAAAGCAGGAAAATAACGAAATTAATAAGGAAATATGAAAGCATATTTTATAAGGAGGGGGGTAAGCTTAGCAGCACCTCAACTGTAGAACATGAAATAAGAAGTATAACAAACCAACAAATAAACGAAAATTATACAGATATTCACCAAAGTATGAAGAGATAGTGAAAAATTCTATCATCGAAATGGAAGATCAGGGGATAATCAAAAAAAGTAACTCAAGATATTCAAGCTCACTAATAGTGGTTCCTAAGAAAATTGGTAATTCTGGGAAAGGGAAGTATCGTATAGTTATTGATTATCGGCGACTAAATGAAGTAACGATAGACAATAAGTTTCCGTTACCGAATATCGACTCAATACTTGATAAACTAGGCAGGGCACAATACTTTTCCACGATAGACCTGGCCAAAGGTTATTATCAAATTCTTATAAAAAAAGAAGACAGGCATAAAACAGCTTTCGTTACCCCTTACGGTTTATACGAGTTCATAAGAATGCCATTCGAGCTCAAAAACGCCCCGGCAACCTTTCAGAGGTTGATGAATGACATTCTTCGCAATTTTATCAACAAAACATGTGTCGTGTACTTGGATGATGTACTTATATTAAGCACTTCATTGCAGGAGCACATAAAGTCCTTAACGGAAATTTTCGAGGTATTTAAATCACATGGATTGAAAGTTCTAATTGATAAATGCTCCTTTATGAAAAAAGAAACGGGATTTCTGGGGCACGTCGTAACAAAAGATGGATGTTACCCAACCCTGATAAAATTAGCGTTACACAAAATTTAAGGTTACCAAAAACAGAGAAAGAAATAAAGAGTTTTTTAGGACTCACGGGTTTCTATAGGAAATTTATTAGGGACTACTCGAAAGTAGCCCAACCTATCATAAAATACCTTCAAAAAGGCGCTAAAATAAACATGAAAGATCCAAATTTTATCAAAGCGTTGGAGAAGCTCAAATTTCTCATTAGTTCACCACCTATCTTACGATTTCCAAATTTTCACAAACAATTCCATTTGACAACAGATGCGTCTAATTATGCAGTTGGCGCAGTCCTCTCACAAGAAGGACATCCTATCTGTTTCGCATCCAGAATGCTTAGAAAGCATGAAAGAAACTACTCAGCTACAGATAAGGAGTTTTCGGCCATAATGTGTGCAGTGAACTACTTTCGACCCTACCTGTATGATAGTAAATTTAAAATTTATACCAATCACCAGCCTATTAAATATTTAAATGCAAAATACAAAGGTAAAGATTTTTCACCACGTCATCAACGTTGGCTCCTGAAGCTTGGTGAATACCGGTTTGAAATTGAGTATCTTAAAGGCAAGGACAATCAAGTTGCCGATTTTTTAAGTAGGATTAAGAAACCGAAGAAATTCCTTAAAAATCAAGTAGATCAGTAAGCAGAACTAACTCATATTCGGAAATTCCCGGTCTTTTTAACATGGAAAATAACAATGATGATGTGACAATGGCAACTGTCCATTCAGCAAACGAAGAATTACTAGATCACATACCGATAAAAGAAGAAATAGTCAATAAATATAAAACTCAACTGGTTCTAACGAACAACAAAATCCAAGAGATAGAAACTATTCATAACAAGAGAATCATTTATATCGCCGAGTATGATTTTAGCAATATAGCTGACACACTAAGAAGATACGTCAGAAAAGGTAGAGTTGGTATTTATTCAGAACTAGCAGACCACCAGTATAACATCGTTCAAAAAAAATTAAAGAAATGTTTTCAAATGACAATCAACTTAAGATCGTAAAATGTTCCTTTAGAGCAGAAGATATTAAAACCGAAGAAGACGCTGTAAAACAAATTTCCCTTTATCATGTAAAAGAAAGCTCAGGTATCCAAGAGACTTTTAACGCAATAAAAAACAAAATTTACTATCCTAAATTATTGGAATTCATACACATAGTAATAAGTCAATGTGAAGTTTGTCAAGAAATAAAATATGACAGGAAACCAATTAAACCCAAATTTCAAAATAGTGAGACTCCAGTAGATGTCAATGAGATCATGTATATAGATATTTATATTATAATGAGGTATAGTTTTCCCACGGTCATTGATAAGTTCTCGAAATTCTCAAGAATTTACTACCTACCGGATAAGAATCACATAACTATTATTGAAAAATTGGAGGAACATTTCGCACGAGTAGGCAAACCAAACAAAATTATCAAAGGAAATAAATGTAATGGAGTTTTAATTACAGAATTTCTATAAAAAGAAAATGTTAAACTACATTTGACAAAGCCACACAGCCATACTAGATTAGCTGATATCGAAAGATTCCATGAGCCATTGGTCGAAAAATTTAGAATTATTTACCAACAAAAGAAAGAGTTATCTCCTCGAAGAATTATTCAACAATCAGTTCGAAGCTATAATGCGATATTTCACTCTACAAATAAGTGCACACCAAAAGAAGTTCAGGACCATAAGCTGGATTTCGAAAAGGTAAGAACAAATTGAGAAGATGCAAAAGGAAAGTGGTTAAATTCAGTAAACTAGAAAAGAGAAGAATATATAGAGACAAGAACAACCGGTTTCATCAAAAATTATAAGGCTAAAAGACAAAAATATCTGCCTAAATTTAGGAAATGCAAACTAATCAATGTACATCCAACAAACATTAGAAGAAATTACAAATTCGTAACGTATGATAACGAGGAACAAAACTACATCATTACAGAAAAAGAGAAAGAAATTATCGAAAAAGCATTTAAGGGTGGCCCTAACGACGAAATGATAACTACAAAGTTTAGCACAAACATCACCAGAGAAGATTTAAAAACACTAGAGAAAGATCAATGGCTTAATGATAACATAATCAATTTTTACATGAAACTGTTGACAAAACGTTATCAAAATTCTTCAGACCTTCCAAAAGTGTATGCAATGGATGCGTTTTTCATACTCAGACTTTTACAATCAGGATATAAGGCAGTTTGCAGATGGACGCGGCACATAAATATTTTTTCAAAAGAAGTTATACTTGTTCCTAGACATGTTAATAATAACCACAAGAGTATGTCAGTAATCGACTTAAGAGTCAAAACCATCAAATATTATGACTCATTGGGCAACAATAATACGGAAGTCCTCAACGCATTAGAAGATTATCTCAAGCTAGAATCACTGGACAAGCAGAATATTCCTCTTACAATGCAATTCATTAAAAAAAATGTTGCAGACGCACCATGCCAAAATAATGGAAGCGACTGTGGAGTCTTTAGCTGTATGATAGCAGAGTTTGTTTCCCGAAACAAAAAACCAACTTTTTCCCAAGAAAATATGCTATATTTTTGTCAAATATTGATATTGGAAATTATACAAAGTAAATTACTTTCTTAAAATTTCAGGTCTGCATGAAAATCATCTTTCTAATAATAATATTAGTGAATCCAGCTAAAGGACTTTTAAATAAGTATGAAATAACTGAGCAAACAGGATTTATTGAGCTTCAAATGAACACAGCAAACATAGTTAGCAGAACATCCTTGGTTATCCACGCAATTAACACATCTGAAATTCTAAACGTTTTAGACGAATCCTCAACGAATATAGCTAATTTGGAAGGAAAACACAAAAAACTACTTTTAACAGAACTAATTCACTTAAAAAACAAAGTTAACACAAGTATCCCTAAAACAAGAAGAGAAAAAAGAGGCTTAGTTAATTTAGTAGGAAATTTCGAAAATTGGCTATTTGGAACAATGGACGAACAGGACCAACAGGACATTGAACAACATTTTAAGACTACAGACGCAAACAACCACAAGACAATTACAGCTATAAATCAGCAAATAATCATTAACCAGGCATTTAATGAAAGTCTTTATCAGTTAAAAAATATCTTGCAGGCGGATCGAACATTTTTTTCTTATAATATAAATAGTATATCAAATAATAACCTTTATTATGATGAATTATTTAAAGTACAAATATTGAAAAACAGAAAAGAGCACATACAAGAAAATATTGCATCACCCAAACAAGGCATCTTGCACCCAAATATCCTCTCAGATGAAGAAATAAGTAGATTCAATATTGATTTGATCAAACTGCAATATATAAAATTAGGCTTAACTAATATAAATAAAATTAGGCTTAACTAATATAAACAAAAATCATCTTTTGATATTTGCAATAAGAATTCCCACCGAATTCATTACTGTATATTTGAGACAGATTCTCCCGATCTCAAATAAAAATGGAAAAGAAATTGATCACGCTATAGAAAATATCTTTATCTTTAATTACGTAACTTACAAATATGAAGAAGCCAAAACATTAAACGAGCTAACTAGAAGCAAACATTGTATATATTATCATAATTGTAAGTTAATTCAAAATAATAGCACGGAAATTATAAGAATCGATGAAGAAACAATAATCGTAAAAAATGGAAACAAAATGAGGATTAATCAAACGTGTGACGAATGAAAATTGTTAATTGAAAAAAATGCACTGATACATTTTAATAATTGTGAAATTAAAATCAGGGATCATTACTTTTCAAATGTAAAAGAAACATTCAACAAACGATTCTATTATCAATCGGATACATTTACTCAAAATTTTACTGACAAAGTAACTTAAGAGGGCATAATTATTAAGAACACGAAAAACGTAAATCAAATAGAAGAGTTACAGCTTAAGCAAAAGATATCATACGGATTTAATATAAGTTTTGTAATAATAATAGTAATAATAATAATAATTTTGATACATGTAACAATTACTTACCTAAAAAGAATAAAAAATTGTAAAATAAAAATAGATCATTGGATTCAGGAGAATCCTAACCAGAAGGGGGGAGAAGTCACATATCAAAATGAATCGGATATGATAATAAAGAATGCAATGCGACACCTCCCACAGGTAGTCGAGTAGACAGTCAATGCTAAACGCAACGTAAACATTTTGCAATCAAGCGAAGCATGAGAAAAACCAAATGGTAATATGAAGACAATTGAAGAATGCAGACACTAGGTCAGCATTAAATTCACATTACATGAAACTGATGTGTGGCTCATCCCTGCAGTCCGTGTTTAGATATAGACGAAAACACTGTCCGTTTGAAACAAGAACAAATTGTGTGTTGTTATTAGAAATTGCGTGATGTTGTTTTTTTTAAAAGAGTCTGAAAAGACATAATAAGACTCGTTCGTTGGATTAGTTGGCGAGTCACAAAAATAGTTGTTACTTCAAAAATAATCGGAATTTCCAAAAATTATTTTTAAAGCTTATTTTTAAAGGTTTAAACTTTGAAAATATGCAAACAACAAAAAATCGATTTGATCAAATTTCTAGACCAGAATACCTCCTTAATGTATCTCATTTTCATAATCAAAATAATATCTTCATCCAAGTTAGATGCACTGAATCTTAATTTAAGTACTTTAAGTTTCTAATTGACACTGGGTCTTCAGCATCAACTGTTAAGTGACAAGTAGTATTCTCGAAAACAAATTTCAAATCTAAATGATACCAATAAATTCTATGTCGTAGCCAAACCGATGGAATATAAAGCAATTATATGAACTATGTATTTATAATGAACACATCAAATTAAAATTATCTCGAAAATAAAGCAATCGAAAATACTTCACAAGAAGCTGGAAACCAGAAGTCTTTAGCAGACTCTGACTACAACGTAGATTAAAGTATCTAGGCTCTCAAGTTCAAAGAACCTCAAGATCGCAGTATCCAATTTTTCAAGTCCAAAGGACCTTAAAATAAAATCACGAAAGCAAGAACTTATATTCGAATAAATGCTCAAGATCCAAAAATCAAAGAGGGTATAATTAGGAAAAAGGAACTAAGTCCAGGTGTATATTTAGGGGAATTAATTTTTAGAGTCGATAGTAAAAGTTAAGTTTTGGCTTCAATCCTAAATATTACTGAACAATAACAGCAGCGATTCAAAAAACATAAGTGTATGTTTTTCACGAAATTCGGAGATTCAAGAATCCGACAAAAATTTAAATTCAATAAATGATTCAAATAGGATTTAAACAAGCCGACTAGAAATGTTGAAAGAATCATAAAGAATTAACCATTAAGACGATGAATAAAGAAAATTTGTGCAGAAATCAGCAGTCAAATACGTGGACATGTGTCAATTAGAATGTGACAAACTATCCAGCACCAATATTTATGAATATGAAATTGATTAAGCAGAGAGTAAATCTATTTCCGTAAAACTTACCACTGCCACAACCGAGAAATTTACAAGGATGAAGCTAACTGTCAAATCAATAAAATACTGCACCAAAACATTATCTAAGTGTCTAATTTTCCAAAGTCTGCACCACTTTCAGTTGTACCTAAAAAGAGGAACGCATCTGGCAAAGCCAAGTGGATGGTTGTGATTGACTATAGAAATCTGAATAGTGTAACTGAAACTGATATTTTCTCCCATTTCAAATATCACAGATATTTTGAATCAGTGGGGACAATCAAATACTTTAATTCTTTGGATCAAGCAATCGAATTCCATCAGATTAACATACAACCTGATGATCACGCTAAAACAGTGTTCACGGACACTTTGAATACGTACGAATGCCTTTCGGTTTGAAAACTGCTCCCGCAACATTCCCACGCCTCATAAATTCTGTATTATCTAGTTAACAAGGAATTCAATGTTTCATATGCTTAAACGATAAAGTAATGTACGCAAGCTCCATCACAAATCATAAACTTAAATTAAAACTCCCTAATGCATCAGAACCGCTAGAAACAATAATTTTTGAAAAACAGTAGAGGATTTGAGCAGATTTTGAGCGTATATTCTATCACTAGCTACTTCTTCTACTTAAGACCAATACACCCTAGGCAATAACAGACCCTAAGTCAATTTAATTTCAATGACTTCATAGAAAGTTACAGCGATAGAAAAGTGTTCGGGGTTGCCATCCAAAAAATGTCGAGACCGGAGAAAATTTTCATTTACTTATTTTCATAGAAAATGTTCGCGATGTGAATACTTAATGTTAGCATTTATTGGAACGAAAATAACAAAAATATGTCAGATCTGCCACACGTTAAAGTCAATCAAATCTAGTCCGACGGCTGCATTGGAAGTTATAGGCATACAAAGAAATTTAGGGCTAACATTCACAAAGTTCTCAAATTTTTTAAATCCTAATATATGTTATTTATTTTCGCTACAAGATCACCATGATTTGAAAATTTTATCATAAAATCGCTTACTTAATACCAGAAAAATACAAAAACAACCATAGCTGTCAACCCTATCATTATTTTTCAACCAGAGTTTCACTGAATATTGTCTATAAAAAGTTTAATTTGCCATATAAATTTCGTCATGACTCCACGACTGCACTCGTAGCTATAGGGCAAAGAACATTATTTTCCTGAGCAAATTTTCAGACTTTAAGCCACCAAAATTACCAAAGCTGGTAGCTCCAACCTAATTTTTGAACTGAATTTTTGTCAAACGTGGCTTTGAGTAAGATTCAACTACTGTGTGAATTTCCTCAAAATCTGGCAACTGAGTCAGAATTTATAAGGCCAACAGCAGTTATTTATCTTGGAGATTTTTTAAGATTGCACCACTGGTACAGAATTGCCTACACTTCCAAACCGCTTCTACCAGACCTGATCCTACTTAAGGCCAACACATTCTGTAAATTGCAGCTGTATCTGCTTTTGAACAGAACTTTTTGATGCCTAAAATATAGGTTAATTGGGAAAAGGATACTGCTCTTGTCCAACATAAACGTTTTACTTTGACTGTATGGGCAAAGCATAAGATTTGTATATAAGTTGCTTGTTTTCCTTAAAAGATGAAGTCTTTCAGGAGAGTCAATGGTTTGAAGGTTTTCACTTTCAGCACCCGCCGTAGCTACATGGTGCCCAGCATGTTCATGCAGTACCATAAAAGTATACAACTTAGTACCATCAATATGTTCTGTAAGTTTTACAGTGATTCAATAGCTCTGTCGAAAGTTATCACAATTCAAACAATTTCAGATTTTCCCGATTTTCTTTTAGGCACCTAGCGCACACACACAGAGTTTAAAATTTCCAACACCTAAAGTGTTCATTCTGCAAACATAGTTTTTTTTCAACAATTTTTTTCATAGAATAATAGATATATTTCAAATATCACTAAAATGACCACCGGAGTTTACAAAAAAATTGGCATTTGGTTAGATCTGGACCTATTCTGCATAAACATTAATGTAAAAATTAAAATTTGTCTTCGGATTTTAGTCTTCGAAAATTTTTAAATCCAGAAAAATAATCCTAACTTCATTTCCAATACAAATTTGTGATAAATCCATTTTAGTGATATTTTTAATATACCTATTATTCCGTACACAAATAAGTTTTGCAAAAATAAAGTTGACGAAATAAATTTTAAACGTGTTTTACATGTGAATCGGATAATGTTTTGGAATTTTTTAACCCCATGTGTGCGCTGGGTGCCTAAAAACAGAACGGGAAAACTTGAAAATTTTTAAATTGCGATAACTTTTGACGGAGTTATTCAATCATTACGAAATTTTTAGGACATATTGGTATTATTTAGTTATTAATTTTCGTAGCTTTTGATGAGCGTGCTCGCAACCCTGTAGCTAGGGCAGGTACTGAAAGTGAAAACCTTCAAATCATCGTCTCTCTTGAAAAACTGCCGTTTCTTCAAAAAAAAGCCACTCATATGTAAATCTTGTGCTTTGTTTACATAAACAAAAAAAAAAACTCTAGCGCACCTGAACCGCTAGAAAACTAATTTTCGAAGAAATTGTCTTTGAGTGACAAAAAAGTGTGGAAAGACGTAATACACTGTTTTGTAGAATCATATCAACCATTCCTTATCCAAAGCAACAAAACTCAACTATAACACAAATGATGTAAATGTTCAGTGCTGGCAACACTTTCCGAACGAAGCAGTAATAAGTTTACCATAACAAGCTCATACTCAAATCAACTTATCCTTTGAATTTCGTTCTCATCGCAGGATTTCATCGAAAGTTTCAGCGGTTAAACGTTGTTTGAGTCTGCCATCCGAAAAACGTTCAAAACTCGGAAAATTTAAAAATTGATTCCTTATTTTTATTGCAAATGCTTTGCATATGAGAACGTAATTTGAAGCATTTGTTGGTGCAATATTTACGGAAATGGCTAATGCTGGTTAGCCTGTGTCAGCAGCAAAGCAAAATACATACAAAATCTGCTTTACGTTAAGTTAAACCCTACCAGTAAATTTCGTTTCGATTGAATCACTGCGCTGGAAGTTATACGGGTGAAAAGAATTTTAGGGTTACCACCCTCAAAACTTTTCAAATTTTTAAAGCGTTAATATTTGTGGTTAATTATCATTGCAGGATCATTTCCTTTTGCAAATCTAATGACATAATCGCTCTGTAAAGAAATTTCACAAAATTACAAAAATGATCATAGCTGGCAGCCCTTTCATGATTTTGGTACGAAATTTCTACGACATTTGGTTCACATTAAGGTCCATTTACTGCGTGATCTTCGTTTTGATTTCTGCACTGGACCGGAAGTTATAGGGAAAAAAGCTTTATTTTGCTGAGCAAAGTTGCAAGATTTAGGAGACAAAAATCACCATAGCTGGCAACTCTATTCTAATTGTTCAACCAAATTTTTATCAAATGTTATCTAAGGTAAGATCCAAGTACTGTATGAATCTTGTCCAAATCTGATGGCTGAATCGGAAGTTATAGGCCTAAAACCAGTTTTTTTTCTCACCTATTTTTCAAGATGGCACCACTGCCACAGGGTTGCCCGCTTTTCAAAATAGCTTCTATCAGACCTGGTCCCAGATAATACAAACATATCCTGTAAATTTGATTATGATCGGATTATCCGGTCGTCAGTTCTCGTGAACAGAACTTTTGAGTGCTGAAAATAGAGGTAATTTGGTGATGGGTTGCCGTTCTTGTGCAAAACGGAATTTTGAAAATTTTATCTTGAAATGAAGGACAAAGAATAAAATTTATCAAAGATTTGGTTTTTTGTCAAAAGTCAAAAATTTTTCAGGAAGGTCAATGATTTGAAGGATTTTTTTTCAGCACCCTGCCACAGCTACAAGGTTACCCGCTTTATGCTGAAAATCTCTACGTGCTAAATTTTAGTCAACTTCAATACGCTCTGTAATTTTCATGATGATCCATTGTTTTTCTTACAAGTAATGACAAATCAAAATTTGAAAAAAAATCCTTGCCTACTTTTAGGCACCCTGCACCCACACACGGCTCAAAATTTCCGATTATTTATCAAAAACAAGCTAAGAACATAATTAGTTTTCATTCCCAATACTTTTCTTTAACAAAAATGTACACTGCTTGGAAATATAGGAGTTCCTCAAAATTCACTAAAACGCTCGCCGCCGCCAAAAGGTTTAGAATATCTGAATTTGAGAGAGTCGTGGACCTACCTACTATATACACCTACGTTCTCCGAAAATTTCAGCTCAATCGGATCGGCCACTCCAGAGATTATCTCCCTTAATCATTTTGCTGATATATATATATATATATATATATATATATATATATATATATATATATATATATATATATATATATATATATATATATATATATATATATATATGTATATATATATATATATATATATATAGATATAAAGAAATATGAATTTTTGGCGAAACGAGTTTAATACTATTGTTCTTCGAACATTAGTAAAAAGTTTGATATGGTATAACGGGCACGCTTGGTAGCCCTTGCCCAATTTACCTATAGTTTTAGCATCAAAAACTTCTGTTCACGGAAACTCACGATCCAATGAGCAGAATTAATTGAAATTTGCAGAATGTATTGGTCCTATATAGGACCAGGTCTGATAGAAGTGATTTTGAAATGCGGGTGATTCTGTGCCAGTGGTGCCATCTTGAAAAATCACTAAAAGAGATAACTGCTTTTAGCCCTATAAATTCTGATTGAATCGTTCGATTTTGACGAAATTCACACAGTACTTGGACCTTACTTCAAACCACGTTTGGTAGAAATTTGGTTGAAAAATTCGGTTTGAGCTGCCAGCTATGATAATTTTGGTGTCTTAGATTTGAAAAAATAAAAATTTGGAAGTGAAAACATTCAAATCATCGAATATCCTAAAAATGTCCGTTTCTTACAATAAAACCAATCTGTATACAAATCTTATGCTTTATCTACACGTTCAAAGTAAAACTTTGGAAATTTCATGCCGGATAAGAACGGTAACCCTTTCCCAGTCAACCTATATTTTTAGTATCAAAAACTTCTGTTCACGGGAGCTCACGAATCAATAATCAGATACCATTGAAATTTACAGAATGCATTGGACTTAAGTAGGACCAGGTCTGATAGAAGCGATTTTGAATTGTGGGCAACTCTGTGCCAGTGGTGCCATCTTGAAAAATTACAAAGAAAATAAACTGAAAAGGAAAAAAACGCGCCCTATGAAATTTGAATAAGTAACCAAATTTTCATGAAATTGACACAGTAGCTGAACCTTACTCTAAACTCTGTTTGATAGAAATTTGGTTGAAAAATCCGATTGGTGCTGCCAGCTATGGTAATTTTTGTGTCTTTGGATTTGAAAATTCGCTCAGGAAAATAAAACTTTTTGCCCTATAACTTTCAGTGCAGTCATGAAATCAATACGAATTTCATACAATTAATGGAACCTACTATAAGCATTATTCAGGCCAAATTTGGTTGAAAAGCCACGATGGGGTTGCCAGCTATTGTTGGTTTTGTGTTTGTTTGCAATATCTTTATTAAGCGGTTTTATCGTAGAATTTTCAATTGGTAATGATATTGTAGTGACAATAAACAGCAAATAATTAGCTTTCCATTATTTGAAAAAACTCGCTGCAGGTAATCCTAAATTTCTTTATACTCCTATAACTTCGAATGTAATTAAAGAACGTGAAGCAGATGTGATACTGGCAGAAGGTTGCCAGCACGAGTCGGTTGTGCTACTTTTGTATCAATAAATGCTTACAGTTAGTATTCATACCGGAAACATTTAGAATGAAAATAAATAACCGATGTGTCAATTCCTAAAGTTCTGCAAATTTTTCGGATCGCAGCCCCAAACACCAACTTCAGTTACAGTGCTGCAGGCACTGAGCATTTTCTTCATTGATGTTATATGAGATGCTTCTTTCGAAATTTTGTGAAATAAGCAACTGATAATGAATATAATTAACCCGTGTTTTGCTCTCTTAAACGTTGAAATTCATGCCAGTGGTAATATCTGAAACATTCCACCATATGAGTTATAATGCATTCTTGAGACCAAAGTAGAACGTGGCGTTTGAAACAGTTTGGCCGTAATAAGCAGCTCATGTGGTGGATTATGCACTCAAAACCTGCACGATTCTTCTACTGTTCTTCGAACATTAGTGTTTCTATTTTTCTTATATTCATACTCATAAGCTAATTCTAAATCATACGACTAAATATAGAACTAACCAGATATTGACTCTTACCACCCGGTAGCCCCCCGCCGCCAAAAGAACTTACTTCTAATCCTACTAACTATGAATATTACAACATATCCCACCACCACCATAACTTGACTTATCCAGATTAAACCCTTAAACATAACACCCTTCACCGACGCTAGATCTAAATATATTATCTAACTACACGCATTAGCGATATTCTGCCAATATTATTCGCACTTCTCATGCGACTATCGTACCCTACTCCATCCACAATCTTACTTATGCTATCGACCCACCACCTCCTAACGTTAGTATTCATTCACGGTTTCTCAAATTTCATGATATTCATTAATTCCTACATTATAGCCGGGCACTCTTACTGTCTATTCCCGCCACCTTTGCTTAAGTTACTATAGTAGTTGATCCTACCTACAAATTACTGACTATTCCCGCCACCTTTTCCTTAATTTGCTATACTAGCTAATCCTACCTACCACTTATTGATTATTCCCGCAACATCTTTTTTTTTCATCACTCCACGTACCGCTTGAGGTCTTTAGCGTGCCACACCCCCATGGCTTTCTGGTTGGAATCCTCCAGCTCATACGTCCATCCGGACACCCATCTTTTCACCGAAAACGGTCCTATGTATTCCGGGGCCAGTTTGGCGGAAAATTACCTTGCCACGTCTGACAGGACATAATTACGGCGCCACACTAAATCCTTCGGTAAAAACTGCTCATCCCGGTGCCGCAGGTCATAACGTGACTTTGATTCCTGAGCAGCTGACTTCAACCGTTCGCGGACTTCTTCACGGACCTTTTGTAGCCATTTCGCCTTTTCAATTCCCTCATCCTGTCCATCTCTCCTTCCTTGTACCGCCGGGCCTCCGGGCCTCTTGTGGTGAATGGTCATTTCTCGCCCGAAATTTAAGAAGTACGTAGTAACCTTCATGTCTTCGTGCGTTGAGGTTCTCAACGCACAACCAATCTTCGGTAAAGCCTTGTCCCATTCCCGGTGATTCTCGGATGCATACGTTCGGAGTAAACGTTTGGCATTCTGGTTCACTCGTTCCGCCGGATTCGCCTGAGGGTGATATAACGCGGTAAACCTTAACGTAACCCCATGCCTTTCGGCCAACCGTGCGAATTCTCTGGAGCGGAATTGCACGCCGTTATCGCACACAATTATTCGTGGCACTCCGAACAAAAATAGAACGTGTTCCTCCAGTAAACGCACCACGGCCGCTCCGGTTGCTTTCCTGAGGGGAAATAACAATGGCATCTTGGTCGCATAATCTACCCCGGTCAGAATATAGGAGTGTCCCCGCAGGGATCGTGGTAGAGGCCCCACGAGGTCCACACATATCATCTCCCAGGGGGAAGTAGCCTCTTGACTCCTTGACACCATCAGTCCACTGGGAAGCTTTCGATCTACCTTTACCGCCTGGCAAACCTTACACCTCCGGACATAGTTCCTCACATCCGCCTTCATCTTTGGCCAATAGAACTCTTGTGCCAATCGGTCAAAGGTTTTCTGAACCCCCATGTGCCCCGCAGTAGGTTCGTCATGGCACTGGAACAACGCCTTTGGCCGCTCGTATTTCGGAACTACTTTTTTCCACTGGTTGTCTACTTGGAGCTCAGAATACCGGCCTTTTACCCACTTCCACAACATGTTTTCCACCACCTTCCATTTCGGGTATTTGCCTGGGTCCTTCTGCACCTTCCCCATCATGCTTTGATACCACTACTCCGTCATCTGTGCGGCAGAGACGCAACCTAGGTTTCCGACAGCCCTCGAGAGTGCGTCGGGCACTAGATGGTCTTTCCCCTTGCGATGGATTACCTCAAAGTCGAATTGTTGTAATCTCACTGCCCATCTAGCCAATCTGCCCGTAGGGTCCTTAAGACTATTCAGCCAGACCAGGGAATGATGGTCCGTAATTACCACGAATCTTGTTCCTTCTATTTAAGGCCGTAGTTTCTCCACTGCCCATA
This sequence comes from Nemotelus pantherinus, assembly GCA_963978885.1. Taxonomy (NCBI): domain Eukaryota; kingdom Metazoa; phylum Arthropoda; class Insecta; order Diptera; family Stratiomyidae; genus Nemotelus; species Nemotelus pantherinus. The sequence goes on from OZ022263.1 coordinate 146,266,546, forward strand.
GTACCCCCAAGCACTCCCTTTCAGTAACTGAATACCTTCTTTCCTGTTTGGAAAGCGCCCTGCTGAGGTAACAGATAACCTTCTCACCATCCGGGTGTGCCTGGCTGAGTACTGCACCTATGCCCACATCCGAGGCATCCGTTTGGACTTTAAATGGGAGGTCGAAATCTGGACAGGCTAGTACAGGCGCTGATGTGAGCTTACGCTTGCACATCACGAAAGCCTGTTCGCACTCCTCAGACCATAAAAATTTTCGACCCTTCTTCAAGAGATCGCTTAAGGGAGCTACCATTGTCGCATGACTGGGAATGAATCGACGGTACCACGATACCATTCCGAGAAGTTGACGAACTTGCCTTACAGAAGTTGGGCGAGGAAACTCGTTCACCGCTTGAACCTTCTCGGGGTCTACCCTAAGACCCTCCTCATCCACCAGGTATCCCAAGTACTTGAGTTACGCCCTACAAAACTGACACTTCTCTTTCGAAACCCTCAAACCTGCGACTCTCAGTCGCTCGAAAACTTCCCGGAGAACCTTCATATGTTGCTCGAAAGACTCTGTCACCACGATAATATCGTCAAGGTAGGTGAAGACGAATGGTTCCAAAGAAGGACCAAGTACGGTGTCGATTAGTCGTTGCCACGTCGCCCCCGAATTGTGTAGCCCAAACGGCATCCTCAGAAAATGAAAAAGCCTCCGTCCCGGTACTGTGAAGGCTGTGTACTGTTGCGACCCCTCCGCCATTGGTACCTGCCAGTAGGCTGATTTCACGTCTAACGTGGATAGGTATTTAGCGTTCCGTAGTTTGTCTAGAGTGGCGGAAATATATGGTAGAGGATACGCATCCTTCTCGGACACCGCATTCACCTTTCTGAAATCTACCCAGAAACGGTAGGACCCATCCTTTTTACGCACCAGGAGAATAGGCGATGACCAAGGGCTAGAGGAAGGCTCAACCACTCCTAACTTCAGCATTTCGTCTAGCTCGGTGTTAATCTGACGTTGTACTGCCGGTGAAACAGGATAGTATCTCTGTTTGATCGGAGTGGCACTGGTCCTGATGGTATGCTCAACCGCCGTCGCACACCCTAATCCATCTCCCATCAAGGTAAACTGTTGCTCCACCAGATCTGACAGCTCGCACTTTTCTTGCTCAGACAAATGTGACCGGTCTCGCAGAGCCCCTCTGGCAACTGCCGTCGTCGCAGCCAAAGAATGCCACTGCTGACCCTTCATAACCAATACTACTCCGAATCGTTGCCAGAAATCGATCCCCAAAATCACCTCTTGGGGAACTGACGGGATGACTAATGTGTCTATGTCATGTTTTCGGCCGTTTAAGGTATACTTCAAGCGTACTACCCCAGACACCGCACAGGATACACCGTTGGCTAATTGCACCTCTTCAACCTGCTCATGATCCAGTACTAAGCCTTTATCCGACAAGCGAGACCAGCCTTTCCCTCCTAGTATCGTACGGCTCGCCCCTGAGTCCAGCAGCCCCTTCATAGTTACGTCCTCAATATCCACTTGTATGTGCGGACGACTATCACTACTACTCTCCATAAGGGCGTAGTCCACGATTGGCCGTTGTGTCCTCGGTTGCGGTCTGATCCCCGTGCTTGCCTGGCCGCTTAGGAAGTACGCTGCTCGTTTCCCGAAGCCTGTTGGTTTGATCGGAATCGAGATTCCCCACCAGTAGCCCTCGCCCGATAAGTTGGGCATGCCGACCTCATTACCCCCTGGCGACCGCAACCAAAACACCGCCGTGGCTCCGGGCACTCTCTCGACATATGCCCGTCTCGCTTACAATTCCAACATTGGATCCGGCCTGCATTCGACATCGCAGCGACTCGCTCCGTGCCTTCCGTTCCCACGTACGCCAAGTCTGGCTCCAAGCATCGTCTGTTTCGCGTGGTGGGCGGCACAAATGCTGCCACTGAAGCCCTGGTGGCATCCAAAGTGCGACCCATCTTCACGAGCTCAGAGATAGATGATACTTGCGTCAGACACAGCTGTTGCTGGTAGAAAGGCACGATGTTCCTTCTTAATGTTCGCATTTTCTCCTCCTCCGAGCAACCCTTCCTCAATCTACTAAAAAGGCGCTCCATTATCGCAATATACACCCCCATTGACTCATTCTCCCCTTGAGTTCGCTTCCGGATCTCTTCCCAGAGGCGATCCTCGTAATCCGAGGGCAAAAACTCTGCCTTTAATTCCTCTACTAACTCGTCCCAGCATCCGACAACGTTTCGGTTGGCCCTAAACCGGATCAAGGCCCGAGAATCAAAAAGGTCGACCGCTGCCTTAAAAAGCTGTGGCTTACTAAGTCCCCTTGCCTGACGAAGCTCCTCGACGCGCTCCAAGAAGGCATTCACTGACCCAGATGAATCCCCGCTGAATTTGAGCCCCCACTTGGCAACCTCTGCCAAACTAGCGCCCTTAACCGACTGGGATACGGATGTACCTGGATCTTCATTAGATTGACCTTCTTCGTCATCGCTGACACCATCGACTCTTTCCATCAACGATCCCATCGCCAGAATCAACCGATTCCGAAGACTTTTTGCAGCTTCCCTTTGTTCTTTGGTAACCGCCTGTAAATTTGCCAAACGACGGAATCCAAATTCAACCTTCACCTTAACCTTGATGAATTCCGACGACGTCTTATCTCCCGAAACTCTGGCCACCAGTTCTTCTATCTCCACTGCCTTCGCGGACAGCTCGGCGTAGTCCATTTCCTAGTCGAACGGGTACTCTGTTTCGACATACGAAGTGTCCAATTCTAATTCTGCTTTCAACGTTGCCCGCAGTGACTTGCGCATATTGTCTACCGTATCTGCGGCAAAACCTCGGATGGTGAGTTCGTAAATGAGCTCATCCTTGCTCAGGCGGTCCACGAGGATCTTCATTTGTGCTACCCTATAAGTTCCCGCTACGCTCGACTCAAATTATATTTCTACGCTACTAATCCCGGCTAAAACACTATTTAACACCCTGCCTAACTCAATAAGGGTGAACCCTAGGGCCAGTACTCAATCACAATATAATGTTAACTCTTTCCCAACTATATGTTCGCTAAAGGAAACCAAAATCCACCTGAAAATTCGTGCCTCTTAACCTAAGAAACCAGACACACTTCCACACACTCAAAATTCAATATTATTCACTTGCACTCACAACACTCAAATGAATCCAGAATTCAAGTCGTTTAGATGCCATAAAAAATTAATAATTTCATGCAAATCATAAATGCGATAATAGCTGCGTTTTATTATCATCCAGAGTGTAGTAGGTATCCTGGATGCATAATAAAACGATCCAGAGTAGCACGCGAGTTTTTTTCTGTCAGACAGTTGTCATTTCAAAATTTGAGCTGTCATATAACCAACGCCGTTTTCAAATGTATGACTATTTATCCTGGTTGCCAGGGTGACATGGAAAATTTTTGAAAATTCCAACTATTCCAGTTGATATGACTTTTCAAAATACGTTCCACAGAGAGCACGAGTACGAAATCCACTGAATTCACAGGTGTTTGTACTCTGGATGTTGTTGCTGTTTCGTGTGCAAATCGATATCCTGCACTACTCTGGATGTATAATAAAACGCGCCTAATGATCCAATATATATTCAAACACAATCAACTCAATATTTAATCCGACCGACGATTTAATTGTGTGCTCAAAAAGTGACCAGTTAACCGATATTCGAGTATAATTTGTTTCCAAATACGCCTTACGGATCTTTTTAGATTCAAAATTATGCGCCTAACAGCCTTCCCACAATTTGGGACTTGGCTCGTAAAATTTTCACGCGTACCGTTTTTTTCACCGTTAGTACCGTTAGCCCCACGTTGGGCGCCAATTTTTTACCGTTTAATCGTACAACACGTCCCTAAAACCCTTTACCCCTATCTGGGATATAAGGGCGGCAGTTTTCGGGTGGCTTGCTCGCGAAGAAAGGTCGCGGGTGGGCGCAAATCAATTTAACCGAACCACTGCCGCGCTACCGTCGCCCTGAAGCGAGAAGTCGAGACGGCGCGCACTAAGATGCAAATTAAAGGCTCACGCAAATATAGAAAAACGTCGAAACGGTTAAAGTTCCGCTGTCTAAATTGAATCGCCGCAAATTAATAGCCTTTCTTTCTAATATATAAAAACACTTCGCACTTTATTCTTTCTTTGGAAATTTTTTCACTTAAACGTTAAAAACTATCAAACTATCTATCTACATATATCTAGATTTGTATACTACCGAATTCGAAATTACAAAAAAAAACTAGGTAAACTTATAAAAATAGTGCGCACACTACCTTTTTATTACTGCTCGTCGCTTATTCGTCTCGCTGGGGCCCTTTACGTTGAACTCTGCTTCTTTCGTTGCCTCCTCCGATTACGTCCTCTGGTTTTCAGCAATAAAAAAATCCCAATGCTAAGCTCGTTGTTTTTGGCGCACTTGTTGGTTTGTCTTCTTTCAGCTCCACAATTCCAGTTCAAGTATATATATATATATATATATATATATATATATATATATATATATATATATATATATATATATATATATATATATATATATATAATGAAAGAAATCTCAATGTTAGATCTCGGCCGTTTCCTTCTCGGACATCCGTCCACTCACCCAGTTCGAATAGAAAAGACCATTTTTCCATTGTCGGCGCACAATCTAACTTTCTTTTTGGCGGCAACGGAATTTATCTGAATCCGTTGAGTTCATTAGACTCAGCTGTGGGCTCGTGCGATCCCCAGCTGAATTCCACCTCGGCCCATTCCCACTTATTCCGTTCGATCATTCCGCTCGCTGTTTGACAAACCGAGCTGCCATCGCGAATCGCACGTCAAAATCATTTCCAAGCTACTCGTAAGTGTATCCCCTAAATTATTTTTTCAATCTTTTTGGTGATCGCGTTTATCATCTTCGTGTCGTTTTTCCATTTTGGTATTGTGATTTGTCGCTGGCAGATTGCGGATTTGTATGTATCGTGATTTGCCGCCGGTAGAATGTGAACTTGTTTATGTTGTGATTGTCGTTGATGGTGGTGTTCAGTGTTCGGCATGTTTATGGCTGTGCTGATTTTCGTTGATGTGATGTGATTATGTACTGATGTTGATGTTATTATATGTTGATATTGAGGTGATTCGGTTCTGCACTTACTTACTACTAACCTAATACAGAATTAAGAGCTAACTAATCGTTTACGTACATTGTGTGACTGCAACGGCGGTTTGTTTACTTATAGCAACTAATTTTAGACGTAACTAACCTAGGCTTATTTAGACGGCGGAGCTCTCACGCAGCTATTTCGGTTCATAAATCTCCATCGCCCTCTTTATAGGGTGGCGGTGGAGATTTTTTTTTCTTTAAAAAAAAAACCTAAATGTGCGCAATTTTAGGATGCCGTGACACTATATTTTTAACATTAAAAACTTACTCTCAACTCTGTTTGATGGAAATTTGGTTGCAAAATTCGACTGGTGCTGCCAGCTATGATAATTTTGGTGTCTTTGGTTTTGAAAATTCGCTCAGGAAAATAAAACTTTTTGCCCTATAACTTCCAGTGCAGTCATGAAATCAATACGAATTTGATACAATTAATGGAACCTATTATAAACATTATTCAGGCCAAATTTGGTTGAAAAGCCACGATAGGGCTGCGAGCTATTGTTCGTTTTGTGTTTGTTTGCAATATCTTTATTAAGCGGTTTTATCGTAGAATTTTCAACAGGAAATATTAAGTCTTCGATTATTTGAAAAAACTCGTGGCAGGTAACCCTTAATTTCTTTACATTCCTATAGCTCCGAACATAATATAACAACGTGAAGCAGATGTGATATATTCTTGGCTTTGATACTGGCGAAAGGTTGCATGCACGAGTCGGTTGTGCTACTTTTGTATCAATAAATGCTTACAGTTAGTATTCATACCGGAAACATTTACTATTTTCATTGTATAACCGATAACCGATGTTTCAATTCCCAAAATTCTGCAAATTTTTCGGATCGCAGCCCCAAATACCAACTTCAGTTACAATGCTGCAGGCACTGAGCATTTTCTTCATTGATGTTGTATGAGATGCTGCTTTCAAAATTTTGTGAAATAAGCAACTGATAACGAATATAATTAACATGTGTTTTGCTCTCATAAACGTTGAAATTCATGCCAGTGGTAATATCTGAAACTTTCTACCATATGAGTTATAATGCATTCTTGAGACCAAAGTAAAACGTGGCATTTGAAACAAATTGGCCATAATAAGCAGCTCATGTGGTGGAATATGCACTCAAAACCTGCACGATTCTTCTACTTTTCTTCGAACATTAGTGTTTCTAGCGGTTCAGGTGCGCTAGAGTTTTTTTTCTCTATTATCTTACGTAATTCAATATTTGCCCCTACAAAATTGGTTCCGCAGTCACTATAAACGTGACTGCAGAGTCCTCGTCCTCCTGTAAAACGCCGGAAGCAGCCAAAAAGGCTGACGTAGTGAGATCACTAACAAACTCGATATGAATGGCTTTAACAGCAAGGCAGATAAAAATGGCGATGTAACCTTTAAACCTTTTACCACCTCGACCCCGACGGTCACGGTATTCAATAGGGCCGCAATAATCCACACCGGTGTGCGTGAAAGGCCTAGATATATTAACTCGGGGAGAAGGTAAGTTGCCCACCAACTGTCTCAATAAAACTGGCTTTGCTCGAATACATCTTATACATTTATGCAGTTCCCTTTTAATGCTGGTGCGAGCATCTAAAATCCAGTAACGTCTCCTAGAGGTATTTAATACCAATTGGGTTTGACCGTGGAGTGTAGTAAGATGAATTTCCCTTATCAAAAGTTCGACAAATTTTCCATCTTTAGGTAAAATGATAGGAAATTTCGTATCATAAGTTAAATTGGCGTTTGTAAGACGTCCTCCAACTCGCAATATATGCTTGTCGTCTAAGAATGGATTCAATTTTATTAATTTGCTATCCTTGCTCACCTGCTCACCCTTCTTTAACCTTCCTATTTCTAACTTAAATTCTGTTTGTTGTACATATTTGATCCAAAACTCCATTGATCGACTAAGTTCCATTGTAGTTAAGAAATCTTGACCTTGATATCGTTTCGATGTATGGTCGAAAAAACGAAAACAGTATGCAGTCACGCGTATCAAACGATTCAAGGTCGAAAACTTATTCAATAGGTCATTCAATTCAATATTGACAATACTAATTACACTTATTAATGTTGTTCTTCTAACTTCTAAGTTAACATCAGGAACACTAGCTATTTTAGGCCAAATATCTGTTGTCTGCACTAGCCAGGCAGGACCATTCCACCATAAATGATTATTTAAGATATTCTCACACTCTATGCCTCGAGATGCTAAGTCGGCCGGATTCTGTTTTGAAGGAACATACTGCCATGTAGTATTTCCGACAGATTCGAAAATGACCGTAGTTCGATTTGCGACGAACGTTGTCCAGCGGGTTGGATGTCCACGCAACCACGCTAAACCTAGAATAGGGGCAACCTTAGTTTTTGAGACTATTAGATGTGAACATGTACTATTACCATTTCTACAAACTAGATATATTGCCGCAGCATACGCTTTAGTTGACGCATCACTGAAGCCGTGCAATTCAAATTTACATTCCTTTGTGTAATTTATCCAGCGAGGTATTCGCAAATTTTCAATTATAGACAATTTATTTTTAAATTTTGTCCACATTTCGTGAATATTTTTCGGCAAAGGTTCATCCCAACCTAATCCCTGTAGCCATAAAGACTGTATGATAATCTTTGCGGTTATTATTGTGGGAGCCAGCCATCCAAGTGGATCAAACAACCTGGCTATGTCCGAGAGCAATTGTCGCTTAAAATGCACATCTTTATTCCCATTCATTTCTATTCGATAACTAAATTGATCCGACAAAGGATGCCACATAATTCCTAACGATTTATAATTCAAATCTAAGTTTAAATCAAGTGACGTTTGCATCTCAATATCTTCTTGTGATATTCCTTCAAGTATTCTCACATCATTGCTTAACCATTTTCGAAGTGGGAATCCGCCAGCAGCTAATAAATCATGCATCTCCTTCCTTTTGTCTATAGTTTCCTGTAAACTTTGTCCACCGGAGAGCAAGTCATCAACATAAAATTCATGGTTTATAGAATGAGACGCATTAGAATAATTTTGACGTTCATCTTCAGCTAATTGTTTTAAGGTTCGAATTGCTAAAAAGGGCGCACAAGTCACTCCAAAGGTAACTGTAGTAAGCATGTACTCTTGAATGTCATCCTCCTTATTGAATCTCCATAAGATTCTTTGATATTGAGCGTCTTCATGGTGTATCTTTATTTGCCGATACATCTTCGCGATGTCAGCCATGAAAACAAACCGATAACGTCACCAATTCATTAAGACTGCTAACAAGTCATTTTTTATGGCCGGTCCTGTTAGCAGTACATCATTAAGTGAAACTCCTGAGTTTGTTTTTCTTGACGCATCAAACACTATTCTGCAACTGGTTGTGCTGCTCTCTTTAAAGACTGGATGATGCGGCAGATAGTGAGCTAAACACTCAATTTTACCATTCCTTATAATATGCTCTTGCATAATGTCGACAGGATGCATGTGTCCGAGATCTAAATATTCTTTCATGCAATGACTGTATTTTGCCTTTAATTGCTTGTCCCTTTCAAGGCGTTTTTCTAATGATAAAAAACTTGAAAGAGCAATGGCTTTCGAGCTACCCAATGAATTTTTCAACTTTTTACTCTTAAATGGTAACCGCACTGTATATCTTCCTGACTCATCTCGCCGAACATTTTTCGTATATAGCGATTCACACAATTCGTCATCTTGAGATTGGACCACCTGTGGTATAACTTCCTCTAGTTCCCAGAATTTCCGCAACTGTGCGTTGAGTTCCAAATCTTCGCTAATTTCAACCTTGAAGCTTTGTACAGTGTTGCACGTGTACCCTTCATCCACTTGCCCAAATATAACCCAACCTAACTGAGTGTCCTGAGCTATTGGTCCAGCCGCTAATTGTTTGAACCGTCCAACCACAATTTTAGACACTACATCTGCACCTAACAGGATATCGACCCGACTAGGGCGATCAAAAAATGGGTCAGCCAAATTAAGCTGTTTTAATTCATTCCAATTCCCCGTGTACATTGCACGAGGTGGAATCATATTTGTCAACCTATCCATAATTAATGAATTAAATTCTAAGATCTTATTTCCTGAAATCCTCATTTGAAGCTGTATTTCACCCTTGACTTTATGGTCACTTGAATGTCCTATACCCGACACTATAACGTTTGTTGACCTTCTCTTTATTCCCAACTGCTGAGCTGCTGCTTCAGTAAACAAGCTAACTTGTGATCCTTGGTCTAACAGCGCACGCAATTGAATAGGACCACTCTGCGAAATCAACGTGACCATAGCAGTGGCTAGTAAAACTTCTCGACGTCGGTCGATGGCAGATGAAACATGCACCTCCCGAATTTGTGAATAATTTGGTTGCTGACTCAAATTATTTCCGTTTTCCGACCGATCTCTATGCAAGATGGTATTATGGGCCTTTCCACAACGTGCACACTTAAACTTGCTGGGGCAATCGCGGACAAAGTGTCCCGATTTCAAACAATTCAAGCAAAGTCCATTTTTTTTACTAGTTCAAATTTACTTGTGTGTGACGCCTGCCGAAATTGATCGCAAGCTGTCAATCTATGTGGTGATTTGCACTGATTACAAAGGATGGGTGTTTGTGTTTCCAACGAATGAACAGGTCGAATTTGTGCACTGTTCTTCACAAACTTTGCCTTCCAAATCCCTGACGCTTCGAGCGCCCGAAAACGTTGATGCAGGAATGTTTTTAGTTCTTCAAAGGCTGGCAGATCTTTCCTTAACGCCTGCCCTTGCTCCCACAATTGTCGTGTTTCTTGCGGCAATCTTTGAGCTGTCAAATAAACGATCATCCACTCTCCTAAGTTTCCTAACTTCATAGCTTCTAGGGATTGTACACATTTTACTGTACAATCTAATAATGTTTTCAACTCTGAAGCACCTTTAATGTTAAATAAAGCCTTAAATTTTGCGTTGAGCAACACACGTGGGTTGTCGTAGCGATCACTTAACAATTTCCACGCTGAATCGTAATTGGTTTCGGATACAGCCACATGTTGCAAAAGATTTCCGGCTTCTCCAGAAAGACTACATTTCAAATAATGCAGTTTTTCCACTTTCGATAAAGTGGTTCTAGAGTGAATGAGAGACACAAACAGATCCCGAAAAGTCACCCATTTTTCATAATCTCCCTTAAATGTAGGAAGAGTGATTCGTGGCAGTCTAAGTTCTGGTTCACCAACCTTGACTTCAGACTTGCCATCAACCTCTTGAAGACTCGACCCAAGTGCTCCCTGTAACAAATCTTCTAATTCTGACTTAAAATTCAAGTGAGTCGTAATAAATTGATCGTAATCTTGCGCGAAATATGGTGAATTTAACTCCTTTTCATCACTTAATTGATCGGTAATTTTCTCATGATTAGAAATGAATTTACTGTATAGTGTCAGCAGGCTTGATAGCAAGTTTTGCAGATACGATACAGTTTTTCTTGACTTTGAGTCTTTAGGAAAGTTGGTGTTCATTTTACCCAACTGATCCCGAAGCAGCCTTTGCTGCAAAACCAAATTTGAAATTGCAAGAGCCATTTGACAAGCTCAGAAATCACCCTGTTGCTCAACGTTGGCCTTGAACGACTTCGAATGAATTTTGATAACGAATGAATTCATTGTCCACGGAATGTTAATAGATATGTGCGATATGAATTATGGATATAAGTAATATAAGTAGATATGTGCGATATGAGCAGCCTATTGACGAAAAGTTAACCAACTGTCCTCCTACCTATATACGAACGATAACACCGTAAACTTTGCCGTAACCAACGGTTTTAATCACGATGCATGACGCGAATTTATATGTTCATTTGAAGTATGATTGAAAAAATTTAAATTACGAACACACTTAACACACATAGATAACATGCAAATAATGAACTTACATGTGGACTTGCCCAACTTCCAAGAGCGATGAACGATGCTCCTCAATGTATCCACCCAGATATACGACAATAGATCCGAAAATCAGAACTTCGATATAAATTGACTCCAACAATATTTCCACCAAGATCCGACAATGAATCCAAAACCAGAACTTCGTTATCAATTGACTCCAACAATATTTCCACCAAGATATACGAAAATTTATCCGAAAATCAGAACTTCGATATCAATTGACTCCAACAATATTTCCACCAAGATCCGACAATGAATCCAAAACCAGAACTTCGTTATCAATTGACTCCAACAATATTTCCACCAAGATATACGACAATTTATCCGAAAATCAGAACTTCCATATCAATTGACTGCAACAATATTTCCACCACGATATACGACAATTCATCCGACAATGAGAACTTCGATATCAATTGACTCCAACAATATTTCCACCAAGATCCGACAATGAATCCAAAACCAGAACTTCGTTATCAAATGACTCCAACAATATTTCCACCAAGATATACGACAATTCATCCGAAAATCAGAACTTCGATATCAATTGACTCCAACAATATTTCCACCAAGATCCGACAATGAATCCAAAACCAGAACTTCGTTAGCAAATGACTCCAACAATATTTCCACTAAGATATACGACAATTCATCCGAAAATCAGAACTTCGATATCAATTGACTCCAACAATATTTTTACCAAGATCCGACAATGAATCCAAAACCAGAACTTCGTTATCAATTGACTCCAACAATATTTCCACCAAGATCCGACAATGAATCCAAAACCAGACTTCGTTATCAAATGACTCCAACATTATTTCCACCAAGATATACGACAATTCATCCGAAAATCAGAACTTCGATATCAATTGACTCCAACAATATTTCCACCAAGATCCGACAATGAATCCAAAACCAGACTTCGTTATCTAATGACTCCAACAATATTTCCACCAAGATCCGACAATGAATCCAAAACCAGACTTCGTTATCAAATGACTCCAACAATATTTCCACCAAGATATACGACAATTCATCCGAAAATCAGAACTTCGATATCAATTGACTCCAACAATATTTCCACCAAGATCCGACAATGAATCCAAAACCAGACTTCGTTATCAAATGACTCCAGCAATATTTCCACCAAGATATACGACAATTCATCCGAAAATCAGAACTTCGATATCAATTGACTCCAACAATATTTCCACCAAGATCCGACAATGAATCCAAAACCAGAACTTCGTTATCAAATGACTCCAACAATATTTCAACCAAGATCCGACAATGAATCCAAAACCAGAACTTCGTTATCAAATGACTCCAACAATATTTCCACCAAGATATACGACAATTTATCCGGTTCGAAGGACCATGTGCAAATTTCAAAACCTCCAAATTTCTAGAAAATTCTTATTTTATTTAAATTATTCACAAACTACAAAACTTATCGTGTTCCAACGAAGTTTTTCAGACAAAGAGGTCGAGAATCCGTTAGTTTTGCTATTTATACGATGTTTCCGAAAATTTACAGTTTTAAGCAACATTTTATCAATTACAATCCAAAGTTTAACATATTAACAAACTTCAATTTTTCAATCCAAATTGCAACATTTTAACAAACTTCAAGTTTTACTTTGCGAACTAATACTACAAATTACTTTACAGTTGCTGACTAGTAAGAGTAAAAGAGATAACAAGAGTTGTCGAGAACATCAGGCGCATTGACAATTTGACAAGTCTCCATTGTGTACAATCGGTGACAGCGACGGTGACAGCAGGTAAGTCAATTTGTTTATTTTAAATTTATTTCACTAATAAATTTCCTTTTAGGTTTTAATTCGAACAATATATGTATAAATATATATATATATATATATATATATATATATATATATATATATATATATATATATATATATATATATATATATATATATATATATATATATATATATATATATATATATATATATATATATATGTATATATATATATATATATATATATATATATATATATATATATATATATATATATATATATATATATATATATATATATATATCAGCAAAATGGTAAATAGAGATAATCTCTGGATTGGCCGATTCGATTGAAATGAAATTTTCGGAGGACCTAGATGTATATAGTAGGTTTGTCCATGACTAGCTAGAATTCAAGTATCCTAGACCTTTTGGCAGCGGCGAGCGTTTGAGTGAATTTTCAGGTACTCCTTTATTTCCAAGCAGTGTAAGTTTTTGTTAAAGTAAATGTTTGGACATGAAAACTTATCGAGTTTTAAGCTTGTTTATGATAAAGAATTGGAAATTTTGCGCCACGTGTGGGTGCAGAGTGCCTAAAAGTAGGCAAGGATTTTTTCTCAAATCTTCATTTGTCATTACTTGTAAGACAAACAATGGATCACCATGAAAATTACAGAGCGTATTGATGTTTACGAAAATTTAACACATATAGATTTTGTTGCACCCACGTTGGGCGCCAATTTGAAACGACACGAATTAAAACGACACGATATACCTGTGGCTATCGTAGTACGCGATCGCACCTACATCTGTCATGACTGACCGAATGACCTATTTACATTCGGTCAGCTGTTAGGTGAATCCAGCTGTTGTATGGATTAAGTGGGCAGTGTGAATTTAGCACTTAGCGTAGATCCCAACCCAGGGTCCACTTCACAATACTGCCTCAGTGAAATTCGGAAAAAAAACTAGTCAGAAGGCGGACCGTTGATACGGGGTTTTGAAAAAACGGGGAATGGAAAAAATTTTTGGGTTGGAAGACAAAGGACATTCAGTTTTGAGCAGTGCAAGCGAACAGCCGCAAGTTTGAAAGTGTGGGAATTTTTTTTTTTAATTATAATAGTTCAGTTTAAATTGGGAATTGAAAGTTAAGAAAACAAAGTGAAAATTCAAAAATACCAACAGTGGTAGAGGAAAAAGTGGAAAGTAAAAATTACAAACAGTGATATTTGGAGGAAAATTTGATCACTGTGTAATTGGCGCTGCATATAACATAATTGAGGCTGAATTTTTGGAATTGGCGGAAACTGCATTCTGGAAATAGATCTGTATATTACTTTTTGGAATTGGCTGAAACTGCATTTTGGAAATAGATCTGTATATTGCTTATTGGCGTTGGCGGAAACTGTTTTTTACTAATGTTCGAAGAACAATAGTATTAAACTCGTTTCGCCGAAAATTCATATTTCTTTATTTATATATAAATATATATATATATATATATATATATATATATATATATATATATATATATATAAATATATATATATATATATATATATATATATATATATATATATATATATATATATATATATATATATATATATATATATATAAATATATATATACACACATATATATATATATATATATATATATATATATATATATATATATATATATATATATATATATATATATATCAGCAAATCGGTTAATAGAAGTAATCTTTGGAGTGGCCGATCCGATTGAGCTGAAATTTTCGCTTGTTTTAGATGTATATAGTAGGTAGGTCCATGACTTGTTCGAATTCAGTTATCTTTAACCTTTTGGCGGCGGCGGGCATTTTAGTGAATATTCAGGTACTCCTATATTTCCAAGCAGTGTAAAATTTTTGTAACAAAAAGTATTGGAAATAAAAACTTATTATGTTTTAGGTTTGCCCACGACAAAGAATTGGAAATTTTGAGCCGTGTGTGGGTGCTGAGTGCCTAAAAGTGGGCAAGGATTTTTTCTCAAATTTTGATTTGTCATAACTTCTGACAGGAACATTCGATCATCGTGAAATTGATAGAGCGTATTGATGTAGGCTAGAACTTAGCACACATTTTAAAGACAGTGTGAGTAACCCTGTAGATACGGCATGCTCTTAAAAAAAAATCCTTCAAATCATCGACCTTCCTGAAAAATTTTTGCTTTTTGCCAAAAAAACTCAAATCAGTGATAAATCTAAATATTTGTCCATCACGTCAGATTAAAATTTTCCAAATTCCGATTCGCACAAGAACGGCAACCCATCACCAAACTACCTCTATTTTCAGCACTCGAAAGTTCTGTTCACGAGAACTGACGACCGGGTTATCCGATCATAGTGAAATTTACAGGACATGTTAATATTAGCTAGGACCAGGTCTGATAGAAGATTTGAAGTGCGGGCAACCCTGTGCCAGTGGTACCATCTTGAAAAATCACTGTGAAAAAAAACCGGTTTTTGGCCTATAACTTCCGATTCAGCCATCAGATTTCGACAAAATTCAAACAATACTTGGACCTTACTCTATGTAACATTTGGTAAAAATTTGGCTGAAGAATTAGAATAGAGTTGCCAACTATGGTGATTTTCGTCTCCTAAATCTTGCAAATTTGCTCAGCAAAATAAAGCTTTTTTCCCTATAACTTCGGTCCAGTGAAGAAATCAGAACGAACTTCACGCAGTAAATGAACCTTAATATGAACCAAATGTCGTAGGAATTTCGTACGAAAATCATGAAAGGGCTGCCAGCTATGACCATTTTGTAATTTTGTTTAATTTCTTTACTGAGCGATTATGTCATTAGATTTGCAAATGGAAATGATCCTGCAATGAAAATTAACAACAAATATTAACGCTTTAAAAAATTGAAAAGTTTTGAGGGTGGTAATCCTAAAATTCTTTTCACTCGTATAACGTTCAGCGGAGTGATTCAATTGAAACGAAATTTACTGGTTGGGTTTAACTTAACGTGAAGCAGATTTGGTATGTGTTTTGCTTTGCTGTTTACCCTGTGTAAGCAGCAAAGCAAAACACATACCAACATATGCAACACATACCAGCATTAGCCATTTCAGTAAATATTGCACCAACAGATGCTTCAAATTACGTTCTCATATGCAAAGAATTTGCAATAAAACTAAGAAACCAATTTCGAAATTTTCCGAGTTTTCAACATTTTTCGGATGGCAGCCTCAAACAACGTTCAACCGCTGAAACTTTCGATGAAATCCTGCGATGAGAACGCAATTCGAAGGATAAGTTGATTTCAGTATGAGCTTGTTATGGTAAACTTATTGCTGCTTCGTTCGGACTGCCGAACGGACGCTTCGTTCGGACTATTTCGTTCGGGTTGCCAGCACTGAACATTTTCATCATTTGTGTTATAGTTGAGTTTTGTTGCTTTGGATAAAGAATGGTTGATATGATTCTACAAAGCAGTGTTTTACGTCTTTCCACACTTTTTTGTCACTCATAGAAAATTTCTTCGAAAATTAGATTTCTAGCGGTTCAGGTGCGCTAGAGTTTTTTGGATATGGAGCTGTTGGCAGAGAAAAAAATTATTTGTACGGAATTTCAAGCAAGTCTTGATATAAGTTATTAAACGAAGCGGAAGAAATCAAGGCGTTCATATATTCAACAAATTCTTTCGAATACGAAAAAAAAGCGGAACCGAAATACAAAAATTTCATGAATCCAGTCGGAACATTTTTAAGATTTGTTTTTTTTTTGTTATATAGAAAAACTTGATAAAGTAATGAAGGAAGAAAAAACTAAAGTTAAATAATCTAGAATTAAAATTGACTAGTGAATAGCAAATCGAAAAATTGATGCAGAGAGAGAAAAAAAAGTGAAAAACAAACTGTCAATTTGATAGTATTAATCATTTTATTTTATTATAGAATCTTCATCTATTTACATATATACAGTTAGTTGGTGTGGGAAGTGATATGTTCCAAAATATTACATTTCTTTTATTCATATGGTTTTAGTAGTATTTTAATTAACCAATTTTTGAATGAATTATAATTTTGTTAGGTTTCTTGTATGATTTCTCTTTTTTTTTTGGTTTTATCATAACAACAATTTCACTGTCAAGATTGGTGTAAACCAATCCCGGCCGGATTTGAGTAAAAGTATATAAACTACTCACACCTAAAGGATATTTATTTTTTTTTTATTTTTACTATTGGTTTCAATTAAATTATTAGTTGAATATTTTGGTTCTTTATTTGTCTATTGTATCTTTGTTATGTTAAATTATTTATTAGCTAATAAAATGGAATAATTCTAATATAAAAAAAACAATGATTCCTAATCTGAGTTTTCCTTTCTCCTATTGTATGCATGTTTTAGTTTGGTGTTTGTTATTTGTTTCGAAATTTACGTAGTTAGCGTGCTGTAGCTCGAAGATCTTCTTCTGTCCCAAAGCCCACGCCGGACTGAGCTAGTCGGCAAAAATATGGCACGCGGGCCAAAGTAAGAAGAAGGTCTTAAACATTAAATTATGCTGCATTGACGGCGGCTCGAAAGAGCCTTTGTTGGTTGCAACAAATGGCGCCCAAACCCAAGGTTTTGTCTTCTGGTTTTTCTTAATGACATTGGTGTTTGAATTATTTTAGCTTAGCTTCTATTTTTATTAAATTTCTTTTTATCACATTGTATCTATTTTATAAATTTGTTTAATATTTTTCTTCTTAGTGTCGCAATAGATTAAATTTTCTTCGTTCTCACTTTTGTTAAATTTTCTACTAACTTGAATCTCAATATTTGTTTAGCTTTCAGTTTCGATAATTCATTTTTTTTAGTTATTTCGAATGGTATAATCGGTATGTGATCGGAATGTTTCTGTCGATTTACTTTATGAATTCACTCTTCAATATTACTTTTCCACATTTTGCTATAAATAATAACGTCGAGCGGTCGTCAGTGCAGCATTGGCGCCCATCTCGTGCTACTGTGTATGTCTATATGTGTTGAACAGAGCTTGTCTCTATCAATTTAATCCAGATTTTTGTGGTTGTTGGAATCAGATTTCAGGTCAAACGAAGATATCTCCTCTTGAGTAGGATCGATTTTATGAAAAAAGCTGTAGTTTGAATTTTTTTTGTACACCTGAGAACAGGTATTTTCTGGGATTTCTGACCACTCTATTCTCAATCTTTGTCCACCTTCTTAGGTGTTGTTTGTTAATAACTAGTTGAACAAGATGCGAGACAAATGATTGGTTAGTCATCCTGGAGCAACCACAAGAATCTGTTAGTCGTAATTGTTTTCCTTTCCTCTTTCTTCATTTTGTGTTAAATTTTTATCCTTTTCCTTCCTAGCACTTGTTCCCATCCTTATAACGAAGAGAGGGAATCATTATTACTAATGTTCGAAGAACAATAGTATTAAACTCGTTTCGCCGAAAATTCATATTTCTTTATTTATATATATATATATATATATATATATATATATATATATATATATATATATATATATAAATATAAATATATATATATATATATATATATATATATATATATATATATATATATATCAGCAAATCGGTTAATAGAAGTAATCTTTGGAGTGGCCGATCCGATTGAGCTGAAATTTTCGCATGTCGTAGATGTATATAGTAGGTAGTAGGTCCATGACTTGTTCGAATTCAGTTATCTTAAACCTTTTGGCGGCGGCGGGCATTTTAGTGAATTTTCAGGTACTCCTATATTTCCAAGCAGTGTAAAATTTTTGTAACAAAAAGTATTGGAAATAAAAACTTATTATGTTTTAGGTTTGCCCACGACAAAGAATTGGAAATTTTGAGCCGTGTGTGGGTGCTGAGTGCCTAAAAGTGGGCAAGGATTTTTTCTCAAATTTTGATTTGTCATAACTTCTGACAGGAACATTCGATCATCGTGAAATTGATAGAGCGTATTGATGTAGGCTAGAACTTAGCACACATTTTAAAGACAGTGTGAGTAACCCTGTAGATACGGCATGCTCTTAAAAAAAAATCCTTCAAATCATCGACATTCCTGAAAAATTTTTGCTTTTTGCCAAAAAAACTCAAATCAGTGATAAATCTAAATATTTGTCCATCACGTCAGATTAAAATTTTCCAAATTCCGATTCGCACAAGAACGGCAACCCATCACCAAACTACCTCTATTTTCAGCACTCGAAAGTTCTGTTCACGAGAACTGACGACCGGGTTATCCGATCATAGTGAAATTTACAGGACATGTTAATATTAGCTAGGACCAGGTCTGATAGAAGTGATTTTGAAATGCGGGCAACCCTGTGGCAGTGGTACCATCTTGAAAAATCACTGAGAAAAAAAACCGGTTTTTTGCCTATAACTTCCGATTCAGCCATCAGATTTTGACAAAATTCATACAATACTTGGATCTTACTCTATGTAACATTTGGTGAATATTTGGCTGAAGAATTAGAATAGAGTGGCCAGCTATGGTGATTTTTGTCTCCTAAATCTTGCAAATTTGCTCAGCAAAATAAAGCTTTTTTCCCTATAACTTCCGGTCCAGTGTAGAAATCAGAACGAACTTCACGCAGTAAATGAACCTTAATACGAACCAAATTTCGTAGCAATTTCGTACGAAAATCATGAAAGGGCTGCCAGCTATGACCATTTTGTAATTTTGTTTAATTTCTTTACTGAGCGATTATGTCATTAGATTTCCAAATGGAAATGATCCTGCAATGAATATTAACAACAAATATTAACGCTTTAAAAACTTGAAAAGTTTTGAGGGTGGTAATCCTAAAATTCTTTTCACGCGTATAACGTTCAGCGCAGTGATTCAATTGAAATGAAATTTACTGGTTGGGTTTAACTTAACGTGAAGCAGATTTGGTATGTGTTTTGCTTTGCTGCTTACACAGGGTAACCAGCATTAGCCATTTCAGTAAATATTGCACCAACAGATGCTTCAAATTACGTTCTCATATGCAAAGAATTTGCAATAAAAATAAGAAACCAATTTCGAAATTTTCCGAGTTTTCAACATTTTTCGGATGGCAGCCTCAAACAACGTTCAACCGCTGAAACTTTCGATGAAATCCTGCGATGAGAACGCAATTCGAAGGATAAGTTGATTTCAGTATGAGCTTGTTATGGTAAACTTATTGCTGCTTCGTTCGGACTGCCGAACGGACGCTTCGTTTGGACTATTTCGTTCGGGTTGCCAGCACTGAACATTTTCATCATTTGTGTTATAGTTGAGTTTTGTTGCTTTGGATAAAGAATGGTTGATATGATTCTACAAAGCAGTGTTTTACGTCTTTCCACACTTTTTTGCCACTCAAAGAAAATTTCTTCGAAAATTAGATTTCTAGCGGTTCAGGTGAGCTAAAGTTTTTTTTTTGTCTCCATGATAAAATATCCATCAAAATTTTGGCAATCATTTTATTCTACAAAGAGAACAATAATATAATATATATATTTATCAAAACTAAGTTTTATTGGCTCTTTATGATTTACATGCATTTGTTTATTTATGCATCAATAACTATAACAATCTAATTATTTTTGATATTGATCATTTGGATTTGCTGTTGAGTGATATTATTGCATTTATATTTTTATTTAGTCTTATACCATATATATTGGTTTGAATCAGATTCGTGAATATAAGTCTCTGTCTTGGGTTTCGGTTCACTATTTTCGAGATTCGAGGAAAGAATAATTCTTATTATTGAATTACGCGAGTTTTAGTTTTTCTATTATTTTTGGATCTGGTATCGTATTTTTCTCTGTTGATACAATGCGTCGTAGAACAATGAGCTGGGACCCAAGCGATACGCTTTTAGACCGAGAGATACGACGTCTTAATCTCTCAGCTGATAGGCCTCCGCCATTGAATAGCTCAATTCAAACGGTGGTACCAGGAGTTACGGTGCCCTTGAAGAAGAAAACTGAACAGGGAAGTAGGTCTCCTAACATGCACCGATCGGATCATCCGGTAACAGGCAACAGCGACGAGCTCCCTAGAGTGACGTTTAATAAACAGCCTGAAACGTTAGGTAAACCCACCTTGAAACTGCCACTATCCAAATGGAACCTGTGCTTCGACGGTTCAGCTGATGGGTTGGGAGCGAAGCAGTTTCTATTTCGCGTTATTTCTTTGGCCATTGATTATGGCATAACTGCTTCTGTGTTAGCTACGGACTTTCACCTGCTTTTGAAAGGAAAAGCCTCAAATTGGTATTGGAGATACCGTGAGTTGAATTACCCCCTTTTGTGGAACCCTATGCAGGACGAGTTCCTGGAGAGATTTAGTTCACACAGCACTGATGTCGATGTGAGACGTTCCATGGATGCACGACTACAAGGACCGCGCGAGAAATTTCAGGATTTCTATGACGCTTTAGAAAATCTGTCACTGCAATTAATAGTGCCATTAACTGAGGCAGATTTTCAATGCATTGTTTTTCGCAACATGTCACATCGATTGCGGGCACATTTAGCAGGCGTGGAGTTCCGGAAGACTCGAGAGATTGTACGTCGTTGTTGCCGTATAGAAGCTGAGTGGTCTTTGTTAGGAATGGATGTGGATAGGGAACACACTCGCAGATCTAGACAAGTACAGGAGTTAGATTATAAAGAAGAAAAGTATAACGAGAATATACCATGTTTAACTAGGGCTTCACATACTAGATCTGATCATTTGACTGCCAGGCCCCAATATACTTCGTCGAATATTCAAACTGAACTTCCAGTGATTCATGACGTCCATAAAGTAAGACAGTTCGCAAAACCGGTTGAAAATGTACCACAGAATCAAGTATCAGGTGAACAATCAGACTACAGAGATTGCTGGAACTGTAAGGACCTCGGGCATTCTTTTATGGATTGTAATAAGCCAGTTCGGGGAGTTTTTTGTTTCGGATGTGGTACGGCAAATGTTCTAAAACCACATTGTCCGCGTTGTCAGTCGGGAAATGGGCGGCGGAGTACGCCGAATATGGAGACGCGACGTATTCCTCTCCTTCGTCCACCATCCAGACCAGAAATGACAGATGCGGCGACCAACGTAGACCCAGAATTTCGTCGAACCCGCTAGACCCCTATGAATTTAGAAACCCCACTGAATTTTCATTCGATTCGCAACATCCCATGATTTCTGAATTTGATTGTCCTCGATCGGTCCGCAGGCGCTCGACTTCGCGTTTTCATTGGGCATGGAAATATTTTGCCAATAGACGATGGCTTCGCAAGGCGTGTGTCGACACCATACTGACACCGCATGGAGAGAACCGTCCTTTTGCTATAATATCCATCAAAGGACGAGAACTTCAAGGATTGTTGGATAGCGGGGCAAGCGCCAGCATTCTGGGAGCAGGAGCCTTAGACTTGATTGCGGAACTAAAGCTGTACATTCATACCATGCAGACAGATGTTCGGACGGCGTCAGGTCATAGGGCTTCTGTGCTCGGATATGTTGAGACTCTGGTGAGATTCAACTCACAATCGCGTATGATTAAGTTTTTGGTCGTTCCATCTTTGACCAACCCAGTTTATCTTGGAATGGATTTCTGGGACGCGTTCAAAATTTCACCAACTCAGCAGCTGATGGTTGCATCCCTCTCCGAAGTCCCAAACCCGTCGTTTCACACTCTGTCTCCTGAGGAGCAGTCCCGATTGCAGGGCGTTATGCATCAGTTTCCCTCGTACAACATTAATGGCTTGGGTAAAACTACTCTAGTATCCCATCACATTGACACCGGTTCCGCTAAACCAATTAAACAGCGACATTATTCGGTGTCCCCGGTCATTCAGAAACTGATGTATGACGAGCTGGATCGCATGCTGTCCTTAGGAGTCATCGAGGAAAGTAGAAGCGCTTGGAGTCACCCGTCACACTCGTGCGGAAGCCTGGCAAAGTACGCCTATGCCTAGATGCCAGACGACTGAATGAGGTTACCTTGAAGGATGCCTATCCACTGCCTCTTATGCACGTCTGCAGTCCACTAAATTCATAACGAGTTTGGACCTCAAAGATGTCTTTTGGCAGATACCGTTGGACGTAGAATCTAGGGAAAAGACCGCTTTTACTGTTCCTGGTCGCCCATTATACCATTTTACCGTGATGCCGTTTGGTCTGTGCAATGCTCCTCAGACCATGTGTATGCACAAAGTGATTCCTCACGAGCTACATGACAAGGTGTTTGTCTATCTCGATGATCTGCTCGTTAGTAGCTCTTCTTTTGATGAACATATGGATTTACTTTCCAAGGTGGCGCAGTTGCTTCACGCAGCTAAATTGACCATTAACGTCGAGAAGAGTAAGTTCGTGCAGCGAGAGATCAAGTATCTTGGTTATGTGGTTAGTGATGGAATCCTAAAGGCTGACCCAGATAAAATCTCTGGAATTGTAGGTTATCCTACACCTAAGTCTGCGAAAGAGGTCCGGCGATTCATGGGAATGGCTGGGTGGTATCGGTGGTTTATCCCTAATTTTGCGGCAGTATCATCAGCCCTAACGGATCTGTTGAAGGGTAAGCGCTCGTTCCAGTGGACAGACGTTGCGAATAATGCTTTCTTGGAGATTAAAAGATTGTTGATTTCTGCTCCAGTGCTAGCAAATCCCGATTTCTCCCGAAGATTTTTCATTCAGTGTGATGCTAGTGCCACCGGAATTGGGAGCGTCCTGTTCCAAAAAGATGATGATGGCGGAGAACACCCAATCGCGTTTATGTCTGTAAAGCTTAACGCTGCGCAGCGCAACTATAGTGTTACTGAACTGGAATGCTTGGCTGCGGTGCAAAGCGTTAAGAGGTTCAGAGAATATATCGAATCTGCCTTTCACCATCATCATTGACCGTGCTAGTCTTAAGTGGCTTATGGGACAAAAGGACCTATCTGGTAGATTGGCTCGCTGGAGTTTGAAGTTGCAGTCTTATGATTTTACCATCGAGCATCGAAAGGGAACTCAAAACGTCGTTCCAGATGCGTTGTCGAGAGTCTGTGGGTCGATCGAGACGAATCAGTCCGGAATTAGTCACCTGCCTGAACACAACAGAATTGCTGGAATATTGACTGATGCATCATTTCAAACAGCTGAATATTTGGATCTCATATCCCAAATTGAGAAGAGCCCCGATGTGTACAAGAATATGCACGTTAGGGAGGGTCGTGTGTTCATCACAACCGGAACTCAAAACGATCTGTTCACCGACATTCCGAAAACAAAGTTATGGGTCCCTGAGAGCGTGAGGAAACAACTTATCATGCAGGCACATGATGACCCTCTGGGGTCTCATTGTGGGGTTCGGAAAACTTTAGAGCTGTTGCAACGTTACTATTATTGGCCACAGTTGAGGAAGGATGTTAAAGATTATATTTCCTCCTGTTGCATTTGCAAGCAGATCAAGCCTCCGAACCACACTATGAGGCCACCGATGGGAAATCAGCGGGAAGCAAGTCGGCCATTGCAAAGGCTTTTCATTGATTTCATGGGCCCATATCCGTGTTCGAAAAGGGGAAATACTCAGTTGTTTGTAGTGTTAGATCATTTTAGCAAGTTTGTTTGGTTTAAGGCTCTCCCCAAAGCAACTTCAGAAGCAGTTATCAAGGTTTTGAGGGATGAAATCTTTCTGACCTATGGAGTTCCGGAGTTTATTCACTCGGATAATGAAGTGCAATTTGTTTCTAAAGCCTTCAAGACTTTCCTTCTTGAGCACGGGGTTCAGCACATTACCACACCTTTATATTCACCGCAAGCTAACGCATCGGAGCGTGCCAACCGATCTATACTCAATGCCATTCGTGCCTACATCGGTGAGGACCACAGGACTTGGGATGAACTGTTGGTTGAGTCATGTGCCGCATTCCGTAATGTGGTACATGAGGCGACTGGCTGTTCACCCCATTTCCTTCTATTTGGTTTCCACCGGGTCCAACATGGTAGCGAATATGAATTACTCCGAAATTTGCAAGCATTGGAGGATGGAGAAGTTGAACTATGCTCCCATACAGACAGGCTGCGGTGGATGCAGGAAAGGGTGAAAAATAAATTATCTGAGGCTCATGCCAAGGGGGTCCGTGTGTATAATCTCCGGAGTCGCGTTAAATATTTTGTTCCAGGTCAGCAGGTATAAGTGCGGAATTTTGTACTTAGCAAGGCGGCGGATCGATTCGCTGCTAAGTTCGCGCCGAAATTTGTTAAAGCCCTTGTGCGTCGGAAGTTGGGGGAAGTGAGATACGAGCTTGCTGATGAGAATGGAAAAATAATAGGTGTCTATCATGCCAAGGACATTAGACAGTGATGGACTAATGAAAGTTGCCCGGCATTTGAGGACTTTTCTCAGGGTAGGTCGGCCCCACGATTTGAAACGACACGAATTAAAACGATATACCTGTGGCTATCGTAGTACGCGATCGCACCTACATCTGTCATGACTGACCGAATGACCTATTTACATTCGGTCAGCTGTTAGGTAAATCCAGCTGTTGTATGGATTCAGTGGGCAGTGTGAATTTAGCACTTAGCGTAGATCCCAACCCAGGGTCCACTTCACAATACTGCCCCAGTGAAATTCGGGAAAAAACTAGTCAGAAGGCGGACCGTTGATACGGGGTTTTGAAAAAACGGGGAATGGAAAAAATTTTTGGGTAGGAAGACAAAGGACATTCAGTTTTGAGCAGTGCAAGCGAACAGCCGCAAGTTTGAAAGTTTTGGAAAATTTTTTTGAAATAATAAAAGTTCAGTTTAAATTGGGAATTGAAAGTAAAGAAAACAAAGTGAAAATTCAAAATTACGAAAAGAGTGAAAAGTGGAAAGTAAAAATTACAAACAGTGATATTTGGAGGAAAATTTGATCACTGTGTAATTGGCGCTGCATATAACATAATTGAGGCTGAATTTTTGGAAATAGATCTTTCTGGAAATAGATCTGTATATTACTTTTTGGAATTAGCTGAAACTGCATTTTGGAAATAGATCTGTATATTGCTTATTGGTGTTAGCGGAAACTGTTTTTTTTTTGGATATGGAGCTGTTGGCAGAGAAGAAAAATATTTGTACGGAATTTCAAGTAAGTTTTGATATATAGCCCAGTCATTTTAGCATAAAACCCCGGAATGAGTGATAATAAGCTGAATTTTTGTATATACCTTCAGTTTGGAGTCCTCAACGTTGCCTCAAAAGTCTCATGAAATCTCGTGTCTGCGTCGAATGTTATTCAAGGTCAAAGGTGAGAAAAAACAGTTTTTTGCGATTATCTTGGTTTCTATTGCTCCAATGATGTTAACACTTAGGATCGAAATTGTAGAGCATAAAATTTGCGACACATTTTATTTGCAACATTTTTTCCTGCGCTCAACCATTTTTCCGATAGAGGGCGGTAAGCGCGCAACACTCAGCCATATGTACTGTAATGCAAAGTCAACCGTGAAACCTTCAGTTTTGAGTTATTTATCAGTAAATACATTGTATTTTATTTATTTTAATACATTTATACATTTATATATATATATATATATATATATATATATATATATATATATATATATATATATATATATATATATATATATATATATATATATATATACATATATATATATATATTACATAATTTTAATCTACCATTCTTTAAAAATTTAAATAACAAAAGTATTACGTTTCTTCTTCTTCATCGTCATCTTCTGGACGTTCGGAAATTTCTGTATCATTGTCAACATCTTCGTTGCCTTGAATTCGTTTTTGCAGACCTTCCTGAATTTCATGACCAAAAGCACTCTCTTGCTCACAGTCACTTTGTAATGAAATAGCATTGAGGCAAGCTTGCCCATTACAGTGGCCACAAGCTAAAGTGCATTGCAGCCCCGATTTTCTAAATCGGCACCATGCACCACATCCATTCTTACAATTACAAAATAGAGTATTCAGTAATTCATCGGAAGCTGGTGGTAATATTGTTGGCATTGGCTCCAGGAACTCATTTTGGAGCACCCAACCCCATTCTTGGGGTTCTAAATCATGCCTTAACCATTTTTGAACTTGGTAATAGACACGGTTTATATGCTGATGGGCCGCTGCACTTGTCGGCGGAAGATTAGATAATTGGACAGGTTTATGAAGTTTTGTGGATTTAATGAACTGAGTATATCGAAGATGATCGATATTATCCTCAGATTTTGGAGCATTGTATATCACTAGTAAGATCGGAATGCCATTATCGTATAACTGTTGGACAGGGCAGTTTTCTTCTAGCAAAACTTGAGCTAGTTCGTCGAAATTGGCAAGTTGTTCTAGTGCTTTTATGAAAGTTTTTTTTCCTTTTTTAAACAGCGCAGAAGTTGTATTACATCCACTGAATGCATGTGAAAATGAAACATGTTTTTTAGAAATGGGATGTTTGTTAAAACTTGTTGAAGAATATATTTGTGTTTTGACATTGCCTTTGCCAACATTTTTAAAGAAAATGTCTTTCTGATGTAATTGGGTGCGTCCAATTAAAATAACTAGTAAATTCCACTTTTTAAAGATAAAATACATAATTATTTTACTACTTAAAATCTACTTTCAATAAATACAAATAGTATTTCATTTAATTAGTTTCTAATCACACAAAGAAGATAAATATATTAAAATATTAAAAATAGGCAAAATAGTATTAAATACAATGTATTTACTGATAAATAATACAAATAATTCAAAACTGAAGGTTGTATTCACAGGTATTCACGGTTGACCTTGCATTACAGTACATATGGCTGAGTGCTGCGCGCTTACCGCCCTCTATCAGAAAAACGGTTGAGCGCAGGAAAAAATGTTGTAAATAAAATGTGTCGCAAATTTTATGCTCTACAATTTCGATCCGAAGTGTTAACATCATTGGAGCAATAGAAACCAAGATAATCGCAAAAAACTGTTTTTTCTCACCTTTGACCTTGAATAACTTTCGACGCAGACACGAGATTTTATGAGACTTTTGAGGCAACGTTGAGGACTCCAAAACGAAAGTATATACAAAAATTCAGCTTATTATCTCTCATTCCGAGGTTGACCCCTTTTTTATGCTAAAATGACTGGGCCAATAAGTTATTAAACGAAGCGGAAGAAATCAAGGCGTTCATATATTCAACAAATTCTTTCGAATACGAAAAAAACTCTAGCGCACCTGAACCGCTAGAAACACTAATGTTCGAAGAACAGTAGAAGAATCGTGCAGGTTTTGAGTGCATATTCCACCACATGTGCTGCTTATTACGGCCAAACTGTTTCAAATGCCACGTTTTACTTTCGTCTTAAGAATGCATTATAACTCATATGGTGCAAGGTTTCAGATATTACCACTGGCATGAATTTCAACGTTTATGAGAGCAAAACACGGGTTAATTATATTCGTTATCAGTTGCTTATTTCACATAATTTTGAAAGCAGCATCTCATATAACATCAATGAAGAAAATGCTCAGTGCCTGCAGCACTGTAACTGAAGTTGGTGTTTGGGGCTGCGATCCGAAAAATTTGCAGAACTTTGCGAATTGTAACATCGGTTATTTATTTTCATTGTAAATGTTTCCGGTATGTATACTAACTGTAAGCATTTATTGATACAAAAGTAGCACAACCGACTCGTGCTGGCAACCTTTCGCCAATATCAAATCCAAGAATATATCAAATCTGCTTCACGTTGTTTAATTACATTCGAAGTTATAGGAGTATAAAGAAATTTAGGGTTACCTGCAGCGAGTTTTTTCAAATGATCGAAAGCTTAATATTTGCTGTTTATTGTCACTACAATATCATTACCATTTGAAAATTCTACGATAAAACCGCTTAATAAAGATATTGCAATTAAACACAAAACCAACAATAGCTGGCAACCCTATCGTGTCTTTTCAACCAAATTTGGCCTGAATAATGTTTATGACAGGTTTCATTAATTGTATGAAATTCGTATTGATTTCATGACTGCACTGGAAGTTATAGTACAAAAAGTTTTATTTTCCTGAGCGAATTTTCAAAACCAAAGACACAAAAATTACCATAGCAGGTAGCACCAATCAAATTTTTCAACCAAATTTCCACCAAACAGAGATAAGAGTTAGGTTTAGCTTCTGTGTCAATTTCATGAAAATCTGGTAACTTATTCACATTTCATAGGGCAAAAAGCAGTTTTTTTTCTTTGTAATTTTTCAAGATGGCACCACTGGCACAGAGTTGCCCACAATTCAAAATCGCTTCTATCAAATCTGGTCTTACTTAAGTCCAATGCATTCTGTAAATTTTAGCTGTATCTGATTATTGGTTCGTGAGTTTCCGTGAACAGAAGTTTTTGATGCTAAAACTATAGGTTAACTGGGAGAGGGTTACCGTTCTTGTCCGACATGAAATTTCCAAAGTTTTATTTTGAACGTGTAGATAAAACATAAGATTTATATACAGATTGGTTTTATTGTAAGAAACGGACATTTTTTTGAATATTCGATGGTTTGAATGTTTTTACTTCCAAATTTTTTTTTTCAAAATGAAGACACCAAAATTATCATAGCTGGCAGCTCCAATCGAATTTTTCGACCAAATTTCTACCAAACGTGGCTTAAAGTAAGGTCCAGCAATTGTGTAAGTTTCGTCAAAATCGAACGATTCAATCAGAATTTATAGGGCTAAAAACAGTTATCTTTTTTAGTGGTTTTTCAAGATGGCACCACTGGCACAGAATTGCCCGCATTTCAAAATCACTTCTATCAGACCTGGTCCTATTTAAGGTCAATACATGCTGTGAATTTCAAATAATTCTGCCCATCGGATCGTGAGTTTCCGTGAACAGAAGTTTTTGATGCTAAAAATATAGGTAAATTGGGCAAGGGTTGCCAGGCGTGCCCGTTATACCATATCTTTTTTTTTTTTTGTTATGTAAACAAAGCACAAGATTTACATATGAAAGGCTTATTTTTGAAGAAACTGCATTTTTTCAAGAGAGACGATGATTTGGAGGTTTTCACTTTCAGTGCCTGCCCTAGCTACAGGGTGTTCAGCACGCTCATTAAAAGCCACATAAATCTACAACTAAATAATATCAATATGTCCTGAAAATTTGGTAATGATTGAATAGCTCTGTCAAAAGTTATCGAAATTTAAAAATTTTCAAATTTTCCCGTCCTCTTTTTAGGCACCCAGCGCACACATAGGGTTAAAATATTCCAAAGCATTATCCGATTCATATGTAAAACACGTTAGAAATTTATTTTATTAACTTTATTTTTGCGAAAATCATTTGTGCACGAAATAATAGGTATATTAAAAATATCACTTAAATGCCCGCCGGCGCGAAAAGGTTTACAATAACTGACATTTAAAGAGACCTGGACCTATTCTGCATATACACCAATGTATCCTGAAAGTTTCAGCTCAATCGAATGGCGCGTTCCCGAGATTATCTCACTGAAATTTTTTGTACATATATATATATATATATATATATAAAGAAATATGAATTTTTGGCCGAATCGATTTTAATACTAATGTTCTTCGAACATTAGTAAAAAGCGGAACCGAAATACAAAAATTTCATGAATCCAGTCGGAACATTTTTAAGATTTGTTTTTTTTGTTAAATAGAAAAACTTGGTAAAGTAATGAAGGAAGAAAAAACTAAAGTTAATTAATCTAGAATTAAAATTGACTAGTGAATAGCAAATCGAAAAATTGATGCAGAGAGAGAAAAAAGTGAAAAACAAACTGTAAATTTGATAGTATTAATCATTTTATTTTATTTTAGAATCTTCATCTATTTACATATATACAGTTAGTTGGTGTGGGAAGTGATATGTTCCAAAATATTACATTTCTTTTATTCGTATGGTTTTAGTAGTATTTTAATTAACCAATTTTTGAATGAATTATAATTTTGTTAGGTTTCTTGTATGATTTTTTTTTTTTTTTTTGGTTTTATTATAACAACAATTTCACTGTCAAGATTGGTGTAAACCAATCCCGGCCGGGTTTGAGTAAAAGTATATAAACTACTCACACCTAAAGGATATTTAGTTTTTTTTTATTTTTACTATTGGTTTCACTTGAATTATTAGTTGAATATTTTGGTTCTTTATTTATCTATTTTATCTTTGTTTTGTTAAATTATTTATTAGCTAATAAAATGGAATAATTCTAATATAAAAAAACAATGATTCCTAATCTGAGTTTTCCTTTCTCCTATTGTATGCATGTTTAAGTTTGGTGTTTGTTATTTGTTTCAAAATTAACGTAGTTAGCGTGCTGTAGCTCGAAGGTCTTCTTCTGGCCCAAAACCCACGCCGGACTGAGCTAGTCGGCAAAAATATGGCACGCGGGCCAAAGTAAGAAGAAGGTCTTAAACACTAAATTATGCCGCACTGACGGCGGCTCGAAAGAGCCTTTGTTGGTTGCAACAATTTTTAAGATAAAGTGGGTAACCCTGTAGCTGCGGCAGGCTGCTGAACAAAATTCCTTCAAATCATTGAGCCTCCCGACAAATTTTTGATTTTTGACAAACATTTCAATTTTTTGAGAAATTTTCTTTTTTGTCCTTCATGTCAAATGAAAATTTTCAAAATTTCGATTTGCACAAGAACGGCAACCCATTACCAAACAATATTTTCAGCACTCGAACCTTCTGTTCACGAGAACTGACGACCGGATAATCCGAGCATAATGACATTTACAGGATATGTTGGTATTAGATAGGACTAGGTCTGATTTTGAAATGCGGGCAACCCTGTGGCAGTGGTACCATCTAGAAAAAAAACTCTAGCGCACCTGAACCGCTAGAAACACTAATGTTCGAAGAAAAGTAGAAGAATCGTGCAGGTTTTGAGTGCATATTCCACCACATGAGCTGCTTATTATGGCCAATTTGTTTCAAATGCCACGTTTTACTTTGGTCTCAAGAATGCATTATAACTCATATGGTAGAAAGTTTCAGATATTACCACTGGCATGAATTTCAACGTTTATGAGAGCAAAACACATGTTAATTATATTCGTTATTATATTTCACAAAATTTTGAAAGCAGCATCTCATACAACATCAATGAAGAAAATGCTCAGTGCCTGCAGCATTGTAACTGAAGTTGGTATTTGGGGCTGCGATCCGAAAAATTTGCAGAATTTTGGGAATTGAAACATCGGTTATCGGTTATACAATGAAAATAGTAAATGTTTCCGGTATGAATACTAACTGTAAGCATTTATTGATACAAAAGTAGCACAACCGACTCGTGCATGCAACCTTTCGCCAGTATCAAAGCCAAGAATATATCACATCTGCTTCACGTTGTTATATTATGTTCGGAGCTATAGGAATATAAAGAAATTAAGGGTTACCTGCCACGAGTTTTTTCAAATAATCGAAGACTTAATATTTCCTGTTGAAAATTCTACGATAAAACCGCTTAATAAAGATATTGCAAACAAACACAAAACGAACAATAGCTCGCAGCCCTATCGTGGCTTTTCAACCAAATTTGGCCTGAATAATGTTTATAATAGGTTCCATTAATTGTATCAAATTCGTATTGATTTCATGACTGCACTGGAAGTTATAGGGCAAAAAGTTTTATTTTCCTGAGCGAATTTTCAAAACCAAAGACACCAAAATTATCATAGCTGGCAGCACCAGTCGAATTTTGCAACCAAATTTCCATCAAACAGAGTTGAGAGTAAGTTTTTAATGCTAAAAATATAGTGTCACGGCATCCTAAAATTGCGCACATTTAGGTTTTTTTTTTCAAGAAAAAAAAATCTCCACCGCCACCCTATAAAGAGGGCGATGGAGATTTATTAACCAAAATAGCTGCGTGAGAGCTCCGCCGTCTAAATTAGCCTAGGTTAGTTACGTCTAAAATTAGTTGCTATAAGTAAACAAACCGCCGTTGCAGTCACACAATGTACGTAAACGATTAGTTAGCTCTTAATTCTGTATTAGGTTAGTAGTAAGTAAGTGCAGAACCGAATCACCTCAATATCAACATATAACAACATCAACATCAGTACACAATCACATCACATCAACGAAAATCAGCACAGCCATAAACATGCCGAACACTGAACACCACCATCAACGACAATCACAACATAAACAAGTTCACATTCTACCGGCGGCAAATCACGATACATACAAATCCGCAATCTGCCAGCGACAAATCACAATACCAAAATGGAAAAACGACACGAAGATGATAAACGCGATCACCAAAAAGATTGAAAAAATAATTTAGGGGATACACTTACGAGTAGCTTGGAAATGATTTTGACGTGCGATTCGCGATGGCAGCTCGGTTTGTCAAACAGCGAGCGGAATGATCGAACGGAATAAGTGGGAATGGGCCGAGGTGGAATTCAGCTGGGGATCGCACGAGCCCACAGCTGAGTCTAATGAACTCAACGGATTCAGATAAATTCCGTTGCCGCCAAAAAGAAAGTTAGATTGTGCGCCGACAATGGAAAAATGGTCTTTTCTATTCGAACTGGGTGAGTGGACGGATGTCCGAGAAGGAAACGGCCGAGATCTAACATTGAGATTTCTTTCATTATATATATATATATATATATATATATATATATATATATATATATATATATATATATATATATATATATATATATATATATATATATATATATATATATATACTTGAACTGGAATTGTGGAGCTGAAAGAAGACAAACCAACAAGTGCGCCAAAAACAACGAGCTTAGCATTGGGATTTTTTTATTGCTGAAAACCAGAGGACGTAATCGGAGGAGGCAACGAAAGAAGCAGAGTTCAACGTAAAGGGCCCCAGCGAGACGAATAAGCGACGAGCAGTAATAAAAAGGTAGTGTGCGCACTATTTTTATAAGTTTACCTAGTTTTTTTTGTAATTTCGAATTCGGTAGTATACAAATCTAGATATATGTAGATAGATAGTTTGATAGTTTTTAACGTTTAAGTGAAAAAATTTCCAAAGAAAGAATAAAGTGCGAAGTGTTTTTATATATTAGAAAGAAAGGCTATTAATTTGCGGCGATTCAATTTAGACAGCGGAACTTTAACCGTTTCGACGTTTTTCTATATTTGCGTGAGCCTTTAATTTGCATCTTAGTGCGCGCCGTCTCGACTTCTCGCTTCAGGGCGACGGTAGCGCGGCAGTGGTTCGGTTAAATTGATTTGCGCCCACCCGCGACCTTTCTTCGCGAGCAAGCCACCCGAAAACTGCCGCCCTTATATCCCAGATAGGGGTAAAGGGTTTTAGGGACGTGTTGTACGATTAAACGGTAAAAAATTGGCGCCCAACGTGGGGCTAACGGTACTAACGGTGAAAAAAACGGTACGCGTGAAAATTTTACGAGCCAAGTCCCAAATTGTGGGAAGGCTGTTAGGCGCATAATTTTGAATCTAAAAAGATCCGTGAGGCGTATTTGGAAACAAATTATACTCGAATATCGGTTAACTGGTCACTTTTTGAGCACACAATTAAATCGTCGGTCGGATTAAATATTGAGTTGATTGTGTTTGAATATATATTGGATCATTAGGCGCGTTTTATTATACATCCAGAGTAGTGCAGGATATCGATTTGCACACGAAACAACAACAACATCCAGAGTACAAACACCTGTGAATTCAGTGGATTTCGTACTCGTGCTCTCTGTGGAACGTATTTTGAAAAGTCATATCAACTGGAATAGTTGGAATTTTCAAAAATTTTCCATGTCACCCTGGCAACCAGGATAAATAGTCATACATTTGAAAACGGCGTTGGTTATATGACAGCTTCAATTTTGAAATGACAACTGTCTGACAGAAAAAAACTCGCGTGCTACTCTGGATCGTTTTATTATGCATCCAGGATACCTACTACACTCTGGATGATAATAAAACGCAGCTATTATCGCATTTATGATTTGCATGAAATTATTTATTTTTGTATGGCATCTAAACGACTTGAATTCTGGATTCATTTGAGTGTTGTGAGTGCAAGTGAATAATATTGAATTTTGAGTGTGTGGAAGTGTGTCTGGTTTCTTAGGTTAAGAGGCACGAATTTTCAGGTGGATTTTGGTTTCCTTTAGCGAACATATAGTTGGGAAAGAGTTAACATTATATTGTGATTGAGTACTGGCCCTAGGGTTCACCCTTATTGAGTTAGGCAGGGTGTTAAATAGTGTTTTAGCCGGGATTAGTAGCGTAGAAATATAATTTGAGTCGGGCGTAGCGGGAACTTATAGGGTAGCACAAATGAAGATCCTCGTGGACCGCCTGAACAAGGATGAGCTCATTTACGAACTCACCATCCGAGGTTTTGCCGCAGATACGGTAGACAATATGCGCAAGTCACTGCGGGCAACGTTGAAAGCAGAATTAGAATTGGACACTTCGTATGTCGAAACAGAGTACCCGTTCGACTACGAAACGGACTACGCCGAGCTGTCCGCGAAGGCAGTGGAGATAGAAGAACTGGTGGCCAGAGTTTCGGGAGATAAGACGTCGTCGGAATTCATCAAGGTTAAGGTGAAGGTTGAATTTGGATTCCGTCTTTTGGCAAATTTACAGGCGGTTACCAAAGAACAAAGGGAAGCTGCAAAAAGTCTTCGGAATAGGTTGATTCTGGCGATGGGATCGTTGATGGAAAGAGTCGATGGTGTCAGCGATGACGAAGAAGGTCAATCTAATGAAGATCCAGGTACATCCGTATCCCAGTCGGTTAAGGGCGCTAGTTTGGCAGAGGTTGCCAAGTGGGGGCTCAAATTCAGCGGGGATTCATCTGGGTCAGTGAATGCCTTCTTGGAGCGCGTCGAGGAGCTTCGTCAGGCAAGGGGACTTAGTAAGCCACAGCTTTTTAAGGCAGCGGTCGACCTTTTTGATTCTCGGGCCTTGATCCGGTTTAGGGCCAACCGAAACGTTGTCGGATGCTGGGACGAGTTAGTAGAGGAATTAAAGGCAGAGTTTTTGCCCTCGGATTACGAGGATCGCCTCTGGGAAGAGATCCGGAAGCGAACTCAAGGGGAGAATGAGTCAATGGGGGTGTATGTTGCGATAATGGAGCGCCTTTTTAGTAGATTGAGGAAGGGTTGCTCGGAGGAGGAGAAAATGCGAACATTAAGAAGGAACATCGTGCCTTTCTACCAGCAACAGCTGTGTCTGACGCAAGTATCATCTATCTCTGAGCTCGTGAAGATGGGTCGCACTTTGGATGCCACCAGGGCTTCAGTGGCAGCATTTGTGCCGCCCACCACGCGAAACAGACGATGCTTGGAGCCAGACTTGGCGTACGTGGGAACGGAAGGCACGGAGCGAGTCGCTGCGATGTCGAATGCAGGCCGGATCCAATGTTGGAATTGTAAGCGAGACGGGCATATGTCGAGAGAGTGCCCGGAGCCACGGCGGTGTTTTGGTTGCGGTCGCCAGGGGGTAATGAGGTCGGCATGCCCAACTTATCGGGCGAGGGCTACTGGTGGGGAATCTCGATTCCGATCAAACCAACAGGCTTCGGGAAACGAGCAGCGTACTTCCTAAGCGGCCAGGCAAGCACGGTGATCAGACCGCAACCGAGGACACAACGGCCAGTCGTGGACTACGCCCTTATGGAGAGTAGTAGTGATAGTCGTCTGCACATACAAGTGGATATTGAGGACGTAACTATGAAGGGGCTGCTGGACTCATGGGCGAGCCGTACGATACTAGGAGGGAAAGGCTGGTCTCGCTTGGCGGATAAAGGCTTAGTACTGGATCATGAGCAGGTTGAAGAGGTGCAATTAGCCAACGGTGTATCCTGTGCGGTGTCTGGGGTAGTACGCTTGAAGTATACCTTAAACGGCCGAAAACATGACATAGACACATTAGTCATCCCGTCAGTTCCCCAAGAGGTGATTTTGGGGATCGATTTCTGGCAACGATTCGGAGTAGTATTGGTTATGAAGGGTCAGCAGTGGCATTCTTTGGCTGCGACGACGGCAGTTGCCAGAGGGGCTCTGCGAGACCGGTCACATTTGTCTGAGCAAGAAAAGTGCGAGCTGTCAGATCTGGTGGAGCAACAGTTTACCTTGATGGGAGATGGATTAGGGTGTGCGACGGCGGTTGAGCATACCATCAGGACCAGTGCCACTCCGATCAAACAGAGATACTATCCTGTTTCACCGGCAGTACAACGTCAGATTAACACCGAGCTAGACGAAATGCTGAAGTTAGGAGTGGTTGAGCCTTCCTCTAGCCCTTGGTCATCGCCTATTCTCCTGGTGCGTAAAAAGGATGGGTCCTACCGTTTCTGGGTAGATTTCAGAAAGGTGAATGCGGTGTCCGAGAAGGATGCGTATCCTCTACCATATATTTCCGCCACTCTAGACAAACTACGGAACGCTAAATACCTATCCACGTTAGACGTGAAATCAGCCTACTGGCAGGTACCAATGGCGGAGGGGACGCAACAGTACACAGCCTTCACAGTACCGGGACGGAGGCTTTTTCATTTTCTGAGGATGCCGTTTGGGCTACACAATTCGGGGGCGACGTGGCAACGACTAATCGACACCATACTTGGTCCTTCTTTGGAACCATTCGTCTTCACCTACCTTGACGATATTATCGTGGTGACAGAGTCTTTCGAGCAACATATGAAGGTTCTCCGGGAAGTTTTCGAGCGACTGAGAGTCGCAGGTTTGAGGGTTTCGAAAGAGAAGTGTCAGTTTTGTAGGGCGTAACTCAAGTACTTGGGATACCTGGTGGATGAGGAGGGTATTAGGGTAGACCCCGAGAAGGTTCAAGCGGTGAACGAGTTTCCTCGCCCAACTTCTGTAAGGCAAGTTCGTCAACTTCTCGGAATGGTACCGTGGTACCGTCGATTCATTCCCAGTCATGCGACAATGGTAGCTCCCTTAAGCGATCTCTTGAAGAAGGGTCGAAAATTTTTATGGTCTGAGGAGTGCGAACAGGCTTTCGTGATGTGCAAGCGTAAGCTCACATCAGCGCCTGTACTAGCCTGTCCAGATTTCGACCTCCCATTTAAAGTCCAAACGGATGCCTCGGATGTGGGCATAGGTGCAGTACTCAGCCAGGCACACCCGGATGGTGAGAAGGTTATCTGTTACCTCAGCAGGGCGCTTTCCAAACAGGAAAGAAGGTATTCAGTTACTGAAAGGGAGTGCTTGGGGGTACTATGGGCAGTGGAGAAACTACGGCCTTAAATAGAAGGAACAAGATTCGTGGTAATTACGGACCATCATTCCCTGGTCTGGCTGAATAGTCTTAAGGACCCTACGGGCAGATTGGCTAGATGGGCAGTGAGATCACAACAATTCGACTTTGAGGTAATCCATCGCAAGGGGAAAGACCATCTAGTGCCCGATGCACTCTCGAGGGCTGTCGGAAACCTAGGTTGCGTCTCTGCCGCACAGATGACGGATGAGTGGTATCAAAGCATGATGGGGAAGGTGCAGAAGGACCCAGGCAAATACCCGAAATGGAAGGTGGTGGAAAACATGTTGTGGAAGTGGGTAAAAGGCCGGTATTCTGAGCTCCAAGTAGACAACCAGTGGAAAAAAGTAGTTCCGAAATACGAGCGGCCAAAGGCGTTGTTCCAGTGCCATGACGAACCTACTGCGGGGCACATGGGGGTTCAGAAAACCTTTGACCGATTGGCACAAGAGTTCTATTGGCCAAAGATGAAGGCGGATGTGAGGAACTATGTCCGGAGGTGTAAGGTTTGCCAGGCGGTAAAGGTAGATCGAAAGCTTCCCAGTGGACTGATGGTGTCAAGGAGTCAAGAGGCTACTTCCCCCTGGGAGATGATATGTGTGGACCTCGTGGGGCCTCTACCACGATCCCTGCGGGGACACTCCTATATTCTGACCGTGGTAGATTATGCGACCAAGATGCCATTGTTATTTCCCCTCAGGAAAGCAACCGGAGCGGCCGTGGTGCGTTTACTGGAGGAACACGTTCTATTTTTGTTCGGAGTGCCACGAATAATTGTGTGCGATAACGGCGTGCAATTCCGCTCCAGAGAATTCGCACGATTGGCCGAAAGGCATGGGGTTACGTTAAGGTTTACCGCGTTATATCACCCTCAGGCGAATCTGGCGGAACGAGTGAACCAGAATGCCAAACGTTTACTCCGAACGTATGCATCCGAGAATCACCGGGAATGGGACAAGGCTTTACCGAAGATTGGTTGTGCGTTGAGAACCTCAACGCACGAAGACATGAAGGTTACTACGTACTTCTTAAATTTCGGGCGAGAAATGACCATTCACCACAAGAGGCCCGGAGGCCCGGCGGTACAAGGAAGGAGAGATGGACAGGATGAGGGAATTGAAAAGGCGAAATGGCTACAAAAGGTCCGTGAAGAAGTCCGCGAACGGTTGAAGTCAGCTGCTCAGGAATCAAAGTCACGTTATGACCTGCGGCACCGGGATGAGCAGTTTTTACCGAAGGATTTAGTGTGGCGCCGTAATTATGTCCTGTCAGACGTGTCAAGGTAATTTTCCGCCAAACTGGCCCCGGAATACATAGGACCGTTTTCGGTGAAAAGAAGGGTGTCCGGACGGACGTATGAGCTGGAGGATTCCAACCAGAAAGCCATGGGGGTGTGGCACGCTAAAGACCTCAAGCGGTACGTGGAGTGATGAAAAAAAAAGATGTTGCGGGAATAATCAATAAGTGGTAGGTAGGATTAGCTAGTATAGCAAATTAAGGAAAAGGTGGCGGGAATAGTCAGTAATTTGTAGGTAGGATCAACTACTATAGTAACTTAAGCAAAGGTGGCGGGAATAGACAGTAAGAGTGCCCGGCTATAATGTAGGAATTAATGAATATCATGAAATTTGAGAAACCGTGAATGAATACTAACGTTAGGAGGTGGTGGGTCGATAGCATAAGTAAGATTGTGGATGGAGTAGGGTACGATAGTCGCATGAGAAGTGCGAATAATATTGGCAGAATATCGCTAATGCGTGTAGTTAGATAATATATTTAGATCTAGCGTCGGTGAAGGGTGTTATGTTTAAGAGTTTAATCTGGATAAGTCAAGTTATGGTGGTGGTAGGATATGTTGTAGTATTCATAGTTAGTAGGATTAGAAGTAAGTTCTTTTGGCGGCGGGGGGCTACCGGGTGGTTAGAGTCAATATCTGGTTAGTTCTATATTTAGTCGTATGATTTAGAATTAGCTTATGAGTATGAATATAAGAAAAATAGAAACACTAATGTTCGAAGAACAGTAGAAGAATCGTGCAGGTTTTGAGTGCATAATCCACTACATGAGCTGCTTATTACGGCCAAACTGTTTCAAACGCCACGTTCTACTTTGGTCTCAAGAATGCATTATAACTCATATGGTGGAAGGTTTCAGATATTACCACTAGCATGAATTTCAACGTTTAAGAGAGCAAAACACGGGTTAATTATATTCATTATCAGTTGCTTATTTCACAAAATTTCGAAAGCAGCATCTCATATAACATCAATGAAGAAAATGCTCAGTGCCTGCAGCACTGTAACTGAAGTTGGTGTTTGGGGCTGCGATCCGAAAAATTTGCAGAACTTTAGGAA
Source organism: Nemotelus pantherinus (assembly GCA_963978885.1). Taxonomy (NCBI): domain Eukaryota; kingdom Metazoa; phylum Arthropoda; class Insecta; order Diptera; family Stratiomyidae; genus Nemotelus; species Nemotelus pantherinus. The sequence continues at coordinate 146,306,983 of OZ022263.1, forward strand.
TTGAAACATCGGTTATTTATTTTCATTGTAAATGTTTCCGGTATGAATACTAACTGTAAGCATTTATTGATACAAAAGTAGCACAACCGACTCGTGCTGGCAACCTTCTGCCAGTATCACATCTGCTTCACGTTCTTTAATTACATTCGAAGTTATAGGAGTGTAAAGAAATTTAGGATTATCTGCAGCGAGTTTTTTCAAATAATGGAAAGCTAATTATTTGCTGTTTATTGTCACTACAATATCATTACCAATTGAAAATTCTACGATAAAACCGCTTAATAAAGATATTGCAAACAAACACAAAACCAACAATAGCTGGCAACTCCATCGTGGCTTTTCAACCAAATTTGGCTTGAATAATGTCTATGACAGGCTTCATTAATTGTATGAAATTCGTATTGATTTCATGACTGCACTGGAAGTTATAGGGCAAAAAGTTTTATTTTCCTGAGCGAATTTTCAAATCCAAAGACACAAAAATTACCATAGCTGGCAGCACCAATCGGATTTTTCAACCAAATTTCTATCAAACAGAGTTTAGAGTAAGGTTCAGCTACTGTGTCAATTTCATGAAAATTTGGTTACTTATTCAAATTTCATAGGGCGCGTTTTTTTCCTTTTCAGTTTATTTTCTTTGTAATTTTTCAAGATGGCACCACTGGCACAGAGTTGCCCACAATTCAAAATCGCTTCTATCAGACCTGGTCCTACTTAAGTCCAATGCATTCTGTAAATTTCAATGGTATCTGATTATTGATTCGTGAGCTCCCGTGAACAGAAGTTTTTGATACTAAAAATATAGGTTGACTGGGAAAGGGTTACCGTTCTTATCCGGCATGAAATTTCCAAAGTTTTACTTTGAACGTGTAGATAAAGCATAAGATTTGTATACAGATTGGTTTTATTGTAAGAAACGGACATTTTTAGGATATTCGATGATTTGAATGTTTTCACTTCCAAATTTTTATTTTTTCAAATTTAAGACACCAAAATTATCATAGCTGGTAGTTCCAACCGAATTTTTCAACCAAATTTCTACCAAACGTGGTTTAAAGTAAGGTCCAGATACTGTGTGAATTTCGTCAAAATCGAACGATTCAATCAGAATTTATAGGGCTAAAAGCAGTTATCTCTTTTAGTGATTTTTCAAGATGGCACCACTGGCACAGAATCACCCGCATTTCAAAATCACTTCTATCAGACCTGGTCCTATATAAGACCAATACATTCTGCAAATTTCAATTAATTCTGCTCATTGGATCGTGAGTTTCCGTGAACAGAAATTTTTGATGCTAAAACTATAGGTAAATTGGGCAAGGGTTACCAAGCGTGCCCGTTATACCATATCAAACTTTTTTTTTGTTTATGTAAACAAAGCACAAGATTTACATATGAGTGGCTTTTTTTTTGAAGAAACGGCAGTTTTTCAAGAGAGACGATGATTTGAAGGTTTTCACTTTCAGTACCTGCCCTAGCTACAGGGTTGCCAGCACGCTCATCAAAAGCTACGAAAATTAAAAACTAGATAATACCACTATGTCTTAAAAATTTCGTAATGATTGAATAACTCCGTCAAAAGTTATCGCAATTTAAAAATTTTCAAGTTTTCCCGTTCTGTTTGTAGGCACCCAGCGCACACATGGGGTTAAATAATTCCAAAGCATTATCCGATTCACATGTAAAACACGTTCGAAATTTATTTCGTCAAATTTATTTTTGCAAAACTTATTTGTGTACGGAATAATAGGTATATTAAAAATATCACTAAAATGGCCGCCGGCGCCAAAGGGTTAAAGATTATTAACTTTTTGTGAGACCTGGCACTATTCTGCATATACACCAATGTGTCCTGAAAATTTCAGCTCAATCAGATGGCGCGTTCCTGAGATTTTTTCACTGAAATTTTTTGATGATATATATATATATAGAAATATGAATTTTTGGCCAAGGTGATTTTAATCCTAATGTTCTTCTTCGAACATTAGTAATAACTAAGAAAAAAAAACAGATTTTTGGCCTATAACTTTCGATTCAGCCATCAGAGTTTAACGAAATTCACACAGTACTTTGATCTTATTAAAGATAACATTTGATTAAAATTTGGCTGAAAAACTATCATAGAGTTGCCAGCTATGGTGATTTTTGTCTCCTAAATCTTGCAAACTTGCTCAGCAAATTAAAGCGTTTTTCCCTATAACTTCCATAAAATTGGAAAACTTTCCCTAAAATAAAGCGTTTTTCCCTATAACTTGGAATTTCTTTACAAGATGATTAGATCATTAAATTTGCATATGGGAATGATCCTGCAATGAAAATTAACAACAAATATTAATGCTTTAAAAATTTGAAAATTTTTGAGTGTGGCAGCCCTTAAATTCTTTTCACCCGTATAACTTCCAGCGCAGTGATTCAATCAAAACGAAATTTACTGATTTGGTTTTACTTAACGTGAAGCAGATTTGGTATATTTTGCTGGTAACACAGGGTAACCAGCATTGGCCATTTACGTAAATATTGCACCAACAGATGCTCCAAATTAGATGCTCATATGCAAAGCATTTGCAATAAAAATAAGAAAGCATTATTAAATTTTCCGAGTTTTGAACATTTTTCGGATGGCAGACTCAAACAATGTTTAATCGTTGAAAGTTTCCATGAAATCCTGCGATGAGAACAAAATTCAAAGGATACGTTGATTTAAGTTTGAGCTTGTTATGGTTTACTTATTGCTGCTTCGTTGGGAAAGTGCTGCCAGCACTGAACTGTTTTGAGCTTTGAGCTTCGTTGCTTTGGATAAGGAATGGATGATATGATTCTACAAAAGTGTATTACTTCTTACACATTTTTATTTCCACTCAAAGACAATTTCTTCGAAAATTAGTTTTCGAGCGGTTCTGATGCGCTAGTTTTTACTAAGGCCCGTTTCACACGAGACACTCGGTGGCCGGCCACTGAATCTAAAGCCACCAGCCACCGGAATTTGACACTGCCACACAAGAGCCACTGAGTGTCTCTGACGTCAGAGATGCATAATTTCTCTCTAGTTCGATTTGAAATGTTCGAATGTGAAGAATTGGTAGCAGTAAGCTGCATTTTGAATAGGCATGTAAATAAAAAGAAAACGAGAAAAAGGACATTGTGGGTTCATCCGGTTTGTGCAAAAAGATTGGAACGTGGTGCATACTATAGCATTTTAAATGAACTTATAGAGGACGATAAAAAATTCTTTAACTATTTCCGTATGTCGAAATCAACATTTGATGAGCTTTATGAGAAAATCAAATTTGAATTCAAATACCAGGACACGGATATGCGGAAATGTATTCCAGGGAAAGAGAGATTGGCTGTGACCATCAGGTGAGTAAAATACAATATACATTAAAGAATAAAATATATTATAGAATTGTATTACTATGCAAACTTAAAGTATTAATTAACTTCATAAACTTAGAATTAATTATTGAAAATCATCATAATTGATTATGGAAATCAAACTTGAATCATCTGATGACACTGGAGACTGAATATTCGGCGAAAGAGCAGCACTCTGCATTGCAATGTTGGGGATGGATTGAGGCCGAGGACGATTGTTCTGCATGTTTATTGAGTAATAAACTGGGTTTAGAGGATGATGGGTGGCTGAAGTAGGAGTAACGGAAAAATATGCCTCATTATAATTGGTTAAAACTTGAAGCAGCTCTGCTTTGGCAGCTAGTTTTTTATTTTCCGGTATGCTTTTTAAATGCCCATGTAGAGATAATAAAAACAGTTTGTCGTCATCGTCTCTGCTTGAGCGTAATCTTATGGACTCCTTTAATGTTTCATTGAGCTCTTTAATTGGGTCCTCGGCATTATCCAATTTTTTTTTTTTCTTTGCGCTCTTTCTTGTGGCAAAGGAGATTCTTGGTTTTCTTTGGCTGCTTGGCCTTCAATTTCCGGATCCAAGCTTGAGTGAGTGCTATACGGATGCATATTAAATTAATTTTGTAAACAAAACATTTAGAAAATATATGGAGTGGAACCGCGATTTTCCAGACACAATTTTCTTATTTCATCACATGTATCCACGTACTTCTTTATTATGTAACTCAGATTATGTTGCATGGCGAATTTTAAACAAAGCATGGTTATTTATCATTAATCATTATGTCTGTAATCTATCCTTATCAATCACCCAAAGAGTCAAAGGTCCACTGCATTTTGATGTTACTTATCTAGTTCTACCTGTTATTTGGGAAATTTGGCTTAGGAAGCTTAACATATCAAAGTATATGTAAGTTTTCCTGTTTGATGCTCCATCTCCTGACTTGGCATATTTTTGCTTACCTAGCTCTCTAGTAAAGCTGTTCCTTAAGCTCTTCCATCTTCGTTGCATTTCAAAACCTAAAATAATAATGAAAAACTCTCACTGATAACTCTATTCATTTTTGGATTTTCAATAATTTTCAGATATCTGGCTACTGGATGCTCTTTAACCGATCTGCATTATTACTACAGAATCGGTGTTTCAACGTTATGTGGAATTGTACAAGAAACGTGCAAAATATTGTGGGAAAGATTAAAATCTGAAAGCATTCCAGCTCCAACTGAAGAAAAATGGCAGGAAGTTGCCGACGATTTTAATAAAAATGTTAATTTTCCGAATTTTATTGGGGCTTTAGACGGAAAGCATGTTAGGATAGTAAAACCAACTAATAGTGGGTCACTTTATTATAATTATAAAAAGTATATGTCAGTTGTACTTTTGGCGGCTTGCGACAGTAACTACAACTTCACCTATGTGGACATTGGTTCATTTGGGAGGAATTCCGATGCAGGAATTTTTAAGGATAGTACGCTATGTGAAGCGTTACAATCTAATTAGTTAAATGTTCCTAAACAAACACCGATAGGAAGCGACCCAAACGTAAAACTACCATTTGTTTTTGTAGGCGATGAGGCATTTGGTCTAGCAAAAAATGTTCTTAGACCATATTGTGGGAAAAATCTCACTGTTGGGAAAAGAGTGTTTAATTATCGCCTAAGTCGAGCGAGAAGGTACATTGAGAGCTCGTCTGGAATACTCTCCAATAAATGGCAAATTTTTCACAGGCCACTCAATGTAGGAATTGAATTTTTTACCGATATTATTAAAGCATGCGTTATTTTACACAATTTTGTACGTTCACGAGATGGCTATAATTTCGATGATACGCTCTCTTGCGAAGGATTCGTTGGAATTGATGAAGTCAATAATGTGAATGGTAAACAGCGAAGAGAAATTAGAGACTTATTCGCGGAATTTTTCGTAGGCGAAGGTAATTTACCATGGCAATATAACAGAATATAGTTACATATTTTGCCAAAAATATCATGTGCACTTTACTTTTGTTTACTGTAGTAGTTAAGATTTTTTTCACAATGCACAGTAAAAACTAAATTTAAATTGAATAAATAAATTGAAATTGAATAATATTTAGAATGTTTTACTTACTTTTTTTTTGTTTTTTCTTCGTTTGTAAGTTGTTCACAATTCACTTCGATTGAACACAATACCTCATTCCAACTCATTTGTTTTTTTATTTTATTTGCATAATCTACCGATTGAACATTCCATAGAACCGGCCTTTCTCGAATTAGCTCTATAAAATGCTCAGTGTCGAAGGGCGCATTCATTTTTTTAATTTAGGAATTAAATTTCCGTTGCTGCAAGTAGAATGTTGAGCCACGAGTATCGTGTGTGAACACTCTCATATAACTCAATGTGTGACAAGTCGCCGAGCCACAAAAAGTGTCTGGGCGGCTTGAGAGGAAAGCCACTCTGAGACACCGAATCTAGTGGTCCGGGACACTGTGGCTCTGTGTGTACGCTCCCATTTATTTCTATGCACCGGTAGTGGCTAGAGACACAGTGGCCGGACACCGAGTGTCTCGTGTGAAACGGGCCTAATTTTCGAAGAAAATTATTATTAAACTCGTATCGCCAAAAATTAATACCTCTTTATATATATATAAATATATATATATATATATATATATATATATATATATATATATATATATATATTATATATATATATATATATATATATATATATATATATATACACATATATATATATACATATATATATATATATATATATATATATATATATATATATATATATATATATATATATATGTATATATATATATATATATATATATATATATATATATATATATATATATATATATATATATATATATATATATATATATATATATATAAAAAAATATCATCATCGGGGCACTACAGCCCTCCCAGAATCTTCCCAGCGCTTGCGTGGCTTACCGACTGGCCTGGCTCCGTTCGCTCGCCCCTTGAGAGATCTTTTGGAAATTCGATTGTCGCTCATTCGTTCGACGTGGCCAGCCCATTGTAATTTTTGGAGTCGTATGACGGTAGAGGGGATGTAAACTAGATCGCCTCCTCGTGGTGTACACGCCTCCTCCTGGGTAACGCTAAATGATCTAGACTCTCTTCATGATCACGACCGCTTTCGTCCTCGGACTTCTCTTTGTGTTACGACTCGTTGTTGCACTTGGGCTGGTGGTCGTAGCATTCCGGACCTAGTCGTCCTCAGACACGGTAGCGACGGAGTGAAATCCGCTTCGTGAGCTGCTCCGGGTTAATACGATCATTTCCGTCCCGTTAAAACCCTGGCAGGCCTCTTAGTACGTTCTCTCGTCTCGTCGCCATTAAGTTGGTGGTGTAGGTTCAGTTGAGTTGGACTCCTGATTAGCACCGATCCGGCTCTGACCACTTGTCCCCATAAGGGATGGTGGCAACCCTCGCATGGCCTCCCTGCTTGCACAAGATTACCATGGGATCATTAAAGGTAACTCCACAATCGGACTTAAGATAGCGGCTTTGAGTGGGGACCCTTAAAGAATGAATAGAAAAAATAATAATAAAAACTCTAGCGCACCTGAACCGCTAGAAACACTAATGTTCGAAGAACAGTAGAAGAATCGTGCAGGTTTTGAGTGCATATTCCACCACATGTGCTGCTTATTACGACCAAACTGTTTCAAATGCCACGTTTTACTTTGGTCTCAAGAATGCATTATAACTCATATGGTGGAAGGTTTCAGATATTACCACTGGCATGAATTTCAACGTTTATGAGAGCAAAACACGGGTTAATTATCAATGAAGAAAATGCTCAGTGCCTGCAGCACTGTAACTGAAGTTGGTGTTTGGGGCTGCGATCCGAAAAATTTGCAGAACTTTGCGAATTGTAACATTGATTATTTATTTTAATTGTAAATGTTTCCGGTATGAATACTAACTGTAAGCATTTATTGATACAAAAGTAGCACAACCGACTCGTGCTGGCAACCTTCTGCCAGTATCAAAGCCAAGAATATATCACATCTGCTTCACGTTGTTATATAACATTCGAAGTTAAAGAAGTATAAAGAAACTTAGAGTTACCTGCAGCGAGTTTTTTCAAATAATCGAAAGCTTAATATTTGCTGTTTATTGTCACTACAATATCATTACCATTTGAAAATTCTACGATAAAACCGCTTAATAAAGATATTGCAGTCAAACACAAAACCAACAATAGCTGGCAACCCTATCATGGCTTTTCAACCAAATTTGGCCTGAATAATGTTTATGACAGGTTTCATTAATTGTATGAAATTCGTATTGATTTCATGACTGCACTGGAAGTTATAGGGCAAAAAGTTTTATTTTTCTGAGCGAATTTTCAAAACCAAAGACACAAAAATTACCATAGCTGGCAGCACCAATCAAATTTTTCAACCAAATTTCCACCAAACAGAGATTCAAGTTAGGTTTAGCTACTGTGCCAATTTCATGAAAATCTGGTAATTTATTCACATTTCATAGGGCAAAAAGCAGTTTTTTTTCTTTGTAATTTTTCAAGATGGCACCACTGGCACAGACTTGCCCACAATTCCAAATCGCCTCCATCAAATCTGGTCTTACTTAAGTCCAATGCATTCTGTAAATTTTAGCTGTATCTGATGATTGGTTCGTGAGTTTCCGTGAACAGAAGTTTTTGATGCTAAAAATATAGGTTAACTGGGAGAGGGTTACCGTTCTTGTCCGACATGAAATTTCCAAAGTTTTTTTTTGAACGTGTAGATAAAACATAAGATTTATATACAGATTGGTTTTATTGTAAGAAACGGGCATTTTTTTGAATATTCGATGGTTTGAATGTTTTCGCTTCCAAATTTTTTTTTTCAAAATGAAGACACCAAAATTATCATAGCTGGCAACTCCAACCGAATTTTTCAACCAAATTTCTACCAAACGTGGCTCAAAGTAAGGTCCAGCAGTGGTGTGAGTTTCGTTAAAATCGAACGATTCAATCAGAAAATATAGGGCTAAAAACAGTTATCTTTTTTAGTGGTTTTTCAAGATGGCACCACTGGCACAGAATCGCCCGCATTTCAAAATCACTTCTATCAGACTTGGTCCTATTTAAGACCAATACATTCTGCAAATTTCAATTAATTCTGCTCATCGGATCGTGAGTTTCCGTGAACAGAAGTTTTTGATGCTTAAAATATAGGTAAATTGGGCAAGGGCTACCAGGCGTGCCCGTTATACCATATCTTTTTTTTTCTTTGGTTATGTAAACAAAGCACAAGTTTTACATATGAGTGGCTTTTTTTTGAAGAAACGGCATTTTTTCAAGAGAGACGATGATTTGGAGGTTTTCACTTTCAGTGCCTGCCCTAGCTACAGGGTTGCCAGCACGCTCATTAAAAGCTACGCAAACCTACAACTAAATAATATCAATATATCCTGAAAATTTGATAATGATTGAATAGCTCCGTCAAAAGTTATCGCAATTAAAAGATTTTCAAATTTTCCCGTTTATATTCTTTTAAGGCACCCAGCGCACACATAGGGTTAAAAAATTCCAAAGCATTATCCGATTCATATGTAAAACACGTTCGAAATTTATTTCGTTAACTTTATTTTTGCGAAAATTATTTGTGCACGAAATAATAGGTATATTAAAAATATCACTTAAATGGCCGCCGGCGCCAAAAGGTTAACAATAACTGACAATAAAAGAGACCTGGACCTATTCTGCATATACACCAATGTATGCTGAAAGTTTCAGCTCAATCGGATGGCGCGTTCCCGAGATTATCTCACTGAAATTTTTTGATGATATATATATATATATATATATATATATATATATATATATATATATATATATATATATATATATATATATATATATATATATATATATATATATATATATATATATATATATATATATATATATATATATATATATATATGGAAATATGAATTTTTGGCCGAATCGATTTTAATACTAATGTTCTTCGAACATTAGTAAAAACCAAAACTCGTCAGGCAAAAGCCTGACAACAAAATTAATCCAACCTCTTATGTGAAGGGGGAGACAAAAATGGCTGTGTCAGCGATTGCAGCTAAAGTCACAAGAAGTGGAGATATGGCGAATTAGCCAGCTCTGCAGACTGAGACTAAGGCTGCTGTAGTTCGTGGAGACATGACGAATGAGTCAGCTCCAATGGCTACCGGCACAGCGACTAAGCTTGCAGAAGGCTGTGGAGACATGACAAATGAGCCAGCTCCATGGCCGATCTGCTCTTCCTCAACCCCTGTTTCCGGCGTTTCCGGGGCTCTGGTCACCAAGCCTGGCCTTGTGAAAGCCACGAAGCCCATTTGTGGCCAGTGTGCCGGGAAGGTACCAGCGAATGAGCCAACCCGTCCGTCAACAAGTGCTACCTCCGGTGCCACCTCCTCCTCATGCACGCAACGCTCCTCCGCCAAATCATCTCGAGCTTACGGAACTAGAAGGGCCGCCTTGAAAGTTCTGAGGAAATTTCAAAACGTCTCCCCTGACACAATGTCCGACAAGGACAAAAAGTCCCTTTAATGGGCAAAATCTTACACTGGGGAGCACCCGCTCCCTCTAAATCCTGCAGGTTCAACTCAGAAACGACAGAAGTCGGCTGAGCAGAAGTACCAGGGCAGGCAGGACTGCAAAAAGCAGAAGACAACAACTAGCCCTTCAGGGATAACTCGGCCGTTTAATGAAATGGCCAAAGAGTGCCTTGTCTGGGCTGTAATTGATGCCAGCAAGGGAGATGGAATCATCTCCTCCGAAAACTGGCTCAAGATAAGGCAGGCTCTTTTCGTAGTCTGCTGTAAGCTGCAGAAGGCTAGCTCGGGTCCTCCACCTACGGTGAATGACGCGGGCTGGCACAAGGGAATCAGGCTGGTCGCGTGTGGAGACCAACGATCGGCCGATTACTACAAGCAGGCTATCTCCGAGCTGGGGGAAATCTGGCCAGGCGCCAGGATTAAGGTGGCGTCCAAGGATGAGATCCCCAGTCGGCCAAGATGCAGGACATGGATTCCTGCTTTCCATTCGGATCCAGTGGAGGTCCTGGACATTATTCGGCTCTTCAACCCTGATCTTCCTACGGAGGATTGGAGGGTTGTGAAGATTGGTGAGCCGGTGGACAATCGGCGGGAAGCCCTCTTCGTCATCAACGCTGCTCGAAAGGGCATCATCAGGTACGGGGTCGAAAAACTGGCCATACGTATCTATCGAAGCGACAGGCCAAAGAGCTCTGCTTCGGGAGATCCGATACCTGCCAAGCCTGACCCAAAGATGGTGACCCAAACGACAGTGGAGCCACTTAAAAAAAGGTCTGATGTCTTTCTGAGGGAGAAATCTGATGAGGAATCGGATTTGGAATCCCTCCTTGCCGATGGGGTTAGTGTCGGAACTGCCTCCGAGTTGGGTGGCTGCCTGAACCTGCGCAGAGCAAGAGGCTGGGACGGCTTCTATGTCCGAGGGGGAGGACCTTGATCTAACCCTAATTAACTAACTCATTAATGGTGAAGGTACTCCAAGTGAATCTTCACCATTCCATAGCAGCATCAGCTGCCCTGCTACTCCGCCTGTCTAGCACAGAGGAGGAGCTAATTCTTATCCAAGAACCATGGGTTGTTAACAACCGGGTTTGCGGGTTACGCACCAATGGATACAGACTGATAACACCTGACGGCTCTTGTAGGCCACGTGCCTGTATTCTTGTCAGGAAAACCATATGTGTCCTTGTATTACATCACTTCTGTGACAAGGATAACATGGCTGTTGCAGTGGAATGCGACCAAAGACCATGCTGGTTTGCTTCTTGCTATATGGCACATGATCATGGCACTAGCCCTCCCTGCGACATTGTCAGGGGGATTGTGGCTGAAGCCAGGAAAACAAGTGTACCGCTGATTCTGGGAGCTGACGCTAACGCTCATAACGAAGTATGGGGTAGCTCCAATACAAATGGTCGAGGCGAGGAACTTTTTGATTTCATCCTTGCCCACGACCTCTTCATCGCCAACACTGGCAGCGAACCGACCTTCCTTACCTCAAACCGAAGGGAGGTGCTTGACGTTACCTTGATTAGTGGGCGGCACTCGCATCTTCTCCGTGACTGGAGGGTTCTACAGGAGTGTTCTTACTCTGATCACAGGTACATATCGTACAACGTGGCTGGCCGCAGCTCTGCCGAGCAGGTAGCCTTTATTAACAGAAAGAGGACGGACTGGAAGCTATTTAATTCTTTAGTTCGATCCTCATTGGAAATTGTTCCTAAAAGCATTGACTGATATCATGAACTGGATAAAGCAGTTGGCACCCTTACTAGTTCTCTCAAATTCGCGTCTAGGGAAGCTTGTAAGCCACCCACGGGCAGGGGAAATCCCAAGCCCCTCTGGTGGAATAAGGAGATCAGTACCTTGCGAAGAGAATGGGAGTTCAATTGCTCAAAAAGATCTAATGACTGGTCGATGTATAAAACGAAGCTTATGGCTTTTAAGTATGCCGTACGTGAGGCAAAGAGGTCCTCATGGAAATCTTTCTGTGGTAACGTGGAGAGTCTCAGCGAGGCAAATCGCCTTCGTAAGGTCTTAAGCGCGACACCAAAAGTTATGGGGTGCATCATGAATCCTGAGGGCATTTGGACTAGTTCGAGCGCAGATACTCTCAAAGTACTGATAGACGCACACTTTCCGGGCAATCATTGCCCTCTAGAAGTGGCGTGCCAGACGGAGCAAAATTACAGTTCAATCCCGCCGTTCAGAATATCAAATTCTCAACTGAGGTGGGCTATTAACTCATTTGAGCCGTTTAAGTCCCCGGGCCCTGATGGCGTCCTTGCGGCTGATATTCAGAAGTCCATGGCAGTATCGCTACCTTGGCTCAGAGAGATTTATAACGCTTGTCTACGCTTCTCGTATGTTCCCACCAGCTGGCGGGAATCCAGAGTGGTGTTTATTCCTAAAGCAGGAAAAGTTACACACGTTAAGCCGAAGGACTATCGTCCAATAAGTCTTAACTCCGTCCTGCTAAAGATTTTGAAAGGATAATTGATTACCATATTTAAAGATCAATCGATCCTATGCTGATCTTGCAGTCGCAGCATGCTTATACCAAAGGTAAGTCTGTTGAGACCGCTCTTCACGTCTTTATTGAGCAAGTTGAGAAATCTCTTGCTCTAAAGGAATATACGCTTGCTGTCTTCCTGGACATCGAGGGGGCCTTCAACAACGTTAATTCTAACGCAATTGTTGAGGCTCTCTCGGTGATGCATGTGGATGAACGGTCGGTTGCTTTTTTTGTGCAGCTTCTCAAAAGTAGAGTTGTAATCTCTACGCTGGGTAATGCCAGCGTAAGACGAGGAGTCAGCACGGGCACACCTCAGGGTGGAGTTCTCTCTCCCCTGCTGTGGAACATCACGGTGATACTCTTCTAAGGAAGCTATACCGTGCCGGCTGCAAAGTGATTGCTTACGCAGACGACATAGCTGTTTCAGTGTCGTGAAAGTATTTATCTACGCTATCGGAGAGGTTAAATCACTCTCCTGACATAATTTTGCGTTGGAGTCGTGAGTGCGGCTTGAATGTGAATCCTAATAAAACGGAACTAGTGCTGTTTACAAGGAGGTACAAAGTTCCTGATTTTGAGTTACCCAAATTGAATGGGGTCTCCATTAACTTGAGCCAGAAAGTCAAATACTTAGGGCTGATCCATGACTCGAAGTTACTATGGACGTACAATGTGGCAGAAAGAGCTCGCAAGGCTTTCAACGCACTTTACTGTTGCAAAAGGGCCATTGGGGCGAGTTGGGGATTGCAGCCTCGTACTGTTGCTTGGCTTTACACTGCTGTGGTGGACCCAATTCTGTTGTTTGGAGTGGCGTTCTGGTGGCAAGCTGCTCTTAAGGCTTCCTGCAAACGGCAGCTTGAAAAAGTGCGAAGAATGGCTGCACTACAGGTAACTGGAGCGCTCCGCTCCACTCCTACTAAGGCACTGTTTGTGCTGCTACATTGGCTGCCAACCAACCTACTGATCTCACAGCAAGCTAATCTTGCTGCTGTGCAGCATGATGTTATATAATGCAGTTCGGTTGATGCTGTCGTACGCTTGTTTGAAGTCGACAAATATTTGATGGACATCAATATTGAATTCCCAACAGTTTTCCAAAATTTGTTTGACCGTAAATATTTGGTCATTTGTCGATCTTCCACGTCTGAAACCACCTTGATATTCACCAAGAATTTTCTCAGCGTGATGGGAAATCCTTAACTCTTAAATTTTTGTCAAGAGCTTGTACGACGTACAAAGTAGTGATATGCCCCTGTAGTTTTCGCATCGCAGTTTATCTCCTTTCTTGTGAATGGGACATATAACACTTTTTTGCCACTCATCCGACATGGTTTTTTGTTGCCATATGCCTATCACCAATCCATGGATAACCCTTAAAACGGAAATCCCACCTGTCTTCAGGAGCTCCGCGGGGATCCCATCGATGCCCGGTGCTTTGTTGGGTTTCAAACGGTCCATGGCCTGTCGGACTTCATCTAGAGTAGGAGGGTGAGATGAGGCACTGTCATGGTATGTACCAATTAGTGATGGCGATTCGTCGGGTGCGGGGACATTTCCGTTCAGTAGTTGTTGGAAATAGGACGCCCATCTTTCCTTCACCTGTTCTGAGCCACTTATGATGCTTCCATCGACAGCTCTACATAGGCTGGTTCTTGGTTTAAAGCCTTGCTTTAAGTGCCTCACTACTTTGTACGCTTGTCGAGTGTTATTAGCCATAAAGTTGTCATTCATGTTATTCAGCATGCTGTCAAAATGCTTTCGTTTCTTACGTCTACTTATTCGATTAGCTACTCTCTGAAGATCGTCATATTTTTCTTTCTTGGCTCTAGTCGGTAGCTCAATGTGGTTTTTGTAGGCCGCATTCTTTTCGTCCAACGCGGCTTGACATTCCTCGTCGAACCATTCATTTCTGCGTTTCCCGGCTGTATATCCCACTACTTTTTCGGCTGCTGCATTCGCTGCGCTTTTGATGGTAGTCCAAACTTCGTTGATAGATATGGTGTTAGGCGTAGAAGCTAGTTCCATTTCGAGAGCAGATCTATACTCGGCTTCCATCGTCTTGTTTCGAAGCTTGTCGACATCGAACTTGCGTCTTGAACTTGCTCTGACTTCATATGACAGTGATATTCGACATCGATATCGAGTCTTGACTAAGTAGTGGTCGGAGTCGCAGTTGGCCCCACGGAAGGTTCGCACATGTAAAATACTGGAGGCCAACCTTTTCTGAATCAGAATATGATCAATCTTATAAAAAGTGTGGCCGTCCGGGGATCCCCATGTCCTTTTGTGAATGTCGCGATGCGGGAAAGACGTGGAGCTTACGATGAGATTTCTGCTACTCGCAAAGTCGACAAGTCGTTGTCCATTGTCGTTGCATAGGTCGTGAAGACTACCTGGCCGGTGGTTCCGCGATGTGTTTCTTCCTTTCCAACTTTTGCGTTGAAGTTGCCCAGCAGGATTTTCACATCATTTGATGGCAGTGAATCATATACCCTCTCCAGAAGGTTATAAAAGTTATCTTTCACTACCTCATCCTTTTCTTCAGTAGGGGCGTAAACGTTAATGAGCCAAACGTTAAAAAACTTTGCACGAATGCGGATCGCACACAATCTTTCATTGACAGGCTTGAAGTCGATTATTTGCGGTTTCATTTTTTTGTGCACGATGAAGGCCACTCCAAATTCGTGACTTCCCGATGACTTCCCGCTTTTGAAGATTGTGTACGATCTCATGTCCATAATCTCGGCACCAAACAGTTTCGTTTCCTGGACAGCGAGAATGTTTATTTTGTAGTGAGTGACCTGTTCCAGGAGGGCTTTTATGGCCCCTGGTCTGTACAGGGTTCGCACGTTCCAGGTTCCAATAGAGTAGTCCATATTTCGTTTAGTTGGTCGTTTCCGTTGATCCAATCCAAGCATCCGAGGCGAAGTATCAGGTTCCTGAATAAGTCAAGTTTTACGGGAACGGGTTATTGGCCCATTGCCCAACCCCCAACCTGGAGGGCCAGTCTGGTTAGTGTTCCCGATTTAGGGCGCAGGAAGCTCACCCTCACCCTCCTTCGTTGGCAACATTCATGATCTGAAATGTCTTGAAGGCTCCCGGCAGCCACCCGATGTGGAATTGTGAAATTACATCTTCGGGGAGGTTGAAGGTAGGATTCAGTAGCAGAGCTGTAGATGTTGTTTCCAGCAGGCATTTCTCGGGATTTCAATTGCTTCTTCTTCTAAATATATATATATATATATATATATATATATATATATATATATATATATATATATATATATATATATATATATATATATATATATATATATATATATATATACATATATATATATATATATATATATATATATATATATATATATATATATATATATATATATATATATATAGATATATATATATATATATATATATATATATATATATAATATATATATATATATATATATATATATATATATATATATATATGGAGTGGAAGATTCGATTAAGCTGAAATTTTCGCAGAACGTAGATGTATAAATTAGGCAGGTCCATGACTTGCTAGAACTCAGATATCATAAACCTTTTGGCGGAGGCGAGCGTTTTAGTGAATTTTCAGGTACTCCTATATTTCCAAGCAGTGTAAGTTTTTGTTAAAATAAATGTTTGAGAATGAAAGTTTATTATGTTTTAAGCTTGTTAATGTTTAAAAAAAAAAGGAAATTTTGAGCCGTGTGTGGGTGCAGCATGCCTAAAAGTAGGCAAGGTTTTTTTCAAATTTATATTTGTCATTGCTTCTTAGAAAAACAATGGGTCGTGAAATTTGCAGAGCGTATTGATGTTGACTAAAATTAAGCACACGTATCTTTTCAAGATAGTGCGGATAATCCTGAAGCTACGGCAGGCTCCTGAAAAAAACCTTCAAATCATTGACCTTCCAGAAAATTTTTTGATTTCTGACGAAAAAATCAAATCATTGATAAATTCTAACCTTTGTCCACTGTGTCAAATTTAATTTTTCAAATTCCGATTTGAACAAGAACGGCAACCCATCACCAAATTCCTTCAATTTTCAGCACTCGAAAGTTCTCTTCACGAGAACTGACGACCGGATTATGCGCTCATAGTGAAATTTACAGGACATGTTGGTATTAGCTAGGACCAGGTCTGATATAAGTGATTTTGAAATGCGGGCAACCCTGTGCCAGTGGTAATATCTTGAAAAATTACTGAGAAAAAAAAAGCTTTTTGGCCTATAACTTCCGATTCAGCAATCAGATTTTGACAAGATTCATACAATCTTACTTTAGGTAGCATTTTATGAAAATTTGGCTGAAAAATTAGAATAGAGATGCCAGCTATGGTGATTTTTCTCTTCTAAATCTTGCAAATTTGCTCAGCAAAATAAAGCTTTTTCTTATTACTTCCGATCCAGTACTGAAATCAAAACGAAGTTCACGCAGTAAATGGACTTTTATATGAACCAAATGTCGCAGGAATTTTGTAGAAAAACCATAAAACGGCTGCCTGCTATGATCATTTTTGTAATTTTGTGGAATTTCTTTACCGAGCGATTATGCTATTAGATTTGCAAATATCAATGATACTTTAATGAAAATTAGGAACAAATATTAACGCTTAAAAAATTTGAAAAGTTTTGAGGGTGGCTACCCTAAAATTCTTTTCATCCGATTGACTTCCAGCGCAGTGATTCAATCGAAACGAAGTTTACTGGTTGGGTTTAACTTAACGTGAAGCAAAGTTGGTATGTATTTTGCTTTGCTGGTGACACAGGCTAACCAGCATTAACCATTTCCGTAAAAATTGCAACAACAGATGCTTCAAATTACGTTCTGATATGCAAAGCATTTACAATAAAAATCAGGAATCAGTTTTTAAATTTTCCGAGTTTTGAACATTTTTCGGATCGCAGCCTCAAACAACGTTTAACCGCTGAAACTTTCGATGAAATCCTGCAATGAGAACGAAATTCAAAGGATAAGTTGATTTGGGTATGAGCTTCTTAGGGTAAACTTATTGCTGCTTCATCCGGAAAGTGTTGCCAGCACTGAAAATTTTCATTATTTGTGTTATAGTTGAGTTTTGTTGCTTTGGATAAGGAATGGTTGACATGATTCTATAAAACAGTGTATTACGTCTTTCCACACTTTTTGTCACTCAAAGACAAATTCTTCGAAAATTAGTTTTCTAGCGGTTCTGATGCGCTAGACTTTTTATACTAATGTTCGAAGATAAATAGTATTAAACTCGTTTCGCCAAAAATTCATATTTCTTTATATATATGTATATATATATATATATATATATATATATATATATATATATATATATATATATATCTATATATATATATCTATATATATATATATATATATATATATATATATATATATATATATATATGTATATATATATATATATATATATATATATATATATATATATATATCTATGTATATATATATATATATATATATATATATATATATATATATATATATATATATATATATATACACATATATATAGGTATATATATATATCAGCAAAATGATTAAGGGAGATAATCTCTGGAGTGGCCGATTCGATTGAGCTGAAATTTTCGGAGAACGTAGATGTATATAGTAGGTAGGTCCGTGATTTTCTCAAATTCAGATATCCTAAACTTTCTAGCGGCGGCGAGCGTTTTAGTGAATTTTGAGGAACTCCTATATTTCCAAGCAGTGAAGTTTTTGTTAAAGAAAAGTATTGGGAATGAAAACTTATTATGTTCTTAGCTTGTTTATGATAAAGAATTGGAAATTTTGAGCCGTGTGTGGGTGCAGGGTGCCTAAAAGTAGGCCAGGCATTTTTTTCAAATTTTGATTTGTCATTACTTGCAAGAAAAACAATGGATCATCGTGAAAATTACAGAGCGTATTGATGTTGACTAAAATTTGGCATTTATAGATTTTCAGCATAAAGCGGGTAACCCTGTAGTTGTGGCAGGCTGCTGAAAAAAAGTCCTTCAAATCATTGACCTTCCTGAAATTTTTTTGATTTTTGACAAAAATTTCAAATCTTTGATAAATTTTATCCTTCGTCCTTTGTCTCAAGATAAAATTTTCAAAATTCAGATTTGCATAAGAACGGCAACCCATCACCAAATTACCTCAATTTTCAGCACTCGAAAGTTCTGTTCACGAGAACTGACGACCGGATAATCCGATCATAATGAAATTTACAAAATATGTTGGTTTTAGCTAGGACCAAGCCTGATAGAAGTGATTTTGAAATGCGGGCAACCCTGTGGCAGTGGTACCATCTTGAAAAAATACTGAGAAAAAAAACATACTTTTGGCCTATAACTTCCGATTCAGCCATCAGATTTAACAAAATTTACACAATACTTTGATGTTACTCTATGCAACATTTGCTGAACATTTAGTTGATAAATTAGTATAGGGCTGGCAGCTGTGAAATTTGAGCCGAATAGGTTCAATATTTTTTGAGATATCTTGTACGGAAATTGAAAAAGTACTACTTTGAGAAAAACGCGTTTAAAGTTCTAAAGCTCCACCGACCTGGGGAACGCCGCGCTGTCTATAACTGGCTATAACTCGAGAACTAATACGAATATCGCTTCAAAACTTCTTTTGGTATATTTTAAGAGTATTTCAAGCACTTTGATGCAATAAAAAAAAACTCGTTTTTGTTTTAGCAGTTACATGTATCTCCCCCCTTAAGTATGAGCTTGTTATGGTAAACTTATTGCTGCTTCGTTCGGAAAATGTTACCAGCACTGAACATTTTCATCATTTGTGTTATGGTTAAGTTTTGTTGCTTTGGATAAGGAATGATTGATATGATTCTACAAAACAGTGTACTACTCTTTCCACACTTTTTTGTCACTCAACGACAATTTCTTCGAAAATTAGTTTTCTAGCGGTTCAGGTGCGCTAGATTTCGAAGAACATTAGTATTAAAATCGCTTATATATAAAATATATATAAATATAAAAAGCGTCATATATATATATATATATATATATATATATATATATATATATATATATACATATATATATATATATATATATATATATATATATATATATATATATATATATATATATATATATATATATATATATACATATATATATATATATATATATATATATATATATATATATATATATATATATATATATATATATATATATATATATATATATATATATATATATATATATATATATATATATATATATATATATATACATATATATATATATATATATATATATATATATATATATATATATATATATATAGATACGAGGGTGGGGTGAAAAGTTTCCCGCCTGACCAAGAGATGGCGCCACTAGGTCTTCTTTTGGAGCGGCGTCCTACAGTACCATTCCTTTCAAGCTTGTATGCACAGTTTCAGCCCAATCGCTACGTTAGTTTGTGTTTGAGAGCACAGTGCGTGAGACGCTTCCGTTGATTTCGTGAAAATGGAAAAATTGGAAAAACGTGCTGTTATCAAAAACTTCTATTTGAAAGGTTTTACACCAAAACAAATAAAAGAACAGATGGATTCAACACAGAGGACTCCTCCCCATCATATTCAACTACTAAGCAGTGGGTTTCTGAATTTAAAATGGGTCGTGTGAACACCTCTGACGAACCTCGCTCAGGACGGCCCGTTGAGGTATATATATATATATATATATATATATATATATATATATATATATATATATATATATATATATATATATATATATATATATATACATATATATATATATATATATATATATTTATATATATATATATATATATATATATATATATATATATATATATATATATATATATATATATATATATATGTGTATATATATATATATATATATATATATATATATATATTTATATATATATATATATATATATATGTATATATATATAGCATATATATATATATATATATATATATATATATATATATATATATATATATATATATATATATATATATATATATAGCAGCAAAACGGTTTAGAGAGATACTCTCTGGAGTGGCCGATCCGATTGAGCTGAAATTTTTGGAAAACATAGATGTATATAACAGGTATCTCCATAACTTACTAGAATTCAGATATCTTAGACTTTTTGGCGGCGGCGGGCAGTTAAGTGAATTTTCAAGTGCTCCTTTATTTCCTAGCAGTGTCCATTTTGGTTCAAAAAAAGTACTAGGAATGAAAACTTGTTATGTTTTAAGTTTGCTTATGATAAAGAAGTCAAAATTTTGAGCCTTGTGTAGGCACTGAGTGCCTAAAAGTAGGCAAGGATTTTTTCCAAAATTCGATTTGTCATAACTTCTAAGAAAAACAATGGATCATCGTGAAATTTTTAAAGCGTATTGATATAGACTAAGATTTTACACACATGGACTTTCAAGACTGTGCGGGCATTTCTGTAGCTACAGCAGGCTCCTGAACAAAAATCCTTCAAAACATCGACCTTCCTGAAAATTGTTTTGATTTTTGAATATAAATTCAAATTATTGATAAATTTAGACTTTATTCCACCAAGTCAAATAAAATATTTCAAAATTCCGCGGTGAACAAAACGGCAGCCCGTGATGAAATTACCTCTATTTTCAGCACCCAAAATTTCTGTTCACGAGATCTGACGATCGGATAATGCGATCAATATGAAATTTACAGGACATGTTGGAATTTATAGGTCTATATATAGGTCTTTATATAGGTCTGATAGAAGTGATTTTTAAAAACGAGCAACACTGTGGCAGTGGTGCCATTTGGAAAAATCGTTGAGAAAAAAAAATTGGTTTTTGGTCTATAGCTTCCGATTTAGCCGTCAGATTTTAACGAAATTCACGCAACAGGTGAACCTTACTCTAAGATAGATTTCATAGAAATTAGATTGAAAAATTAGTATAGGGACGGCAGCTACGGCAATTTTTGTCTCCTTAATATTGTAAATTTGCTCAGGAAAATAAAGATTTTTCCCTATAACTTCCGATGCAGTAACAAAATCAAAACGAGATTCATGTGAAAAGCATATCTTGTTGCGATTGTAATTCTGTAGGAATGTTGTTGAAAAACCGTGAAAGGGTTTCCAGCTATGATGAATTTCGTAATTTATTTACATTGCTGTATCGAGCGATGTTGTCATAAAATTTTCAAATGAAAATGATCCTGCAATGACAATTAACAACAAATATTTACGTTTCAAAAATTTAAAAAGTTTGGACGATGGTAACCCTAAAATTTAATTCACTCCTATAACTTACAGCGCAGCCATTCAATCGAAAAGAAATTCATAGGCTGGGTTTAACACAACGTGAAGCAGCTATGGTGCTAGCACATGATTGCCAGCACCGGACAATTTCGTAAATATCGCACCAACAGATGCTTCCATTTTGTATTCATAAGCAAACCATTTGCAGTAAAATAAGCAACCGATAATAAAATGTTCCGAGTTTAGGAAATTTTATGGTTTGTTACTTGAATCTATAACCAAGTTTATTAGCTTATTCATCTTCATCATCCCCCTTCTATGGTAAGCATAATTTATGACAAACGACTTCGATTATATAAAAGTACTAAAAGATTACATAAAAGTAAAGCATCTAAGTTATACACCCATATGCTTTTAGAATCGTCAAAAATTGGTGCCACTGCACCAAATTGTTTATATAATGTTATTTTAATTGAATAAAGCTCTTTGCCTTATAGCCTCCAGTACAGTCATGGTATCATCATTCATATGGTAAATTTATATGGCAAATTTAAATTATTGTAGACAATATTCAGTAGAAATTTAGTTTGATAAACAATGATAGGGTTGCCAGCTATGATTGTTTTTGTATTTTTTGACATTGCTTTAGTAAGCAATTTTATCATAAATTTTCCAAATCGCAGTGGTCTTGTAGTGAAAATACACACCAAATACTAAGATCTAGAAAGTTTGAAAGCTCTTGCGAATGGTAACCCTAAATTTCTTTTTATCCCTATAACTTCCAATGCAGAAATTCGGATCAATACGAAATTCGCAGAGCAGATTGACTTCAACGTGAGGCAGATATGACTTATTTTTGGTTTCAGTGGTAGCAAAGGACTGCTAGCACGAGGTGTTTTTGTTATTTTCGTACCAATAAATGCTTGCATTAAGTATTCACATCGCGAATATACAATATAAAATAATATATATGACAATACATACAATTTATAATATATAAGACAATAACAACCATATAACAATAGGCGCGTTTTATTATACATCCAGAGTAGTGCAGGATATCGATTTGCACACGAAACAACATACATCCAGAGTAGTGCAGGATATCGATTTGCACACGAAACAACAACAACATCCAGAATACAAACACTTGTGAATTCAGTGGACTTCGTACTCGTGCTCTCTGTGGAACGTATTTCGAAAACTCATATCAACTGGAATAGTTGGAATTTTCAAAAATTTGCATGTCACCCTGGCAACCAGGATAAATAGTCATACATTTGAAAACGACGTTGGTTATATGACAGCTCAAATTTTGAAATGACAACTGTCTGTAAGAAAAAAAATCCCGTGCTATTCTGGATCGTTTTATTATGCATCCAGGATACCCACTACACTCTGGGTGAAAATAAAACGCAGCTAATATATAACAATACACTCAAAATCTGCACAAATCCTCTACTGTTCTTCGAACATTAGTATTTCTAGCGGTTCTGATGCGCAAGGGTTTTTTAAATTAACCTTTTCTGCAATATTGTATTGCATTCAGTGTCTCCTTCACGCTGTTGTGTCCCTTAACTGGGTTTTACATCATAGTATTTATTTTCGTTTCAAACATTTTTAGCGTACTTTTATAAGCGTAAAACCGTGCTCACACATAGTTTAGTTAGAACACTTGTCTACGTAGTTCTATGCCTCCAAAACTTTGGAACTCCTAAGCTTTCAGTGATCCCTTGGATTTTATTTCATTATATTTTCCTAGCGGCTCGATAGTGTTGCATTTTAAAATCATGGTATGGTCTCCTCATTCACCTAACTATTGCTGGAGTATTGTCAATATTGTGCATCTGTTTACAAAGTGCTACCACGTTAACATTTTATGGCTAGTTTTCTACTTTTATTTGAAATTTTATAACTAATATTCGTTGTTTATATATATATATATATATACATATATATATATATATATATATATATATATATATATATATATATATATATATATATATATATATATATATATATATATATATATATATATATATATATATATATACATATATATATATATCTATATATATATATATATATATATATATATATATATATATATATATATATATATATATATATATATATACATATACATATATATATATATATATATATATATATATATATATATATATATATATATATATATATATATATATATATATATATATATATATATATATATATATAGCCTTAGCCAAAAGTTTGAGCCCACCCTATTTTTCGGCTGTAAATTAAAAATACTTTGATGCTCATTATTCATCGGTTGTTCCCCGTCGGCGAGGCTACTTGTTTACTGCAATAAAATGATTTTGGAAAGTTTCTTGAAAAACCCGGACACGGGATGGGTAATAATGGAAAATTCCGAAATTTTCCTACATAAGCCTTTGCAGTTTGTTGGTCTGTTACAGTTTGCGTACGCTGTTTAAACGATCAACAGTGATTCATTTAGTGAGTTAAAATTCTTGGTTCTCGAAAATGTCCAAAACAAAGGAGGTAAGTTCAGTTATGCGTGCACAAATTCAATTGCTACATGCAGAAGGGTTGAGTTCGAGAAAAATTGCCGTACGCCTTGGATGTTCGTGCGGAGCGGTTCGCTCGACTATTCGACGATTTGAGCGAACCGGTTCACATAAGGATTTAACAAGGAGCGGTCAAAAGAGAATAACAACCGTACAGGAGGACCGTTTGATGGTACGTGCATCTTTGAGAGATCGGAAAAAAAAATCTGCCAAGTTAGCTGCTGAGCTGTCCGACGAGTTTGGGAAAAATTTTTCATCCGGAACAGTACGGAGACGTCTGTGCAAAAAAGGGCTGAGAGGCTGTAAGGCGAGAAAGAAGCCGTGGCTGTCACAAAAAAGTCAGAAAATTCGACTAGACTGGGCTCAGAGGCATCTACACCTCACCGAAGAAGATTGGTCGAATATTATCTGGTCAGACGAATCTAAAGTTGAAGTAAGTTCTCTAAATGATGTGTGTTTTTATCTGAATGCATCTAATAAGCTCAAGGTTAGATGCATTTTATGTAATGGGCTATTTTCAAGGAGATGTTTTTTTTCTCTTATAGCAGATTTTTGGAACACTGGGTGCGGTCTTTGTGCGATGACGAATTGGTGAAGCGTACCAACCACAGTGTGTGGTACCAACTGTGAAACACGGAGAAGGCAGCATAATGGTTTGGGGTTGCATGGCTTCAAGCGGAGTTGGAAGTTTGTGTTTGTGTGAAGGTCGAATGGATTCTTCAAAATACATTTCAATACTTGAAAATGTACTTTTCGAATCGGCCGTCAAGATTTTTGGGGAAACCAACCTTGATCATGTTCGATTCCAGGAAGACAACGCACCCTGCCACAAGTCTCGGGTTGCGATGAGCTGGTTCCGTGTGCAAGGTGTAGATTTGTTAGAATGGCCTCCTCAGTCTCCAGATCTAAGCCCGATCGAGCATTTATGGAGCATTCTGAAAAGAAGGATCCATGACCGACCCATAACTTCCAAAGCAAGTTTGATTTGTGCTTTGAAAGAAGAGTGGGAATCAATTACTTCGGAAGAATGCAAACACCTAATTTCTACTATGCCACAAAGAATCGCTGCAGTTATTAAAGCCAAAGGAGGTCCAACAAAATATTGATTTATTTTAATAAAACAATATCAATACTTATTATATTTGATTTTTGTAACTTTTCTGGGGTGGGCTCAAACGTTTGGCCAAGGCTGTATATATATATATATATATATATATATATATATATATATATATATATATATATATATATATATATATATATATATATTTAGATACATATATATATATATATATATATATATATATATATATTTAGATAAATATATATATATATATATATATACATATATATATATATATATATATATATATATACATATATATATATATATATATATATATATATATATATATAAACATATATATATATATATATATATATATATATATATATATATATATATATATTTTTAACCGCTACCACGAAGAACTCGGAATGTCTCCGGATCAGGTTAAACGTGATCTTTTGACTTATCGCTCTTATGTTAATTCTAAACATATTTCGCTCTTACAAAAATCTCGCGATGACCAGAAAAAATATTTCTCCTAACATGAAAGCTACTTTTAGTTACCCAAGGTTTCTTTACCACAATTGCGGTGGTATGAGAAGCAAATTAAATAAACTTTTTATTGACGCGAAATCTTGCCATTTTAATATATTAACGATCGCCGAAACGTGGTTGAACGACTCACACGCTAACGAAGAAATTCTTGACAGTAATTGGACCATCTATAGAGCTGATCGCGACTACCTTTTTACAGGTGTTTCAAGAGGTGGTGGTGTTCTTATTGCAATTCACAATACCCTCCCCAGCGAACTCGTTGCGACCAGTTCTCATAAATCTTTCGAACATAAATTCGTCAGAGTTTTATTCGATAAGCATTACCTCTACATTGGTATCTTTTATGTCCCCCCTCACTCCGATGAAACTACTTACAATGACGTATGCGACGTGATATCTTCCGTAACAGCTTCCTTGCACGAAGAAGACAAAATAATTGTTTTTGGTGATTTTAATCGTCCGAAAATCAGTTTTATTCCTGACGAAAATGATAACCGCCTTCTTCCAATTAACCTTAGTGATTCAATTGACTTTAACCTCATAAGTACGTTTTATGGCAATGATTTACAACAAATTATCCCTATCCCTAACCAAAATGGCAATTGGTTAGACCTTATCTTCTCAGATTTTTATGACGAAGTGGTGGTTAGTCCAACTATTGACGCCGAGAATCTTTTCTCTAACACCCTGCATCACTCCGCTTTTACAATCGAGCTATCCACTACAGATATTTCTTTCACCCAGTCATACAATAATGAAATTGTATTCGATTTTCTAAATGCTGACTACTTAAGCATTAAAAACTATTTGAACACAATTGACTGGACTAGTGCTCTATCGGCATCAGATTTAGACGAAATGTTGTCTTCTTTTTACAAAATAATCTTTAACGCCATCCACAAATTTGTACCAAAGCTGAAGAAGAAGAAAAAACTCTCCGAACCTTGGCTTGACAATTATTTAAGGCGGCTCAGAAACCATAGAAACAAATTATATAAAGCAATAAAAAATGGAGGCTCTCTCCAAGAGGATCAAATAAGATTATATGATGAGCTATCCAAAGAATTTTCCATCAAATCTCGCGAGGCGTATGAGCTCTATGTTAATTCAATGGGGGAAAAAATTCTCACTGACCCGAAAAAGTTCTTTGATTTCGTCAATTTAAAACGTAAAACCACTGGCTATCCTTGTTCTATGTTTCGTGGTAACACGGTTTCGTCTTGTCCACAAGTCATTTGTAGCTTATTCGCCGACCATTTTCAAAACACTTACTGCTCTCCGAAGATCCCTACTTTCACTTCTAGACACGCTGCCAGATCTCTTATCGAAGGGTTTGTCCTTACACGGCAGGCTATTACTGATGCTATTCTGCAACTAAAGATTGGCAAAGGACCTGGCCCGGACCTAGTATCTCCTTTCTTCGTGTTCCAATGTGCAGACCAATTAATCACCCCTTTGCACATGGTTTTCAATAAATCCCTGTCTCTTGGTGTCTTCCCGTCTTTCTGGAAATCCTCATACCTCACACCTATTTTCAAAAGCGGTGATAAACGTTCAGTCGATAACTATCGAGGAATTGCTATCTTATCTGTTATCCCCAAACTCTTCGAGAAGTTAGTTTGTGATAATCTTACTCGCATTATCGACCCCCTTCTTAATGAGGAACAACATGGATTTCGTAGGGGTAGATCGACTTCCACCAACCTCATGATACTAGTTTCTACTGTGCTCTGTGAAATGGAAAAAGGGAACCAAATTGACGCAGTCTATACGGACTTTAGTAAGGCTTTCGACCGAGTTGACCATCAAACTCTGGTTCAAAAACTTCGCAACTTTGGTATTTCCGGTTCTCTTCTTAACTGGCTCCAGTCTTACCTCTGCGATCGAACCCAATTCGTAAAATTTCAAGGCCACTTGTCCAAAAAAGTTTTGGCATCTTCTGGAGTACCTCAAGGCAGTCATTTAGGCCCCCTGCTTTTTAACATCTTCATTTCTGATGTGTCTGAGATACTGCTTGGTATACCGCATCTCTTCTATGCAGACGACTTAAAAATCTATCACATCATAAACTCGCAGTCTGATGCAACCTATCTACAATCAAAGCTTCAATCCCTCGAACAGTGGTGCGATGTGAATAATCTCAATCTTAACATCAATAAGTGTCATGTGATAAGTTTTTCTCGTAGGCATGCAACCACGATGTATTCCTACTACCTTAACGACTTCAAATTGAATAGGGTCGATCATATTATAGACCTTGGCGTAGTATTGGATAACAAGATGCGCTTCAATTTGCACTATGATAAAATCCTTGCCAAAGCTAATAAACAGCTTGGATTCATAAAGAGACGCGCTAAAGAGTTTAAAAATATATGGGTTACCAAATCATTATATACCACCCTAGTGCGTCCTTTATTAGAATATGCTTGCATTATATGGAACCCTGCTTTCGAGCTACATAGCGATAGAGTTGAGTCTGTTCAGAAACAATTTGTACTTTTCGCTTTGAGAAATCTCTATGACCCACGAGATTTTCAACATCTGCCATCTTACAAATTCAGACTGAGTCTTCTAAATTTAATGTCTCTTTCTTCTAGAAGAACTCTGCTCAGCGCTTGCCTTACATTTGATATTATTAGTGGTGCGGTAATCATTGAAGATCTCTCTAGCAAAATTACTTTCAATAACCGACCAAGACGCACCAGATATGCAAATCTGCTCAATGAATTCAGTCATCACACTACCTATGCATATAATGAGCCCATTAATAGGTGCTGCAGGATATTCAATTCTATAAGCAGCCACTACTCTTCGGGGATTACTAAATCACACTTCAAAAATAACTTGTCCAAAGCCCTTTCCACATCCGAACCCGCTTAACTTCCATCGTTACTAGCCTAAATTTAATTACAATAATGTAGAATAACTGGTACAAAAGTTGTGATGTATTGTATCTTTTTTACGGACAATTTGTATTATATATTTATGATTAATTGTATTTAAGATTTATAATATGTTTTTCTTGTTGTTATGTTGCCTTGTTTGGTAAATAAATAAATAAATATATATATATATATATATATATATATATATATATATATATTTATATATATATATATATATATATATATATATATATATATATATATATATATATATATATATATAAATATATATATATATATATATATATAAATATATATATATATATAAATATTTATATATATATATATATATATATATATATATATATATATATATATATATATATATATATATATATATATATTTAGATGTATATCATCGAAAACTTAAGGTAAAATAAAGTTTTTGGAATAAGTTTCGAAAGTGATCTTAATGTGAATATGATAATTTTTTTGAAATTTTTAACCCTATGTGTGCGCTAGGCGCCTGCAATTAGATTGGAAAAATTTAGTTTTTTTTTAATTCCGACAGCTTTTGACCAGATTATTAGATTATTATGAAACTTACAAAGTATATTTATTTATTTATTTATTTGGTAGGTATTCAATACAACAGGCAAGACTGCCCAACTACAGATTGGATACCACGAACAAAATAAAATAACAAGAACTGAATGATAATATATATAAGTATATAAAATAATTAAAGTTAAAATAAAATAAAGTAATAAAAAATAAAAGTCAAAAATTCAGTATAGTAAAAAAGAAAGAGAAAAAAAAATTCATTACAAACACGAATGTCCAATTCTACAATAATCGACCTAATAAAAAATAGTAAGTAAATGAGTAAATATAAGTATTAGTATGTAAAAAAATAAAACAAATAATTAAAGTGGTAAATTAACTAAAGTAAAATTAAGTAGAAAAAAAACTCTAGCGCACCTGAACCGCTAGAAATCTAATTTTCGAAGAAATTTTCTTTGAGTGACAAAAAAGTGTGGAAAGACGTAAAACACTGCTTTGTAGAATCATATTAACCATTCCTTATCCAAACCAACAAAACTCAACTATAACACAAATGATGAAAATATTCAGTGCTGGCAACCCGAACGAAATAGTCGGAACGAAGCGTCCGTTCGGCAGTCCGAACGAAGCAGCAATAAGTTTACCATAACAAGCTCATACTGAAATCAACTTATCCTTCGAATTGCGTTCTCATCGCAGGATTTCATCGAAAGTTTCAGCGGTTGAACGTTGTTTGAGGCTGCCATCCGAAAAATGTTGAAAACTCGGAAAATTTCGAAATTAGTTTCTTATTTTTATTGCAAATTCTTTGCATATGAGAATGTAATTTGAAGCATCTGTTGGTGCAATATTGACTGAAATGGCTAATGCTGGTTACCCTGTGTAAGCAGCAAAGCAAAACACATACCAAATCTGCTTCACGTTAAGTTAAACCCAACCAGTAAATTTCGTTTCAATTGAATCACTGCGCTGAACGTTATACGGGTGAAAAGAATTTTAGGGTTACCACCCTCAAAACTTTTCAAGTTTTTAAAACGTTAATATTTGTTGTTAATTTTCATTGCAGGATCATTTCCATTTGGAAATCTAATGACATAATCGCTCAGTAAAGAAATTAAACAAAATTACAAAATGGTCATAGCTGGCAGCCCTTTCATGATTTTCGTACGAAATTTCTACGACATTTGGTTCATATTAAGGTTCATTTACTACGTGAAGTTCGTTCTGATTTCTACACTGGACCGGAAGTTATAGGGAAAAAAGCTTTATTTTGCTGAGCAAATTTGCAAGATTTAGGAGACAAAAATCACCATAGCTGGCAACTCTATTCTAATTCTTCAGCCAAATATTCGCCAAATGTTACATAGAGTAAGATCCAAGTATTGTATGAATTTTGTCAAAATCTGATAGCTGAATCGGAAGTTATAGGCAAAAAACCGGTTTTTTTTTCTCAGTGATTTTTCAAGATGGTACCACTGGCACAGGGTTGCTCGCATTTCAAAATCACTTCTATCAGACCTGGTCCTAGCTAATGTTAAATTTCACTATGATCGGATAACCCGGTCTTCAGTTCTCGTGAACAGAACTTTCGAGTGCTAAAAATAGAGGTAGTTTGGTGATGGGTTGCCGTTCTTGTGCGAATCGGAATTTGGAAAATTTTAATCTGACGTGATGGACAAATATTTAGATTTATCACTGATTTGAGTTTTTTGGCAAAAAGCAAAAATTTTTCAGGAAGGTCGATGATTTGAAGGATTTTTTTTTTAACAGCCTGCCATATCTACAGGGTTACTCACACTGTCTTTAAAATCCATGTGTGCTAAGTTCTAGCCTACATCAATACGCTCTATTAATTTCACGATGATCGAATGTTCCTGTCAGCAGTTATGACAAATCAAAATTTGAGAAAAAATCCTTGCCCACTTTTAGGCACTCAGCACCCACACACGGCTCAAAATTTCCAATTCTTTGTCGTGGGCAAACCTAGAACATAATAAGTTTTTATTTCCAATACTTTTTGTTACAAAAATTTTACACTGCTTGGAAATATAGGAGTACCTGAAAATTCACTAAAATGCCCGCCGCCGCCAAAAGGTTAAAGATAACTGAATTCGAACAAGTCATGGATCTACTTATTATATACATCTACGACATGCGAAAATTTCAGCTCAATCGGATCGGCCACTCCAAAGATTACTTCTATTAACCGATTTGCTGATATATATATATATATCAGCAAATATATATATATATATATATATATATATATATATATATATATATATATATATATATATACAATATATATATATATATATATATATATATATATATATATATATATATATATATATATATATATATATATATATATATATATATATATATATATACAATATATATATATATATATATATATATATATATATATATATATATATATATATATATATATATATATATATATATATATATATATATATATATATATATATATATAAATAAAGAAATATGAATTTTCGGCGAAACGAGTTTAATACTATTGTTCTTCGAACATTAGTAAAAAGAAGAAAATTAAGAAAGTAGAAAATAAAACTAATTAGAAAAATATATAACTATGTATAAAAATAAAAATATACAAAAAATTCAAGTAATAAATAAGTTAAGTAGAGCAAAAAAGAAAAGAAAGATCCATTATAAACAAGAAAATTAAACTAATTAAATAGGATCAAAAATTTTATTACCAACTATATTTTTGAAAATGGCAATAGATTGTGGAAGAGGACCAAGTTTAAGACTATTTTGAGTACGTAAGAGTCGCAAAACCGGAGAGTAGAAGAAAGTGTCAGTACGAGCATACGTTACTTCAAATAAAATAGAGGACCTGATTGACCTTACGGAGTCCCGCTCAATGAACAAAAATGCTAATGAGGATGAAAGGTAGCCGCGACAGATTTTGAACAGGAAGCACTCATCCAAGTAAACTCTGCGCTGCTCAAGGAGAGGAATGTTGAGAAGACATAGACGCTCACTATAAGGTAAATACGGCAGACTATATTTAAAAAGTAAAGTACGTGTAAACTTGCGCTAAACTGATTCAACAGCGTCAGCGAGGTATTTGAAACGAGGACACCACACTTGACTGCAGTATTCAAGTACAGAACGGACTAGGGTAATAAACAGGTGGACACAAGTAGAAATACTAAATGAATTGTGGCAGGAACGAACCACGAAACCAGCATTTCGAGAAGCTTTTCTAGTGATAGTAAGGACATGAACGTCGAATTTCAGTTTACGATCAAATGTGACCCCAAGATCTGAGAAATGATCGACAAAAGAAAGGAAAGTACCATCAATAGCATAAGGAAAGACATGAGTGTGAAGCTTATGGGAGAAAGACATGGAAAAACGCTTGGAAACATTAAGGGACATTTTCAACAGTTTATGTTACACCAGCCAGAGAGAGCATGCAAATCATCCTGAAGAAGGAGAGAGTCATCAGTATTTTTGATTACCCGGAAGATTTTTAAATCATCCGCATATAGAAGACATGAAGACTTAAAAACCGTGGGAAGGTCATTGATGAATAGTTTGAACAAAAGTGGTCCTAAGATGGAACCTTGAGGAACACCAGACGAAGGGGAGAAAGGTGAGGACGAGAAGCCAAAGAGGGAGACAATACAAGTGCGATCAGTTAAAAATGAAGAAATCCAGGAAAGCAAAGGCTCACGAATGCCATAAGGCTTCAGTTTGATAAGAAGCAGCTTATGATTGACAGTGTCAAAAGCTTTGGCAAAATCAGTATAAATGACATCAACTTGATTATTGCTGTCAATTGCAGAAGCGACAACATGAGTAAACTCAAGAAGGTTCGTAGAGGTGCTCCGGCTTTTTACAAAACCATGTTGTTCCGCTGCAAAGACACAAAAGAGGGAATCATAGATACGATTATAAACAAGGCGTTCCAAAATTTTGGAAAGGCAAGGAAGAATGGAGATAGGGCGATAGTTAGAGACAAGGTTCCAATCACCCGATTTGAAAATGGGAAGAATGTTAGAGAGCTTCCAAGAGGATGGAAATTGACCAACACAGAGACTGACATTGAATAAGATTGCTAAAGGGACGCAAAGTGAAGAAGCAAGATTTTTTACAAAGAAATTGGGAATTCCATCCGGGCCCGGGGAACAGTTTGCGTCAAGAGAGGACAAAAGCAATTCAACCTCTACTGGGTTAGTTACGATTGAGGAGAGGCAAGCAGGGAAATCAAAGGAAAAGCAGTCAGTAGCAGGAATCAATGGAATAGTGTAAACAGAAGAAAAAAATTAAGCAAAGAGATTGCAAAAGTCAGGAGGGTTGGAAGCAGTAAAGGCATTAAACACTAAGGAGTCAGGAAGAGAGGAGGAAGCTTTTAAGGAGCGTACAAAAGACCAGAAAGATTTAGGGTTGTTCGAGTTTAAAGTAGATTCAACAGACGAGGAATAGTTTAGTAGTGCTACTCTAATCTCTTTCTTGGCAGAGGAACGTAAACGGGAGAAGATAGCATAATCTTCACCCGACCGAGAAATCAAAAATTTCAAACGCGCTGAATTTTTATCTCTAAGAGCACACTTTACCCTCGCAGTAAACCAGGGGGGTCACGGCAGCGACGAGAACTGAAGACAGGAGTATGCGACGAGATCAAATCAGTAAGAATACCGTAAAATTTGGATACAGCAGAGTCAACATCGAGACGACGGAAGCAATCAAACCAATTAATTGAATTCAGGTCATTAGACAAGCAGTCAAAATTAGTTTTTTTAAAGTTAAACCGGCGCGCAGTGGATGATTTAATACGATTCGATAAGCTAACAGACAAATTAATTGAAACAGGGGGATGATGGGGATCTGGGGGCGTGTAGGGTATTGGAACAGAAGATAGAGAAATCGAAGAGGACTCAACATTAGAAAGGATGAGGTCAATTTTCTTATTATTAGTATTAGGGAAACAGTTAAATTGAGAAAGAGAACAGGAAGAAAGAAAAGAAGATAAGGCAATAGAAAGGTTGTTGGTGGACATAATACGAAGAAAAGAAGAGTCCCATTGAACAGAAGGCATATTAAAGTCACCACAGATAATGATTGAGGACGAGGGATAGTTGCTATTAAGGTAAGTAGAAAGTTCAGAAAAGAACTTATCATAAGACGAGAAGGACAAGTTACAGGGAATATATAAGGACGCAACAAACAAAGAGGATGTAGGCGACAAAGAGATGGAAACAGCAACACATTCAACAGGTGGACTAGGGATAAAATCAGCGCAAAGTTTACTGTTGAGAGCCCTAAGCACAGCAATAAGCACGCCACCACTATCAGCCTTATTAGATACCAAACGATTGCGATCACAACGGTAAACATTGTATGCAGGGAAGAACTCGGAGCTAAAAATGTCGTCAGTCAGCCAAGTTTCCGACAAGCAAATCAGGTGATCATTTTCAAGAATAGCAGCAGTTTTAAAGTCATCAAGTTTGGTCCTCATGCCACGAACATTTTGGTAATACAGAGATAATTGTTTACGCTTAAGAACTAGGTTCGAGCTCTCCGGTTGTTTGATGATCGAAAATTTCGCCGGTTTTCAAAAATTTTGACTAACGTCCCGGGAGGCCAAAATTTGGAGTCAGCGACAATATCGAGGTTGGCAGGCAATGTTATTTTGAAAGAAGCCACATATCTTCTAGGCTGGCTATCTTTCGTAAATTTGACGCAATCTAAAATATGAGGAGTGAAGCCGTCCTTCTTGCAGTTGTAGCCTTCGACTGCAGCCACAGAAGTTTCAGAAGCAAATCGCGATACAAAAATTTGGAGAGGAGGCCCGACTACATGCAAACCGAGATCATCAACGGAGTCGTGAACAGCAACATGTAATTGAGATGTAGGTAGACTCGATTGCAAAGAAGCAATAGATGAGGCAGCACAAGCAGCATCAGCGTTCCTAGCAGATACGTCGAGATGAGGGACTGGTGAGGCACGAGGAGACCGAAGACGTTCCGGCGGTCCCCTAAAAGATCCAGGAAGATCATGTACCGGAGGAAGAAACGGCTGAAGTGAGCCAACAGTCGAGGCAACAGAAGAAGCAGGCTTGGTACACGAAGCAGCTTGTGCGCGAGTCTTTTGTTTATTCCGCGTTGTAACACCGACCAAAGGAACATTAGCTGCACCAGAAGCACATGACGTAGGAGCAGCGGCAGGCATCGCAGAATCCAGTAGAGGATTAATAGCGTTAAGTAAGAGTTTTACTTTTTCCTCGGAAGCAGCTAAGACCTTTGCAACGTCTTCGAGGCACGTTTTGGAATTTTGTAATTTAGATACAAAATGAGCCATTGACGAAGGACGGCAGCGGGAGCAAAACCAGTACAGCCCTAAGGCACTATTGAGTGCGTCGCCAATACGGCCATTTAGGCCCACACATCCAGCGTGAAATGTTTTTTCACAAAAACCCGAGCAAACCACGAAAGGAGTGTTATCGGACTTGTTGTCACACGCGGAGGCACAGCACTGGGCCATTATAAAAAGTTATAAAAATAAAGATAAAAATTCAAAAATAATGAAAAACAATAATTCACGCAAAAAGAAAAATAATTGTCAAAATATGCGCAATGGCAGCACTCCAGCAAGCTTATGGTAAAAGTCCGGACTATACACCACAGTGCTTAGTGTTTCAGATTCAAAATGAACTAACAAGCTTGGAAGCTGCAGAAGTTTACGAAGCTTAATTGTTAAATAAACCACAGTTTAATCAAAGTTTCACACCACTTCAGTTAAATGTACAAAGCACCAGTTCACGCAAGCTCAAATATATCACCACACTAAAACGATGGCAGTAACACTAGCGATAATAAAGAACGGAACTCGCACTGCACAAACTATGGGTTAATGAATTTACAAAAGGTGTACTGCATAATCTAGTGGTAAGGTAATAAGAGTTACGCTGCACTAACCAGAGGTAAATGTAATTAAGTAGTAACCGAAGCCGCACTGCACTATCTATGGGTTGATGTATTTACAAAAGGTGCACTGCAATATCTAGTGGTAAAGCTAATACACGTTACACTGTACTATCCAGAGGTAAATGTCTTGGAGAATAAAATTAGACTGTTATTTTCACTTAACAGTTTTCAGTTTTCAGGGAAAAAAAGTTGTCAGAAAACACTAAATGTAAATACGCTACGCGGAGAAACCGATTGATTTCAAGCGAAAAATCGTGAAAGGGGGAACTCGCGCGAAGATCAGAGGGCTATACCAAGCCGAAGTCGTACAAAACGAAAAGGTATCAGAGAGCAAATTAACGCACGTCAGAACACGATCGATGTTACGAATAGATCAATATTGTTGTTACTCAGTTGTAGACTTGTGTAGTTTTTTATGAACGTGCTGGCAACCGTGCAGCTACAGGAGGCATTGAAAGTGAAAACCTTAAAACCATCGACTCTAATGAAAAATGTACATCTTTTACAGTGAAAACCAACTCATATAGAAATCTTATGCTTTGTCTATACAACTAATGGAAAACTTTTGAAATTCCGCATCGCACAAGAACGGTAATCCTCCTCTAATATACCTATATTTGTAGCATTAAAAACTTCTTTTCACAACTAGAAGCGATATTGAAATGCGGGTGACTGTGCCAGTGGTGCCATCTTGAAAAATGTAAAAAAAGTAACTGCTTTTTGCCCTATGAATTCAGTTACTTAATTTCCATGAAATTAACAAAGTAGCTGCACCTTGCTCTAAGCCGTGCTTGGTTGAAATTTGGTTGAAAACTTCGGTTGGTGTTGCCAGATATGGTAATTTTGGTGTTTTGGGTTTTGAAAATTCACTCAGGAAAGTAAAACTTTTTGCCCAATAGCTTCCAGTGCAGTCATGAAATCAAAATGATTTTCGTATGATAAATGGAACTTATAATAGGCAATATTCAGAAGGAAACTGATTAAAAAACCACGATAGCATTGCCAGCTATTGTTGGTTTTGCATATATTTGCAATATCTCTATTTAGCAGTTTTATCGTAAAATATTTAAACGGCAATGATCTTGTGGTGACAATAAACAACAAATATTAAGTTTTCGAAAATTTGATATATTCTGCGACTGGTATCTTTTAATTTCTTTGTACCCTTAAACTTCCAATGCAGTCATCGGATCATAACAAAATTCACAGGTTAGGTTTACTTTATGTGAGGCAGGTGTGATATATTTTTTAGCTTTGATGTTAGCAAAGGGTTGTTATCATATTGCGAACATTTACAATGAAAATAAGTTACCAATGCTTGTATTTTCTAAGTTCTGAAAATGTTTCAGCTCCAAACATCTTTCGTTTTTTTACCCCAAACATCTTCCATCCCCAAAACTTTCGACGAAATCGTCGGATACAATCGAGATTTTTATTTTACATGGATTTCCAAGGTCGTGCGGGTAACCCTGTAGCTGCGGCAGGCTCTTGAAAAAAAATCCTTCAAATCATTGAACCTCCTGAAAAATTTTTGATTTTTGACAAAAAATTCAAATCATTGATAAATCTTAACGTTTGTGCATCATGTCAATTTAAAATTTTTAAAATTCCGATTTGCACAAGAACGGCAACCCATCACTAAATTACCTCTATTTTCAGCACTCGAAAGTTCGGTTCACGAGAACTGACGACCGGATTATCCCATCATAATGAAATTCACAGAACATGTTGGTATTAACTAGGACCAGATCTGATAGAAGTGATTTTGAAATGCGGGCAACTTTGTGGCAGTGGTGCCATATTGAAAAATTACTGTGAAAAAAAACAGCTTTTTGGCCTATAACTTCCGATTCAGCCATCAGATTTAAACAAAATTCACACAATATTTGGATCTTACTTGAGGTAACATTTGGTGAAAATTTGACTGAAAAATTAGAATATAGTTGCCAGCTATGGTGATCTTTGTCTCATACATCTTGGAAATTTGCTCAGCAAAATAAAGCTTTTTCCTCTATAACTTCCGGTGCAGTCATGATATCAAAATGAAGTTTATGCAGTAAATAGATTTTGATGTGAGCCAAATATCATACAAAAATCATGAAAGGGCTGCCAGCTATGACCATTTTTGTAATTTTTTGAAATTTCTTTACTGCGCGATTATGTCATTAGATTTGCAAATGGGAACGATCCTGCAATGAAAATTAACAAGAAATATTAACGCTTTAAAAATTTGAAAAGTTTTGAGGGTGGTTACCCTAAACAATTTTTCACCCGTATAACTTCTAGCGCAGTGATTCAAACGAAACGAAATTTATTGGTTGGGTTTAGTTTAACGTAAAGCAGATTTGGTATATATTTTGCTTTGCTGCTGACACAGGCTAACCAGCTTTAGCCATTTTCGTAACTATTGCATCAACAGATGCGTCAAATTACATACTCATATGCAAAACATTTGCAATAAAACTAAGAAACCAATTTTTCAATTTTGCGAGTTTTGAACATTTTTTGGATGGCAGCCTCAAACAACGTTAACCACTTAAGCTTTCGACGAAATCCTCCGGTGAGAACAAAATTCAAAGTTTAAGTTGATTTAAGTATGAGTTTGTTATGCTAAACTTATTGCTGCTTCGTTGGGAAAATGTTGCCAGCACTGAAAATTTTCATCATTAGTGTTATAGTTGAGTTCTGTTGCTTTGAACAAGGAATGGTTGATATGATTTTATAAAAAAGTGTATTACGTCTTTCCACATTTTTTTTGTCACTCAAAGACAATTTCTTCGAAAATTAGTTTTCTAGCGGTTCAGGTGCGCTAGAGTTTTTTAAAATATCTGCTCCTACTCAAGGCATATACTGCCCTACTAAGCATAAAAGTGGGATCTCAATGAAAACGAGTTTCGAGATAATTGAAGTTTTATAAAAGTAGTAATATTGATAT
Organism: Nemotelus pantherinus; assembly: GCA_963978885.1. Taxonomy (NCBI): domain Eukaryota; kingdom Metazoa; phylum Arthropoda; class Insecta; order Diptera; family Stratiomyidae; genus Nemotelus; species Nemotelus pantherinus. The sequence goes on from OZ022263.1 coordinate 146,346,292, forward strand.
CCCTCTAATTCTCTTAGTGATTTAAGGTAAAATTTAGATAGGCGACGAGGAACTGGGTTCGTTTGAAGCTAGTGGAGGATTCTCCTTACTCCACTTTTCTCCGCGAGCGGACTTCCACTCTTGGATACATCGGGTACCTAGATTTAAAAAACTTTTTTAAAATGTTTTCCTTATGTTTTAAATAAAATACCATTAAAAGGCTTAGTTCATTAGATGCGTATTGTTTTAAGCTTCCTAATGTTATAAAAATTAATTTTTCGATTTTTGTTTTTGAGATACCGCTTTTGCGCTTAGTGGGGCAGACATTCTGTGAATTTCATATTCATCTGATCTCAAATTTCAGAGATCTTACGAACACCAATATCAGCCACCAAAAATAACATTAGTTTGATGAAGAGCTACCACTCCTATGAGATAAGGAAATTTCTACATGTTGATTTGACTGTAAAGATCAATGAATCTTTTGCATTTAAAAAAAAAACAGCATCGCCTGCTGAAATAAATCAATCTTCAAACAACCGGGCAATGGCTTTCAATTCCCAATTGCTAAAATTTTATGCATTCAACATTCCAGAGATCATATATCTATGGAAATTTTCTTGCTTACGAATGTTTGCTGTCTGCGCTTTGTCCGGTCACGCGAAATACGATGTAAAGTTATTCATTATTAATTAAATCTGTATTTGAGTAATATCAAACTCGAAAATAGTTGTAGATCAATATAGTCGCTTGTCGAAAACGGGCGTTTTTTTATTTTTTCTACCTTTACGATCAACGAGTTAAGGTACATTGCACCGACAAATAACTCCAAGAAAAACAATCATTGGTACAAGCACCGTGATTTTTTCTTTAAGGCATCAGATACGTTTGATCTCCAACCCTCTTTGAATTTAACATTTGGTGAACCCTATTCTACGAAGCTCCAAGAGTTAGTCTTGAGTGGTATGGAAGAATGCGTAGAAAGCGTCTATACAACGAAACTCAGACTGTAAGTTTAAGCAAAAAACTCTAACGCATCAGAACCGCTAGAAAACTGAATTTCGAAGAGATTGTTTTTGAGTGACAAAATAATGTGGAAAGACGCAATACACTTTTTTGTAGTATCATGTCAACTATTCCTTATCCAAAGCAACAAAACCCAACTATAACATATATGATGAAAATGTTCAGTGCTGGCAGCACTTTTCCAACGAAGCAGCAATAAGTATATCACACCAGGCTCATACTTAAATCAACTTTTCCTTAGAGTTTCGTTCTCATTGCAGGATTTCATCATTAGTTTCAGCGGTTAGAATTTGTTTGAGGCTGCAATCCGAAAAATTTTCAAAACTCGGCAAATTTAGAAATTGCTTCCATATTTTTATTGCAAATGCTTTACATTTGAGTATTCATTTCAAAAATCTGTTGGTGCAATATTAACAAAAATGTCTGACGCTGGTTACCCTGTGTTAGCAGCAAAACAAAATACTCGTATATACAAAATCTGCTTAACGTTAAGTTAAACCTACCCTGTGAATTTCGTTTCGATTGAATCACTACGCTGGAAGTTATACGGGTGAAAAGCATTTAAAGATAACCACCCTCAACACTTTTAAAATTTTCAAAACGTTAATATATGTTGTTAATTTTCATTGCAAATCTAATGACATAATTGCATAGTAAAGAAATGCCAAAAATTATAAAAAATGTCAAAGCTGGCAGCCTTTTTATGATTTTTTTACGAAATTCCTACAACAATTAGTTTACATAAAGGTCCACTTACTGCATGAACTTTGTAAAGATTTCATGACTGCACCGAAAGTTATTGGGAAAAAAGTTTTATTTTACTGAACAAATTTGCAAGGTTTAGGAGAAAAAATCACAATAACTATTCTAATTTTTCAATCACATTTTCATCACATTGTTACCGTAATAACATGAAAAACGTAAATAACACTCCTCTATCCCCTAATGGGAGCAGGAGTGGTAATTCCGGATGGCTATTGCTCACAAGGAACAGGGTGGGTAGGCACCACTCACTTCGTTGCCAGAATTGACCACGCGTCCATCGCCCTAAAGCAAGAACTTGACGCCGGAAACACCGATCTCTAGGGCCCCCGAAAAAGAAGTTAATCGTTCCACTGATTTTTTTTTGTTTTCGCATCCTCACACCGTTGTCATCCCTCACGCGGAAGATTATGTTCACCTTTTTATAACAATAATAATTACTGGTTTACTAAAAGCTTATTTGTATCCACAATCTTCACGACTTTGCTCTACGTGTTTGGGTAGGATCAACTTTGTCTAGACACACTTTTCGATGTTTAAATTACCCACGCATCAAGCTTAGATCTTTCTAACCTGGTCAATTTTTTTCCTGCTGGCAAAGATGGTCTTCTCCCTCGTTGGGGCCCGTTCAAATTCGGTTGAAACGCTGTTGCACACACTCCTTCTCCAACGCTGTACTTTCTTCCAACCGTCCTGATATTGTATACACATTCCTTCAATCTCGTCCGCCAAATTGGAGTCTTCGTAATACTCTGGACCCTAGTCTCTGCAACTGGCTGCGACTCACCAAAATCGCTGATGTTGGCTTCACAATCTCCTTCTGTCGTGAGTTCTTCACATGAAAAATATAAATCTCGATTATCATCTTATTTCGGCAAACACGTCCGTCTTCAAACCCAGTCAGGAATCAAGAGACCAATATTAACAATTTTCCCTGCACAAATTTTTCTATTCCCGCTAAAGCGACTTTTCCCCGGACCGTTGCGGGTAATTGATCTCAAATCCTATTTACATCATTCCTTCCAACCAATCCGCCACACTTCCACAGTCTACATCGTCCACTTTTAGTATCATTGCAGTACCGCTTTTCTTTTAGTACAACTCCCGATCGAACTGTCACTTGACAATATCTTGTTGATGTAGGTCGCAACCAGTTTGACATTGATGATCAAAACTAATCGAAATAATGAGTCGCAACGCTTTTGTAGTCTTAGGGTACGGACAAGACGGAGCGACGAGAGCGTCAAGTCGAGCATAGCGTCGAGTCAAGCATGGAACAGCTCATTGAATTGTGTTCATGGAGACGCGACGAGACGCAAAATTGTAAACGAAATTTTATAGTGGCAGTCGAAATAATGAGCCTTTCAGTGTCGGATGAAGAATTTTTCTCGCCACAGCACACCAAATTATAATCAACAGACTGCTGATATATATAAATCAATAGATTTTCCTAATCACTCGTAGAAATTTGCTTGTAAGCTTTTGAAAGTGATCAAGTGTCTATGGAGTTGTATTTAACAAGACAAAGCCAACACGCATCACTATGACGTCCAAAACACTACTCGATCATGTGATCATAAAACATCCAAACATGAGTGAACGTATGTCTTACAATGATGACGACTGGCCCGGCTTAGACCATAAAGTAATCAACTTATCCATCAAAAATCTCGTCAAAGCTAAAATACGGCCTAAAAAAATATCGATGAGCAGAACCAATAATAAAGATTTCTTAAAGAACTTCATAGATAGCCTCCAAGGGTCTCCAACTTCGGACTTTGATGAGCTGATTGAGAAGATAACCGAAGCTAAGGTTAAAGCAACAACAACGAAACAAGTTCGTGTACGAGTACAATCTTGGATTAATAGGAATGTAATTGATGCTGCAAATCAAAAACGAACTGCTTACAAAAAATACAAAGCAGATCCAAACTCCACGGCCAAGAAGCAGATCTATTTATCAATGAAGAAGGAATCGAATCGAGCTATCATGGAGGCTAAAAAACGTTTCTACGTAAATAAGTTTGAAGCTTCAGCCGGAAATACCTCCAGATATTGGCAACTAGTAAATGAGCTCTTGTCTAAACAACAAAACAAATCTTCATCGTGCATAGAAGAACATCCATTACAGACCCCGAAGAAGTAGCACAGCAGTTAAACAACTTTTTCGCTACCATTGGAACCCTTGTCACCGAGCAACTGCAATGTTCATCACGCTCGAGTGTTCAAATTGAGCCTAATATGTGCACTTCAATTCACTTGCGTCCCACGGGTCCTGTTGAAATATCTGAAATAATCGACAACCTTAAACCAAAGGTTTCTCCTGGTCTGGATAGTATAACATCGGAGGATATTAAATTTCTGAAAAATCATATTTTGGAGCTTCTAACTACAATAATAAATAAGCACCTAGCAGCTGGTACATTCCCTGACTGTCTTAAACTAGCGAAAATCACTCCAATCTTCAAAGGAGGTGATCCAGCAGATCCATCAAATTATCGCCCAATAGCTGTCACAAGTGTCCTAAGTAAAATATTTAAAAGAGCCATTCAAAAACAATTGCTTCAATTTATTAAGACTAACTTCATTTTGACGTCAATTCAATATGGCTTTCAAGAAAACAGTAGTACACTAGCAGCGACATTAGATGCAGTACATTTCATCAACAATGGATTGGATAAGGGCGACTATGTAGCGGCAATCTTCGTGGATCTGAAAAAGGCCTTTGACACCATCAACCACGAAATCCTGCTTCAGAGGCTCGAAATATACGGAATCCATCACAACTTCAAGCTGTTAATAAAGGATTATCTGTTCAACAGGCGTATTATTACAACTAACAATATGTATAAAAGTCAGGAATGCACTATAAACATCGGCGTTTCTCAAGGATCAATCCTTGGGCCATTACTGTTTTTACTGTACATTAACAGCATACAGGACATTTATCTGTTGGGAAAAATAGTTTTATTTGCTGATGACACACTACTGCTGTATTCCGGTGAAAATGAATTAATTCTCCGGCAAAATATAAATGATGACCTAGGAAAATATTGGAATTGGCTCGAACAAAGTAAATTAATAATAAACATCCAAAAGACTAAATAATTAGTATTCCAACAAAACAAAACTCTAGCGCACCTGAACCGCTAGAAACACTAATGTTCGAAGAACAGTAGAAGAATCGTGCAGGTTTTGAGTGCATATTCCACCACATGCGCTGCTTATTACGGCCAAATTGTTTCAAATGCCACGTTTCACTTTTGTCTCAAGAATGCATTATAACTCATATGGTAGAAGGTTTCAGATATTACCACTGGCATGAATTTCAACGTTTATGAGAGCAAAACACGGGTTAATTATATTCATTATCAGTTGCTTATTTCACAAAATTTTGAAAGCAGCATCTCATATAATATCAATTAAGAAAATGCTCAGTGCCTGCAGCACTGTAACTGAAGTTGGAGTTTGGGGCTGCGATCCGAAAAATTTGCAGAACTTTGGGAATTGAAACATCGGTTATTTATTTTCATTGTAAATGTTTCCGGTATAAATACTAACTGTAAGCATTTATTGATACAAAAGTAGCACAACCGACTCGTGCTGGCAACCTATCGCCAGTATCAAAGCCAAGAATATATAACATCTGCTTCACGTTGTTATATAACATTTGAAGTTATAGGAGTATAAAGAAATTTAGGGTTACCTGCAGCGAGTTTTTTCAAACAATCAAAAGCTTAATATTTGCTGTTTATTTTCACTACAATATCATAACCAATTGAAAATTCTACGATAAAACCGCTTAATAAAGATATTGCAAACAAACACAAAACGAACAATAGCTGGCAACCCTATCATGGCTTTTCAACCAAATTTGGCTTGAATAATGTCTATAATAAGTTCCAGTATTTGTATGAAATTCGTATTGATTTCATGACTGGACGGGAAGTTATAGGGCAAAAAGTTTTATTTTCCTGAGCGAATTTTCAAAACCAAAGACACAAAAATTACCATAGCTGGCAGCACCAATCGAATTTTTCAACCAAATTTCTATCAAGCAGAGTTTAGAGTAGGGTGCAGCTACTGTGTCAATTTCATGAAAATCTGGTAACTAATTCACATTTCATAGGGCAAAAAGCATTTTTTTTTTCTTTGTAATTTTTCAAGATGGCACCACTGGAACAGAGTTGCCTACAATTCAAATTCGCTTCCATCAGACCTGGCCCTACTTAAGTCCAATGCATTTTGTAAATTTCAATTCTATCTGATTATTGATTCGTGAGTTCCCGTGAACAGAAGTTTTTGAAGCTAAAAATATAGGTTAACTGAGAGAGGGTTACCGTTCTTGTCCGACATGAAATTTCCAAAGTTTTTCTTTGACTGTGTAGATTGAGCATAAGATTTGTATACAGATTGGTTTTATTGTAGAAACGGACATTTTTTAGGATATTCGATGGTTTGAATGTTTTCACTTCCAAATTTTTATTTTTTCAAATTTAAGACACCAAAATTATCATAGCTGGCAGCTCCAACCGAATTTTTCAACCAAACGTGGTTTGAAGTAAGGTCCAGGTACTGTGTGAATTTCGTCAAAATCGAACGATTCAATCAAAATTTATAGGGCTTAAAGCAGTTATCTTTTTTAGTGATTTTTCAAGATGGCACCACTGGCACAGAATCACCCGCATTTCAAAATCACTTCTATCAGGCCTAGTCCTATTTAAGACCAATACATGCTGCAAATTTCAATTAATTCTGCTCATTGGATCGTGAGTTTCCGTGAACAGAAGTTTTTGATGCTAAAAATATAGGTAACTTGGGGAAGGGCTACCAGGCGTGCCCGTTATACCATATCAAATTTTTTTTTTGGTCCTGTAAACGAAGCACAAAATTTACATATGAGTGGGTTTTTTTTTAAGAAACGACATTTTTTCAAGAGAGACAATGATTTGGAGGTTTTCACTTTCAGTGCCTGCCCTAGCTACAGTGTTGCCCGCACGTACATTTATCTACAACTAAATAAGACAAGCATGTCCTGAAAATTTCGTAATGATTGAATAACTTTGTCAAAAGTTATCGCAATTTAAAAATTTTCAAATTTTCCCGTTCTCTTTTTAGGCACCCAGCGCACACATGGGGTTAAAAAATTCCAAAACGTTATCCGATTCACATGTAAAACTTGTTCGAAATTTATGTCGTCATCTTTATTTTTGCAAACATTATTTGTGTACGGAATAATAGGTATATTAAAAAAATCACTAAAATGGCCGCCGGCGCCAAAGGGTTAAAGATTATTAACTTTTTGTGAGACCTGGCACTATTTTGCATATACACCAATGTGTCCTGAAAATTTCAGCTCAATCGGATGGCGCGTTCCTGAAATTTTTTCACTGAAATTTTTTGATGATATATATATATATATATATATATATATATATATATATATATATATATATATATATATATATATATATATATATATATATATATATATATATATATATATATATATATATATATATATATATATATATATATATATATATATATATATATATATATATATATATATATATATATATATATATATATAGAAATATGAATTTTTGGCCAAAGTGATTTTAATACTAATGTTCTTCTTCGAACATTAGTAACAAGCAGCAAATTAATCCGTCATTACAAATCAATGGAATACAATTGGAAAATGTCAAGTCAATTAGATACTTAGGACTAACTTAGATGAGAAAATGTCTTGGCTACAACATATCAATAACATCAGACTTAAAGTAGCGCCTATGATAGGAATCCTAAAAAAATATGATTTGTTATCTCTCAACATCAAACTTGACATATTCAATGCTTTTATTTTGTCGAACATCTCTTATGAAGCAGTTTTGTGGAAGCATACATGGAAACAAAACATCGATTTGATCGGAAAACTAATCACTAAGGCTATCAAGACTATATACAAAATGCCAACTTTGACTCCAAGCTTACATGTGTATCGTGAAACAGGACTACTAAGCATACAACAAATAATGCGCCTTGAACAAGGAAAACTAATATTTAAGATACTTAGCAAAAAACTCAAATGGCCATATGTTATAAGAAATGTTGGAGAAATAACTCAGACAGCCACAAGATCGGCGAATAATCTTGCGATCAAAAAAGCTAGGACAGATTGTTTGAAAATGGATCCAGTGCAACAGTCTTTGGCTTATTACAAAACCTTAACTTAGGATATAAGAAAATCAGCGAATCTGGTTAAATTTAAGGAAAATCTACGATCATTCCTTTTACAAAGATAATGAAGATGCCAACCAGAGTTTTTTGTAAACTTTTCTCTGGGCATAAGTCCTGACGACAAGAAACAGGTGATATCATCTGAAGACCATAGTTTATAATGAAGTGCTTTCCCTTATACCAATATTTTATTGTCTGGGAAGTACGAAGTTAAGATATATTGAGGAGAATTGATGCACACTGACCGTGCATTTTGATTGAGTGATGGAGAGAGTGGAAGGAAGGAGGTAAAAAAAAAAAACTAATCATTCATAAAAAATGTACCCAAAATTTCGAACTACCCACGAAAAACCCATTAACGCAATTCGTTCTTACTGTATGCTATCGAAACACATTTTGCAACAACAACATACACTACCGCTGCGAGCAGTCGAGCAACGAAATCGATGTCATCGCTACTATCAAATTTTCACTCTTTGGTCGCTGCTTCGACATGGCCACTTCCATTTGAAAGCATAGGACAGATTTCAGTGCGTTGCTTGACTCTCCGCTCCGTCTTGTTCGTACCCTTATTGTTAGGCTTTGTCGGAATATCGTAAGAAAAAGTTGAAATTAACTTAATTTCGAAATTGTAGGAGATCGTATGTTCGTCACGAGGGATAAATTACAGCGAAGTATAATTTTACTTCAAGGAAAAATGTACTCTTGCGAGACTGATTCTGCAGCTGAGCTCAAGTTCTCCGACTGTTTTGACGTGGTGCAAGTGATAATCTTTCTGAACTGGATCCGAAATTTGTAAATCACGGCCAGTTTGCCATTGCTCAGGAACACAATTTAATAGCCACAGTAAGTACAACTTGTCATTCATCTTGTATCCGCGTTCATTACCGACAGTTGTCCAAATCCTGACCCCGTTTCGCGTTGAGCTCGACAGTTTTGTGGGGAATCATCTTCGCCACGATCACCATTCATCCTAACTCAATGGCCCTAGCCTTAACTTAAAAATTTATTGGAAACTTATATTCGGCGATTGTTCACCCTCCACCCTTCTAAGTTTGGTAGAGGGGATTGTTACTAATTTTCGAAGAAAAGTAGTATTAAACTCGTTTCGCCAAAAATTCATATTTATATGTATATATATATATATATATATATATATATATATATATATATATATATATATATATATATATATATATATATATATATATATATATACATATATATATATATATATATATATATATATATATATATATATATATATATATAAATATATATATATATATATATATATATATATATATATATATATATATATATATATATATATATATATATATATATATATATCATCAAAATAATTAAGGGAGATAATCTCTGGAGTGGCCAATCCGATTAAGCTGAAACTTTCGGAGAACGTAGATGTATTTAGTAGGTAGGTCCACAATTTGCTAAAATTTAGATATCCTAAACATTTTGGCGGCGGCGAGCGTTTTAGTGAATTTTGAGGTACTCCTATATTTCCAAGCAGCGTGAATTTTTGTTCAAAAAAAGTATTGGAAATGAAAACTTATTATGTTTTAAGCTTGCTCCTGGTAAAGAATTGGATATTTTGAACCGTGTGTGGGTGCAGCGTGCCTAAAAGTAGGCAAGGATTTTTTTTCAAATTTTGATTTGTCATTACTTCTGACAAAAACATTGGATCATCGTGAAATTTGCAGAACGTATTGATGTTGACTAAAGTTTGATACACATGCATTTTCAAGGTAGTGCAAGTAGCCCTGTAGCTGCAGCAGGCTCTTGAAAAAAAATTCTGCAAATCATTGAACTTCCTGAAATTTTTTTGATTTTTGACAAAAAATTCAAATCATTGATAAATTTCAACGTTTGTGCATCATGTCAATTTAAAATTTTAAAAATTCCGATTTGCACAAGAATGGCAACCCATCACTAAATTACCTCTATTTTCAGCACTCGAAAGTTCTGTTCACGAGAACTGACGACCGGATTACCCGATCATAATGAAATTCACAGGACATGTTGGTATTAACTAGGACCAAGTCTGATAGAAATGATTTTCAAATGCGGGCAACCCTATGGCAGTGGTGCAATCTTGAAAAATCACTGAGAAAAAAAACAGCTTTTTGGCCTATAACTTCCGATTCAGCCATCAGATTTAAACGAAATTCACACAATATTTGGATCTTACTTAAGGTAACATTTGATGAAAATTTGGCTGAAAAATTAGAATAGGACTGCCAGCTATGGTGATTTTTGTCTCCTAAATCTTGCAAATTTGCTCAGCAAAATAAAGCTTTTTTCCCAATAACTTCCGGTGCAGTCATGATATCAAAATGAAGTCTATGCTGTAAATAGATTTGAATGTGAACCAAATGTCATAGGAATTTCATACAAAAATCGTGAAAGGGCTGCCAGCTATGACCATTTTTGTAATTTTTTGGAATTTCTTTACTGCGCGATTATGTCATTAGATTTGCAAATGCGAACGATCCTGCAATAAAAAGTAACAACAAATATTAACGCTTTAAAAAGTTAAATATTAACGCTTTGAGGGTAGTAGCCCTGAAAAAATTTTCACCCGTATAACCTCTAGCGCAGTGATTCAATCGAAACGAAATTTATTGGTTGGGTTTATTTTAACGTGAAGCAGATTTGGTATATATTTTGTTTTGCTGCTGACACAGGGTAACGAGCTTTAGCCATTTTCGTAACTATGGCATCAACAGATGCTTCAAATTACATACACATATGCAAAACATTTGCAATAAAACTAAGAAACCAATTTTTAAATTTTCCGAGTTTTGAACATTTTTTGGATGTCAGCTTCATACAACTTTAACTGCTAAAGCTTTCGACGAAATCCTCCGATGAGAACGAAATTCAAAGGATTAGTTGATTTAAGTATGAGCTTATGAGGGTTAACTTATTGCTGCTTAGTTGGGAAAATGTTGCCAGCACTGAACATTTTCATCATTTGTGTTATAGTTGAGTTCAGTTGCTTTGAACAAGGAATGGTTGATATGATTCTACAAAAAAGTGTATTACGTCTTTCCACATTGTCACTCAAAGACAATTTCTTCGAAAATTAGTTTTCTAGCGGTTCAGGTGCGCTAGAGTTTTTTTTATATTTTGACACACGCATGTTATTTGTTAGCCCCAACCATGACACTCCTCTCGCTTCAGAGAATTCCGCGGGAATTCTCGGCAACCATCTTTACCGATCAATCGTCCTACTAAATTCCCCGTTCCGTGGCAACCGTAAACTTGCTCGCTCGCACGTGTCGAACAAATATCCTCAGCTTGAATCCTGTATTTCTCTTTTTCACCATAAATGCAAGACGAACACAGGCAACACTTCAACACTCATTCATCGTAAATTTCCCTGTTTTTATCAATGTCCAATCGTGCCTACAAAAGCATTTATACACTTAGAAAATAATCGTTGTGCAAACACAACAAAAAATAGATATGACTTACATCTTTTCAAATATGATTTGGCGTCCTATGCGTTTCTTCTTAATTCAACTAATTTGCCTTCATTTCAATAACGCTGTAACAAAGTGGTCTGGCTTATCACAAAATTTTTTGTTTTACGTTCAATGATGAAAATGATGATGCGAAAATATTATTTTTATTTAATGCTCGGGCTTATTTATTTATTTAATTATTTATTTACTCACCAAAACAAGGTACAAAATCACATATAAAATAAAAACTAAAAAATAAAATGGAAAAGTAAAGTAAAGAATAAAGTAAAAAACTCTAGCGCACCTGAACCGCTAGAAACACTAATGTTCGAAGAAAAGTAGAAGAATCGTGCAGCTTTTGAGTGCATATTCCACCACATGAGCTGCTTATTATGGCCAATTTGTTTCAAATGCCACGTTTTACTTTGGTCTCAAGAATGCATTATAACTCATATGGTAGAAAGTTTCAGATATTACCACTGGCATGAATTTCAACGTTTATGAGAGCAAAACACATGTTAATTATATTCGTTATCAGTTGCTTATTTCACAAAATTTTGAAAGCAGCATCTCATACAACATCAATGAAGAAAATGCTCAGTGCCTGCAGCATTGTAACTGAAGTTGGTATTTGGGGCTGCGATCCGAAAAATTTGCAGAATTTTGGGAATTGAAACATCGGTTATCGGTTATACAATGAAAATAGTAAATGTTTCCGGTATGAATACTAACTGTAAGCATTTATTGATACAAAAGTAGCACAACCGACTCGTGCTGGCAACCTTTCGCCAGTATCAAAGCCAAGAATATATCACATCTGCTTCACGTTGTTATATTATGTTCGGAGCTATAGGAATATAAAGAAATTAAGGGTTACCTGCCACGAATTTTTTCAAATAATCGAAAACTTAATATTTCCTGTTGAAAATTCTACGATAAAACCGCTTAATAAAGATATTGCAAACAAACACAAAACGAACAATAGCTCGCAGCCCTATCGTGGCTTTTCAACCAAATTTGGCCTGAATAATGTTTATAATAGGTTCCATTAATTGTATCAAATTCGTATTGATTTCATGACTGCACTGGAAGTTATAGGGCAAAAAGTTTTATTTTCCTGAGCGAATTTTCAAAACCAAAGACACCAAAATTATCATAGCTGGCAGCACCAGTCGAATTTTTCAACCAAATTTCCATCAAACAGAGTTGAGAGTAAGTTTTTAATGCTAAAAATATAGTGTCACGGCATCCTAAAATTGCGCACATTTAGGTTTTTTTTTTAAAGAAAAAAAAAATCTCCACCGCCACCCTATAAAGAGGGCGATGGAGATTCATGAACCGAAATAGCTGCGTGAGAGCTCCGCCGTCTAAATAAGCCTAGGTTAGTTACGTCTAAAATTAGTTGCTATAAGTAAACAAACCGCCGTTGCAGTCACACAATGTTCGTAAACGATTAGTTAGCTCTTAATTCTGTATTAGGTTAGTAGTAAGTAAGTGCAGAACCGAATCACCTCAATATCAACATATAATAACATCAACATCAGTACATAATCACATCACATCAACGAAAATCAGCACAGCGATAAACATGCCGAACACTGAACACCACCATCAATGACAATCACAACATAAACAAGTTCACATTCTACCGGCGGCAAATCACGATACATACAAATCCGCAATCTGCCAGCGACAAATCACAATACCAAAATGGAAAAACGACACGAAGATGATAAACGCGATCACCAAAAAGATTGAAAAAAAAACTCTAGCGCACCTGAACCGCTAGAAACACTAATGTTCGAAGAACAGTAGAAAAATCGTGCAGGTTTTGAGTGCATATAATTTACTACTTACTACTAATCCACCACATGAGCTGCTTATTACGGCCAAACTGTTTCAAACGCCACGTTCTATTTTGGTCTCAAGAATGCATTATAACTCATATGGTGGAAGGTTTCAGATATTACCACTGGCATGAATTTCAACGTTTATGAGAGCAAAACACGGGTTAATTATATTCGTTATCAGTTGCTTATTTCACAAAATTTCGAAAGCAGCATCTCATATAACATCAATGAAGAAAATGCTCAGTGCCTGCAGCACTGTAACTGAAGTTGGTGTTTGGGGCTGCGATCCGAAAAATTTGCAGAACTTTGGGAATTGAAACCGGTTATTTATTTTCATTGTAAATGTTTCCGGTATGAATACTAACTGTAAGCATTAATTGATACAAAAGTAGCACAACCGACTCGTGCTGGCAACCTTTCGCCAGTATCAAAGCCAAAAATATATCACATCTGCTTCACGTTGTTATATTACATTCGAAGTTATAGGAGTATAAAGAAATTTAGGATTACCTTCAGCGAGTTTTTTCAAATAATGAAAAGCTTAATATTTGCTGTTAATTGTCACTACAATATCATAACCAATTGAAAATTCTACGATAAAACCGCTTAATAAAGATATTGCAAACAAACACAAAACCAACAATAGCTGGCAACCCTATCGTGTCTTTTCAACCAAATTTGGCCTGAATAATGTTTATAGTAGGTTTCATTAATTGTTTGAAATTCATATTGATTTCATGACTGCACTGGAAGTTATAGGGCAAAAAGTTTTATTTTCCTGAGCGAATTTTCAAATCCAAAGACACAAAAATTACCATAGCTGGCAGCACCAATCGAATTTTTCAACCAAATTTCTATCAAATAGAGTTAAGAGTAAGGTTCAGCTACTGTGTCAATTTCATGAAAATTTGGTAACTTATTCAAATTTCATAGGGCAAAAAGCAGTTTTTTTTCTTTGTAATTTTTCAAGATGGCACCATTGGCACAGAGTTGCCCACAATTTAAAATCGCTTCTATCAGACCTGGCCGTATTTAAGTCCAATGCATTCTGTAAATTTCAATGGTATCTGATTATTGATTCGTGAGTTCCCGTGAACAGAAGTTTTTGATGCTATAAATATAGGTTTACTGGGATAGGGTTACCGTTCTTGTCCGACATGAAATTTCCAAAGTTTTACTTTGAACGTGTAGATAAAGCATAAGATTTGTATACAGATTGGTTTTATTGTAAGAAACGGACAGTTTTTGGAAATTCGATGGTTTAATGTTTTCACTTCCAAATTTTTATTTTCCCAAATTTAAGACACCAAAACTATCATAGCTGGCAGATCCAACCGAATTTTTCAACAAAATTTCTACCAAACGTGGTTTAAAGTAAGGTCCAGCTACTGTGTGAATTTCGTCAAAATCGAACGATTCAATCAGAATTTATAGGGCTAAAAGCAGTTATCTCTTTTAGTGATTTTTCAAGATGGCACCACTGGCACAGAATCACTCGCAATTCAAAATCATTTCTATCAGACCTGGTCCTATATAGAACCAATACATTCTGCAAATTTCAATTAATTCTGCTCATCGGATCGTGAGTTTCCGTGAACAGAAGTTTTTGATGCTAAAAATATAGGTAAATTGGGCAAGGGTTACCAGGCGTACCCGTTATACCATATCAAATTTTTTTTTTTGTTTATGTAAACAAAGCACAAGATTTACATATGAGTTGTTTTTTTTTTGAAGAAGCGGCAGTTTTTCAAGAGAGACGATGGTTTGAAGGTTTTCACTTTCAGTGCCTGCTTTAGCTACAGGGTTGCCAGCACGCTCATCAAAAGCTACACAAATCTACAATTAAATAATATCAATATGACCTAAAAATTTCGTAATGATTGAATATTTTTGTCAAAAGTTATCGTAATTTAAAAATTTTCAATTTTTCCCGATCTCTTTTTAGGCACCCAGCGCACACATGGGGTTAAAAAATTCCAAAACATTATCCGATTCACATGTAAAACACGTTCAAAATTTATTTTGTCAACTTTATTTTTGCAAAACTTATTTGTGTACGGAATAATAGGTATATTAAAAATATCACTAAAATGGCCGCCGGCGCCAAAGGGTTAAAGATTTTTAACTTTTTGTGAGACCTGGCACTATTCTGCACATACACCAATGTGTCCTGAAAATTTCAGCTCAATCGGATGGCGCGTTCCTGAGATTTTTTCACTGAAATTTTTTGATGATATATATATATATATATATAGAAATATGAATTTTTGGCCAAAGTGATTTTAATACTAATGTTCTTCTTCGAACATTAGTAATAATTTAGGGGATACACTTACGAGTAGCTTGGAAATGATTTTGACGTGCGATTCGCGATGACAGCTCGGTTTGTCAAACAGCGAGCGGAATGATCGAACGGAATAAGTGGGAATGGGCCGAGGTGGAATTCAGCTGGGGATCGCACGAGCCCACAGCTGAGTCTAATGAACTCAACGGATTCAGATAAATTCCGTTGCCGCCAAAACGAAAGTTAGATTGTGCGCCGACAATGGAAAAATGGTCTTTTCTATTCGGATGTCCGAGAAGGAAACGGCCGAGATCTAACATTGAGATTTCTTTCATTATATATATATATATATATATATATATATATATATATATATATATATATATATATATATATATATATATATATATATATATATATATATATATATATATATATATATATATACTTGAACTGGAATTGTGGAGCTGAAAGAAGACAAACCAACAAGTGCGCCAAAAACAACGAGCTTAGCATTGGGATTTTTTTATTGCTGAAAACCAGAGGACGTAATCGGAGGAGGCAACGAAAGAAGCAGAGTTCAACGTAAAGGGCCCCAGCGAGACGAATAAGCGACGAGCAGTAATAAAAAGGTAGTGTGCGTAATTTCGAATTCGGTAGTATACAAATCTAGATATATGTAGATAGATAGTTTGATAGTTTTTAACGTTTAAAGCATAGTACTGAGTTCGATTTCACGTGAAATTTTCATACAAAATTTCACGTGAAATTGGTTTCGGCGAAAATTTAGCTTGAAAATAAGCAAGTTTGGTACTGTGTTCTTAGCATGAAAAGTTGCTTTGAAGTTGCTTTCGCTTTGAAAACATAGATGGCACTGAAACATGTTGTCAATCATTTCACGCCAATTTAGTTTGTGCAGTTCATTCTTTCGAGCGAAAAAGTGACATTTAGTGTTTCAATTTGAAAATTGAGCAGTGCAAATGACTTTCCAATAAGAAAATCGACCGAAAAGTGAAATTCTTGACATTTCATCCGTCAAGAATGAGCAGTGTCTCTGCTTTTCTCAGTTGTCAAAATTTTCGCTCGAAAGAATGACCAGATAATGGAAACATGTCAAAATTTCACGTGAACTCGAACTCAGTACCAGCCTTAAGTGAAAAAATTTCCAAAGAAAGAATAAAGTGCGAAGTGTTTTTATATATTAGAAAGAAAGGCTCTTAATTTGCGGCGATTCAATTTAGACAGCGGAACTTTAACCGTTTCGACGTTTTTCTATATTTGCGTGAGCCTTTAATTTGCATCTTAGTGCGCGCCGTCTCGACTTCTCGCTTCAGGGCGACGGTAGCGCGGCAGTGGTTCGGTTAAATTGATTTGCGCCCACCCGCGACCTTTCTTCGCGAGCAAGCCACCCGAAAACTGCCGCCCTTATATCCCAGATAGGGGTAAAGGGTTTTAGGGACGTGTTGTACGATTAAACGGTAAAAAATTGGCGCCCAACGTGGGGCTAACGGTACTAACGGTGAAAAAAACGGTACGCGTGAAAATTTTACGAGCCAAGTCCCAAATTGTGGGAAGGCTGTTAGGCGCATAATTTTGAATCTAAAAAGATCCGTGAGGCGTATTTGGAAACAAATTATACTCGAATATCGGTTAACTGGTCACTTTTTGAGCACACAATTAAATCGTCGGTCGGATTAAATATTGAGTTGATTGTGTTTGAATATATATTGGATCATTAGGCGCGTTTTATTATACATCCAGAGTAGTGCAGGATATCGATTTGCACACGAAACAGCAACAACATCCAGAGTACAAACACCTGTGAATTCAGTGGATTTCGTACTCGTGCTCTCTGTGGAACGTATTTTGAAAAGTCATATCAACTGGAATAGTTGGAATTTTCAAAAATTTTCCATGTCACCCTGGCAACCAGGATAAATAGTCATACATTTGAAAACGGCGTTGGTTATATGACAGCTCAAATTTTGAAATGACAACTGTCTGACAGAAAAAAACTCGCGTGCTACTCTGGATCGTTTTATTATGCATCCAGGATACCTACTACACTCTGGATGATAATAAAACGCAGCTATTATCGCATTTATGATTTGCATGAAATTATTTATTTTTGTATGGCATCTAAACGACTTGAATTCTGGATTCATTTGAGTGTTGAGAGTGCAAGTGAATAATATTGAATTTTGAGTGTGTGGAAGTGTGTCTGGTTTCTTAGGTTAAGAGGCACGAATTTTCAGGTGGATTTTGGTTTCCTTTAGCGAACATATAGTTGGGAAAGAGTTAACATTATATTGTGATTGAGTACTGGCCCTAGGGTTCACCCTTATTGAGTTAGGCAGGGTGTTAAATAGTGTTTTAGCCGGGATTAGTAGCGTAGAAATATAATTTGAGTCGAGCGTAGCGGGAACTTATAGGGTAGCACAAATGAAGATCCTCGTGGACCGCCTGAGCAAGGATGAGCTCATTTACGAACTCACCATCCGAGGTTTTGCCGCAGATAAGGTAGACAATATGCGCAAGTCACTGCGGGCAACGTTGAAAGCAGAATTAGAATTGGACACTTCGTATGTCGAAACAGAGTACCCGTTCGACTACGAAATGGACTACGCCGAGCTGTCCGCGAAGGCAGTGGAGATAGAAGAACTGGTGGCCAGAGTTTCGGGAGATAAGACGTCGTCGGAATTCATCAAGGTTAAGGTGAAGGTTGAATTTGGATTCCGTCGTTTGGCAAATTTACAGGCGGTTACCAAAGAACAAAGGGAAGCTGCAAAAAGTCTTCGGAATAGGTTGATTCTGGCGATGGGATCGTTGATGGAAAGAGTCAATGGTGTCAGCGATGACGAAGAAGGTCAATCTAATGAAGATCCAGATACATCCGTATCCCAGTCGGTTAAGGGCGCTAGTTTGGCAGAGGTTGCCAAGTGGGGGCTCAAATTCAGCGGGGATTCATCTGGGTCATTGAATGCCTTCTTGGAGCGCGTCGAGGAGCTTCGTCAGGCAAAGGGACTTAGTAAGCCACAGCTTTTTAAGGCAGCGGTCGACCTTTTTGATTCTCGGGCCTTGATCCGGTTTAGGGCCAACCGAAACATTGTCGGATGCTGGGACGAGTTAGTAGAGGAATTAAAGGCAGAGTTTTTGCCCTCGGATTACGAGGATCGCCTCTGGGAAGAGATCCGGAAGCGAACTCAAGGGGAGAATGAGTCAATGGGGGTGTACGTTGCGATAATGGAGCGCCTTTTTAGTAGATTGAGGAAGGGTTGGTCGGAGGAGGAGAAAATGCGAACATTAAGAAGGAACATCGCGCCTTTCTACCAGCAACAGCTGTGTCTGACGCAAGTATCATCTATCTCTGAGCTCGTGAAGATGGGTCGCACTTTGGATGCCACCAGGGCTTTAGTGGCAGCATTTGTGCCGCCCACCACGCGAAACAGACGATGCTTGGAGCCAGACTTGGCGTACGTGGGAACGGAAGGCACGGAGCGAGTCGCTGCGATGTCGAATGCAGGCCGGATCCAATGTTGGAATTGTAAGCGAGACGGGCATATGTCGAGAGAGTGCCCGGAGCCACGGCGGTGTTTTGGTTGCGGTCGCCAGGGGGTAATGAGGTCGGCATGCCCAACTTATCGGGCGAGGGCTACTGGTGGGGAATCTCGATTCCGATCAAACCAACAGGCTTCGGGAAACGAGCAGCGTACTTCCTAAGCGGCCAGGCAAGCACGGGGATCAGACCGCAACCAAGGACACAACGGCCAGTCGTGGACTACGCCCTTATGGAGAGTAGTAGTGATAGTCGTCCGCACATACAAGTGGATATTGAGGACGTAACTATGAAGGGGCTGCTGGACTCAGGGGCGAGCCGTACGATACTAGGAGGGAAAGGCTGGTCTCGCTTGGCGGATAAAGGCTTAGTACTGGATCATGAGCAGGTTGAAGAGGTGCAATTAGCCAACGGTGTATCCTGTGCGGTGTCTGGGGTAGTACGCTTGAAGTATACCTTAAACGGCCGAAAACATGACATAGACACATTAGTCATCCCGTCAGTTCCCCAAGAGGTGATTTTGGGGATCGATTTCTGGCAACGATTGGTTATGAAGGGTCAGCAGTGGCATTTTTTGGCTGCGACGACGGCAGTTGCCAGAGGGGCTCTGCGAGACCGGTCACATTTGTCTGAGCAAGAAAAGTGCGAGCTGTCAGATCTGGTGGAGCAACAGTTTACCTTGATGGGAGATGGATTAGGGTGTGCGACGGCGGTTGAGCATACCATCAGGACCAGTGCCACTCCGATCAAACAGAGATACTATCCTGTTTCACCGGCAGTACAACGTCAGATTAACACCGAGCTAGACGAAATGCTGAAGTTAGGAGTGGTTGAGCCTTCCTCTAGCCCTTGGTCATCGCCTATTCTCCTGGTGCGTAAAAAGGATGGGTCCTACCGTTTCTGGGTAGATTTCAGAAAGGTGAATGCGGTGTCCGAGAAGGATGCGTATCCTCTACCATATATTTCCGCCACTCTAGACAAACTACGGAACGCTAAATACCTATCCACGTTAGACGTGAAATCAGCCTACTGGCAGGTACCAATGGCGGCGGGGTCGCAACAGTACACAGCCTTCACAGTACCGGGACGGAGGCTTTTTCATTTTCTGAGGATGCCGTTTGGGCTACACAATTCGGGGGCGACGTGGCAACGACTAATCGACACCGTACTTGGTCTTTCTTTGGAACCATTCGTCTTCACCTACCTTGACGATATTATCGTGGTGACAGAGTCTTTCGAGCAACATATGAAGGTTCTCCGGGAAGTTTTCGAGCGACTGAGAGTCGCAGGTTTGAGGGTTTCGAAAGAGAAGTGTCAGTTTTGTAGGGCGTAACTCAAGTACTTGGGATACCTGGTGGATGAGGAGGGTATTAGGGTAGACCCCGAGAAGGTTCAAGCGGTGAACGAGTTTCCTCGCCCAACTTCTGTAAGGCAAGTTCGTCAACTTCTCGGAATGGTACCGTGGTACCGTCGATTCATTCCCAGTCATGCGACAATGGTAGCTCCCTTAAGCGATCTTTTGAAGAAGGGTCGAAAATTTTTATGGTCTGAGGAGTGCGAACAGGCTTTCGTGATGTGCAAGCGTAAGCTCACATCAGCGCCTGTACTAGCCTGTCCAGATTTCGACCTCCCATTTAAAGTCCAAACGGATGCCTCGGATGTGGGCATAGGTGCAGTACTCAGCCAGGCACACCCGGATGGTGAGAAGGTTATCTGTTACCTCAGCAGGGCGCTTTCCAAACAGGAAAGAAGGTATTCAGTTACTGAAAGGGAGTGCTTGGGGGTACTATGGGCAGTGGAGAAACTACGGCTTTAAATAGAAGGAACAAGATTCGTGGTAATTACGGACCATCATTCCCTGGTCTGGCTGAATAGTCTTAAGGACCCTACGGGCAGATTGGCTAGATGGGCAGTGAGATTACAATAATTCGACTTTGAGGTAATCCATCGCAAGGGGAAAGACCATCTAGTGCCCGACGCACTCTCGAGGGCTGTCGGAAACCTAGGTTGCGTCTCTGCCACACAGATGACGGATGAGTGGTATCAAAGCATGATGGGGAAGGTGCAGAAGGACCAAGGCAAATACCCGAAATGGAAGGTGGTGGAAAACATGTTGTGGAAGTGGGTAAAAGGCCGGTATTCTGAGCTCCAAGTAGACAACCAGTGGAAAAAAGTAGTTCCGAAATACGAGCGGCCAAAGACGTTGTTCCAGTGCCATGACGAACCTACTGCGGGGCACATGGGGGTTCAGAAAACCTTTGGCCGATTGGCACAAGAGTTCTATTGGCCAAAGATGAAGGCGGATGTGAGGAACTATGTCCGGAAGTGTAAGGTTTGCCAGGCGGTAAAGGTAGATCGAAAGCTTCCCAGTGGACTGATGGTGTCAAGGAGTCAAGAGGCTACTTCCCCCTGGGAGATGATATGTGTGGACCTCGTGGGGCCTCTACCACGATCCCTGCGGGGACACTCCTATATTCTGACCGTGGTAGATTATGCGACCAAGATGCCATTGTTATTTCCCCTCAGGAAAGCAACCGGAGCGGCCGTGGTGCGTTTACTGGAGGAACACGTTCTATTTTTGTTCGGAGTGCCACGAATAATTGTGTGCGATAACGGCGTGCAATTCCGCTCCAGAGAATTCGCACGGTTGGCCGAAAGGCATGGGGTTACGTTAAGGTTTACCGCGTTATATCACCCTCAGGCGAATCCGGCGGAACGAGTGAACCAGAATGTCAAACGTTTACTCCGAACGTATGCATCCGAGAATCACCGGGAATGGGACAAGGCTTTACCGAAGATTGGTTGTGCGTTGAGAACCTCAACGCACGAAGACATGAAGGTTACTACGTACTTCTTAAATTTCGGGCGAGAAATGACCATTCACCACAAGAGGCCCGGAGGCCCGGCGGTACAAGGAAGGAGAGATGGACAGGATGAGGGAATTGAAAAGGCGAAATGGCTACAAAAGGTCCGTGAAGAAGTCCGCGAACGGTTGAAGTCAGCTGCTCAGGAATCAAAGTCACGTTATGACCTGCGGCATCGGGATGAGCAGTTTTTACCGAAGGATTTAGTGTGGCGCCGTAACTATGTCCTGTCAGACGTGGCAAGGTAATTTTCCGCCAAACTGGCCCCGGAATACATAGGACCGTTTTCGGTGAAAAGAAGGGTGTCCGGATGGACGTATGAGCTGGAGGATTCCAACCAGAAAGCCATGGGGGTGTGGCACGCTAAAGACCTCAAGTGGTACGTGGAGTGATGAAAAAAAAAGATGTTGCGGGAATAATCAATAAGTGGTAGGTAGGATTAGCTAGTATAGCAAATTAAGGAAAAGGTGGCGGGAATAGTCAGTAATTTGTAGGTAGGATCAACTACTATAGTAACTTAAGCAAAGGTGGCGGGAATAGACAGTAAGAGTGCCCGGCTATAATGTAGGAATTAATGAATATCATGAAATTTGAGAAACCGTGAATGAATACTAACGTTAGGAGGTGGTGGGTCGATAGCATAAGTAAGATTGTGGATGAAGTAGGGTACGATAGTCGCATGAGAAGTGCGAATAATATTGGCAGAATATCGCTAATGCGTGTAGTTAGATAATATATTTAGATCTAGCGTCGGTGAAGGGTGTTATGTTTAAGAGTTTAATCTGGATAAGTCAAGTTATGGTGGTGGTGGGATATGTTGTAGTATTCATAGTTAGTAGGATTAGAAGTAAGTTCTTTTGGCGGCGGGGAGGTACCGGGTGGTTATAGTCAATATCTGGTTAGTTCTATATTTAGTCGTATGATTTAGAATTAGCTTATGAGTATGAATATAAGAAAAATAGAAACACTAATGTTCGAAGAACAGTAGAAGAATCGTGCAGGTTTTGAGTGCATAATCCACCACATGAGCTGCTTATTACGGCCAAACTGTTTCAAACGCCACGTTCTACTTTGGTCTCAAGAATGCATTATAACTCATATGGTGGAAGGTTTCAGATATTACCACTGGCATGAATTTCAACGTTTAAGAGAGCAAAACACGGGTTAATTATATTCATTATCAGTTGCTTATTTCACAAAATTTCGAAAGCAGCATCTCATATAACATCAATGAAGAAAATGCTCAGTGCCTGCAGCACTGTAACTGAAGTTGGTGTTTGGGGCTGCGATCCGAAAAATTTGCAGAACTTTAGGAATTGACACATCGGTTATTTATTTTCATTGTAAACGTTTCCGGTATGAATACTAACTGTAAGCATTTATTGATACAAAAGTAGCACAACCGACTCGTGCTGGCAACCTTCTGCCAGTATCACATCTGCTTCACGTTCTTTAATTACATTCGAAGTTATAGGAGTGTAAAGAAATTTAGGATTACCTGCAGCGAGTTTTTTCAAATAATGGAAAGCTAAATATTTGCTGTTTATTGTCACTACAATATCATTACCAATTGAAAATTCTACGATAAAACCGCTTAATAAAGATATTGCAAACAAACACAAAACCAACAATAGCTGGCAACCCCATCGTGGCTTTTCAACCAAATTTGGCCTGAATAATGTTTATAGTAGGTTCCATTAATTGTATGAAATTCGTATTGATTTCATGACTGCACTGAAAGTTATAGGGCAAAAAGTTTTATTTTCCTGAGCGAATTTTCAAATCCAAAGACACAAAAATTACCATAGCTGCCAGCACCAATCGGATTTTTCAACCAAATTTCTATCAAACAGAGTTTAGAGTAAGGTTCAGCTACTGTGTCAATTTCATGAAAATTTGGTTACTTATTCAAATTTCATAGGGCGCGTTTTTTTCCTTTTCAGTTTTTTTTCTTTGTAATTTTTCAAGATGGCACCACTGGCACAGAGTTGCCCACAATTCAAAATCGCTTCTATCAGACCTGGTCCTACTTAAGTCCAATGCATTCTGTAAATTTCAATGGTATCTGATTATTGATTCGTGAGCTCCCGTGAACAGAAGTTTTTGATACTAAAAATATAGGTTGACTGGGAAAGGGTTACCGTTCTTATCCGGCATGAAATTTCCAAAGTTTTACTTTGAACGTGTAGATAAAGCATAAGATTTGTATACAGATTGGTTTTATTGTAAGAAACGGACATTTTTAGGATATTCGATGATTTGAATGTTTTCACTTCCAAATTTTTATTTTTTCAAATTTAAGACACCAAAATTATCATAGCTGGCAGCTCCAACCGAATTTTTCAACCAAATTTCTACCAAACGTGGTTTGGTAATAAGGTCCAGGTACTGTCTGAATTTCGTCAAAATCGAACGATTTAATCAGAATTTATAGGGCTAAAAGCAGTTATCTCTTTTAGTGATTTTTCAAGATGGCACCACTGGCACAGAATCACCCGCATTTCAAAATCACTTCTATCAGACCTGGTCCTATATAGGACCAATACATTCTGCAAATTTCAATTAATTCTGCTCATTGGATCGTGAGTTTCCGTGAACAGAAGTTTTTGATGCTAAAAATATAGGTAAATTGGGCAAGGGTTACCAAGCGTGCCCGTTATACCATATCAAATTTTTTTTTTTGTTTATGTAAACAAAGCACAAGATTTACATATGAGTGGCTTTTTTTTGAAGAAACGGCAGTTTTTCAAGAGAGACGATGATTTGAAGGTTTTCACTTTCAGTACCTGCCCTAGCTACAGAGTTGCCAGCACGCTCATCAAAAGCTACGAAAATTAATAACTAAATAATACCAATATGTCCTAAAAATTTCGTAATGATTGAATAACTCCGTCAAAAGTTATCGCAATTTAAAAATTTTCAAGTTTTTCCGTTCTGTTTTTAGGCACCCAGCGCACACATGGGGTGAAAAAATTCCAAAACATTATCCGATTCACATGTAAAACACGTTCAAAATTTATTTCATCAACTTTATTTTTGCAAAACTTATTTGTGTACGGAATAATAGGTATATTAAAAATATCACTAAAATGGCCGCCGGCGCCAAAGGGTTAAAGATTATTAACTTTTTGTGAGACCTGGCACTATTCTGCATATACACCAATGTGTCCTGAAAATTTCAGCTCAATCAGATGGCGCGTTCCTGAGATTTTTTCACTGAAATTTTTTGATGATATATATATATATAGAAATATGAATTTTTGGCCAAAGTGATTTTAATACTAATGTTCTTCTTCGAACATTAGTAAAAATACCGATAGCGGGGTGTAGTTCCAGCTAGGCTTTTGGCTTCTACTGGTCATTTTATTTTATTTTGTTTGTTTCTTTCCATATAACTTTAGTTGATCCTTCTTCTTTTTGTCATCCATTGTTCCTTCTGCTTCTGCGTTTTTATATTAAAATATCTTCGTGTAGTACAGTACCGTATCCTTAAAACGAGTTCGAAGGGCATTAGAATTTGAGATGATAAGGGTAAAAGTACCGACTCCAGGCTAATCTACAACATGCAATCTATAAACATGCAGGGAGAATGATGGTTAGAAGAATAGAGACGTAGATGTAATAAAAGTGTGCGTGGGTGACGAGACGGGAATGAGTGTTGTGTGATATTGTGACAAGAAATTCAGAATTCAAGTACCGAGCGAGGTGTACGGGCATTGAAATCGGTTTTAGGGTATCGGGTGCTAAATGGTTTTTTTAACCTCGGCAAATCGAACGGAAAAGATCGAGAATTTCTCTGAAATTCTCTGAAGCGAGGGGGGTGTCACGGCATCCTAAAACTGCGCACATTTAGGTTTTTTTTTTTTAAAGAAAAAAAAAATCTCCACCGCCACCCTATAAAGAGGGCGATGGAGATTTATGAACCGAAATAGCTGCGTGAGAGCTCCGCCGTCTAAATAAGCCTAGGTTAGTTACGTCTAAAATTAGTTGCTATAAGTAAACAAACCGCCGTTGCAGTCACACAATGTACGTAAACGATTAGTTAGCTCTTAATTCTGTATTAGGTTAGTAGTAAGTAAGTGCAGAACCGAATCACCTCAATATCAACATATAATAACATCAACATCAGTACATAATCACATCACATCAACGAAAATCAGCACAGCCATAAACATGCCGAACTCTGAACACCACCATCAACGACAATCACAACATAAACAAGTTCACATTCTACCGGCGGCAAATCACGATACATACAAATCCGCAATCTGCCAGCGACAAATCACAATACCAAAATGGAAAAACGACACGAAGATGATAAACGCGATCACCAAAAAGATTGAAAAAATAGTTTAGGGGATACACTTATGAGTAGCTTGGAAATGATTTTGACGTGCGATTCGCGATGACAGCTCGGTTTGTTAAACAGCGAGCGGAATGATCGAACGGAATAAGTGGGAATGGGCCGAGGTGGAATTCAGCTGGGGATCGCACGAGCCCACAGCTGAGTCTAATGAACTCAACGGATTCAGATAAATTCCGTTGCCGCCAAAACGAAAGTTAGATTGTGCGCCGACAATGGAAAAATGGTATTTTCTATTCGAACTGGGTGAGTGGACGGATGTCCGAGAAGGAAACGGCCGAGATCTAACATTGAGATTTCTTTCATTATATATATATATATATATATATATATATATATATATATATATATATATATATATATATATATATATATATATATATATACTTGAACTGGAATTGTGGAGCTGAAAGAAGACAAACCAACAAGTGCGCCAAAAACAACGAGCTTAGCATTGGGATTTTTTTATTGCTGAAAACCAGAGGACGTAATCGGAGGAGGCAACGAAAGAAGCAGAGTTCAACGTAAAGGGCCCCAGCGAGACGAATAAGCGACGAGCAGTAATAAAAAGGTAGTGTGGGCACTATTTTTATAAGTTTACCTAGTTTTTTTTGTAATTTCGAATTCGGTAGTATACAAATCTAGATATATGTAGATAGATAGTGTTTAGTACTAAGTATATGTATGTAGGTCACATCAAATTGTATTATCATCAAATTCATTCATTTCCATTGTTGACATTAAATCGTGTAGAAATATATACAGTCAAGTCAATAGTCGTTGTTTCGTACATTTATTGCACGCGTAATTTGACTACGCATCAATTCATTCATTTTCACTGGTCAATGTTTGTTTGTTATTATATTGCACTTATTCGCTGATCAATTCATGTTTTCGTTTTGTATTCATTTCACTATTCAATGTATGTTGTTATTGTATTGTACTTATTCGCTGATTAATTCACGTTTTCATATTGTATTAATTCACGGGTCAATTTTGCTGATGCAATTAGCGTATGTTTGTTTTATTGAACTTTGCATTTGTCAACTTAGCAATAAGTTTACATAAATAAGCTGAAGAATAAAGAAACTATAGCAGTTCGACAGTAATCAGTTGTGTGTTTTATTCCTACAATTTGAAGTCGTGCTCGTTTTTGCCAAGGTGTAACACCTTTGACAAATTCTAAACTATTAGCCAGGGTGCAACACCTTGACTATCAACACTCGGTAAGATAAATATCTTGCTTTGAATTTAAACCATCGTTGTTATTGTCTAGGTGCAACACCTTTGACCCGCAACAAACCAATAGCCAAGGTGCAACACCTTGACTAACATCAGAGTTAAGGTAAAAGAACCTTATCTTAAACATTTGAGCAAAATTGACCCGTGAATTAATACAATATGAAAACGTGAATTAATCAGCGAATAAGTACAATACAATAACAACATACATTGAATAGTGAAATGAATACAAAACGAAAACATGAATTGATCAGCGAATAAGTGCAATATAATAACAAACATACATTGACCAGTGAAAATGAATGAATTGATGCGTAGTCAAATTACGCGTGCAATAAATGTACGAAACAACGACTATTGACTTGACTGTATATATTTCTACACGATTTAATGTCAACAATGGAAATGAATGAATTTGATGATAATACAATTTGATGTGACCTACATACATATACTTAGTACTAAACATGCTCCCCGCGTTGGATTGAAGGTCAATACCTTCATATGTGTATACTAAAATCACGAGACTGAGTGCGAGGCGCTGTAATGAGTTTTTTTTCGGCTGCATCGAGTTACATCCTTCGTCATCTTGTAGCCTAATATGACAATGATGATTAGCGCGAGTGACAAGCTTGTGTATCCGATTGCGAACTGATGTGTGGATGTGGTGTTGCGAAGTTTTTGCAGTATTTTGTTGCGAAGGAACTGCAATGTAGGCCTTTTGAGGTTTCCTTCCGCGATCCTTGTAATGAACCCAAACGGGCCCACAGTAGTCAACACCTGAGTTTATAAACGGTCGAGCTGGTTGTACTCGTGTGGCGGGAAGATCTCCCATCATTTGCTCCAGGCACTTGGGTTTTCTTTTAGCACACCAAGTGCAGTGTTGAATTATAGACCTTGCTATGTTTTTGCCTCTTACTGGCCAAAATCGTTGCCTAGTTTGAGCTAGTAAACCTTGCGGTCCAATGTGCATATTTTCTTGATGTATGGATGTCATAACCAAGTTCGTGATTGGATGTGCGTATGGGAGCAGCATCTGGTGTTTCGCGTCGTATGAAAGTGATGAATTTTTCAGTCGTCCACCCACTCGAATAATTCCTTGACTGTCCAAGAACGGATTTAGCGTACTGAGTGCGCTCGTTGGGTGAACTTCCAATTTCTCGTTAAGCTGTTTTATTTCTGTTTTGAACGACTCCTGCTGTATTGTTCGTACGATTACAGCTAATGCATTTTCTAACTCTTTTGGTGACAAAAGCTTCGTTGTGGATGGTCGCAATGGCTTTTTGCAGTGAGCTATGAATCTCATGCTATATGCTAGAATTCGTTGTAGCTTTCGGAAAGAATTGCCATGATCAATGTTTTGCAACCAATGCCCATTGTCAATCTGCCTGGACAAGTCAGCTTGGTTGGCAGCTGTGTTCACAGCTGCCACATTTTTTGACAAATAACATTTTCTTTTTTCTAAATCACACGTTGCATGTTGTTGATAAGAAGCGGGCCATCTGTCTTCGCTTAAGTCTAAAAACATCGGTCCATAAAACCAAGTGTTACATCCTTTTCATTTCACAGGCGTCAAACCACGTGATAATATATCAGCAGGATTTTCTGACGATCGAACATGTCTCCATTGTTCGGCAATAGAGCTTCCTTGAATGACAGGAATTCGATTTGCAACAAATGTTTGATAATGTTGCGCAGGTGAGTTAATCCAGTTTAGCACTATCTCGGAGTCCGTCCAGAAGTATATTTGAGTGTGTGCCAACTTTAGATTCGTTTGAATTCGGTCCGCAAGTTTTGTTGCCAGTGCTGCTGCACATAACTCTAGCCGTGGGAGTGTTTGTCTTTTCAATGGAGCGACCCGTGATTTGGCGCATAAAAGACGTATGATAGTTCTTTTCTCTTTGTTCAATGAACGAATGTAAGCAACTGCTCCGAATGCCTTCTCCGACGCATCTGCGAATACGTGCAGTTGAATATTGTGCGTAGCTTCATGTGCAAAAATATGTCGATTGAAATGTAAGTTGTCTATTTCCTGCAGCTCTTCTCGGAACTGGCACCATCTGCTGTGCATTTCCAAAGGCAAGGCTGCATCCCAATCCAGCTTGAGTTGCCAAAGTTCTTGCAGGAATATTTTGGCTGCCACGATGACTGGGCTCATGATTGCTAATGGATCAAACAACCTTGCAATATCAGATGATATTGTGCGCTTTGTCACAGCACTGCTGTGTTTGCTATTGAATTTGACGTGAAACTCATCTTCCTTGGGATACCATATTAGTCCTAATGTTTTAACCTTCTCTGGGTTGTCATCTTCGAAAATTAACTGGGCTTCTCGATCTTCGAATGGTATCCCGTTAAGTAATTGAGGATGGTTGCTACACCACTTGTGCAACTTGAAACAGCCTTCTTGAAGCAATTTTTGTAGCTGATCTCTCATCATCAATGCTGTTGACATGCTATCTGAGCCAGTGAGAACGTCATCTACATAAAAATCTCGTTCTAACACTTGGGCACCCAATGGATAGCTTGAAACTCTGTCATGAGCTAATTTTTGAAGGCATTTTGTGGCCAAGTATGGGGCTGGCGTTGTTCCGTACGTAACAGTGCGTAGTTGGAAACATTTAATTGGATGGCTAGCGTCATTTCTCCAGAATACCAGGTGATATTTTCTATCCTCTTCGCTGATCAGTATCTGACGATACATTTGTTTGATATCCGCCGTAAATACAAAACGAGGCATCATGAATCGTAATAGGATCGAAAACAGATCGTCTTGAATGGTGGGTCCTGCATGCAAGAGGTTGTTGAGAGATTGTCCTGAGTTACTTTTAGCTGAGGCATCGAAAACTACTCGCAGCTTTGTGGTACTACTGTCGAGTTTTAGCACACTATGATGTGGAAGATAGTACCCCGGACCTTTCAAACCACGAGTGTTAACTTCTTCCATGTGGTTACGTTGAAGATATTCGGTCATGAACTGAACATACTGTTCTTTTAAAGATCGGTCTCGCTGAAGTCTTCTTTCAAGCGATAAGAATCTTCGCATTGCTATCTCCTGTGAATCTCCAAGCCGATTGGGGTCATCGGAAAATGGCAGGGAAACAATGAAACGACCATTGACATCCCGTTTTACAGTTTGGTTGAAATGCGACTCACACTTCTTCTCTACCGAAGTTAGCGTAGACATACTGGAATTGACTTCTTCGAGTTTCCAGAAACGTTCTATAATCCCGTTCAAATTTTCATCTTCGCTGCAAACTCCACATACAGCGGCTGATATAGATGCTTGTTTAGTTTTTCCAACTACTATCCATCCAAATATGGTGTTTTGAAGAACTGGAAGATCTTTCGCCATTTTTATTTGACCTATCGATAGCAGCTCACGATAAAATTCTGCTCCAAGTAGCAGATCGATTTCTTCGGATTTGTAGAAGTCTGGGTCTGCTAGTTTGATATTCTTTGGAATAGGCCATTTAGAAACATCAAATGTTTGTGCGGGCTGTGGTGGTACAATATTACCGATAACAAAAGCTTCAACTCGTGCTGAATAATCACAGAGAAGAGATTCCATCAATACGTTGACTCTTGCTTGACTTTGAGCCTTGTTTCCTCCAACACCTTGAATATGCAGCTGATCACCTTTTGCGATAAGCTTTAAGCACTTCACCATTTTCGTTGTGATTAAATTGACTTGAGAGCCTGAATCCAACAGTGCCCTACACTTTATGGACTCTCCTTTACTATTCATGATTTTTACTACCACCGTACCAAGGAAAACATAATTCACCTCATGTCTATTTGTTGATGTGGCCACCGTGGATGGAAAACTCAAGATATCTTCAGGTTCTGCATTTGTTTCTTTGCCTGGGTGTGACGCTTTCATCGCCTCTCTATTATCTGAGTGAATGAGAGTATGATGTTTTAACTCGCATTTTGTGCAACCGCGAGAACCGCAATTAACTGCCCTGTGCCCTGTTCTTAAGCAGTTTCTGCATAAATTATGCTTATTTATGATCTTAACTCGATCTACAATCTTAGCTCCCGTGAATATCTTACACAAGTGAAGAGCGTGCTTATCTTTGCACAATATGCACTGGTTGTTTCCTCTTGAATCAGTGGCACTCGCTGTCAACGCTTGAGCAACTCCCTGTTTTCGATACCGATCATCTATTCTGCCTTTGCTTCCCAAAACTTCAAGTGACTGGAAGCGCAATTCGAGGAAGTTGAGAAAATCATCTAGATTCTGAAGTTGTCTCGGGTTGTCAAGCGATTGTTCATTCAAAGTATGTGTGGTCTTATCCAGCTTTTTCACCATCCAATGAAGTAATAGCGGGTCCCAACCCTTTGTTGAGACACCCAGATTCTGCAATCCTAATAAACATTCTTGCGTTGTATCGTGCAACGTCTGGAGCGATGCAGCAGATGGATAGTCATTGGCATGAGATTGCTGTGATAGCAACTTGTTAACAAGTGCCGATACTTGCAGACGCGGATTATTATAGCGTTCTTGTAAAGTCTTCCAGGCAATGGCATAATTATCCTCCGTTATTGTCAGATGTCTAATTAATCTTTCGGCTTCACCAGATAGATTTGATTTAAGGTAGAACATCTTCTGACATCCAGGTATGTCTTGGTTGTGTACCATTTGGCTGAATAAATCTCGGAACTGCTGCCAGTACAAGTAATCTCCATCAAATTTTGGAAGTGTTATCTTCGGCAGCTTAAGTGGACTATGCATACCCTGATTCGTTCCCATCACAGTGTGTGGAACTGCAGTTTGTTCGAGGTTCATGCCAATATCAATGAGAGCCTCTTGCACTTGCGCTTCATACTCGGCGTAGATGTGCTCCTGATATCCGTATGTACTAGGGCTATCGGTCGATTCCCATATATGACGATCGTCTTGCTCGATGTCACTCCAGAGCTGTTTGATGCTGTCAAACTTCACTCCGTAATAATGTTTAGACTGCTGGCCTTCAACAGTTGCCAGCAGCCTCTTCAACGTTTGAAAATTTCGATTTTGCCTTCTAACAACTCGACGAATGATTTCTGATATTTCTTCGTTTTCAGCTTGCGTGACTTGTAGAGAGGTTTCAACTTGGAATTCAGGTCGAACGTCTGAACCATGTCCATCATGTTGAACTAGCACTTCCTCTCTATTTTCGTCGATTCTTACTTCAAGTTTCGAATTGAAATGAGCTCGATACGTGTTGTAGATGCCTTCTATTTCCTGATAGTAATTGAAAATAAAGTATTCGTGTTGTAGATCTACATTCTTCAATGAGCGAATCTCTGTGTCTACCGCCTCAAATGCATTCCATGCATTTTCTAAACGCTTTAAACGCTCTTTGTAATAATCGACGGTCTTTCTATCTGAACTATCTTTCCGATAGTTCATGACAATTCGTTGAATCTCTTTCCCGTTCTCTTCTTGCTGAACGGTGAGCGATTCCATTCTTACCGTCGCACTGGATATTAAACCTTGAAGTACGCGTTGCAGATGGTACTAGCCTTGGCTCAGCTTTAAAAATTGTTCTGCTGCTGGATCTAAGTGTAGCACTTAGGTCCCTGCTCGGGCGTTAAATGTTTAAGATAAGGTTCTTTTACCTTAATTCTGATGTTAGTCAAGGTGTTGCACCTTGGCTATTGGTTTGTTGCGGGTCAAAGGTGTTGCACCTAGACAATAACAACGATGGTTTAAATTCAAAGCAAGATATTTATCTTACCGAGTGTTGATAGTCAAGGTGTTGCACCCTGGCTAATAGTTTAGAATTTGTCAAAGGTGTTACACCTTGGCAAAAACGAGCACGACTTCAAATTGTAGGAATAAAACACACAACTGATTACTGTCGAACTGCTATAGTTTCTTTATTCTTCAGCTTATTTATGTAAACTTATTGCTAAGTTGACAAATGCAAAGTTCAATAAAACAAACATAGCCTAATTGCATCAGCAAAAGTGACCCGTGAATTAATACAATATGAAAACGTGAATTAATCAACGAATAAGTACAATACAATAACAACATACATTGAATAGTGAAATGAATACAAAACGAAAACATGAATTGATCAGCGAATAAGTGCAATATAATAACAAACATACATTGACCAGTGAAAATGAATGAATTGATGCGTAGTCAAATTACGCGTGCAATAAATGTACGAAACAACGACTATTGACTTGACTGTATATATTTCTACACGATTTAATGTCAACAATGGAAATGAATGAATTTGATGATAATACAACTTGATGTGACCTACATACATATACTTAGTACCAAACAGATAGTTTGATAGTTTTTAACGTTTAAGTGACAAAAATTTCCAAAGAAAGAATAAAGTGCGAAGTGTCTTTATATATTAGAAAGAAAGGCTATTAATTTGCGGCGATTCAATTAAGACAGCGGAACTTTAATCGTTTCGACGTTTTTACTAAGGTTCGAAGAAGAACTTTAGTATTAAAATCACTTTGGCTAAAAATTCATATTTCTATATTTATATATATATATATATATATATATATATATATATATATATATATATAGTATATATATATATATATATATATATATATATATATATATATATATATATATATATATATATATATATATATCATCAAAAAATTTAAGTGAAAAACTCTCAGGAACGCGCCATCCAATTGAACTGAAATTTTTAGGACACATTGGTGTATATGCAGAAAGGTCTCAGAAAAAGTTAAAAATATTTTACCCTTTGGCGCCGGCGGCCATTTTAGTGATATTTTTAATATACCTATTATTCCGTACACAAATAAGTTTTGCAAAAATAAAATTAACAAAATAAATTTTGAACGTGTTTTACATGTGAATCGGATAATGTTTTGGAATTTTTAAACCCCATGTGTGCGCTGGGTGCCTAAAAAGAGAACGGGAAAAATTGAAAATTTTTAAATTGCGATAACTTTTGACAAAGCTATTTAATCATTATGAAATTTTCAGGACATATTAATATTATTTAGTTGTACATTTATGCAGCTTTTAATGATCGTGCTGGCAACCCTGAAGCTAGGGCAGGCACTGAAAGTGAAAACCTCCAAATTATCGTCTCTCTTGAAAAACTGCCGTTTCTTCAAAAATAAGCCACTCATATGTA
The DNA here is from genome assembly GCA_963978885.1 of Nemotelus pantherinus. NCBI lineage: Eukaryota > Metazoa > Arthropoda > Insecta > Diptera > Stratiomyidae > Nemotelus > Nemotelus pantherinus. The sequence goes on from OZ022263.1 coordinate 146,381,091, forward strand.
AATTTCGTGCTTTTTTTTACAAAAACCAAAAAAAAATTTGATATGGTATAACGGGCACGCCTGGTAACCCTTGCCCAATTTACCTATATTTTTAGCATCAAAAACTTCTGTTCACGGAAACTCCCGATCCAATGAGCAGAATTAATTGAAATTTGCAGACTGTATTGGTCTTAAATAGGACCAGGTCTGATAGAAGTGATTTTGAAATGCGGGTGATTCTGTGCCAGTGGTGCCATCTTGAAAAACCACTAAAAAAGATAGCTGCTTTTAGCCCTATAAATTCTGATTGAATCGTTCGATTTTAACGAGATTCACACAGTAGCTGGACCTTACCTCAAACCACGTTTGGTAGAAATTTGGTTGAAAAATTCGGTTGGAGCTGCCAGCTATTATAATTTTGGTGTTAAATTTGAAAAAATAAAAATTTGGAAGTGAAAACATTCAAATCATCGAATATCCTAAAAATGTCCGTTTCTTATAATAAAACCAATCTGTATACAAATCTTATGCTTGATCTACACGTTCAAAGTAAGACTTTGGAAATTTCATGTCGGACAAGAACGGTAACCCTTTCCTAGTTAACCTATATGTTTAGCATCAAAAACTTCTGTTCACGGGAATTCACGAACCAATAATCAGATACCATTGAAATTTACATAATGCATTGGACTTAAGTAGAACCAGGTCTGAAAGAAGCGATTTTGAATTGTGGGCAACTCTGTGCCAGTGGTGCCATCTTGAAAAATTGCAAAGAAAAAAAAACTGCTTTTTGCCCTATGAAATGTGAATAAGTAACCCGATTTTTATGAAATTGACACAATAGCTGAACCTTACTCTAAACTCTGTTTGATATAAATTTGGTTGAAAAATTCGGTTGGTGCTGCCAACTATGGTAATTTTTGTGTCTTTGGTTTTGAAAATTCACTCAGGAAAATAAAACTTTTTGCCCTATAACTTCCAGTGCAGTCATGAAATCAATGCGAATTTCATACTTTTAATGGAACCTATTATAGACATTATTCAGGCCAAATATTGTTGACAAGCCACGATAGGGTTGCCAGCTATTGTTGGTTTTGTGTTTAATTGCAATATCTTTATTAAGCGGTTTTATCGTAGAATTTTCAAATGGTAATGATATTGTAGTGACAATAAACAGGAAACATTAAGTTTTCGAATATTTGAAAAAACTTGCTGCAGGTAACCCTAAAATTCCTTATACTCCTATAACTTCGAATGTAATATACCAGGGGGAGCAGATGTAATATATTATTGGCTTTGATACTGGCAGAACGTTGCCAGCACGAGTCGGTTGTCCTACTTATGTATCAATAAATGCTTACAGTTAGTATTCATACCGGGAACATTTACAATGAAAATAAATAACCAAGGTTTCAATTCCCAAAGTTCTGCAAATTTTTCGGATCGCAGCCCCAAATACCAACTTCAGTTACAGTGCCGCAGGCACTGAGCATTTTCTTCATTGATGTTTTATGAGATGCTGCTTTGAAAATTTTTGTGAAATAAGCAACTGAGAGCGAATATAATTAACAAGTGTTGCTCTCATAAACTTTGAAATTCATGCCACTGGTAATATCTGAAACCTTTCCACCATATGAGTTATAAAACCAAAGTAAAACCTGGCGTTTGAATTAGTTTGGCTGTAATAAGCAGCTAGCGTGGTAGAATATGCACTCAAAACCTGCACGATTCTTCTACTTTTCTTCGAACATTAGTGTTTCTAGCGGTTCAGGTGCTTTCATATAGGTATATATATATATATATATATATATATATATATATATATATATATATATATATATATATATATATATATATATATATATATATATATATGTGTATATTTATATATGTATATATATATATATATATATATATATATATATATATATATATATATATATATATATATATATATATATATATATATATATATATGTATATATATTTATATATGTATATATATATACATATACATATATTTTATACATATAATTTCATATAGGTTCAGGAATATTTTTTTGATGCTAAGAGTTTTTAGTACTATATACTGTTTTACGAGGATTAGGTTGGCTTATAACGATAACGCTTCAGCCATCGGTTTCGACAACACCCGTTTATGGTGGGTTTGACCTTAAATAATCATTGACAACACAAACACATAAGTGACTCAAACAACGCAACGAACACGAAACCGCAGTTTAAGACACGTTGAAACACGTATTGTCAATTCCAGAGAAAGACTGTCCTTCGGAGAAAAGCAAATTTCTCAGCAATTCTCCGGCAACAACCTTCCACCACAAGAGCCAACACGCCAATGAAGGAAAATTTAAGTGAGCTCCAACATCGGTACAAGTTGAAGTATATATATATATATATATATATATATATATATATATATATATATATATATATATATATATATATATATATATATATATTAGGGCGGGCCAATTTGTATGGAGCCGAAAAATTCGATTAGACCTGCCCCCTAGGATGATTCTATGGACAATTCTAAGCAACTTTGCCGAAGGAACCATAGGTCTATCTCGATTTTCGAGTCTCCCACTTTTCAAAAAAAGATTTTTTCCCTATAACATCATTTTGATTCAAAATTCGTTTTTTTATTCATCGTTATATTATCTTTTTTATGTGTATATGGGGGGTTTTTGGGGTCGAGAAATTCATTTCTGATCTTTATTTTTACCTATGACTACCGCCAGAGGGCGTTTCATGCATATTTTAACTATTTTTCGTCTATTTTCCGAGAAAAATTACAAGTTTTTCGGTAAAATTGATCTTTATTTAATTTTTTTCAATGAAAATTCAAATTAAAAAATAAGAACATGTGTAAAAAATAAAAAAAATGAATTTAGTGAGAAAAAAAGCGACAAAGTGTTGTTGCTTTCAAGTCAACAACGCATTTATTTAAAAAAAAACATCGGTAAAACATCATTACCGACATATTTTGTGAAAGAGCACAACACAATGACATTTATGAGTGTTCAGTTCATTAGTGTTTGAGCATCATTTCAGTGAAAGTGAATTATAAATTTCCTGCCAGTGAATAATTGTGAAATTCAAAAAGAATTAAAAGGTATGTGTTAAAATTTTGTAATTTAATACACATAGGCATCGATGTTGTTCTCTTGCTTGGTTACTTTTTTCTGAAATATGTAATACATTGTAATGTATTTATATGTATAGCATGTAGGAATAATGTGCGTTGGAATAATGTATTAACTGGTCCTTAGAGGCGAAATGTCGGTTGACATATGAGTAAATGCTGTTGATCACATATGAGTTATGCCAATTTGTAGGTGGAAAAAATATATTCGAACCAAATGTTTTGAAATATACTAATTTCAGTTTTTTAAAATTTTTTTAGTAAAATTATACAATGGATCCAAATGCATTGCCGTCTACATCTCAAACCGCAACAACATCAACAAGTACCGAAAGTCATTTGAAGCATTTGCCTTCGCACGATGTTGCTGTTTTTGGTGCATCTTGTGATTTGAGTGGACTCGATCTGCCAACGAAACAGGATATTTTAAGATGTTTTTTTTTCTTGGCCGAACGTGCTAAACTCCAAAACAAAATGTTTTCGTATAAAACATTCGTACCGCACGTAACAGACAAATTGATTGAAATTTGGAGTCAACTTAATGTTGAAATTCTAACCAAACAAAGTGTTGTTAGAAAATTGGGTACATTGATTGACAAGTATCAAATCGAAACTAAACATTCAAATATCGCCTCATTCAGAACGTTCGAGCAATCTACAAAAGAATTATTTTACATCGGCAAATGTCAATGTGACTTGAAAGCAGAATTATGCTCATGTGGATTGATTCCAGATCATTTGAAAGAGTTCATGCGAGATCAAAATAATGACAGAAGATTGACGATACCGGAATTCGTGCTAGAAGTTGAAGAGCCAGCACCAACGTCAACAATAATACCAACAAGCGTTGAACAGAGCCATTCAGCATATGAACCAAGTACTGATATAGATCAGCCAAGTTCAAATCCACAAGATATTCCGCCAATGATACGAGGACCGTATACTCCCAGATACGATGCTTCGAACTTCGCTGCGATGTGTGATCGATTTGGTGTGTCTGATAGAATAGCAGCAGCACTCGCAACATCCCTTATGCAAGACATTGACGTAAAAGATGCACATGGCAATCCTATCATCATGGATAAAAATAAAGTGCGTCGAGAAAAGGCCAAATGCAGAGAAGAACTGCTTCGTAAGCAGTATGATGCATCCAATTTGATAGCATTTTCATTCGACGGCCGAAAAAATGATGCTTTAACAATGGAAAAAATCGATGAGAAGTTGCATGCAAGGATGGTGAAAGAACCACATCTAGTTGTTTTGAAGGAACCAAATTCTCAATTGATAGGCTACACAAAAGTCGAAAATGAAGATGCTGAACACAAATTGATGACATTTAATGCATTCTTCGTCGAAAAAGAAATTGCTCTCGATGCATTAATCGGCATATGCTGTGATGGTGAGCCAACAAATACTGGCGTAAGAAATGGGATTTTGCGTCGATTTGAATTGCATTTGAATAGACCGCTGCATTGGTTTGTGTGCATGCTGCACTTTAACGAGCTGCCATTTCGTCATTTGTTTGACACTTTGGAAAGATCATCGACCACTGGACCACGAACAACAACTGGAACGTTGGGCAAACAAATTGAAACTTGTGAAAATCTTCCGGTATGTATCATTTGTCATTTTTCTCATCGATTTTTTCCATTATTAAATGGTAAAATTTAATTCATCTCATTTCTTTTTTTTCAGCTTGTAGATGAATTCGAGGTAATCGTGCTAGAGAACATGCCACCTGATTTAGATCCATTTGAATTATCCACCGATTCAAAGTACTTATACAAAATGGCCAATGCAATTTCGAATGGTGTTGTTCCTGCGGATTTATCTCACAATAAACCAGGACCAATAGCACATTCACGTTGGCTCACCAAGCCGAATAGATTGTTGCGGTTGTATGTGTCAACTGAAAATCTATCAAGGAATTTGAAAATTTTGGCAACATACATAATGAAAGTGTATGTGCCGATGTACTTCAACATCAAGTACTATAATTCGGTGGTCTTCGG
>OZ022263.1:146393747-146408747 GCA_963978885.1 Nemotelus pantherinus
AGAAGCTAGATATATTGAATTTTGTGACAAATATCGATATTTCGAGGGTAATCTGCCCTCTTCTTCAGTGTCTATCAGTCTAATCTTAATCTAACTTATGTATGCTACTTATGGAGCTTACTTTTAAAGTATTGACTTATACTAATTACCAACTAATTGTCTATTAATGGACTTTATACTAATTACCAACTAATTGCCTATTAATTACATTATTATCCATATTAATTAAATTATCCTCCTCACTATGAAATGAATGTTCAAATTAGCCTGAACAGTGGTGATGCACAGTTTCCTTGGTCTGTGTTTAGTCTTCTATGCATAGGGGTTTTCCATATGTGCAGACTTTCGTACGCATCCAGTTTTCGCACCTGCTGTACCTCCTTGATCACCTCCACGTTGTCCCAAGTTATGTTGTGATCCTCCTCCAATATGTGCTTTGCTACTGCTGAACGTACTAATGTTGTATTCTTTTTCCTCGCTGAAGCTGCTTCTCGTTTATGTTCCGTTAGTCTAACACCAACTAACCGTTTCGTTTGCCCGATGTATATTTTTTCGCATTCTGGGCAGGTAATTTTATAGACTCCACATTTTTCCTTTTTATCCTTTTTGTCTTTGACGTGACATAGTATAGTACCTAATTTTTTAGTTTTACTGGTTGGAACTGCTTTAATATCAAAGCGTTCAAGAAGTACCCGAACTTTTTTGAATACTGATGAATAAATAATTGGAACTCTTATGGTCGTTTCTTGTTTTTCCTGCGTAAAAAGCGTCGTTAAAAGATCACGCTGTATTCTATACTTTTTCTTTTTGACACGATTTCCAATTATCCTCTCGTCAAATCCATTTTTTCTCGCCGTATCTTCAATATATTTAACTTCTGAGTTAAAACTATCCTGATCCATGGGCACAGTTAATAGCCGGTGAATCATGGAATTAAAGGGGGCCATTTTTTGGGAATGCCAATGATCAGACGTGGATGGTGTTGTCCTCTGAGTGTGTGTGGGCTTCCGGTAGATATTGAAACTAAGAAGACCTTCTTTCCTTATGACCATTAAATCCAAGAAGGGTAGTTTCTCATTCTTTTCGATTTCCATTGAAAATTGGATGTCCTTATGTGCTTGGTTCAACTTCTCCAACGTTTCTCAAGCATCTTTTTTAACTATAGCTAGAATATCGTCTACATATCTCAGCCAAACCGCGGAAGCGAACCTTCTTCATAAAGTTTCTTCTCTAGTCTATCCATAAATATTTCACTCATAAGTGGGGATAAAGGATTTCCCATTGCTACACCTTTCATCGCTTTGAAGTCTTTCCCCCTGAAAGTCAAATAACTTTCATTCATGCAAACCGTAGCGAGTTTCAAAAAGTCTTTAGCCCTCTTCCTCCCCTCCGGTGTGCTATTCTTCTCTAATAGCCAGTCCTCAAAGAACGTGAGTGCTTGTTTTACTGGCACGCTTGGGAACAGAGCCTTGACATCAAATGATACAACTAGCTCATCTTCCCCTATTGTTGCCACTCTTCCAAGCCGCTCTATTACCTCGTCTCGATTCTTAACTGTTCTATCGCTAATCTTCCCTAAGGCCCTACACTCGTCTACAATCCATTTTGCGATTCTCCTTGTTGGAGCGCTTGTAGCGGTGACAATTTCCCTAAGTTCACTTCCTTCCTTATGTATCTTTGGAAGGCACCTAATTCTTGGCAATGACGGGTTTGAGACCCGCAGCTTGTTCACCTCTCCAATCGTCCCTTTGCACTCTTTCAAGACTCTTTCAACTCGTTTGATAGAGTCTGGTAAGGGATCTTTCCTAAGCTCATGGTAATCCCCGTTGTTGAGTTTTTCCATAACTAATCGGTCATATTCGTCTTTGTCCATTACGACCACGGAATTTCCTTTGTCAGCTTTGGTATAAAAGACCGGTTTAGCAGCCAACTCTCTGAGCACTCTTTGTGCATTCCCAGTGTTCCCCCTCTTACGATTTTCCCTCCTGATGAGTTTAGCCACATTGCCTCTAATCTGTGCTTTCTCCCCTTCGGGCAGGATTTTAACCGCTGCTTCGATGTCTACTACCAAGTCTGCTTCGATGTCTACTACCAATACAACTACTTTTAGCCCTTTAAATTCTGATTCAGTAATTTTTTTTAACGAAATTCACAGTAGCTGAATCTTTTTCTTAGCCTCCAACCCACGTTTAGTAGAAATTTTGTTGAAAGATTCGGTTGGAGAAGCCAGCTTTGGTAATTTTGGTGTCTGAAATTTTGGAAATTCGCTGAGAAAAATAAAGCCCTTTGCCCTATAGCTTCCAATGCAGTCTTGGAATCAGAACAAAATTCATATGGCAAGTTGAACTTATAGTAGACAATACTCAGCAGAACTTTAGTTGGAAAAACAATGATAGGGTTGCGAACTATGGTTGTTTTTGGAATTTTTTTTTGGCATATCTTTAGTAAGCGATTTTATCATAGAATTTTCAAATAGAGATGATCTTGTAGTGAAAATAAACACTAAATATAAAGACTAGTTGAATATAAGCATAGCACCGCATATGCTGATAATGAGCCAATTAACAGATGCTGCGAAATATTCGACAGAATGAGCCAACACTTTTCGCACTTGTCCTTAAAAAATAGAGTTTTCAAGGCTCTCTTATCCTACCCTCCCTTGTCTACCGGCCTAGTATCCCCTTATGACTCCGGAATATATTTATAATTGATTAATTAATTATTTAATTATTGAATTTCGTTTTGCGTTTTGCGTGTTTAATATTGTGACCTACATTTAATTAAGCTTTATGCATTTATTTATCGTATCTTTATTTATTTATATTGTATTTGTTTGTATTTTATAACTTTTTTATATATGAAACTCGTATAAACTATACCTTATTAAACTCGTTTCGCCGGAAATTCACATTTCTTTATATTTATATATATATATATATATATATATATATATATATATATATATATATATATATATATATATATATATATATATATATATATATATATATATATATGTACATACATATATACATATTTATATATATATATATATATATATATATATATATATACATATATAAATATATACATATATATATATATATATATATATATATATATATATATATATATATATATAAATATAAAGAAATGTGAATTTCCGGCGAAACGAGTTTAATAAGGTATAGTTTATACGAGTTTCATATATAAAAAAGTTATAAAATACAAACAAATACAATATAAATAAATAAAGATACGATAAATAAATGCATAAAGCTTAATTAAATGTAGGTCACAATATTAAACACGCAAAACGCAAAACGAAATTCAATAATTAAATAATTAATTAATCAATTATAAATATATTCCGGAGTCTTAAGGGGATACTAGGCCGGTAGACAAGGGAGGGTAGGATAAGAGAGCCTTGAAAACTCTATTTTTTAAGGACAAGTGCGAAAAGTGTTGGCTATCTATCAGCATAATGATTAACGGAGACAATCTCTGGAGTGGCCGATCCGATGAGCTGAAATTTTCGTAAAACGTACATGTATATAGTAGGTAGGTCCATGACTTGCTAAAATTCAGATATCCTTAACCTTTTGGCAGCGGCGAGCGTTTTAGTGAATTTTGAGGTTCTCCTTTATTTCCAAGCAGTGTAAATCTTTGTTGCAATAAATGCTTGGGAACGAAAAATTATTATGTTCTAAGCTTGTCTATGTTAAAAATTTGGATGTTTTGAGCCGCGTGTCGGTGCAGCGAGCATAAAAAAAGGCAAAGATTTTTTTTCAAATTTTAATTTGTCATTACTTCTGACAAAAACATTGGATCATCGTGAAATTCGCAGAGCATATTGATGTTGAGCAAGATTTAACAAACATGGAATTTTAAGATATTGCGAGTAACTATAGCTTCAGCAGGCTCCTTCAAAAAAATAATTCAAATCATTTACCTTCCTGAAAAATTTTTGATTTTTGACACAAAATTCAAATCATTGATAAACCTCAACCTTTGTGCATTATGTCAAATTAAAATTTTGAAAATTCCGATTTGCAAGAACGGCAACCCATCACAAAATAACCTCTATTTTCAGCACTCGAAAGTTCTGTTCACGAGAACTGAAGACCATATTATTCGATCATAATAAAATTTACACGATGTGTTGGTATTGACTAGGACCAGGTTTGATAGAAGTCATTTTGAAATGCGGGCAACCCTGTGGCAGTGGAAAATCACTGAGAAAAAAACCGGATTTGGCCTTTAACTTCCGATTCAGCCATCAGATTTTAACGAGATTCACACAGTACTTCGACTTTATTACTAATGTTCGAAGAACAATAGTATTAAACTCGTTTCGCCGAAAATTCATATTTCTTTATATATATATATACATATATATCAGCAAAATGATTAAGGGAGATAATCTCTGGAGTGGCCGATCTGATTGAGCTGAAATTTTCGGAGAACGTAGGTGTATATAGTAGGTAGGTCCACAACTTTCTCAAATTCAGATATTCTAAACCTTTTGGCGGCGGCGAGCGTTTTAGTGAATTTTGAGGAACTCCTATATTTCCAAGCAGTGTAAATTTTTGTTAAAGAAAAGTATTGGGAATGAAAATTTATTATGTTCGTAGCTTGTTTATGATAAATAATCGGAAATTTTGAGCCGTGTGTGGGTGCAGAGTGCCTAAAAGTAGGCAAGGATTTTTTTTCAAATTTTGATTTGTCATTACTTGTAAGAAAAACAATGGATCATCATGAAAATTACAGAGCGTATTGATGTTGACTAAAATTTAGCACGTAGAGATTTTCAGCATAAAGCGGGTAACCCTGTAGCTGTGGCAGGGTGCTGAAAAAAAATCCTTCAAATCATTGACCTTCCTGAAAAATTTTTGATTTTGGACAAAAAATTAAAATCTTTGATAAATTTTATCCTTTGTCCTTCATCTCAAGATAAAATTTTCAAAACTCCGTTTTGCACAAGAACGGCAACCCATCACCAAATTACCTCTATTTTCAGCACTCAAAAGTTCTGTTCACGAGAACTGACGACCGGATAATCCGATCATAATCAAATTTACAGGATATGTTGGTATTATCTAGGACCAGGTCTGATAGAAGCTATTTTGAAAAGCGGGCAACCCTGTGGCAGTGGTGCCATCTTGAAAAATAGGTGAGAAAAAAAACTGGTTTTAGGCCTATAACTTCCGATTCAGCCATCAGATTTGGACAAGATTCATACAGTACTTGGATCTTACCTTAGATAACATTTGATAAAAATTTGGTTGAAAAATTAGCATAGAGTTGCCAGCTATGGTGATTTTTGTCTCCTAAATCTTGCAACTTTGCTCAGCAAAATAAAGCTTTTTTCCCTATAACTTCCAGTCCAGTGCAGAAATCAAAACGAAGATCACGCAGTAAATGGACCTTAATGTGAACCAAATGTCGTAGAAATTTCGCACCAAAAGCATGAAAGGACTGCCAGCTATGACCATTTTTGTAATTTTGTGAAATTTCTTTACTGAGCGATTATGTCATTAGATTTGCAAATGGAAATGATCCTGCAATGATAATTAACCACAAATATTAACGCTTTAAAAATTTGAAAAGTTTTGAGGGTGGTAACCCTAAAATTCTTTTCACCCGTACAACTTCCAGCGCAGTGATTCAATCGAAACGAAATTTACTGGTTGGGTTTAACTTAACGTAAAGCAGATTTGGTATGTATTTTGCTTTGCTGCTGACACAGACTAACCAGCATTAGACATTTCCGTAAATATTGCACCAACAAATGCTTCAAATTACGTTCTCATATGCAAAGCATTTGCAATAAAAATAAGGAATCAATTTTTAAATTTTCCGAGTTTTGAACGTTTTTCGGATGGTAGCCTCAAACAACGTTTAACCGCTGAAACTTTCGCTGAAATCCTGCGATGAGAACGAAATTTAAAGGATAAGTTGATTTGAGTAAGAGCTTGTTATGGTAAACTTATTACTGCTTCGTTCGGAAAGTGTTGCCAGCACTGAACATTTACATCATTTGTGTTATTGTTGAGTTTTGTTGCTTTGGATAAGGAATGGTTGATATGATTCTACAAAACAGTGTATTACGTCTTTCCACACTTTTTTGTCACTCAAAGACAATTTCTTCGAAAATTAGTTTTCTAGCGGTTCAGGTGCGCTAGAGTTTTTTTTTATTAATATTTGGTGTTTTGGCTGACAAATTTGAATAGAGTTGCCAGCTATGGTGATTTTTCCCTTCTAAATCTTGCAAATTTTCTCAGCAAAATAAAGCTTTTTTCCTTATAACTTCCGATCTAGTGCTGAAATCAAAATGAACTTCACGCAGTAAATGGACTTTTATATGAACCAAATGTCGTAGGAATTTTGTAGAAAAAACATAAAACGGCTGCCAGCTATGATCATTTTTGTAATTTTGTGGAATTTCTTTACTGAGCGATAATGCTATTAGATTTGCAAATGGCAACGATCCTTTAATGAAAATTAGCAGCAAATATTAACGCTTTAAAAATTTGAAAAGTTTTGAGGGTGGTTACCCTTGAATTCTTTTCACCCGTATAACTTATAATATAACAGCGCAGTGATTCAATCGAAACGAAATTTATTGGTTGGGTTTAACTTAACGTGAAGCAGATTTGGTACATATTTTGTTTTGCTGCTAACACAGGGTACCCAGCATTGGCCATTTTCGTAAATATTGCAACAACAGATGCTTCAAATTACGCACTCATATTCAAAGCATTTGCAATAAAAATAAGAAGCCAATTTCTAAATTTTCCGAGTTTTGAACATTTTTCTAATGGCAGCATCAAACAAAGTTTAACCACTGAAGCTTTCGATGAAATCATCCGATGAGAACGAAATTCAAAGAAAAAGTTGATTTAAGTGAGCTTGATTTGAGCTTGTTATGGTAAACTTATTGCTGCTTCGTTGGGAAAGTGCTGCCAGCACTGAACATTTTCATCATTTGTGTTATAGTTGAGTTTTGTTGTTTTGGATAAGGAATGGTTGATATGATTCTACAAAAAAGTGTATTACGTCTTTCCACATTTTTTTGTCACTCCAAGACAATTTCTTCGAAAATTAGTTTTCTAGCAGTTCTGATGCGCTAGACTTTTTAAATCTGTTTTCAATTTGGTTTAGTTTCTATTGATTTTTTATATTTATTTCATTTATAAATAATATTATTATATCTTGTTCGGTAAATAAATATACAAATAAATAAATAAATAAATAAAAAAAAAGCTTAGGGTCTATTATTACTAAGAGTGTATAAGTCATTAGTAGAAAAATAGCTAGTGGTTCAATACACTCTCAAAGTCTCCACAAATCCTCTACTATTCTTCGAACATAAGTGTTTCTAGCAGCTTTGATGCTTAAGGGTTTTTTCATGTTAAAAATTAATGAAAAAAATTGTGCAGTTTATACATCCATTTACAATTATGGTTGCCGGTCCCTCTGGATGTGAGAAGAAGATTTTTATAGAAACACTTCTTACAAATGACTCTATGATTAGGGATTCCAATCCCGAACCATTTTTTCAATCCCGGGATTACGGGATTGAAAAATCTCAAATCCCGGGATCCCGGAATTCGAGGTTCAAAATATAACACAACAAAATAAGTCAAGTTTTTAATAAACAGATTATATTATGTGCCATCATTTCAAAACTACAGCAATAAGTAAGCTGAAAACTGTATAAAAAATATGTTACTGAAAAATTACTAATTTATTTCTATCATGCAAATAAAAACAATAATTTTAATTATCCGAGACGTTGACAGTATGAAAGCAAATATTTAAAATTACAGCTATTACAAATTACAACCACAAATCACGACAAAAAATCACAACAATAAATAACAACTCTTAACATATAAAATATTCAACACATAAAAATTCTGCCAAAGTTCATTGGTGTTTCCGGAAGTCAATGTTACTTCCGGAAATACAATAGCAAAGTATCCAAAGTATCGTCTCCAAGCTTGCTTCTAAATTTATTCCTGATGTTGGACGACGCGGAAACGGTCGATAAATATTGGTAAGCCTGCTCCAAACTATGCGAGTGCCACCACTTTCGAAAAGTTTCATTTCTTTTGCAATGGTTTTAATTAGATTAGTTTCTTGCGGCATTTCATGATTGATTATTTTCATACTTTTGCAGCTCTTCTTGTAGCATCAATTGACGACTACCTTGTTCTGATTCAATATGGGTATATCTACTGGGTTCTCCTCATTTCTTTGGCTAGCAAGCAAAGGGTTGCTGCCTACTTTTCGCATTTCATTTGACCCATCAGTTACGATGGTAACAATGTATTTTCCTAGAAAAACATCAAACTCAGCGAAACGCTCTTTTAATATATTTAGGTAGTTTGCAACTGTCATTGATATCCTTATTCACACCAAGCTCCAGTAATAATTCACTAAGTAGATGTTAATATTTATGTAGCGCCTATTTGTTGTCAAGGTCCACTCATCAAACGTCAAACTGAACCGTTCACCTGAGATTCTAGCCTGTCTTATCTCATTTTTTATTATTTTTTTTATCCTGCTTGCATAGCCCACAGCCTTTTTTTGATTGTTATTGAGGATTTTGGTAAATCTGTGTATGCATTCGCAAGTATTAATTTCCTCAAATCATTCGAAGTAACGAATGCACTAAATGCGAAACAGTCCATACTTATTTATTTACAAACCCCTTTGTATTCTCTTGTTAACTGTTACATCGGTTTGTTTTGCTCTATTCTTTACGCATTTTGATGAGAACCTGCATGCTAATTGCTTTCTCATAAATATGGATTCTATTTGCTCTTTTTGAGTCTCGCCGTACTTTGATTGCCGATTATGCTTGACTCCCGGTCCCGGAATCCAGGCCAATTTCTGATCCCGAAAATCCCGGGATTGGAACTCGTCAATCCCGGGATATTCGGGACGAGAAATTAGCCAGGATCCCGGGATTAGATTCGCTATCTATGATACAGCCGCTGGTAAAGAAGGTTATTTGGTGTAATGCTGAGACTCAAGCTATTCCAACAAATGTAGGTTTGAAGAATATCGAACATTCAAGTACGATTCCAAGAGAGTTTGTGAACATTGCAAATGAGCCAACACTTATCGTTTTTGACGATATGATGCTAAATGCATTTTCAAAACAAGTTTGCAAACTTGTTACCAATGGATCACATCATAAACATTTTTCGGTGTGTTGTGAATACTAAAATGTAAACAAACACAAATGTCATTACATATTAAAAATATTCACTTTGTGACTTTAGCGCCACTTTAAGAAAGTGGTGAGCTCTAAAATTAGATTTGACTTAGCGAAGACTCAAACAAGTACACTTAACGTTAAAAATAACACCGAAAACCAAATCCATACATTTTAGTACATATATTTATCACTTAGCAATTGAACGAAAATGTTACTATTTAAGATCAGACATTAGACAATAAAGTTAGTCTTTCTTGGTAAGCCAAACTGGTCGGCAACCAAAAAGACATTTCAAATAAACATCGTCGTTTATTTTACTTTGTCTCGAATATATCTCAGCTGACGCTAGTAGGGGCGGTTGAATTCGCTACGCTGAAGCTGAGATTACTCTGAGAGGACAATTTTTAAATCATATCTAAAATTATTTCTGAATATTGCCAAGCGTTTTGGTAGTCTTTATTGACGGTTGTCACGTACCAAACACAGAGGCACAAACTGCGCTTAGTGCCCCATTTCATGGCGATCCTGTAATAAACGATCCTGCGAACGATAAATTTTGGATCTATACGTTACAAGTTACGTATAACTTAAGAAAACATATCTAAACCATTGGCTAAACACGACTACGTAACGTCCATAGCAGTTAAACGATTTTACCGATAGATGTCTAGTAACTCACGTTCCTGTGAATTATGGTATTACATTTTTCGAGCACCTGCTGAATTGCAGCACAACAAAATTTTGCAATAGGATACTTGCAAATTATGGGAAAGACAATTCTGCAGCCTACATTCCAGTGAATCAGAGTCCTGCACTTTTTGAGCGGCATCAACTTAAGCACCTTGGAGTCCGATAACATTATGCGATTCGACAAGAACAACATCTGTGTATTTTTATTGAAAATTTCAAGAAATGCAGATTTCGAGAACGAGAAAGACTACGAATCTTGGACGACTACTGAAATTATAAATAAGCATAATGAAAAATTGAATTTAAGTTATAGTTAAAATATAACAAAACCTTCAAAGTAAGCAATATGACGTTGCAAATAATATGGAAAGTAGAAATTATGATGAATACGAAAATACGAATTAAAAATAAAATATTTAAGACGTAAACCAACGCAAATTATTAAAGCAATAATAATGAAAATGAAAACAAATTCATGTATTTTTATTATATTATTTATTATGTATTATATTATTCATGTAAGATAAAGCCACAAATAATCTGTTTTCAATAGAAAGCAAATTTAATGAAATTAAACAGATTTTACGAAAATAATAATATGGCTTCTCGTAGACTAATAAAAGAATCTAAATTAGTTTAATTAATTGGCAAAAAGCATAATGGAGGTACAAAGAAAATTTCATATGGTCTTTAGTATGAGGAGGTAAAATACATTTGTTTTTTTTAAATGAGCCGTGACAACAAGAGGAAAAATATTTCTAAACAAAATATGAAGCAAACGAGTTATTTTTTTCTGAAAATTGAGTCAATTGAAACATAGCAAGATGAGTAACTTCGATATTGAGATTGCATTAGAGTGCATACCAATTTTTACTGGCAATCCTGAAGAGCTTGAAGCATTTTTAACAATAGTCAATTTAATAAATGAGAACCTTAATGAAGACGGGAAGAACAAATTACTGAAATTTACGAAAAATTTAAAATTAGGAATAGTAGTTAAAACACAACTGTTACCATTGGATATAAATAACTACGTGGAATTAGAAAGAGCTCTAACAAATAGATATACAATTAAGAAAAGTCAGCAACAAATTCATACACAACTATCCGAATTACGCCAGCGCGGAACAGCTGAGAAGTATGGCGATAAACTATCTGAGCTCATGAACGAATTGAGTGATATACAAATTAATAGCTTAGGCCAGAATCCATCTTTAGCAGAAAAAGTAGCAATACGAAAGTCAAATGACTCGTACGCACTCACCATTTTTAAAAATGGTTTAGACGAATCACTCAAACCTACAATTTTTGCTGCACAGCCCAAAGCATTTGCAGAAGCAATTCAAATAGCGATTGAATTAGAATCAAACATAAATATAACAGAAAATATTATGCTTGTAAATAGGAAAAACAATATACATCAAAAATTGAATAATAATTATAGCAACTGCCCAAGCAATAGCAACTGTCAGAGAAACTACTATAGCACATATAGGAACCGTAATAGTTATAGTCAAAACCAAAGCAATAATTATAGAAATAACAACAGGAATAATGGAAACAACTATAATTCCCGAAACAATAATTGCAGAAATTATTACAGAAATAACAATAATCCAGAAACGATTGAGAAAAATACTGTAAACCAGAGAAATGAAAATACTAAGAAAGAAATTGCATCTGAAACTTACATAGAACATTCAATAATACAAGAAAAAAGCATAAAGCACATCGAAGTACTAAATACAAATTAAGTAGATGCATTGATCAATAATATTAAAAAAAAAACTGAGTCATTGGAAAAATATCGATCAGTCGAAGTCGAGAGACCAATAAACGAAAGATTTAACGATAAACGAATAGTCAAAAATGTAATAAAAAGCATTAAAATGAATCAATTGAGTACAGAGGCATTGGCAAATATTAAACCAACACAGAAAAACGATACCAATGACAACAAAGTATTAACATGTAGAAGGCAAATAGTCAAAAACCAAAATAATACAAGGCAGTACAAAAATACAAGAAAACCTGAAAAAGCGCATAATCTAATCCACAATAAAACCAAAACACGACATGAAGCCTAAAGAAGCCTTCCTTTGTAACAGCGATTCGAACGCTGATATAGAAAATTTGATGAAATCAAAATTCGACACAGAGAATATTTCAAGAGTGATAATGGAAAATAATAAAATCACAGTTAGATGCAGTGATAATCCATCAAAATTAGTTTTGCCATTGGAGAAGCTGACATCACAAATAACTGAAAAGAATATATCAAATGTGTGCCGAAACAAGAGCCACAAAATTCCAAACACATCTAATATAGAGAAATTCAAAAACATGTTCAGAAGAAAGCTACAAAAAATTCAAATACAAAACGAACCGATGAAAATAATCATCTACAAAACACCTAAAAGAATAATTGAAAGCTTCATTCAATTTAATTACATTAATGAACTACAAATCAAGCTGAGAAACAGCATTAATTTCATGCAGAATATGAAAGAATAAATCAAAGAAAAGAATAAAACTAACTCAGAAATTGAAATAAACTTTTGAACTTTAAAGTAAATCATTTATTATTTTACATAGTTTATCGAAGATACTTTTCGAAACCAAAGAAAAAACTTTTCGAAATCATTGATTAAAGCCATATAATTAAAGTACCACAAATATGAAAATATTATACAAAAATAAACACAATAAAAACGTATTTATACATAAGTATTGTAACTACCTTGTTATTTAATACATTATTGAAGAAAATCTTCATACATGCTTCCATTAATTAGCATTTATGAAAATTATTATTTTTTTACAAGAAGAAATACTAAATTACAAAAATAACATAAAAAAAGCTTTGAGAAGAAAATCACACATACATATATTATAAGTTGAAACTAAAAGAAATTAAGCTATTTATGTGCATAAACAAAAATATTAATGAACAAAATTGTAATCGAAATTGTGAAAGTATGGATGGATCAGTATTCAAAAAATTTCCTTTCTACAGAAATGAAATTTTTTTTCCCAAAGGAAGAGGGTGTTGTGAATACTAAAATGTAAACAAACACAAATGTCATTACATATTAAAAATATTCACTTTGTGACTTTAGCGCCACTTTAAGAAAGTGGTGAGCTCTAAAATTAGATTTGACTTAGCGAAAACTCAAACAAGTACACTTAACGTTAAAAATAACACCGAAAACCAAATCCATACATTTTAGTACATATATTTATCACTTAGCAATTGAACGAAAATGTTACTATTTAAGATCAGACATTAGACAATAAAGTTAGTCTTTCTTGGTAAGCCAAACTGGTCGGCAACCAAAAAGACATTTCAAATAAACATCGTCGTTTATTTTACTTTGTCTCGAATATATCTCAGCTGACGCTAGTAGGGGCGGTTGAATTCGCTACGCTGAAGCTGAGATTATTCTGAGAGGACAATTTTTAAATCATATCTAAAATTATTTCTGAATATTGCCAAGCGTTTTGGTAGTCTTTATTGACGGTTGTCACGTACCAAACACAGAGGTACAAACTGCGCTTAGTGCCCCATTTCAGGTGATAGTGGTAACTTAAAATGTATTTCATTTTGCCGCGACACATAGCTTAAGGGGTTACACCACAGTAGAGAGCGAAAATTTAACGTTTTTCTGCGATTTTTTTTTAAGTGGAAGAAAAAGTAAAAAAATTATTCTCTTGAAAGATGTTGGTTAAGCATGTTTTGAAGTTTTTTGAAAAAATTGGTTAATTAAAAAATATTACAAAATGGCTGCCCAACAGCCGTTTCTGTGGAACGGTTTTTTTGGAGGGGCTCCGCGGCACGCAGTAGAAGTGCACCAAAAATTAATCTGGAACAAAATAAAAAATTTTTTCTTAAAGAACATTAGTATAGCTAGAGAAATACGTAGGGGATTTTGAAAATATTTATTTTTGTAAATTGGCGAGCATTTGAAAGAAAAAGTGTGTTTTCCTTCAAAAAAATCCGGCACTTATTTGTAGCTAAAAAGTCGAGGTATTTACTTATTAAAAATCGGCTACGTATTTCTACATGGAATGTTGTTTTAAAGACGTGATATTAATTTGGAGTGAAAAAAATAGAAAATTTTTTGAGTTATGCTGCGTGCCGATTGGAAAAAACGTGTTTCGAGAAAAACGCGTTTAAAGTTTTGATTCGTGTTTCAAGTATGATAAAATAAAAAATTTTGATCATTTAATTTTTTTTACCTTCAATCAATAACCAAATTTACTTTATACATCGATAACGTCAGAATCCACTTTCAATTTTTTTGCCAAAGCGCTGACACCGGCCGAATCTTCCTCCGCCTTATATCTGTTCAACGGTCGTCGTTTCGTCACATTGGTCCGTCGCCGCGTCTTATACGATATTTTTGAGCTTTTAAGGCTTGCATACACTTTCTTTTCACTCATTGTAACTCACATAAATGTAAAAGCTACAAATAACGTGTGAGAAGTTAGCACTGCAAAAAAATCGTAATTCGAATAACTTCCACGAAAAATTTACGTCTTCTCTCAACATCAAAGGACACTGTACTACTGAACTTCGTGTTCAACATGCTTGAAAATGTTTCTAACGACTTATATTAGTGTATTAGAGAAGTTGGAAATCGTATGATAAGACATAATGCTGTACCCAATGAGCAGGTGTCGTATCTATCGCAGGTAGTCATTTTCGAGCAGTCGGGAAGAGTCGAAAAAGTGCTCGAAATTTCTTTGAAAACGATTTCCAGCAGGTATGAAACCGTTTGCCTCTTATTCTAGAGGTTTCAAAGGATTTTTTAAGCCAATAAAAAGAAAATCAATTTTCTGAAATTTCTACTGTGGTGTAACCAATTAATTGTAAATATCTGGTATGCTTCAAGAATCCGAGTGAAAGTCAATCACCCATATTATGAGTGTCGAGTCGATGTCGATTATATCGACATCGACTGCATATCGACAGATATGGTATTGCGAGTGTCGAGTCGATGTCGATAATATCGACAGTTTTGTCGATTGCAATTTGCTTTGCGACGTTACATCGACAGGTAGTTGAATATATGCAA
>OZ022263.1:146413747-146451247 GCA_963978885.1 Nemotelus pantherinus
TCCCATCATAGAAACTCTTCGCCATTAACCTTTTTTCCCGCATTTGATTGTACCCTTTCTGCTTTTTTAACTAATCCCTTAGAAGTCGAACCGTTAACGTTGTCTCTCGACGCAAGCACTAGCTTCGATGCTGACGGCATTCTAAATTCTTTCACCAAATCAGTTTCATCATCTTTGGGTGTTCCTCTGTCAATAATTTTTAGCCTCTGCGTCTCAACCGGGACCTTTCCATTCCTTTGGAAATCCGCCAACATATTTTCCATTCATAGAGCTGGTGATATTTTTTCCATCTGTAATCACAGTCCCATATCACTTAAGTCTGTTTTATTAAGCTCCTCAAAAGGGTCGTTTACAATAGACTATAACCTTTCATCCAGTCCCTGCTGGCCAGTGAACAGCATGGATTTATCAAAGGTAAGTCAACGATTACAAACCTATTGTTTTTGAAAAAAACCGTTGCTTCCACAATCGATCAGCGAAAGCAAGTAGATGTCCTCTATACCGACTTTGCCAAGGCCTTCGATTCTGTGAACCATGATATTCTTCTGTCAAAGTTAGCAGAGTTTGGTCTGTCCGGTGCCCTTTTTTGTTGGTTTGCCTCCAACGTTTGTGATCACTCTTGTGTTGTTACTGCTAACTCTTGCTCCTCTACACTTTTTTCCCTACCTAAGGAGTTTCGCAAGGATCCATTCTTGGATTTTTATTGTTCCTTTTGTTTATTAACGATCTTCCTTCCCTCTTTAACCCAATTTTCTTTCTGTACGCTGATGATCTTAAAATTTTCAGAGTGATTGAATCTGCTAGTGATTGTACCATATTGCAAAGCAATTTGGACGCTTGGCTAACTGGTGCACTGCTAATTCCATCTCTTTCAATGTTGTGAAGTGTCATCAAATGTCTTTCACCCACAAAACATACCCTTTGCTCTTTTTCTTCTGTATCGTTGGCTCTTCTCTAAATGCTGTTTCTAGTATCAAGGACCTTGGCGTGATTTTTGATTCCAGATTGAAGTACAACTTACATATGCTACACATCACTGCCAAGGCTTCTCGTCTTTCTGGCTTCATCATCAGATCCTCTAAACGTTTTGTTAATCTTTCCACTTCTCTATATCTGTTTTTACTAATAATCGAAGAAAATTAGTATTAAAATCGATTCGGCCAAAAATCAATATTTCCATAGATATATATATATATATATATATATATATATATATATATATATATATATATATATATATATGTATATATATATATATGTATGTATATATATATATATATATATATATGTATATATATATATATATATATATACATATATATATATATATATATATATATATATATATATATATATATATATATATATATATATATATATATATATATATATATATATATTTATATATAAATATATATATATATATATATATATATATATATATATATATATATATATATACAAATATATATGTATATATCTATATATATATATAAAATAATATATATATATATATATTTATATATAAATATATATATATATATATATATATATATATATATATATATATATATATATATATATATATATATACAAATATATATGTATATATCTATATATATATATATATATATATATATATATATATATATATATATATATATATATATATATATATATATATATATATATAAAATAAAGCTTTTTTCCTTATAACTTCCGATCCAGTGCTGAAATCAAAACGAAGTTCACGCAGTAAATGAACTTTTATATGAACCAAATGTCGTCGGAATTTCGTAGAAAAATCATTAAAGGGCTGCCAGCTATGATCATTTTTGTAATTTTGTGGAATTTCTTTACTGAGCGATAATGATATTAGATTTGCAAATGGCAATGATCCTGCATTGAAAATTAACAACAAATATTAACGCTTTAAAAATTTGAAAAGTTTTGAGGGTGGTTACCCTAAAATTCTTTTAACTTCCAGTGCAGTGATTCAATCGAAACGAAATTTATTGGTTGGGTTTAACTTAACTTGAAGCAGATTTGGTTTATATTTTGCTTTGCTGCTAATACAGGGTACCCAGCATTGGCGATTTTCGTAAATATTGCAACAACAGATGCTTCAAATTACATACTCATATTCAAAGCATTTGCAATAAAAATAAGAAACTAATTTCTAAATTCGCCGAATTTTGAACATTTTTCTAATGGCAGCCTCAAACAAACTTTAACCGCTGAAGCTTTCGATGAAATCCTCCGATGAGAGCGAAATTCAAAGAATAATTTGATTTAATCATGAGATTGTTATGGTAAACTTATTGCTGCTTCGTTGGGAAATTGTTGCCAGCACTGAACATTTTCATCATTTGTGTTGTAGTTGAGTTTTGTTGTTTTGGATATAGAATGGTTGATATGATTCTACAAAAAAAGTGTATTACGTCTTTCCACATTTTTTTGTCACTCAAAGACAATTTCTTCGAAAACTAGTTTTCTAGCGGTTCTGACGCGCTAGACTTTTCTATTAGTCGCTCATGCTGTCGAACAGGATGTTTTCTGATGGGGTGATCAATTTTGTTTTGATTAGTATCCAACCGAGAGGGTCTAAATATAGAGTGCCTAGGAAGTTTCTGCATTTCCACGTCCCCGATACTTTCAGAATCCTTTTCACCTTTTTCCATTTTAAAGACGTAAGGTCGCTCATAATCAAGATTGTTTATCTCATCTTGAACGTTTTCTACTTCATCAAAATTCATACCAGCAGGTCCTGTGTTTGTGGTATGTATTTATTTATTTATTTGTTTGTTGTCTTTATCAACTGAATTAATCCATTTATAGATAAGACAGAAGAAAAAAAATACATACATAAATATTTATAAGAAAAAGAAAAAGAAATAACATAAGAACTAAGAAAATTAATAAATTTTGAATGGAATAATAATACAAGAAAAAAGAATAGAAGCTAATCGACCGAAAAAGAAATTGTTTATATAGCGAGCAGATTATTTTATCTGCCCGCAAGTAGCCGAATACAATATCCGTCTACTTCTCTTGAAAGCTGGCCGAATACAAAATCCGTCCTGCTAGGGAATGGTACTTCGATACAATATCGACGCACCAGGGTAAAATCAAATAAAACGCAATCGTTCTGATTGATGTTTAAAACCCAAGAGCATTTATTTCTCACATTAATCGTCTTTTATAGCTAATTGGATTAAACCTAAAATTTCTGATTACAATTGAAATTACTGAGTTCATACAAAAAAATTGTAATTGTCAGCTACAATTGCTTATTATTCACGTCGTGTATACCTGCGTAGGTCAATGATGTGGGTCAGCATTTTTTCATTAATTCTATTATTTGCGATGGGTTATTGCCGCTTGAATCATTGACCTATGCATGCACGTTTACGGTAATATGCGCTCGTAGGCGTAGGCGCTCGTAGGCGTAGCTGCAAGGGTCCGGACCGGAGCACCAGCTGCTGGAAGTGTGGACAGGTTGGGCACGGGGCAGCAGACTGCTCTGCGCAGGCTCAGTGCATATTATGCACTGAGAAACATGGCGTGAATGACGCCAAGCATCTGATGGGATCGAGTACGTGTCGAGTTTTCAGAGACGCACTCGATGCCAAGAAAAAGCAGGGTAGGACATGAGAGTCCTTCAAGGCAACCTGCAGGGCTGCAGAGCTGCGGACGACCTCCTCACGCAACTAGCCCGCGAACATAAGGCTCAGATCATACTGATCAGCGAGCCTTACAGGGGGAGGAACTCGTCCGCTTGGCTAGCAGATGCTACGGGGTACGCGGCGATCTGGATCGCTGACGGGCAGAGGGCTCGCATCGGCGCCCGCGGCTCAGGCAACGGTCACGTGTGGGTGACATACGGAGAGATCACTTTTGTGAGCTGCTACCTGTCTCCGAATGACTCAATGCAGGAATTCGGAGTCAAACTTAGCTCACTAGAAGACTCTCTCCGCGGCATCGCTGGCAATGTCATCGTAGGGGGTGACTTTAATGCAAGGGCATTGGAGTGGCGTATGCCTACCGAAAACACTCGCGGACGGCGCAGAGTCGAGATGGCATCGAGGTTGGGTTTGTTGGTGTTGAATACGGGTTCGACGCCAACATTCCGAGGGCCCGGTTTTGGCGAATCCATTCCCGATGTTACCATGGCATCGGAGAGACTTGCGGCACTCGTCAGCGATTGGAGGGTGATGGAAGCTTACACTGCAAGTGATCATAACTACATCACCTTCCAAATTGCTGAGAGCAGGCAAAGAAGCCAAGGCTCTTTCTGTAAGTGGCTAGGCTGGAATGCCGCTAAACTTAACAGAGACGAGATGGTCGCATCGCTCGTTTCGAGTTCGGGAGGGGAGCCTCTAACATCTGGGTCCCCAGTGACTCGTGCAGCAGCAGAGGCCGCTGCTGACAGAACCATGGGGTGGATTCGCAGGGCGTGTGAGGCTTCAATGCCCAAACGGAAACCCTTTCGTAGGAGGCAACATGCGTACTGGTGGAACGATGAAATCGCCGAACTGCGACGCATCGCTTTGGCGTGCAGAAGCAGGGCTCAGCGAGCCAGAAATAGGCCGGGAGTGGCAGAGCTATCTGCTGCTCACATTGCGGCAAAGAGGGAGCTGACCAAGGCCATCACAAGTAGTAAACGTGCCAAATGGCAGGCTCTTTGTGAGGAGGTCAATTCAGAGCCGTGGGGAGATGGCTACAAATTGGTCACTCGCGGACTTGGCTGTATGCAATCTAGCACTCTCATGGACGCGATATCCATGGAGCATATCGTTGGTTCGCTGTTCCCGGTGCATCCGCCAAGGATTGATGGGCCCATATTCGTTAACCAGGCGGATGTTCCTCTTTTTACGGACGAGGAGCTGAACAGTGCGGTGTCCAGGATGAAGAACCAGAAGGCCCCAGGGCCTGACGAAGTGCCGGTCGAGGCACTTAAAGTCGTGGCGGAGAGTCAACCGCGTCTATTATTGGATCTGTATAATTCATGTTTAGTCGCAGGGGTCTTCCCGTCGCGGTGGAAAGTGGCTCGGCTAGTACTTGTAGATAAGGGGAAGAGTAACCCGGGCTGCCCATCGGCATACCGCCCGCTGTGCATGCTGGACACTGCTAGGAAGCTTCTCGAAGGGTTACTAAAGCCGCGATTGCTGTCAGCTGTGAGATCAGCCGGTGATCTTTCTTGCAGGCAGCACGGCTTCCGGAAGGGTCATTCGACAATCGATGCCATCTCAGAAGTTGTTGGGGCTGTAGCAAGAGCGGAAGAGGCATGTTACCGGGCCAGACCGGTCGTCTTGCTGGTAACACTTGACGTGCAAAACGCCTTCAACTCGGCGAGGTGGACGGACATCCTTCGGGCCCTTGAAGGGAGGTTCCGTATTCCTGGCTACTTGCTGGCCATGATGCGGGACTACCTCAGGGACCGATGGTTGCTCTATGACACTGAGGACGGAGTCAGAAGGAGGCCTGTCACTTCAGGTGCGGCACAGGGGTCAATCTTAGGACCTGAACTCTGGAACATCATGTACGATGATCTGCTGCGCCTGAAAATGCCTGCGGATGTGTTCCTGGTAGGTTACGCTGATGACGTCGCAGCTGTAATCACTTCTAGATCTGCCGATTTCGCTCAACTTAGACTTAACCAAGTTATGAGAAGGGTGGATCGGTGGATGACTGAGCACGGCCTCCAGCTGGCAGTCTCAAAGACAGAGATTGTCATGTTGACGAAGCGGAGGATACCAACTGTCATACCCATGACGGTTGGCTCCGTCGGGGTCCAGACCAGCAAGTCGGTCAGGTATCTGGGAGTGACACTGGACACCAAGCTGACGTATTGGGATCATATCCGCAGGGCATGTGACAGGGCTCTGGTTGTCGTCACTTCGCTGAGTAGGCTAATGGCCAACGTTGGCGGACCCACTGAGACGAGACGGAGACTGCTGATGGTGACGACCAATTCCATCTTGCTATATGGGGCCGAAATCTGGGGAGATTCGCTTCGAACTAGGAAGTTCCGGAAGCGCATTGCCAGTGTCCAGCGCAGGGGTGCCCTGCGAATCGCGTGTAGCTACCGCACGGTCTCAGAAGAGGCTGTGATGGTTGTATCGGGAGTAATCCCAATCGATCTGCTGGCGCGAGAACGCAAGGAAGGGTACCTCTTTCGCTCAGAGCTGGACAGAACTGAGGCTTTGACGCACGCGCGTACACTGACCCTCCAACTTTGGCAACAACGCTGGAGTGAAAGTGATAAAGGACGCTGGACGGCTAAGCTAATTGGTCTTATTGAGCCTTGGCTTAGCCGGAGCCACGGAGAGGTAAACTTTTACCTTTGTCAATTTTTGACAGGGCACGGTTGCTTGAGGAAATACCTAAACAGAATGGGTAAGGTGGTCACACCGTACTGCCGGTACTGTGTGACTGAGCTCGATGATGCTCAGCACACATTCTTTATGTGCAATCGCTTCGTAAGTTTGAGGCGCACCATTGAGTCCACGATCGGCCTGGTAGCGCCTGAGACGATCGTGGATGCAATGCTGCGAAACGAGGAGAACTGGCGCGCAGTCTCAACGTACGTTGAGAAAGTGCTGCGCATAAAGCGGGAGGAGGGTTGCCTTACCGACCCATGAACTGTGGTAGTTTCTGAAGTCCGTGGTTACCGATGGGTGAGTCAGCACGACCGGGTTGAAGCAGTGCTTAAGCGGGTCCCGACTCGGAACTTCGTGGGCTTGTAGATGGTCCTTTTTTTTAGTGAGTCAAACCTCACATACCTCGTGGTGATAGGTTACCCAGGGATCTGGTATGCAGATTTTTTTTTGCCATCTACACTAGAGAAAAAAAAAATGTGCGCTCGTGCAGCAATTGACACCTTACAGGAAATCGTAGAATTTATTCAATTAACAAGATGTTTCTCGTGGTACTACTTAGCATATAATTTCGATGTTAAGCGTATTTTGCATATATATATATATAGATACATACATTTTCGTATTGACATGAGTAATTACATTAAGACTGGAATTAAGTTTGGAAATTTTGATGATTTGCAAATAAAATTGAATTGAATGAATTTAACATGTATGTATATTTGAGCTTGAATGAATGTATGTATGCATAAGTATGTATGAATTTTAAATGAACTTAAAATTAAGTATGTTTAGGAATTAGAATTATGGTTCAATTTAGATGAAATTGAACATCCTCCCCCGCTTTGATCGATGTCGGTCAACCAATCAATCATCTGGACTTATTGAAATCGTGAAAGCCTTGATAGTTGTTGTTCTGGGTCGTGGAATCGGTGTTGGCGGCCTCGCCGTGAGAGTTGGTTGTTGTTTACATTTCCACAGAAGATATATTAGGACAAGGAGCAACCCAGCCATTCCGCTGTAACCAAGTGTGAAATGATGTATATCAAGTGCTCGACCTCCAGTACGGATATCTTCGTTTTTACGCAGGGTCCTCAGGTCTTCCTTTAGTTTTGCAAGATGGCTTGTAAATGATTCCTGAGAATCCCAGTTGGTCTGATTCAGGATAATGGCTTCGGTGATGTTTCTAGTTGAAACAAACGAAGTGTTGAAATGGCTTGGGAACAGCTTATGAGCCTGAATCATCGCAGATTCTTCCTTCATAATGCAATCTTCACTTAATTGGATGATGCCGGCACCGGTTAAAGTTCTTGATGTGACTATATTGCTGCAAATGATGTTGATTGGAGTTTTCGTATTTACAAAGTAAAGCCAGTGGTTTGGTGCTAGCAGCTGAGTCCATTTTGGTGGTTTCTTCAATCTTGTCACCACGCACATGTCATGTGATGAAATGTGGCTGATGAAGCTCATCTCGCACATGCTGATATCCGCGGTTCGTTGGAAGAATGGATGCATTTGTCTGCATATATAATTTAGTATGGTCGTCTTGGCGCAAGTTGCTACTTCCTGAGTAGAGAGTGGAAAGTACTTGTCACGATTCAAGTTGATGACGAGATATTTAGATGAGGTTTGTATCGCAAATGCAGTGTTGTTTACCAGGGTTGGTACGGGAACGACATGTAATAGCTCAAAACGTTCGTCGAAAAAGAGTGGTAGTTTGAGCCGGAAAATGATTTTGTCTGCCACGATACAACCCTCTATGGTCGTGATGCTGTAAAGTTCCAGCAAATTGTCGGGTTTGACTGGCAAATGTAAATGTGGCGGTAGCTCCTCCTTTATCACGCGTAGCGCTTGTAACATCTGCTGTCGAGATAGTAGCTGCGGGTTGATTTTGCCATGATGCATATCGACAAGCACGTTTATGAGCATAGCTTGAATTCGTTGATATTTGTTAGCCGCTAGTGACAGTTGGATTGCTGCAGACGAGAATGTTTCTGCGGCTTCCTGATTCCCTAACTCCTTGGAAATGCCGTTAAGTCGAGCCATAGTTCGATTTAGAGCCATGTTCAAGTGTTGCAGCGTGCGTTTTGTTGACTTTTCAATATTTTCCATTAGGTTGGCCGTGGAATCGACGATGGATGTTTGATTTTTCAATAGCTGTAATAGATGTTGGTCATTTTCGTCTAATCGATCAATAGTGTCAGCCATTTTAGTCGCATAGTCTGAGTCCAGTACTCCAAATAGGGAATTGGCGATGTTGCCTATGATATTGAGTGCACCTCTTCGAGTTCTGTGCGATGGCTTAAAGGGTGCTGATTGTAAGAATTGGTTACCGTTTTCAATCTCGAGCAATAGATGATGGAATTGCATCGAGGTTATGAAACACGAGTGATGGTCTGGCATTTGCTGGCATATATTGTAGAGGGTTTCAGCTCCCTTTCGTATCGTTGCCATTTCGTCCCAGTATGGCATCAGGTTGTAATGGACTATTAGATTCCATTCATTTATGACCAAATTAACTGGGCCCATACTTTCAAAATAAATACCGGGCGGTGTTTCAAATGGCATTATTTTGACTGGACTCGTCATGACAGGGAGCACCAAACTAGCCCAGAGTAGCAAATTTATTGCACTATTTCCAATCCTTCGATTCCTAGGTCAAAGTGGATCTGTGGGTAGATTAGTGACTGAGGTCGTCAATTCTTTGTTGGAGACGGAAGTAATCGGTTCCGTGGGTTTGTGTTTTGTGGCTCTTATTGGGGGTGTTTCTTCACCAACAATGTTTGTTTCGCAGCCCACCGTTTCTATTGGTAGCGGGGCCAATTTTTGAATCGGTCTTCTGAGCACTCCGGTTGCCGTTTGAATATCTGCAATCAATCCAGGCCTTTGATTTCTCGCAAGATTCTGCCCATTGCCATTTTAACGCTGGAAGATTGTCCTCCTTCACGACGACGAACATACCTGGGGTGACATTTTCACACGTTTGCTTCCGTTTGCTTCGCTGCTGGAGCTCGGTAAGATATTCCGATGACCATCTTTGCCAGAACCTCTGTTTGATGTCGTTGATTTGCTTCCAGCGGTGTGGCAAAGTTGAACGATTTGGCGCTGCGTGTGCGTTTATAGACGTGGTAAGAGGCTCTCCAAACAAAAAAATGTCAGGGTGTCAAGGCTGATATATCTTGGGCGTCATCAGACAGTAGGGTTAATGGCCTAGAGTTGAGGATGGCTTTGATTTCAATTAATACAGTCTCCAGTTCATCATACGTTAAGGATGCTGGTGCCACGTTTTTAATTAGAAGGTGTTTTGCTGATTTCACTGCAACTACCCATAAGCCACCAAAGTGTGGAGATCTCGGTGGGATAAAATGAAAATCAATTCCAATCGGGCCAAGGAAATTAGCAATTTGTTGCTGCGCCGGTTCCGCAAAAATACTGTCTTTCAACTCCATCAATTGATTTTTCACCCCGACGAAGTTGGTTGCATTGTCACAATATAAGTTGCGACAGTGTCCACGTCGTCCCATAAATCTCTTCAGGGCGTCAATAAAAGCTTTAGTCGTTAAATCGGTGACTAACTCCAGATGTATAGCTTTCGTGGCGAAACAGCAAAAGACAGCCAGATATGTTTTTTGAGGACGCATCCCTCGGATTTTGAAATGGGTCCACAATGGGTCAGCAAAATCCACACCAGAGTTGACGAAAGGCCTTGCTGGTTGAACTCTCGACGCGGGAAGATTTCCCATAAGTTGATTTAGTAGTCTTGGTTTCGCTCTAGAGCATCTTACACACTTTTGTATGACTGATCTTGCGGCTGTTTTCCCCTTGATGGGCCAGATTTTTTGCCGTGCAATAGATAACAATGCGTGCGGTCCTGCATGTAGATGTTGGTGATGGATGTCTTCCAGGATTAGTTTCGTTATGTAGTGGCCATAAGGTAAAATCACGGGATGTTTTGCGTCATACGGCAAGTCTGACTGTTCTAAACGGCCACCAACTCTCATTAATCCGACATCATCTAAGAATGGATTCAAATTGAGGAGCGGGTTGGTGCTGCTTAATTATCTTTTTGTTGCAAGCAGATGGATGGAATCTCGATATTCGTTTTGCTGTGCTTCTTTTATTATGACGACCAGGGCTTCTTGCAGTTCTTCGGCCGTTAGTTGCTTTGAGTGGTATCTTGCGGTTTTAACTTTCTGAGCGTTACTTATGAAGCGCAACATATATGCTACAATCTGCTGTAGTCTTCTTATGGAGTTTCTATGGTCGATATTCATAAGAAATGAAATATCTGATTGTACTGCTGTTAAAACTGCCTTCGGGCGTTTTTACTAATGTTCGAAGAAGAACATTAGTATTAAAATCACTTTGGCCAAAAATTCATTTTTCTATATATATATATATATATATATATATATATATATATATATATATATATATATATATATATATATATATATATATCATCAAAAAATTTCAGTGAAAAAATCTCAGGAACGCGCCATCCGATTGAGCTGAAATTTTCAGGACACATTGGTGTAAATGCAGAATAGTGCCAAGTCTCACAAAAAATAATAATAATCTTTAACCCTTTGGCGCCGGCGGCCATTTTAGTGATTTTTTTAATATACCTATTATTCCGTAGACAAATAATTTTTGCAAAAATAAAGTTGACGACATAAATTTCGAACAAGTTTTACATGTGAATCAGATAATGTTTTGGAATTTTTTAACCCCATGTGTGCGCTGGGTGCCTAAAAAGAGAACGGGAAAATTTGAAAATTTTTAAATTGCGATAACTTTTGACAGAGCTTTTCCACGATTACGAAATTTTCAGGACATGTTTGTTTTATTTAGTTGTAGATCAATGTACGTTTTAATGATTGTGCTGGTAACCCTGTAGCTAGGGCAGGCACTGAAAATGAAAACCTCCGAATCATCGTCTCTCTTGAAAAAATGTCGTTTCTTAAAAAAAAAGCAACTCATATGTAAATTTTGTGCTTTGTTTACGTAAACAAAAAAAAAACTTTGATATGGTATAACGGGCACGCCTGGTAACCCTTGCCCAAGTTACCTATATTTTTAGCATCAAAAACTTCTGTTCACGGAAACTCACGATCCAATGAGCAGAATTTATTGAAATTTGCAGAATGTATTGGTCTTTAATAGTGTTGTGAATATTAAAATGTAAAAACACACAAATGTCAACAAATTAAAAATATTCACTTTATGATTTTAGCCCCATTTTGAGAAAGTGGTGAGCACAAAAATTAGACTTAGCGAAGACTCAAACAAGTACACTTAACGTTAAAAATAACACCGAAAACCAGATCCATATATTTTAGTACATATATTTTTCACTTACCAATTTAACGAAAATGTTACTATTTAAGATCGGACATGACACAATAAAGTTAGTCTGTCTTGGAACGCCAGCTCAGTTCGGCGACCATGCAGACTGAACCAAATCAATAAGCCTAGTCTTTTTAATAATTCGGTGGCACTATTGTTTGTAGTCTTGCTACGCGGCGGCATAGTTCGCCACGCAAGATATACAAACATAGTGACCCATATAATATAATATTATAATATAACACGGCATATATAATATTACATGGCGATCCTCAAACCTACGATCCTGAGAATCAAATCTAGCCGCTTACGACCCTGTGAGTCACGGCTCTACATTTTTCGCGCGCCTGCTGAACTGGAGCATAAGAAAATTTTGCAATTGGATATTTGCAAATTATGGGAAAGACAATTCTGCAGCCTCTATTCCTATGAATCAGAGTCCTGCACTTTTCGAGCGACATCAACTCAAGAACCTTGGAGTCCGACAACATTTTGCGATTCGATAAGAACATCTGTATATTTTTTTGAAAATTTCGAGCGATGCAGATTTCGAGTACGGGAAAGACAACGAATCTTGGACGACTACAGAAATTATAAATACGAACAATGAAAAATTGAATTTAAATTACTGTTAAAAAAAATAATAAAACCGTCAGAATAAGCTATATTACGTTACAAATAATATGGAAAGAAGGAATTATCGCGAATACGAAACACAAAAATGAAATTTTGCAAACAAACAAAAAAATTTCAAGAATTCAAAATAACATATTTAAGAATATTAAAAATTAAAATTTAATAACGTACAGCAACGATAAGGAAACTGAAAACAAGTTTAAATGATGAAAGTAATTGATCAAAAATTATTACTGTAAGCCATATCAAATAATGCTATGTTTTAAATAGAAAACAAATTAAATGAAATTGAATAGATTATAAATAATAAAATTGAATAGATAGCAAAATATTATCGGTTTTCATAGACAAAATAAAGAATTCAAGTTTATTCGATTGCTTAAACTAAATTAGAGAGAGGCAAAATGATCCAAACCAGTTTCAATAAACCAAATACAGTAGAAAAAAAAAATGCATGGTTTGTGGCATGAAAATTAAGTTTGTGAGAAAGTAAAATAGATAAAAAAATTTTGCCCTAGTAGCGCATTTAAAAAGGAAAAATCATTCTAATCAAAAATTTGAAACAATCAAGTTATATTTTTTTTTAATTAGGAAGAGTGAAAAGTTAGCAAGATGAGTAACTTTGATATTGAATTAGCATTAGAGTGCATACCAATTTTCACTGGCAATTCTAAAGAACTTGAAGCATTTTTAACAATAGTTAATTTAATAAATGAGAACCTTAATGAAGAAGGGAAGAACAAATTACTGAAATTTACGAAAAATGTAAAATTGGGAACAGTAGTTAAAACCCAACTTTTGTCGTTGGATATAAATAACTACGTGGAACTAGAAAAAGCTCTGATAAATAGATATAAAATAAAGAAAAGCCAACAACAAATTCATACACAACTATCCCAATTACGCCAGCGCGGAACAGTTGAGAAGTATGGCGATAAACTATCTGAGCTCATGAACGAATTGAGTGATATACAAATTAATAGCTTAGGTCAGAACCCATCCTCAGCAGGAAAAGTAGCAATACGAAAGTCAAATGACTCGTACGCACTTACTATTTTTAAAAATGGTTTAGACGAATCACTCAAACCAACAATTTTCGCTGCACAACCCAAAACATTTGCAGAAGCAATTCAAATAGCGGTTGAATTAGAATCAAGCATAAACATAACAGAAAAAATTATGCAAGTAAATAGAAGAAGCAGTATACATCAAGAATTGAATTATAATTATAGAAACTGCCCAAGCAATAACAACAATCAAAGAAACTGCTATAGCACATATAGGAACCATAATAATTATAGTCAAAACCAAAGCAATAATTATAGAAATCATAACAGAAATAATGGAAACAACTATAATTCCAGAAACAATATAGGAAACCAAAACAATAATTATAGAAATTATTATAGAAACAACAATAATCCTGAAAGAATTGGGAAAAATATTAAAAACCAGAGAAATGGAAATACTTATAACGAAATCGCGCCTGAAACTCATATAAACTATCCAATAATCCCAGAACAGAGCGTAAAACACATCGAAGTATTAAATACAAATAAAGAATATGAATTGTTCGATAATACTAAGAATGAAAGTGAATCATTAAATGAATATGGATCGATTGAAGTCGAAAGCCCAACAAACGAAATATTCAAGCATGAAGAGATAAGTAAGGATGCAGTACTAAGCATTGACATGAATCACCTGAATTCAGAACCATTAAAATATATGAAACGAACACGGAAAAATGATACAAATGACAAAAAAGTTTTGCCATGTACAAGACAAATAATCAAAAACCAAGAAAATATTGGGCAGAACAAAACTAAAAACAAATCCGAAAAAGCGCAAAAACCAAATCACAATATAAAGCATAATAAAGCTGATTTAAGTAACAACGAATGTACGATTGATGTAAAAAGATTGATAAAATTAAAATACGATATAAAGTTCGAAGAAGCCTTCCATTGCAACAGCGACTCGAACGTTGATACAAAAAATTTGATGAAACCAAAATCCGAAATAAAGAATATTCGAAGAATGATAATCAAAAATAATAAAATTACAGTTAGATGCAGTGATAATCCATCAAAATTAGTTTTGCCATTGGAGAAGCTGACATCACAAATAACTGAAACGAAGATATTAAATGTGCGCCGAAACAAGAGCCATAAAATTCCTCACACATCCAATATAGTGAAGTTCAAAAATATAATCAATAAAATGCAACAACACATTCAAAGACAAAATGAACCGATGAAAATAATCATCTACAAAACACCTAAGAGAATAGTTGAAAGCTTAATTCAATTTAATTACATGAATGAACTACAAATCAAGTTGAGAAACAGCATTAATTTCATGCAAAATCTGAAAAAACAAATCAAAGAAAAAATAAAGTTCATTCAGAAATTGAAATAAACTTTTGAACTTTAAGGTAAAACATATATTACTTTACATAGTTTATCGAATATACTTTTCGAAATCAAAGTATGTCCACCTCATTAAAACAAAATATTTAGATTTAAACTGAACTCGTTGAATTTTATAGACTTTATATGAAAAAAAAAAAATTTTTTTTAAGGAAAAAAATACCACAAACCATACAAAATTTGAAGAAACAAATGTTCTTAACTCACTTATACTAGTAAACAGAAAATGCAAAAGAAAAATCACAATAATTGATTAATGCCAAATGCACCACAAATATGAAAATATTCTACAAAAAAAAAACACATAAAAAAATATTTACATATAAGTATTGTAATTTTATTGTTATTCGATACGAAATTGATGAAAAACTTCATATATGCATACACAAATTTACATTATTGCAAAGTCAATGAATTACTATTTTAGCTTTTAGAAGAAAACCACGCTTATCTCATAAGTCAAATCACGAAACAATTATGAATTAAATATTCGAAACTATTATATCTATTTAGGTACAAAAAAAACCTTAATGAACAAAATTGTAATCGAAATTGTAAAAGTATGGATGGATCAGTGTTCAAAAAATTTCCTTTCTACAGAAATGAAATTTTTTTTCCCAAAGGAAGAGGGTGTTGTGAATATTAAAATGTAAAAACACACAAATGTCAACAAATTAAAAATATTCACTTTATGATTTTAGCGCCATTTTGAGAAAATGGTGAGCACAAAAATTAGACTTAGCGAAGACTCAAACAAGTACACTTAACGTTAAAAATAACACCGAAAACCAGATCCATATATTTTAGTACATATATTTTTCACTTACCAATTTAACGAAAATGTTACTATTTAAGATCGGACATGACACAATAAAGTTAGTCTGTCTTGGAACGCCAGCTCAGTTCGGCGACCATGCAGACTGAACCAAATCAATAAGCCTAGTCTTTTTAATAATTCGGTGGCACTATTGTTTGTAGTCTTGCTACGCGGCGGCATAGTTCGCCACGCAAGATATACAAACATAGTGACCCATATAATATAATATTATAATATAACACGGCATATATAATATTACATGGCGATCCTCAAACCTACGATCCTGAGAATCAAATCTAGCCGCTTACGACCCTGTGAGTCACGGCTCTACATTTTTCGCGCGCCTGCTGAACTGGAGCATAAGAAAATTTTGCAATTGGATATTTGCAAATTATGGGAAAGACAATTCTGCAGCCTCTATTCCTATGAATCAGAGTCCTGCACTTTTCGAGCGACGTCAACTCAAGAACCTTGGAGTCCGACAACATTTTGCGATTCGATAAGAACATCTGTATATTTGTTTGAAAATTTCGAGCGATGCAGATTTCGAGTACGGGAAAGACAACGAATCTTGGACGACTACAGAAATTATAAATACGAACAATGAAAAATTGAATTTAAATTACTGTTAAAAAAAATAATAAAACCGTCAGAATAAGCTATATTACGTTACAAATAATATGGAAAGAAGGAATTATCGCGAATACGAAACACAAAAATGAAATTTTGCAAACAAACAAAAAAATTTCAAGAATTCAAAATAACATATTTAAGAATATTAAAAATTAAAATTTAATAACGTACAGCAACGATAAGGAAACTGAAAACAAGTTTAAATGATGAAAGTAATTGATCAAAAATTATAACTGTAAGCCATATCAAATAATGCTATGTTTTAAATAGAAAACAAATTAAATGAAATTGAATAGATTATAAATAATAAAATTGAATAGATAGCAAAATATTATCGGTTTTCATAGACAAAATAAAGAATTCAAGTTTATTCGATTGCTTAAACTAAATTAGAGAGAGGCAAAATGATCCAAACCAGTTGCAATAAACCAAATACAGTAGAAAAAAAAATGCATGGTTTGTGGCATGAAAATTAAGTTTGTGAGAAAGTAAAATAGATAAAAAATTTTTGCCCTAGTAGCGCATTTAAAAAGGAAAAATCATTCTAA
The DNA here is from genome assembly GCA_963978885.1 of Nemotelus pantherinus. NCBI lineage: Eukaryota > Metazoa > Arthropoda > Insecta > Diptera > Stratiomyidae > Nemotelus > Nemotelus pantherinus. Next base: position 146,430,543 of record OZ022263.1, read on the forward strand.
TCAAAAATTTGAAACAATCAAGTTATATTTTTTTTTAATTAGGAAGAGTGAAAAGTTAGCAAGATGAGTAACTTTGATATTGAATTAGCATTAGAGTGCATACCAATTTTCACTGGCAATTCTAAAGAACTTGAAGCATTTTTAACAATAGTTAATTTAATAAATGAGAACCTTAATGAAGAAGGGAAGAACAAATTACTGAAATTTACGAAAAATGTAAAATTGGGAACAGTAGTTAAAACCCAACTTTTGTCGTTGGATATAAATAACTACGTGGAACTAGAAAAAGCTCTGATAAATAGATATAAAATAAAGAAAAGCCAACAACAAATTCATACACAACTATCCCAATTACGCCAGCGCGGAACAGTTGAGAAGTATGGCGATAAACTATCTGAGCTCATGAACGAATTGAGTGATATACAAATTAATAGCTTAGGTCAGAACCCATCCTCAGCAGGAAAAGTAGCAATACGAAAGTCAAATGACTCGTACGCACTTACTATTTTTAAAAATGGTTTAGACGAATCACTCAAACCAACAATTTTCGCTGCACAACCCAAAACATTTGCAGAAGCAATTCAAATAGCGGTTGAATTAGAATCAAGCATAAACATAACAGAAAAAATTATGCAAGTAAATAGAAGAAGCAGTATACATCAAGAATTGAATTATAATTATAGAAACTGCCCAAGCAATAACAACAATCAAAGAAACTGCTATAGCACATATAGGAACCATAATAATTATAGTCAAAACCAAAGCAATAATTATAGAAATCATAACAGAAATAATGGAAACAACTATAATTCCAGAAACAATATAGGAAACCAAAACAATAATTATAGAAATTATTATAGAAACAACAATAATCCTGAAAGAATTGGGAAAAATATTAAAAACCAGAGAAATGGAAATACTTATAACGAAATCGCGCCTGAAACTCATATAAACTATCCAATAATCCCAGAACAGAGCGTAAAACACATCGAAGTATTAAATACAAATAAAGAATATGAATTGTTCGATAATACTAAGAATGAAAGTGAATCATTAAATGAATATGGATCGATTGAAGTCGAAAGCCCAACAAACGAAATATTCAAGCATGAAGAGATAAGTAAGGATGCAGTACTAAGCATTGACATGAATCACCTGAATTCAGAACCATTAAAATATATGAAACGAACACGGAAAAATGATACAAATGACAAAAAAGTTTTGCCATGTACAAGACAAATAATCAAAAACCAAGAAAATATTGGGCAGAACAAAACTAAAAACAAATCCGAAAAAGCGCAAAAACCAAATCACAATATAAAGCATAATAAAGCTGATTTAAGTAACAGCGAATGTACGATTGATGTAAAAAGATTGATAAAATTAAAATACGATATAAAGTTCGAAGAAGCCTTCCATTGCAACAGCGACTCGAACGTTGATACAAAAAATTTGATGAAACCAAAATCCGAAATAAAGAATATTCGAAGAATGATAATCAAAAATAATAAAATTACAGTTAGATGCAGTGATAATCCATCAAAATTAGTTTTGCCATTGGAGAAGCTGACATCACAAATAACTGAAACGAAGATATTAAATGTGCGCCGAAACAAGAGCCATAAAATTCCTCACACATCCAATATAGTGAAGTTCAAAAATATAATCAATAAAATGCAACAACACATTCAAAGACAAAATGAACCGATGAAAATAATCATCTACAAAACACCTAAGAGAATAGTTGAAAGCTTAATTCAATTTAATTACATGAATGAACTACAAATCAAGTTGAGAAACAGCATTAATTTCATGCAAAATCTGAAAAAACAAATCAAAGAAAAAATAAAGTTCATTCAGAAATTGAAATAAACTTTTGAACTTTAAGGTAAAACATATATTACTTTACATAGTTTATCGAATATACTTTTCGAAATCAAAGTATGTCCACCTCATTAAAACAAAATATTTAGATTTAAACTGAACTCGTTGAATTTTATAGACTTTATATGAAAAAAAAAAAATTTTTTTTAAGGAAAAAAATACCACAAACCATACAAAATTTGAAGAAACAAATGTTCTTAACTCACTTATACTAGTAAACAGAAAATGCAAAAGAAAAATCACAATAATTGATTAATGCCAAATGCACCACAAATATGAAAATATTCTACAAAAAAAAAACACATAAAAAAATATTTACATATAAGTATTGTAATTTTATTGTTATTCGATACGAAATTGATGAAAAACTTCATATATGCATACACAAATTTACATTATTGCAAAGTCAATGAATTACTATTTTAGCTTTTAGAAGAAAACCACGCTTATCTCATAAGTCAAATCACGAAACAATTATGAATTAAATATTCGAAACTATTATATCTATTTAGGTACAAAAAAAACCTTAATGAACAAAATTGTAATCGAAATTGTAAAAGTATGGATGGATCAGTGTTCAAAAAATTTCCTTTCTACAGAAATGAAATTTTTTTTCCCAAAGGAAGAGGGTGTTGTGAATATTAAAATGTAAAAACACACAAATGTCAACAAATTAAAAATATTCACTTTATGATTTTAGCGCCATTTTGAGAAAGTGGTGAGCACAAAAATTAGACTTAGCCAAGACTCAAACAAGTACACTTAACGTTAAAAATAACACCGAAAACCAGATCCATATATTTTAGTACATATATTTTTCACTTACCAATTTAACGAAAATGTTACTATTTAAGATCGGACATGACACAATAAAGTTAGTCTGTCTTGGAACGCCAGCTCAGTTCGGCGACCATGCAGACTGAACCAAATCAATAAGCCTAGTCTTTTTAATAATTCGGTGGCACTATTGTTTGTAGTCTTGCTACGCGGCGGCATAGTTCGCCACGCAAGATATACAAACATAGTGACCCATATAATATAATATTATAATATAACACGGCATATATAATATTACAATAGGACCAGGTCTAAAAGAAGTGATTTTGAAATGCGGGTGATTCTGTGCCAGTGGTGCCATCTTGAAAAATCACTAAAAAAGATAACTGCTTTTAGCCCTATAAGTTCTGATTGAATCGTTCGATTTTAACGAAATTCACACAGTAGCTGCACCTTACTTTAAACCACGTTTGGTAGAAATTTGGTTGAAAAATTCGGTTGGAGCTGCCAGTTATGATAATTTTGGTGTCTTAAATTTGAAAAAATAAAAATTTGGAAGTGAAAACATTCAAACCATCGAATATTCTAAATAATGTCCGTTTCTACAATAAAACCAATCTGTATACAAATCTTATGCTTAATCTACACAGTCAAAGTAAAACTTTGGAAATTTCATGTGGGACAAGAACGGTAACCCTTTCTCAGTTAACCTATATTTTTAGCTTCAAAAACTTCTGTTCACGGGAACTCACGAATCAATAATCAGATAGAATTGAAATTTACAGAATGCATTGAACTTAAGTAGGGCCAGGTCTGATAGAAGCGATTTTGAATTGTAGGCAACTCTGTTCCAGTGGTGCCATCTTGAAAAATTACAAAGAAAAAAAACTGCTTTTTGCCCTATGAAATGTGAATAAGTTACCAGATTTTTATGAAATTGACACAGTAGCTGAACCTTACTCTAAACTCTGTTTGATAGAAATTTGATTGAAAAATTCGATTGGTGCTGCCAGCTATGGTAATTTTTGTGTCTTTTTGTGAAAATTCGCTCAGGAAAATAAAACTTTTTGCCCTATAACTTCCAGTGCAGTCATGAAATCAATACGAATTTCATACAATTACTGGAACCTATTATAAACATTATTCAAGTCAAATTTGGTTGAAAAGCCATGATAGGGTTGCCAGCTATTGTTGGTTTTGTGTTTGCTTGCAATATCTTTATTAAGCGGTTTTATCGTAGAATTTTCAATTGGTAATGATATTGTAGTGACAATAAACAGCAAATGTTAAGCTTTCAATTGTTTGAAAAAACTCGCTGCAGGTAACCCTAAATTTCTTTATACTCCTATAACTTCAAATGTTCAATAACAACGTGAAGCAGATGTGATATATTCTTGGCTTTGATACTGGCAGAAGGTTGCCAGCACGAGTCGGTTGTGCTACTTTTGTATCAATAAATGCTTACAGTTAGTATTCATATCGGAAACATTTACAATGAAAATAAATAACCGATGTTTCAATTCCCAACGTTCTGCAAATTTTTCGGATCGCAGCCCCAAACTCCAACTTCAGTTACAGTGCTGCAGGCACTGAGCATTTTCTTCATTGATGTTATATGAGATGCTGCTTTCAAAATTATGTGAAATAAGCAACTGATAACGAATATAATTAACCCGTGTTTTGCTCTCATAAACGTTGAAATTCATGCCAGTGGTAATATCTGAAACCTTCCACCATATGAGTTATAATGCATTCTTGAGACCAAAGTAAAACGTGGCATTTGAAAAAGTTTGGTCGTAATAAGCAGCGCATGTGGTGGAATATGCACTCAAAACCTGCACGATTCTTCTACTGTTCTTCGAACATTAGTGATTCTAGCGGTTCAGGTGCGCTAGAGTTTTTTTCTATTTCGCTATTTAGCTTGTGGTAATTCTTTTTCCAATTATCTTCCGAACCATGCAGAAACATTGGTCCGTAGAACCACATTGCACAACTTTTCAGTTTTTCTGGCGCGATCCCACGTGAGACGATGTCTGCTGGATTATTTTCGGATTTGACATGTCTCCACTGGGCCGGTGTTGATAATTGCTGAATGGATGATACCCGGTTGGCCACGAAGGTATTGAAGGACGAAACTTCTGAATTTAACCAGCTCAGTACAATTTCGGAGTCGGTCCAATAAAAGCATGTTTGATCCGATATTCTTAAGTCCCGTTTAAGCCGATGACCTAACTCAGCTGCTAATTTCGCAGCAAACAGTTCTAGCCTGGGAAGTGTAATGGTTTTCAACGGTGCCACCTTAGATTTGGCGCATAGAATGTGCACGGTACGTATGCCATCCGTATGAACGGCGCGAAGGTAAGCAACGGCGCCGTACGCCTTCTCAGAAGCATCCGCAAAAATGTGAACTTGAGTGCCTTTCGGTATTTTGCCTCCCGTAACATGGCGAGGTATGGAGATTTGGTTTAGTTCACTTAAACCTTTGCGGTATTTTTACCATTCTGAGTGTAACTCCATAGGCAGTGCTGCATCCCAATCGATTTTTAGGCACCAAAGTCTCTGTAAAAACATTTTGGCCACTACTGTCACCGGACTCATTAAACCTAATGGGTCGAACAAATGAGCAATGTCAGACAATGCCGTTCTTTTGGTTATTCTTTCTGAACTATTGCACAAACTTCTGATCTTGAACTGGTCAGCCTTGGGCATCCAGATTAATCCCAAAGTTTTGATCTATCCTTCTGGATCATCTGCTAAGTCTAGTGAAAGTGCCTGATCTTCGTTTGATATGGATTGCAGTAACAGCTTGTGTATCGCGCACCATTTTCGTAGCTTAAACCCAGCGGAATTTAAGATGTGTTGTAGTTGATCACGTTTTTCTATTGCATCGGAGAGGTTATCAGCTCCAGACATAACATCATCCATGTAGAAGTCATGAATTAATGCCGTAGCACCAGTCGGAAATTGATGAACGAACTGAGCTGCAAGCTCTTGCAGACATTTCGTCGCCAGATATGGTGCAGTAGTCGTGCCGTATGTCACTGTATTCAAATTATAATATCTCAATGCCTCATCGGGATTGTCTCGCCATATTATCAATTGATATCTTCGATCTTGTTCAGTTACCATTATTTGCCGATACATTTTCTCGATATCGGCCGTGAAAACATATCTAGACAATCTGAATCGCAAAAGAATGGTAAACAGCTCATCTTGGATAGTGGGACCAGTGCACAGGACCTCGTTCAGACTAACGCCAGTTGTAGTCTTAGCAGAGGCGTCAAATACTATCTATAATTTGGTGGTAGTGCTCTCTGGCTTTAAAACGCAATGGTGAGGTAAAAAATAGTGCGGTGATGGAATGTCTGAGGGATCAATTTCGCTCATATGGCCCAGTGAGACATATTCTTTCATGAATTGTCGATATTGACAGTATAAGGAGGGATCCCTTTCAAGTCTACGTTCGAGCTGATAAAAGCGACGAAGAGCGATTTCCTTGGATTTTCCAAGCCTCCTTGGATTTTCTCGGAACGGAAGTCTAACTACAAAACGTCCGTTAGGGCTCCTTTTCGTGCTCTGCGCAAAGTCTGATTCACATTTGAGCTCCTGGGTAGTCATATGAGGGCCTGTATTTTCGGACTCTTCTAGTTTTCAGAAGCGTTATATTTGTTCGTTCAACTTCTCCTCATTCAGTTCGGAAATTCCACATGTAACGCTTGACGGTGTATGCGCTTCCACCTTGCCTGCAACAATCCATCCAAAAACGGTGTTTTGTAGTATTGGGCCTCCCTTTCGCAACCGAATCTGCCCAATGGAAAGCAATTCGTAAAATACTTCGGCACCTATTAGAAGGTCGATAGTGCCTGGATGGTCGAAAGATGGGTCAGCTAGTCGTATGTTGTGTGGGATGGCTTGTCTAGTTTCGGGTCCTAAATAGTGTGTAGGTTGGGCGGAAACTATTTGAGGAAGTACTATTGCATCCAAATTTAGCGTGAAGTTTGTTATTTTTGATAGCATCGTTAGTTTTGCTTTTTGATGAGCTTGGTGACATTTTCTTCCCACTCCTCGAATATTTAATTCCAGTTTGTCTTGAGGAAGACCGAGTTTTTTTACAGCCGCTTCTGTTATAAGGTTTATTTGCGATCCGCTGTCTAATACGGCTCTAAGATCTAGTGACTCTCCCTTATAGTTACGAGCCTGAACAATGGCAGTACTCAATAGTATCGTTAATCCCTTCGTTGAGGGTTCTGTCGATAGCGTCACCAAATTTTCATCACTTGCCATATATACCACCGGCAGTGCGGCTGACGGCATTCTTTCTTTCTCTGGTTCCAAGTTGGTGAGATTTTTATCCATGGTAGTAGCTATGGACTTTTCTGACTTACGCTGCTACAAATGTAGCAATGTGTTGTGTTTTCTTTGACATCGTATATAACATCTGGAAGTGCATTGGGATGCTCGGTGGCCATCGCGCAAACAATTCATGCATAATTCAAGCGATCTGACCTTGGCTATTCGTTCTTGTACTGACAATTGCTTGAACTTTTCGCAAGCTGAAATCCTATGATTCCCAATGCAATTCTTGCATCATATAGTAGAACCATCCTTAACTGATACTATAGTCGCAGTTTTGTCTGACGTGAGCTTGTTGTGGGTTATCGCCCGTTTGTCAGTGATACAAGTCTCCAAGGCTTGAAAGCGCCGCTCAAGAAAGTTCAGCAAGGAGTTTTTAGTACGGGTGGTCTGGATGGGTACATTCAAAACCCCTCAATTCCTGGTCGGTTTTAGAGAATACATCCCACAGGTCCGTCAGGCGTTTCAATCGTGCATCAAGGTATTCAGTGGTTTTACGGCTTAGTGAGTCCTTTTTATAATTGGACAACACTCTTTCCAATTCCAATTTCCCTGTCTCATCTTGCTGCTTAGTGAGCTCTTCGAAAATCGCCATTGTATTAGTCTGTGTTGTGGCCCAGACTACGCCTTAATAGCAAAATAAACGAAGAAAAACTACTTAGTCTGTGTTATGGCCCAGACTAACGCTCTAAAACTCTTTGAGAGAGTAAAAGGCCGGGCAGTCAACTACAGCGAATGGATTGTTGATTAAGAGGATATCCTTCCTTTCAACTAATCCACAAGAGACACAAAGTGAGAACACCGAACGAATTCTTCTAAAATTCTGATCTGTATGAAAAGACGTGATTCGGTATGAATCACGTCGGGGTCACCAAAAATGTTTATATAGCGAGCAGATTCTTTTATCTGCCCGCAAGTAGCCGAATACAATATCCGTCTTTTTCTCTTGAAAGCTGGCCGAATACAAAATCCGTCCTGCTAGGGAATGGTACTTCGATACAATATCGACGCACCAGGGTAAAATAAATTAAAGCGCAATCGTTCTGATTGATGTTTAAAACCCAAGAGCATTTATTTCTCACATTAATCGTCTTTTATAGCTAATTGGATTAAACCTAAAATTTCTGATTACAATTGAAATTACTGAGTTCATACAAAAAAACTCTAGCGCACCTGAACCGCTAGAAACACTAATGTTCGAAGAACAGTAGAAAAATCGTGCAGGTTTTGAGTGCATATAATTTACTACTTACTACTAATCCACCACATGAGCTGCTTATTACGGCCAAACTGTTTCAAACGCCACGTTCTATTTTGGTCTCAAGAATGCATTATAACTCATATGGTGGAAGGTTTCAGATATTACCACTGGCATGAATTTCAACGTTTATGAGAGCAAAACACGGGTTAATTATATTCGTTATCAGTTGCTTATTTCACAAAATTTCGAAAGCAGCATCTCATATAACATCAATGAAGAAAATGCTCAGTGCCTGCAGCACTGTAACTGAAGTTGGTGTTTGGGGCTGCGATCCGAAAAATTTGCAGAACTTTGGGAATTGAAACCGGTTATTTATTTTCATTGTAAATGTTTCCGGTATGAATACTAACTGTAAGCATTAATTGATACAAAAGTAGCACAACCGACTCGTGCTGGCAACCTTTCGCCAGTATCAAAGCCAAAAATATATCACATCTGCTTCACGTTGTTATATTACATTCGAAGTTATAGGAGTATAAAGAAATTTAGGATTACCTTCAGCGAGTTTTTTCAAATAATGAAAAGCTTAATATTTGCTGTTAATTGTCACTACAATATCATAACCAATTGAAAATTCTACGATAAAACCGCTTAATAAAGATATTGCAAACAAACACAAAACCAACAATAGCTGGCAACCCTATCGTGTCTTTTCAACCAAATTTGGCCTGAATAATGTTTATAGTAGGTTTCATTAATTGTTTGAAATTCATATTGATTTCATGACTGCACTGGAAGTTATAGGGCAAAAAGTTTTATTTTCCTGAGCGAATTTTCAAATCCAAAGACACAAAAATTACAATAGCTGGCAGCACCAATCGAATTTTTCAACCAAATTTCTATCAAATAGAGTTAAGAGTAAGGTTCAGCTACTGTGTCAATTTCATGAAAATTTGGTAACTTATTCAAATTTCATAGGGCAAAAAGCAGTTTTTTTTCTTTGTAATTTTTCAAGATGGCACCATTGGCACAGAGTTGCCCACAATTTAAAATCGCTTCTATCAGACCTGGCCGTATTTAAGTCCAATGCATTCTGTAAATTTCAATGGTATCTGATTATTGATTCGTGAGTTCCCGTGAACAGAAGTTTTTGATGCTATAAATATAGGTTTACTGGGATAGGGTTACCGTTCTTGTCCGACATGAAATTTCCAAAGTTTTACTTTGAACGTGTAGATAAAGCATAAGATTTGTATACAGATTGGTTTTATTGTAAGAAACGGACAGTTTTTGGAAATTCGATGGTTTAATGTTTTCACTTCCAAATTTTTATTTTCCCAAATTTAAGACACCAAAACTATCATAGCTGGCAGATCCAACCGAATTTTTCAACAAAATTTCTACCAAACGTGGTTTAAAGTAAGGTCCAGCTACTGTGTGAATTTCGTCAAAATCGAACGATTCAATCAGAATTTATAGGGCTAAAAGCAGTTATCTCTTTTAGTGATTTTTCAAGATGGCACCACTGGCACAGAATCACTCGCAATTCAAAATCATTTCTATCAGACCTGGTCCTATATAGAACCAATACATTCTGCAAATTTCAATTGATTCTGCTCATCGGATCGTGAGTTTCCGTGAACAGAAGTTTTTGATGCTAAAAATATAGGTAAATTGGGCAAGGGTTACCAGGCGTACCCGTTATACCATATCAAATTTTTTTTTTTGTTTATGTAAACAAAGCACAAGATTTACATATGAGTTGTTTTTTTTTGAAGAAGCGGCAGTTTTTCAAGAGAGACGATGGTTTGAAGGTTTTCACTTTCAGTGCCTGCTTTAGCTACAGGGTTGCCAGCACGCTCATCAAAAGCTACACAAATCTACAATTAAATAATATCAATATGACCTAAAAATTTCGTAATGATTGAATATTTTTGTCAAAAGTTATCGTAATTTAAAAATTTTCAATTTTTCCCGATCTCTTTTTAGGCACCCAGCGCACACATGGGGTTAAAAAATTCCAAAACATTATCCGATTCACATGTAAAACACGTTCAAAATTTATTTTGTCAACTTTATTTTTGCAAAACTTATTTGTGTACGGAATAATAGGTATATTAAAAATATCACTAAAATGGCCGCCGGCGCCAAAGGGTTAAAGATTTTTAACTTTTTGTGAGACCTGGCACTATTCTGCACATACACCAATGTGTCCTGAAAATTTCAGCTCAATCGGATGGCGCGTTCCTGAGATTTTTTCACTGAAATTTTTTGATGATATATATATATATATATATAGAAATATGAATTTTTGGCCAAAGTGATTTTAATACTAATGTTCTTCTTCGAACATTAGTAAAAATGTAATTGTCAGCTACAATTGCTTATTATTCACGTCGTGTATACCTGCGTAGGTCAATGATGTGGATCAGCATTTTTTCATTAATTCTATTATTTGCAATGGGTTATTGCCGCTTGAATCATTGACCTATGCATGCACGTTTACGGTAATATGCGCTCGTGCAGCAATTATTGACACCTTACAGGAAATCGTAGAATTTATTCAATTAACAAGATGTTTCTAGTGGTACTACTTAGCATATAATTTCGATGTTAAGCGTATTTTGCATATACATATATAGATACATATATTTTCGTATTGACATGAGTAATAACATTAAGACTGGAATTAAGTTTGGAAATTTTGATGATTTGCAAATAAAGTTGAATTGAATGAATTTAACATGTATGTATATTTGAGCTTGAATGATATGCATAAGTATGTATGAATTTTAAATGAACTTAAAATTAAGTATATTTAGGAATTAGAATTATGGTTCAATTTAGATGAAATTGAACAGAAATAAAACAAATTGAGTAAATTAGGACATATTCCGAGTATATGAAAGAACGTTATTTTTTAAAGTATTTTTAAATACTGATAAATTTCGAGGCAAAGGGCTAAGGTTAAGGCTATTGCGCTGACAAAGCAAACGCAAAATATTCTACTATAACGATTCGATTCTCTAACAGAAAGTGGAATGATGGGGTCAACCAATATACTGCCGTTAAAAAGTTTAAAAAAAAGCACTCGTCAAGGAACACTCTACGTGGCTCAAGGGAAGGAATGTGAAAGATAGAGAAGCGCATACTGTAATCAAAATACGGAATACTGTACTTATAGAACAAGGAGTGGGTGAATAAGCGTTGCACGGATTCATTGCATCGATCAAGTATCCGTAATGTGGACACCAAAGTTGGCAACAGTATTCAAGAACATTACAAACGAAGGGAAAAACTCTAGCGCACCTGAACCGCTAGAAACACTAATGTTCGAAGAACAGTGAAAGAATCGTGCAGGTTTTGAGTGCATATTCCACCACATGAGCTGCTTATTACGGCCAAACTATTTCAAACGCCACGTTTTACTTTGGTCTCAAGAATGCATTATAACTCATATGATGGAAGGTTTCAGATATAACCACTGGCATGAATTTCAAAGTTTATGAGAGCAAAACACGGGTTTATTATATTCGTTCTCAGTTGCTTATTTCACAAAATTTTGAAAGCAGCATCTCATATAACATCAATGAAGAAAATGCTCAGTGCCTGCAGCACTGTAACTGAAGTTCTTGCAGAACTTTGGGAATTGAAACTTTGGTTATTTATTTTCATTGTAAATGTTTCCGGTATGAATACTAACTGTAAACATTTATTGATACAAAAGTAGCACAACCGACTCGTGCTGGAAAACTTTCACAATTCGAAGTTATAGGAGTATAAAGAAATGTAGGGTTAACTGCAGCGAGTTTTTTTAAATAATCGAAAATTTAATATTTGCTGTTTATTGTCACTACAATATCATTACCAATTGAAAATTCTACGATAAAACCGCTTAATAAAGATATTGCAAACAAACACAAAACCAACAATAGCTGGCAGCCCTACCGTGGCTTTTCAACCAAATTTGGCCTGAATAATGCTTATAATAGGTTCCATGAATTGTATGAAATTCTTATTGATTTCATGAATGCACTGGAAATTGTAGGGCAAAAAGTTTTATTTTCCTGAGCGAATTTTCAAAACCAAAGACACAAAAATTACCATAGCTGGTAGCACCAATCAAATTTTTCAACCAAATTTCTACCAAACAGAGATTAGAGTAAGATTCAGCTACTGTGTTTCATGAAAATCTGGTTGCTCAATCAGAATTCATAGGGCAAAAAGCAGTTTTTTTCTTTGTGATTTCTCAAGATGGCACCACTGGCACAGAGTTGCCCATAATTCAAAATCGCTTTTATCAGACCTGGTCCAACTTAAGTCCAATGCATTTTGTAGATTTCAGTTGCATCTGATTATTGGTTCGTGAGTTCCCGTTAACAGAAGTTTTTGATGCTAAAAATATAGCTAAATTGGGCAAAGGTTACCAGGCGTGCCCGTTATACCATATACAATTTTTTTTTGTCTATGTAAACAAAGCACAAGTTTTACATATGAGTGGTTTTTTTTTGAAGAAGCGGCATTTTTTCAAGAGAGTCGATGATTTGGAGGTTTTCACTTTCAGTGTCTGCCCTTGCTACAGAGTTGCCAGCACGCACATTAAAAGCTACACAAATCTACAACTAAATAATACCAATATGTCCTGAAAATTTCATAATGATTAAATAGTTCTGTCAAAAGTTATCGCAATTTAAAAATTTTCAAATTTTCCCGTTCTCTTTTTAGGCACCCAGCGCATACATGGGAATAAAAAGTTCCAAAAGATTATCTGATTCACATGTTAAACACGTTCGCAATTTATTTTGACAAATTTAATTTTGCAAAAATTATTTGTGTAAGGAATAAAAGGTATATTAAAAATATCACTAAAATCGCCGCCGGCGCCAAAGGGTTAAAGATAATTGACATTTAGTGAGACTTGGACTTATTCTGCATATACACCAATGTATCCTGAAAGTTTCAACTCAATCGGATGGCGTGTTCTCGAGATTATCTCACTGAAATTTTTTGATTATATATATATATATATATATATATATATATATATATATATATATATATATATATATATATATATATATATAGAAATATGAATTTTTGGCCAAAGTGATTTTAATACTAATGTTCTTCTTCGAACATTAGTAATAACGTTCTTTCATATATATATATATATATATATATATATATATATATATATATATATATATATATATATATATATATATATATATATATATATATATACATATATATATATATATATATATATATATATATATATATATATATATATATATATATATACATATATATATATATATATATATATATATATATATATATATATATATATATATATATATATATATATATATATATATATATATATATATATATACATATATATATATATATATATATATATATATATATACATATATATATATAAACATATATATATATTTATATATATATATATATATATATATATATATATATATATATATATACATATATATATTTATATATATATATATATATATATATATATATATATATATATATATATATATATTCTTTATTACTAATGTTCGAAGAACATTAGTATTAAAATCGATTCGGCCAAAAATGCATATTTCTTTATATATATATATATATATGTACAAAAAATTTCAGTGAGATAATCTCGGGAACGCGCCATTCGATTGAGCTGAAACTTTCAGGATACATTGGTGTATATGCAGAATAGGTCCAGGTCTCTTTAAATGTCAGTTATTGTACACCTTTTCGCGCCGGCGGGCATTTAAGTGATATTTTTAATATACCTATTATTTCGTGCACAAATGATTTTCGCAAAAATAAAGTTAATAAAATAAATTTCTAACGTGTTTTACATATGAATCGGATAATGCTTTGGAATATTTTAACCCTATGTGTGCGCTGGGTGCCTAAAAAGAGGACGGGAAAATTTGAAAATTTTTAAATTTCGATAACTTTTGACAGAGCTATTCAATCATTACCAAATTTTCAGGACATATTGATATTATTTAGTTGTAGATTTATGTGGCTTTTAATGAGCGTGCTGGCAACCCTGTAGCTAGGGCAGGCACTGAAAGTGAAAACCTCCAAATCATCGTCTCTCTTGAAAAAATGCAGTTTCTTCAAAAATAAGCCTTTCATATGTAAATCTTGTGCTTTGTTTACATAACCAAAAAAAAAAAAAAGATATGGTATAACGGGCACGCCTGGCAACCCTTGCCCAATTTACCTATATTTTTAGCATCAAAAACTTCTGTTCACGGAAAATCACGATCCGATCGGCAGAATTATTTGAAATTCACAGCATGTATTGACCTTAAATAGGACCAGGTCTGATAGAAGTGATTTTGAAATGCGGGCAATTCTGTGCCAGTGGTGCCATCTTGAAAAACCACTAAAAAAGATAACTGTTTTTAGCCCTATAAATTCTGATTGAATCGTTCGATTTTGACGAAACTCACACAACTGCTGGACCTTACTTTAAGCCACGTTTGGTAGAAATTTGGTCGAAAAATTCGATTGGAGCTGCCAGCTATGATAATTTTGGTGTCTTCATTTTGAAAAAAAAAATTTGGAAGTAAAAACATTCAAACCATCGAATATTCAAAAAAATGTCCGTTTCTTACAATAAAACCAATCTGTATATAAATCTTATGTTTTATCTACACGTTCAAAATAAAACTTTGGAAATTTCATGTCGGACAAGAACGGTAACCCTCTCCCAGTTAAACTATATTTTTAGCATCAAAAACTTCTGTTCACGGAAACTCACGAACCAATAATCAGATACAGCTAAAATTTACAGAATGCATTGGACTTAAGTAAGACCAGATTTGATGGAGGCGATTTTGAATTGTGGGCAAGTCTGTGCCAGTGGTGCCATCTTGAAAAATTACAAAGAAAAAAAACTGCTTTTTGCCCTATGAAATGTGAATAAATTACCAGATTTTCATGAAATTGGCACAGTGGCTAAACCTAACTCTAATCTCTGTTTGGTGGAAATTTGGTTGAAAAATTTGATTGGTGCTACTAGCTATGGTAATTTTTGTGTCTTTGGTTTTGAAAATTCGCTCAGGAAAATAAAACTTTTTGCACTATAACTTCCAGTGCAGTCATGAAATCAATACGAATTTCATACAATTAATTAAACTTGTCATAAGCATTATTCACGCCAAATTTGGTTGAAAAGCCACAATAGGGTTGCCAGCTATTGTTGGTTTTGTGTTTAATTGCAATATCTTTATTAAGCGGTTTTATCGTAGAATTTTCAAATGGTAATGATATTGTAGTGACAATAAACAGCAAATATTATGCTTTCGATTATTTGAAAAAACTCGCTGCAAGTAACTCTAAATTTCTTTATACTCCTTTATTTTCGAATGTTATATAACAACGTGAAGCAGATGTGATATATTCTTGGCTTTGATACTGGCAGAAGGTTGCCAGCACGAGTCGGTTGTGCTACTTTTGTATCAATAAACGCTTATAGTTAGTATTCATACCGGAAACATTTACAATTAAAATAAATAATCAATGTTGCAATTCGCAAAGTTCTGCAAATTTTTCGGATCGCAGCCCCAAACACCAACTTCAGTTACAGTGCTGCAGGCACTGAGCATTTTCTTCATTGATGTTATATGAGATGCTGCTTTCAAAATTATGTGAAATAAGCAACTGATAACGAATATAATTAACCCGTGTTTTGCTCTCATAAACGTTGAAATTCATGCCAGTGGTAATATCTGAAACCTTCCACCATATGAGTTATAATGCATTCTTGAGACCAAAGTAAAACGTGGCATTTGAAAAAGTTTGGTCGTAATAAGCAGCACATGTGGTGGAATATGCACTCAAAACCTGCACGATTTTTCTACTGTTTTTCGAACATTAGTGTTTCTAGCGGTTCAGGTGCGCTAGAGTTTTTTAAACTTTTTAACGGCAGTATATTGGTTGACCCTATCATTCCACTTTCTGTTAGAGAATCGAATCGTTATAGTAGAATATTTTGCGTTTGCTTTGGCAGCGCAATAGCCTTAACCTTGGCCCTTTGCCTCGAAAGTTATCAGTATTTAAAAATACTTTAAAAAAAAACTCTAGCGCACCTGAACCGCTAGAAATACTAATGTTCGAAGAACAGTAGAAGAATCGTGCAGGTTTTGAGTGCATATTCCACCACATGAGCTGCTTATGACGGCCAAACTGTTTCAAACGCCATGTTCTACTTTGGTCTCAAGAATGCATTATAACTCATATGGTGGAAGGTTTCAGATATTACCACTGGCATGAATTTCAACGTTTATGAGAGCAAAACACGGTTTAATTATATTCGTTATCAGTTGCTTATTTCACAAAATTTCGAAAGCAGGATCTCATATAACATCAATGAAGAAAATGCTCAGTGCCTGTAGCACTGTAACTGAAGTTGGTGTTTGGGGCTGCGATCCGAAAAATTTGCAGAACTTTGGGAATTGAAACATCGGTTATTTATTTTCATTGTAAATGTTTCCGGTATAATTTTATTGATACAAAAGTAGCACAACCGACTCGTGCTGGCAACTTTTTGCCAGTATCAAAGCCAAGAATATATCACATCTGCTTCACGTTGTTATATTACATTCGAAGATATAGGACTATGAAGAAATTTAGGGTTACCTGCAGCGAGTTTTTTCAAATAATCGAAAGCTTAATATTTGCTGTTTATTGGCACTACAATATCATTACCAATTGAAAATTCTACGATTAAACCGCTTAATAAAGATATTGCAAACAAACACAAAACCAACAACAGCTTGCAACCCTATTGTGGCTTTTCAACCAAATTTGGCCTGAATAATGTTTATAATAGGTTCCATAAATTGTATGAAATTCGTACTGATTTCATGACTGCACTGGAAGTTATAGGGCAAAAAGTTTTATTTTCCTGAGAAAATTTTCAAAACCAAAGACACAAAAATTACCGTAGCTGGCAGCACCAATCGAATTTTTCAACCAAATTTCTATCAAACAGAGCTTAAAAAAAAGGTTCAGCTACTGTGTCAATTTCATGAAAATCTGGTTACCTATTCACATTTCATAGGGCAAAAAGCAGTTTTTTTCTTTGTAATTTTTCAAGATGGCACCACTGGCACAGAGTTGCCTACAATTCAAAATCGCTTCTATCAGACCTGGTCCTACTTAATTCCAATGCATTCTGTAAATTTCAATGGTATCTGATTATTGATTCGTGAGTTCCCGTGAACAGAAGTTTTTGATGCTAAAAATATAGGTTGACTGGGAAAGGGTTACCGTTCTTGTCCGACATGAAATTTCCAAAGTTTTACTTTGAACGTGTAGATAAAGCATAAGATTTGTATACAGATTGGTTTTATTGTAAGAAACGGACAGTTTTTGGAAATTCGATGGTTTAATGTTTTCACTTCCAAATTTTTATTTTTTCAAATTTAAGACACCAAAATTATCATAGCTGGCAACTCCAACCGAATTTTTCGACCAAATTTCTACCAAACGTGATACTAAATAAGGTTCAGCCACTGTGTGAATTTCGTCAAAATCGAACGATTCAATCAGAATTTATAGGGCTAAAAGCAGTTATCTTTTTTAGTGATTTTTCAAGATGGCACCACTGGCACAGAATCACCCGCATTTCAAAATCACTTCTATCAGACCTGGTCCTATATAGGACCAATACATTCTGCAAATTTGAATTAATTCTGCTCATTGGATCGTGAGTTTCCGTGAACAGAAGTTTTTGATGCTAAAAATATAGGTAAATTGGGCAAGGGTTACCAGGCGTGCCCGTTATACCATATAAAATTTTTTTTTTTGTTTATGTAAACAAAGCACAAGATTTACATATGAGTGGCTTTTTTTTAAAAAAACGGCAGTTTTTCAAGAGAGACGATGATTTGAATTTTCACTTTCGGTGCCTGCCCTAGCTACAGGGTTGCCAGCACACTCATAGAAAGCTACGAAAATTTACAACTAAATAATACCAATATGTCCTAAAAATTTCGTAATGATTGAATAATTCGGTCAAAAGTTATCGCAATTTAAAAATTTTCAATTTTTCCCGTTCTGTTTTTAGGCACCCAGCGCACACATGGGGTTAAAAAATTCCAAAACATTATCCGATTCACATGTAAAACACGTTCAAAATTTATTTCGTCAACTTTATTTTTGCAAAAATTATTTGTGTACGAAATAATAGGTATATTAAAAAAATCACTAAAATGGCCGCCGGCGCCAAAAGGTTAAAGATTATTAACTTTTTGTGAGACCTGGCACTATTCTGCATATACACCAATGTGTCCTGAAAATTTCAGCTCAATCGGATGGCGCGTTCCTGAGATTTTTTCACTGAAATTTTTTGATGATATATATATATATATATATATATATATATATATATATATATATATATATATATATATATAGAAATATGAATTTTTGGCCAAAGTGATTTTAATACTAATGTTCTTCTTCGAACATTAGTAATAACGTTCTTTCATATACTCGGAATATGTCCTCATTTACTCAATTTGTTTTATTTCTTTTTCGGTCGATTAGCTTCTATTCTTTTTTCTTGCATTATTATTCCATTCGAAATTTATTAATTTTTTTAGTTCTTATGTTATTTCTTTTTCTTTTTCTTATAAATATTTATGTATGCATTTTTTTTTCTTCTGTCTAATCTATAAATGGATTTATTCAGTTGATAAAGACAACAAATAAATAAATAAATAAATACATACCACAAACACAGTACCTGCTAGTATGAATTTTGATGAAGTAGAAAACGTTCAACATGAGATAAACAATCTTGATTATGAGCGACCTAGCGTCTTTAAAATGGAAAAAGGTGGAAAGGATTCTGAAAGTATCGGGGACGTGGAAATGCAGAAACTTCCTAGGCACTCTATATTTAGACCCTCTCGGTTGGATACTAATCAAAACAAGATTGATCACCCCATCGAAAACATCCTGTTTGACAGCATGAGCGACTAAAAGAAAAAAAATCTAGCGCACCTGAACTGCTAGAAAACTAATTTTCGAAAAAATTGCCTTCGAGTGACAATGTGGAAAGATGTAATACACTTTTTTGTAGAATCATATCAACCATTCCTCGTTCAAAGCAACAGAAATAAACTATAACACAAATGATGAAAATGTTCAGTGCTGGCAACATTTTCCCAACGAAGCAGCAATAACTTAACCCTCATAAGCGCATACTTAAATCAACTAATCCTTTGAATTTCGTTCTCATCGGAGGATTTCGTCGAAAGCTTTAGCGGTTGACGTTGCTTGAAGCTGCCATCCAACAAAATGTTCAAAACTCGGAAAATTCAAAAGTTGGTTTCTTAGTTTTATTTCAAATGTTTTGCATATGTGTATGTAATTTGAAGCATCTGTTGATGCAATAGTTACGAAAATGGCTAAAGCTCGTTACCCTGTGTCAGCAGCAAAGCAAAATTTATACCAAATCTGCTTCACCTTAAACTTAACCCAACCAATAAATTTCGTTTCGATTGAATTACTGCGCTAGAAGTTATACGGGTGAAAAAAATTTTAGGGCTGCCACCCTCAAAACTTTTCAAGTTTTTAAAGCGTTAATATGTTTTGATAATCTTCATTGCAGGATCGTTCCCATTTGCAAATCGAATGACATAATCGCGCAGTAAAGAAATTCTAAAAAATTACAAAAATGGTCATAGGTGGCAGCCCTTCCACGATTTTTGTACGAAATTCCTATGACATTTGGCTCACATCAAAATTAATTTACTGCAGAAACTTCATTTTGATATCATGACTGCACCGGAAGTTATAGGGAAAAAAGCTTTATTTTGCTGAGCAAATTTGCAAGATTTAGGAGACAAAAATCATAATAGCTGGCAACCCTATTCTAATTTTTCAGCCAAATTTTCACCAAATGTTACTTTAAGTAAGATCCAAATATTGTGTGAATTTAAATCTGATGGCTGAATCGGAAGTTATAGCCCAAAAACCGGTTTTTTTTCTCAGTGATTTGTCAAGATGGCACCACTGCCACAAAGTTGCCCGCATTTCAAAATCACTTCTATCAGGTGATACTAACATGTCCTGTGAATTTCATTATCTTCGGATAATCCGGTCGTCAGTTCTCGTGAACAGAACTTTCGAGTGCTGAAAATAGAGGTAATTTAGTGATGGGTTGCCATTCTTGTGCAAATAGGAATTTTAAAAATTTCAAATTGACATGATGCAAAAACGTTAAAATTTATCAATGATTTGAATTATTTGTCAAAAATCAAAAATTTTTCAGGAGGTTCAATGATTTGAAGGATTTTTTTCAGGAGCCTGCCGCAGCTACAGGGTTACCCGCACTTCCTTGAAAATTCATGTGTATTAAACTTTAGTCAACATCAATACGCTCTGCAAATTTCACGATGATCCAATGTTTTCGTCAGAAGTAATG
>OZ022263.1:146456247-146483747 GCA_963978885.1 Nemotelus pantherinus
TTTTTTCAGTAGTCTATAACGTTATCTTAAACCTATCGCCACGTCAGGTGTAAAAGCTGTAAAATGACAAGTGGTCCAGACCAGTAAGGCCATTATACAGGAGGTTGGAAATAAACCTCTTAAAGGTCTTTTAAGAGAACACGGACAACATGCCGCGCAGGAGTTAGCTCAGAAAGGTATAAACAAACTTTCTGTTAAGATGGGTGGTACAGAATATCGAATGGCTATAAAAATAGCTAACCTGTTTACAACAATTCAATTCAAGTCTTCTTTTATGTGACGTAAAAAATGTAAATGGAAAAAAACTGCAAAAAGAGCATGTCGTTAGAAGATCAAAAGGGTGAAAAGTAAACAAAAAGTTATCAAGAAAGACGTCTTCGACATATTTGATAAGTAATTAACATGTCCTTCTATAAAGAATGCATGAAATCCGAATTGGACATTTTCTCCACATCACCTATTCAAAGTAACATTTTGAGAACCGAAGAAGTTGCAGATGCTGCCGCAAGACATCTTGAATTGATTGGCTGGTATCTTGATCAGAATTAAATGGAAATGATTGAAGACGATGGCCCAAAGTCTGAGAATAAAGAATTTCTTAGTAGATCAGCGCTATTAGAGTTAATGAGCAAAATCCATAGCGTCATATTTAACCAAGAAAAACTATTGATTAAAGGTGTAGATCTGCGCAGCATATTGCCATTGGAGAAACCTGAATTCTACTTGTACTCGAAAGATGATACATTTTCGATTCGAATTAAAATACTAGAAGCCACAATGTACATGAACCATGTAAAAGTCAACCCAAATATTATCCTAGCACACGAAACAGTACTGCAACGTTCGAATGCAGTATACCCGTTCAAATGCGTTGAAGTGAAAACATACACGTTGCGAACAAATACATTCACACTATCACTAGACAATGAAGTGGTGGGCCAATTACCGAACTTGCTCATTTTCGGGATGGAAGACAACGATGCCTATACCGGAAAACGTTTTAAAAATCCATATAACTTCAAACACAATAACATTATGAGATTTGATTTGTCAGTTAATGGCGTACAAGTACCAAATCAACCTACAAAATTCAATTATTGAAAAGAAAAACCCTGGGGTACTTGAGCCTTTTCAAGTGTACTGGTTTCAATTATTTCGATAAAGGTCATCAGATATCCAAACAATTCTTCGACAATGGTTCCTTTTTGCTAGCATTCGATTTGACAGCTGGTAATTCAAACGAATCAACTTATGGTAGTTTGTTCAATCAAGGTGTGGTGAGAATCCAGAGAAGGTTCAAAGAGGTATTACAGAATATTGTGACATGCATTGTATACGCAGAGTACGATATGAATATTGAAATCGATAAAAATCGAAATGTTTACTCGAGCTTATAAAAAAGTATATAAAGAAGTCCAACACTTCTCCTGCATTCATTTGTTTATCTGAGCACTAGTTGGAGATAGCTGCAGTACCATGTACCGAGTATTTTTCAGAACGGTACTTTGCCTGCTGCAAAGAAAATTGCATTTGTAGTCTTTATTCCTTTAGATAAAGTGAATACAAAAGAGATCATTTACAAATATCTTACATCAGCAGTTAGCACTACAGATCATACTGGTGTGTTTGGAAACCTTGCACTTAAACGTCTGGATGAGAATCTTCTAAAAATCCTCGCAAAGTGTTCAACTATTTTCGTACATGGAGAGCCAACAAAGGAATTCCTTCAAAGTTACGTCACGTCTCGTACTAGGATCGCTAGAATGGAACAATCACCTCTAAAGAACAGGAATCAACAAGATTGAACCTGATAATTCATTAAAGTGAAGTCATGTTACTAAAAGATTTTTCAACGGCGTTTTTCTGTGGGATTACTTACCGCGTCAAATAAAGAAACTTGTTTGTATTATTGCGAATACAGATCTTGCGCATAAAAGTGGAACCCATTGGGTGGCCTTTTACATTCCTAGAAAAGTACCTACCGAGTACTTTGATTCTTTTCATAAATATTCTACCAACAAGTACTTCAAAAGACTCGTTCAGCTCAATGGTAAAGTTCTTGTAAATAATAAACAGAGGTTACAGAGTGCGTTTTTAAAAAAATGCAGACAGTATTGCTGTGTCTTTTTTTATTTTCGCTGCTGTGGTAAGAGTGTCAAAAAATTTCTGAACCGGTTCTTCTCTACAGATTATAGTTTCAATGATGGTATTTGTATTATTCCGAAACTTTATTATTCCGAAAAATTTATTTGAAGACATCTTTGCGGAATAATAGGGAGTGCTGCAATCAGTCCTTTTAATGGGAAGTCAGAGGGATAAAAGCAGCGTAATCACACCATATAAGCCATAGTTGTGTCTTTTACAATTTAATAAGATGGCGTTAGCTGCTGAAAAGTCAGTTAATAGGCGACACAAACACAAACCTCTAAGCGAGCCAGTCACGTCGAGCCAGTCACGTCAAACACAAACAACACAAACCTCTAAGCGAGCCAGTCACGTCGTTAAGAAGAAAAAATAAGTTGCGAAATCACCTCAAATCGAATCTTCTACCAGCTTTGAGAACATAATTTCGAACTGCAAAGAGAGGAAGTCAAGAGCAAAAACGATTTCCAAATCATAAGTTCCGTGCAATGAAGACGCCTTGCTGCATTATAATTACTGCCTGGATAGATACCATAATCGTAAGGTCACACTCAGATTTGACCCGCAGACATTTTAAAAGAAGGCGATCTTCCACTACCGTGGACGGTTCCTACTGACAATTGACTACAGCCAGTGGATTTCACTCTACCCTCAATGATTTGAAGGTTTCAACAGGCGATCAATATCTGGAGAATCAAATGATACTTCTAAAACAGGTAGGTAGTGGCAACATAACACTTAAACATCTGGAGCTATTCAAGCTGTTCGAGATGATGGATTTTTTAATATTGTCATGCACTTGAACAACCTGGCCTTGGAATATGTGAAGGAGTATTACCAGCAGTACTGCAATAGATGCAGGGAAAAGGATCTATTGAAGCTGAAAAACAAGGACTTTTTAATATCATCTCAAACGTCTTTTATGAATTTTCAATACTATGTATGTAGCTGTAACTTTATGTTTGATGTAATGAAATAAAGTGATGTAAAAATAAGAAAACATATTTTTGTATATCAATAACATTGACTGTTCATAAGATAATACATGTAAAGATTTCCAAATCTTGTCCCCGAAATAATATTGACTATTCATAAGGTAATACATGTAAAGATTTACAAATTTTGTCCCCGGAAGTGTATCATGAATTTTACAGATGGTCTTGAAATTCTTGAGATCTCGTAGCTTTGGTATCTCCAGGTGAAAAATGGTTGCATATCATATATACCTCTTCAGAGATTTGACCTTTGTATCACCTTCTACGTAGACTGTAGATTCGCTGAATGGAGCTAGAATGTTTGGAAGATTGTTGTAGTTAGCCTCACCGTCATCCCATCACAATCTGTTGATGTTCTTTGCTTCGAACTCGTTTTGCCTTCGTGCCTTTCTACTCAGCTTCTGGTAAGGGTAAGGTGGAGAGAGGTAGTAAATTATAGGCACAGTCGAATCGTATGGAAGTATGGCCAACTCTTTTGCGAAACAGTGACCCTGATTTCCAGAAACAAATTCAATATCGAAAATGAGCTCGGATAGCTTTCGGCAAGATGATTATTGATAATATATAAAAACATTTTTCATTTAAACAGGCATTTATATTTATTTCTATCTATTATAATTGTGTTTCGCAATATGAGCTGATAGCTTATAATTATTTTATAAGTAGTATATAGGCTATAAAAGTTCGAGCACAATTTCCTGTGCATTTTTAACGAGGCCTCTAAATTCTCAAAAGTGTGTATACAATTGACAGAAGGAGAAAGTATTTTGTAGGATGCTGTATTTGAGTCTCTCTCACTCTCACACTCACTCATGACGAACTGTATGGCGTCGCGGGGAACCCCTTCTCTCCCCACAACTAGAAACTATGTCTGCGGTTGCCATCCGAAAAATTTTAAAAACTCGGAAAATTTAAATGTCAGTTGCTTATTTTATTGTAAACGCTTTGTTTATAAATACAAAATAGATGCATCTGTTGGTGTAATATTTACGAAATTGTCTGGTGCTGGCAATTACGTGCTAGCACCATAGCTGCTTCACATTGTGTTAAACCCACCCTATGAATTTCGTTTCGATTGAATGGCTGCGCTGTAAGTTATAGGAGTGAATATAATTTTAGGGTTACTACCGTCCAAACTTTTTAAATTTTCGAAACGTAAATATTTATTGTTCATTGTCATCGCAGGATCATTCCCATTTGGAAATTTTATGACAACATCGCTTGATATGCAACCAGTATACTTTAAGTCAAAGATTACATCAGCCAAATGCATTGATCGAGCTTGCACACTACTTTTGTATTAATGTCCATTCCGTTTTATTTATTTATTTATTAGCCCAACAAGGCATAAATTCAATACATGTAAATATGAATATGAAATGCGTATAAATACGAAACATCAAACTTTCTTTAAAAAAAACTACAAATGAATACAGCACTAATAACAAAAAACTCTAGCGCACCTGAACCGCTAGAAACACTAATGTTCGAAGAACAGTAGAAGAATCGTGCAGGTTTCGAGTGCATATTCCACCACATGAGCTGCTTATTACGGCCAAACTGTTTCAAATGCCACGTTTTACCTTGGTCTCAAGAATGCATTATAACTCAAATGGTAGAAGGTTTCAGATATTACCACTGGCATGAATTTCAACGTGTATGAGAGCACAACACGGGTTAATTATATTCGTAATCAGATGCTTATTTCACAAAATTTTGAAAGCAGCATCTCATATAACATCAATGAAGAAAATGCTCAGTGCCTGCAGCACTGTAAATGAAGTTGGTGTTTGGGGCTGCGATCCGAAAAATTTGCAGAACTTTGGGACTTGAAACATCGGTTATTTATTTTCACTGTAAATGTTTCCGGTACGAATACTAACTGTTAGCATTTATTGACACAAAAGTAGCACAACCGACTCGTGCTGGCAACCTTTCGCCAGTATCAAAGCTAAAAATATATCACATCTGCTTCACGTTGTTATATTACATTCGAAGTTATAGGAGTATAAAGAAATTTAGGATTACCTGCAGCGAGTTTTTTCAAATAATGGAAAGCTTAATACTTGCTGTTTATTGTCACTACAATATCATTAACAATTGAAAATTCTACGATAAAACCGCTTAATAAAGATATTGCAAATATCTTTTTAGGTATATTAAAAATCCACGGCAATACCACACTGGAATAGCCGGTTCTCGTCCGATCACCGAAGTTAAGCAGTGTTGGGCCGGTAAGTACTTAGATGGGGGACCACTTGGGAGCACCGCGTGTCGTTGGGACGTAAAAAAAACGTTATGCTATCTCTTATACCAACAAACCAGTTGTCTGGGAAGCACTATGAAAAGAAAAAAAAAACACACAAAACCAACAATAGCTGGCAACCCTATCGTGGCTCTTCAACCAAATTAGGCCTGAATAATGTCTATAATAGGTTCCATTAATTGTATAAAATTCGTATTGATTGCATGACTGCACTGGACGTTATAGGGCAAAAAGTTTTATTTTCCTGAGCAAATTTTCAAATCTAAAGAAACAAAAATTACCATAGCTGGCAGCACCAATCGAATTTTTCAACCAAATTTCCACCAAACAGAGTAAGAGTAAGGTTCAGCTACTGTATCAATTTCATGAAAATCTAGTTACTTATTCAAATTTCATAGGGCAAAAAGCAATTTTTATTCTTTGTAATTTTTCAAGATGGCACCACTGGCCCAGAGTTGCCCACAATTCAAAATCGCTTGTATCAGACCTGGTCCTACTTAAGTCCAATGCATGCTGTTAATTTCAATGGTATCTGATTATTGATTCGTGAGTTCCCGTGAACAGAAGTTTTTGATGCTAAAAATATAGGTTGACTGGGAAAGGGTTACCGTTCTTGTCCGACATGAAATTTCCAAAGTCTTACTTTGTACGTGTAGATAAAGCATAAGATTTGTAAAAAGATTGGTTTTATTGTAAGAAACGGATAGTTTTTGGAAATTCGATGGTTTGAAGGTTTTCACTTCCAAATTTTTATTTATCCAAATTTAAGACACCAAAACTATCATAGCTGGCAGCTCCAACTGAATTTTTCAACCAAATTTATACCAAACGTGGTTTTAAGTAAGGTTCAGCTACTGTGTGAATTTCGTCAAAATCGAACGATTCAATCAGAATGTATAGGGCTAAAAGCAGTTATCTGTTTTAGTGATTTTTCAAGATGGCACCACTGGCAGAGAATCGCCCGCATTTCAAAATTACTTCTATCAGACCTGGTCCTATTTCAGGCCAATACATTCTGCAAATTTTAATTAGTTCTGCTCATTGGATCGTGAGTTTCCGTGAACAGAAATTTTTGATGCTAAAAATATAGGTAAATTGGGCGAGGGTTACCAGGCGTGCCCGTTATACCATATCAAATTTTTTGTCTTGTCTATGTAAACAAAGCACAAGATTTACATATGAGTGGCTTTTTTTTGAAGAAGCGGCATTTTTTCAAAAGAGACAATGATTTGGAGGTTTTCACTTTCAGTGCCTGCCCTAGCTACAGGGTTGCCAGAACGCCCATTAAGAAGTCTACAACTAAATAATACCAATATGTTCTGAAAATTTCGTATGTTCTGAAAGTTTTCCCGTTCTGTTTTTAGGCACCCAGCGCACACATGGGGTTAAAAAATTCCAAAACATTATCCGATCCACATGTAAAACACGTTCGAAATTTATTTCGTCAACTTTATTTTAGCAAAACTTATTTGTGTACGGAATAATAGGTATATTAAAAATATCACTAAAATGGCCGCCAGCGCCAAAGGGTTAAAGATGATTTACTTTTTCTGAGACCTGGCACTATTCTGCATATACACCAATGTGTCCTGGAAATTTCAGTGCAATCGGATGGCGCGTTTCTGAGATTTTTTCACTGAAATTTTTTGATGATATATATATATATATATATATATATATATATATATATATATATATATATATATATATATATATATATATATATATATATATATATATATATATATATATATATATATATATATATATATAGAAATATGAATTTTTGGCCAAAGTGATTTTAATACTAATGTTCTTCTTCGAACATTAGGAAAAAGCATTGCGAAGAAAATCAGGCCGCGTTTCCAATGTTGGAGTGAGCTTTCGCCGAATCTCAGAGTGGAGCTGGCCTGTTCCCAATGACGGATTTTCGAAATTCGAAAATGGTGATGACATTTTGTGCTTTGAAAACTCAAAGCTGTAGCACTCATTGCTAGTTTGGGGGCATTTTATGAAAAACTAAAATAATTGGAATTTTTTCTAGATTCCCTGAAAACAAACGATTAAATCGATCAAATTAGCTTGTAATTTGTATAATATATATAATAATTTGTAATACATGTGTTATATAAATAATAAATTCAGATGTTATATAAATTAACAATTTGAATGTTTGCTTGGAGTTTAAGTATGAAATATTCACTTTCAGAACTAGACCGCGTTTCCAATGCTGGCTTAGAGTGCACTGTTTCTGCGTACGCATTAGCTGTCATAAAGGCTAAAGTTACCCTTTTCAGAACTTTCAGAACTTTCAGAACTAGACCGCGTTTCCAATGCTGGCTTAGAGTGCACTGTTTCTGCGTACGCATTAGCTGTCATAAAGGCTAAAGTTACCCTTTTCATTTTTCTTTACTTGTTGATCGTTCGATATCGACTGAACTTATCCTCCGAGCTTTTGAATCAGGAATTTCTATAGGAATAAAACGATGAGTGGACAGTTATTGGTGCTGCCATTCTTGATTATTTCGAAACGATGATTTTGGGATAGGTTTGGGTGAAGGTAAAAGTACTTTTGCAGCTGAATGTGTAGATGGAGGTATCTGAGCTGAGCGTATTAATGTCATGGAAAATTACTCTTGGCCATTTACTAATTTTCAGTATTTTTGGTGAGCAAAAAGCACACTACGTCACATTGAATCCAACATTTAGCTGACAATGGCGCTTAAATGATGCGAATTACTTTGGATGAAAAAAAATTTAACCATGCCCAGATTACTTGGCTGGAATGCACATGACACACTTGCCAACGACTTTATTACAATTCAATCAAGAAAGGCCGAATCATTTACCATTTAGGTATGTGCAATGTGCTGTAGTTTGCAAGGAATACTTTAGCAGATTTTCAAATTATCATTGATGCTGAACATTAAGTAGGTTTGTAGCAGATAGAATTGATTTTCTTCGACAGGCACGTAATAATATATGTTTATGGTATGTACTTTTATGATATATAAAAGTAATACAAAATTCTAATATGGGATAATCATGTATAACAGTTTTTTTCAATCGATGTATTATTGATTGTGTTTTATAAAGGCAAACTATTCTCATTTATTCCGTGAATTTAATTTTCAGCAGCATCATTGTCTTTATCAAGGACTATATTGCGTCACCTTTAAATATCAAAAACTATGGTAACGTTAATAAAACGTAATAATTACAACATTTCACTCGAAATTTTGATGAGGCATTTTATTCTTGACACCCAGGAGAAAAAAGGCAAATCGAAATCGCATACGCCTTTGGTTTGTCCATTTGCCGGCAATGCCTACTCCAAACTCACAACTTTCAACACATGAAATCATTCGAATTTAAATTTCGAAGGTACAACGACATCTGTCGTAACACATATTTGAATTTAATTTTCAATAACTATTTTTATCACAGATGGGTTATGAATTTGTTTCATTATTGATTTCAATGCACAAATCATTCATCCAACTGTATTTTCTATGACATTATCTATTTTTTAACGCGAAAGACAACACTTTACACTTCATTTTAAACAGAGCTTTCAGCAACGCCTTCTATTGAAAAGTAGTGAATTTAAAAATTCGAAAATGTACGAGAAGCTTCACGCTGTAGTTGAAATAGGTCCCACTCTAGAGTTCAACCACAGATTTAAGAGATTGATTAGAGAGAGAGGAAGATATGTGAAAGTGCATGAGAGCAAAAGTGTACGCAAACACATTTCACTCCAAGTGTTTGAACTCGACCTAGAATATAGATTTTAATTAGTATGCAGGGCCGAGTTGAGCATTACCTGTTGTGGTGTCGGTGACAGCTGTGATGTGACAACTTGTCAGTGACAGCAGCTGTGGCAAATTTTATGACGAATCCAGTCAGCTGATATGATGGATTGTTAATGTTGTATCTGAATTCAAATGTTAGTAGTGGAATAACAAATTGGAAATGTAGTGTTATATCAGTAGAATGAAATGTACCGGAATTGTCATAAAGACATTTTTCAAGTTCATTGTTATAGTTGAACTCAAATCGATCGGTCGTAGTTTGAATAGTTGTCGTTGAATTTAAATCGGTTGCTAAAATTTGTTCATTTAATGGAAATTACTCGTATTGTTAAATTTTACTTAACGCATAATAAATAAGTTCAAGTTCTAATTCGTGGCAGTTTTAATCTTTTATCTAGAACATTTTTGGGTCTTTCGAACCGGATTCAGGATCGTGTGTGAACTTTTAAACGGGATTTCGCGCGGTTTAAAGAAACAGTGATAACAGTGTTGAAGATAACAGTTAAAATATAACTGTATTGGAATAGCGGTCATAACCTGGTGAGTCGAATCCAAATTTTCCTTTGTTAAATTTGGTGCTATTTATTGCCTTTAGTTTTGACTTGATTGCATTTAGTACATATTCGTACATTTATTCTTTGAATCGATTGCATACCGTTGCATATTGGTGCATATCGTTGCATATTATTGCATAATGTTACATATCGTTGCATATTGCTGCATATTGTTGCCTATTGTTGCATATCGTTGCATATACTTGCATATCGTTACATATCGTTGAATATTGTTGCTTATCGTTGCACTTGTTGGATATTGTTGCATTTATTTTCACGCCGCAATTCTCTGGTAATTGCTTAATAAGATCGTTGTTCAATTGAAATGGACAATTTAATAATACAACAAAAATTAAATGCCGAACAATTAGCACAGCTTCAAATTAATTATAAAAAGGACCCAAAGAGCCGGAAAACGGCTTCTTATTATTTCAAACTAAATGAAAAGGTCCAGAAACTATACGACACTTTTACTCATACGCATAATCAAATTTTAAATCTAATAAATGGGGAAAAAGACATAGAGAGGGAATATTTCCAAAATGATGAACTTGGGAAATTTGAAGAAAGCCATTTGGTGTTTTCATCCGAGATAGTGGAGTTAATGAAAGAAGTGGGAACTGTCCAACCAGCAGAAGAAGCTCAAGGGCATAAGGAACATGACCTCAAATTACCACGACCTCAAATTACTCTTCCTAGGTTCGCAGGAGATTATATTGAATGGGTTCCTTTCCGTGATTTGTTTATTTCATTGGTGCATAACCGTCAGTCGATCTCCAAGGTAGAAAAATTGCACTACCTGAAGAGCAGTATATGCGGGGAAGCTGAAGGTCTTTTAAGGCATATTTCTACGACCGAAGGAAACTATGATGCAGCATGGGACTTATTAGTGCCAAGATACGATAACAAGTACATGCTTTTAAATTCACAATTTCAACAGTTGTTTAGTATTGGAAAGGCTAATGAATCGTCATCTTCACTCAAAACATTATTAGATCGAACTAGTGAATGTATTCAGAGCATAGAGCATTTGGAGGTGGAAAATTTATGGGAAAGCATCATTGTGTATATGACCACGCAGCGGTTGCCACCAGATACTAGACAAATGTGGGAACAACAGCGACAAACTGATCGGAAGGATGCAGTATCGTTTAGTCACATAAAAGATTTTTTGGAAAATCGGTTTCGCGCTTTGGAAGCTGCGGGCTGCGATCGACCCAAATTTCAAAAACCCCTTTGTTCACAAGAACGTCGCGTTTTTGCTGTTCAAAATGAACATGAACTATCATGCGTGTTATGCAAAGTAAACCATTCTTTACATAAATGTCCCAAATTTTGCAAATTGTCACAGAACGATAAATTTACAACAGTGAAGCGCCATCGCTTATGTATCAACTGCTTAAAAAAAGGGCATTTAGTTGCAAGTTGTGAAAGCAAAATCACATGTTTGAAATGCAAACAATCTCATCATACTTTACATCATAGAGAAATCAGCCCATTCAACTATATGGAACAGGCCCCAAATCGATCATCAGATATTACGTCTGCTTTAGCAACGACCAATTATGGTCGTCATCCTTTCATCAAATCAACATGAACTCAGTGAATATATTGAAGCGGGAAGTATTGCTAGCCACAGCTTTAGTTACTTTAACTACGGATGTTGGACCTTTCATTTTGCGAGCCCTTCTTGATTAAGGTTCCCAAACGTCACTGATCACTGAGTCCGCCGTTCAACAACTCGGTCTGAAACGAAAGGCAACAGATGTTAATATAGCTGGAATAGGTCATTCTCCGAGTAATATGGTAAAGGGAATAGTCGAAGCTCAGTTAGAAACTCGAAACAAAGAAATTATACACTTCGAAGCCTTAATTCTAAAGACATTGACAAATTTGATTCCTGCAAGACATATTCCACTACCTGGCAAAGAATAGTTTGATAGAAACCAATTAGCAGATCCACATTTTGACCAACCTGGTCACATTGACTTATTACTAGGTGCTGATATCTATGCTAAAGTGATTCTTAGCGATATACATCGATTTCCACAAGGTCCAATAGCCCAGAACTCCAAACTTGGTTGGATTCTGTCTGGAGACGTTGGAGTATTAAATCGGTCACAATATCAGAGTTTTAAAGTAGAAATCGATGACAGGTCGAACGTGAGTAGGCAACTTCAAAGGTTTTGGGAAATTGAAGAAGTTCCTACGAAGCTGGTAAATTCGGAATAAGACGAAGCGTGTGAGAGGCATTTTGTGCGAAATGTACGAAGGGATAAAACTGGTCGGTACGTAGTAGGGTTGCCATTTAAGAATGAAGAAGCAATAAATGCATTAGGGCATTCATGATCAACAGCATTATCCAGTCTTTTAGCTTTAGAGCGACGTTTTCAAGCGAACTCAGAAGTTCAACGGGAGTATATGGATTGTATTCAAGATTATCTTCAAGCAGGACATATGAAATTGGTTTCGAATAGCATTCAACATTTAGAATCAGATAATTTAGATCACAGAAACTTTTATCTTCCACACCACGCCGTACATAAAGAAAGTACTACGACTAAATGCCGTGTGGTTTTTGATGCCTCTAGAAAGACAACCTCGGGAATTTCATTAAACGATCTCCTTTTAACTGGTCCAGCAATCCAGAACAACATGTTAGCTGTCTTAACCAATTGGAGATTCTATAGGTATCAGCTGATGTCACTTAAATGTATAGGCAAATCAATCTAGACGACGACGACACGAAGTACCAAAGAATTTTGTGGAGAACTCAACCCGACCAAAACATCCAGGATTACTGTTTGACAACAGTCACTTTTGGCTTGACGTGTGCTCCGTTTTTAGCATTGAGGACGCTTCAGAAGTTAGCAGAAGACGAAAAAGAGATGTATCCAGATGCCGTAGCTGCTATTAAAAAGGAATTTTATGTAGATGATTTATTGTCGGGTGGGCATGATCTGTCAGAGACGATACACAAACGAGAAGAAATCAGAAAGCTACTGAACTCAGGCTGTTTTCCTCTACGCAAATGGATTGCTAACGATGTTCGCATTTTAGATGGAATTCCTCTTGAAGATTGTGAAATGAAAATATCTCATGAGTTGCAGTTAGAAGATGGGTACACATCATTGGGAATTGTTTGGTATCCTCTACAAGATGCTTTCGGTTACTGTCTCAGATTGAATGAAAATGACAAGCCAGTTACGAAAAGACAACTGCTCTCAGACATAGCGCGTTTGTATGATCCTTTAGGATGGCTGGCACCAACTATCACCATGGCGAAGATTTTATTGCAGTCGTTATGGTTGCATGGCCTCGATTGGGATGAAATATTATCTGAAGAAATAAGTCAAAGTTGGACAGCATTTCGTGAGAAATTGACATTGATAGGAAACATTCGAATTCCAAGATGGAAAAATTTCCAGCCGTCAGCTAAATTGGAACTGCATGGGTTTTGCGATGCATCAGCAAAAGCATACGCTGCCGCTGTATATTTAGTTGTCCGACATGAAGCGGATACACATTCCCATCTCATAATGGCAAAAACGAAAGTCGCACCTATTCGAACTATATCCATTCCTCGTTTGGAACTATGTGGTGCTGTGCTATTGGCGAAATTGATTAGAAAAATCGAAGAAATGTTGGACATGGGAAAATTTCATACTTGGTTATGGACGGATGCAGAAATAGTGTTAGCATGGCTGAGAACTCAACCAGCCAAATGGAACACTTTTGTAGCCAACCACACAACTGATACATTATCAACAGTAGGAAATACTCCATGGCGACATGTTCCTTCACACCAAAACCCGGCTGACTTAGCATCTCGAGGGTTAGACATGGACAAACTTATCGGGAACAAGCTATGGTGGAATGGACCTGATTGGCTCTGTCAGAGCAAGGAGATGTGGCCTAAAACAAAAAAATTGGTTACAACTGACATTGAAAGTAAAGATAAAGCATTAGTACATTTGAGCACAATTACGTGGCAACATATGGAGGAAATATTGAAGAGATATTCGACACTTACTAGATTGACTCGCATAACAGCATATTGTATTCGATTCGGCGATCTAACACGTAAACGAACATTGGACAAAGGTTATCTGAAAACCGTAGAACTTAGTAAAGCCTTTCGTATTTGGTTGAAATACACTCAGATGAAAGAATTTGGCAATGAGATACACACGTTATAAGCAAAGCAATTAGTCAATAAGAAAAGTAAACAGCTAACATTAAACCCGTTCATCGATAAGGATGGTTTACTGCGAGTTGGAGGACGTTTGACAAAATCAGCATTATCGTACAATGGAAAGCATCCGATTATATTACCCAAAAATGGAGCTGTCGTTGAACTGTTACTACAAAAATTGCATATCGAAACGATGCATGGAGGCACGCAACTTATGTTAAATACTCTTCGCAGACAATTTTGGCTTTTGGATGGGCGCAACACGATAAAGCGTATCGTACACAGATGTGTCAAATGCTATCGTGCCTCAGCTAAGTGTTCCACACAACTTATGGGTGATCTTCCTGCGGCTAGAACAACAGCATCTAGACCATTTACACATGTCGGTATTGATTATTGTGGACCGTTTAAACTACGAAGCAGAAGAGGTAGAGGTTGCCAATTATACAAAGGCTATATCGCAATTTTTGTTTGCTTGAGTGTAAAAGCAATACATATTGAACTCGTAGGTGATCTTACCACTCAAGCATTTCTTGCAGCATTGCAACGGTTCATGAGTAGAAGAGGATTTTGCAGTCACATATATTCAGATTGTGGAACCAATTTCGTTGGAGCAAACATAGAATTGAGCCACATACTGAAATTAGCAAGCACCAATGCAGCGAAAGAGTTGGCGAATAAAGGAATTGTTTGGCACTTCAACCCTCCTGCCTCTCCGCATTTCGGTGGATTATAGGAGGCAGGAGTGAAGTCGATTAAGACACATCTACGTCGTGTAGTTGGAAACGTTGCATTGACCTATGAAGAAATGTCAACAGTGCTAAATCGTATCGAAGCTTGTCTCAATTCACGACCGCTATGTTCCCTAACTGATGATCCAAACGACTCGCAAGCTCTAACACCAGCCCATTTCTTAATTGGAGATATGATGCTAGCCCTACCAGAAAAAAACGTAATAGAAATTAATATGAATTGGTTAAGCCGATGGCAGTTAGTGCAAAGACTCACGCAGACGTTTTGGACCCGATGGAAAGAGGAATACCTTTCACGACTCCAAACACGACCCAAATGGCTATTCCATAAAGAATACCCCAAAGTAGGAGACTTATGCGTAGTGAAGGATGAAAGGTTGCCAACGTATCGTTGGCCTTTGGCGAAGATAACAGAATTACATCCTGGAACGGACCAACTAGTACGGGTTGTGTCATTAAAGTTGAATGGAAAGATTTATAAGAGACCTATAGCAAAAATAGCAATCTTACCAAGGCAATAAATTGAAATGCACCAAATAAATGAAATCCCTTTGAAGTCCTTATTCCTTGTGTTCGTTCAATTCGTCGGGGCGCCACGTACAGTATAATCCCTTTGTTCCTGGATGTTATGTACCTGTACGGAAGAAATGCCACAGGTAACATTAACATCTCTACTCTTTGTTTCGAACCAGTCTTGATCCTGGAATTCTGATTGTTCCCGAACTACGATAGTCAACGTTTCATGGAAGATGAGACAATCATAAGCTCGATAACCGGTAACTTAGCATTGATGGTAGAAAATACTTAGCATATCTTTACAGGTATTAGTTCTGATCCTGTCGGACCAGCGGGGGGAGTATGTTTGGGCTCGACCTAGAATATAGATTTTAATTAGTATGCAGGGCCGAGTTGAGCATTACCTGTTGTGGTGTCGGTGACAGCTGTGATGTGACAACTTGTCAGTGACAGCAGCTGTGGCAAATTTAATGACGAATCCAGTCAGCTGATATGATGGATTGTTAATGTTGTATCTGAATTCAAATGTTAGTAGTGGAATAACAAGTTGGAAATGTAGTGTTATATCAGTAGAATGAAATGTACCGGAATTTTCATAAAGACATTTTTCAAGTTCATTGTTATAGTTGAACTCAAATCGATCGGTCGTAGTTTGAATAGTTGTCGTTGAATTTAAATCGGTTGCTAAAATTTGTTCATTTAATGGAAATTACTCGTATTGTTAAATTTCACTTAACGCATAATAAATAAGTTCAAGTTCTAATTCGTGGCAGTTTTAATCTTTTATCTAGAACAGCAAGCCAGCATTGGAAACGCGGCCACACATTTATTTTAAGTTAAAACTAAATGAAACACTTATAAATTAAATATTCAAACTCAATATTTCTATGTACATAAACAGAATCGTTGATGGACAAAAAAGTGATTAAAATTGTAAAGTATGGATTTGAGTTCAAAAAATTTCCTTTCTACAGAAAATAAATTTTTTCCCAAAGGAGGAGGGTGTTATGAATACTAAAATGTAAACACACATAAATGTCAAAACATATTAAATATGTCCACTTTGCGACTTAAGCGATATTCCACGAAAGTGGTGAACATTAGAATTATTGTAGACTTGATTTAGCGGAGACTCAAACAACTGCACTTAATATTAAAATAATGTTCGAATAACAGTAGAGGATTCGTGCAGGTTTTGAGTGCATATTCGTCCACATGAGCTGCTTATTACGGCCAAACTGTTTCAAATGCCACGTTTTACTTTGGTCTCAAGAAATTATAACTCATATGGTAGAAGGTTTTGAGATATTACCACTGGGATGAATTTCAACGTTTATGGGACCAAAACACGGGTAAATTATATTCGTTATCAGTTGCTTATTTCACAAAATTTTGAAAGCAGCATCTCATATAGCATCAATGAAGAAAATGCTCAGTCCCTGCAGCACTGTAACTGAAGTTGGTGTTTGAGGTTGCGATCCGAAAAATTTGCAGAACTTTGGGAATTGAAACATCGGTTATATATTTGCATTGTAAATGTTTCCGGT
Source organism: Nemotelus pantherinus (assembly GCA_963978885.1). Taxonomy (NCBI): domain Eukaryota; kingdom Metazoa; phylum Arthropoda; class Insecta; order Diptera; family Stratiomyidae; genus Nemotelus; species Nemotelus pantherinus. The sequence goes on from OZ022263.1 coordinate 146,473,027, forward strand.
ATAATTTTATTGATACAAAAGTAGCACAACCGACTCGTGCTGGCAACCTTTCGCCAGTATCAAAGCCAAGAATATATCACATCTGCTTCACGTTGTTATATTACATTCGAAGCTATAGGAGTATAAAGAAATTTAGGGTTACCTGCAGCGAGTTTTTTCAAATAATGGAAAGCTTAATATTTGCTGTTTATTGGCACTACAATATCATTACCAATTGAAAATTCTACGATTAAGCCGCTTAATAGAGATATTGCAAACAAACCTAAAACAAACAATAGCTGGCAACCCTATTGTGGCTTTTCAACCAAATTTGACCTGAATAATATCTATAATACGTTCCATCAATTGTATGAAATTCGTATTGATTTCATGACTGCACTGGAAGTTATAGGGCAAAAAGTTTTATTTTCCTGAGCGAATTTTCAAAAAAAAAGCACAAAAATTACCATAGCTGGCAGCACCAATCGAATTTTTCAACCAAATTTCTATCAAACAGAGTTTAGAGTAAGGTTCAGCTACTGTGTCAATTTCATGAAAATTTGGTAACTTATTCACATTTCATAGGGCAAAAAGCAGTTTTTTTTCTTTGTAATTTTTCAAGATGGCACCACTGGCACAGTTGCCCAGACCTGGTTCTTCTTAAATCCAGACCTGGTCCTACTTAAGTCCAATGCTTTCTGTAAATTTCAATTGTATCTGATTATTGATTCGTGAGTTCCCGTGAACAGAAGATTTTGATGCTAATAATATAGGTTGACTGGGAGAGGGTTACCGTTCTTGTCCGACATGAAATTTCCAAAGTTTTCCTTTGACTGTGAAGATAAAGGATAAGATTTGTATGCAGATTGGTTTTATTGTAAGAAACGGACATTTTTAGGATATTCGATGGTTTGAATGTTATCACTTCCAAATTTTTATTTTTTCAAATTTAAGACACCAAAATTATCATAGCTGGCAGCTCCAACCGAATTTTTCAACTAAATTTCTACCAAACGTGGCTTAAAATAAGATCCAGCTACTGTGTGAATTTCGTCAAAATCGAACGATTCAATCAGAGTTTATAGGGCTAAAGGCAGTTATCTTTTTTAGTGATTTTTCAAGATGGCACCACTGGCACAGAATCAACCACATTTCAAAATCACTTCTACCAGACCTAGTCCTATTCAGGACCAATACATGCTGCAAATTTCAATTAGTTCTGCTCATTGGATCGTGAGTTTCCGTGAGCAGAAGTTTTTGATGCTAAAAATATAGGTAAATTGGGCAAGGGTTACCAGGCGTGCCCGTAATAATATATCAAATTTTTTTTTCTGGTTATGTAAACAAAGCATGAGATTTATATATGAGTGGCTTTTTTTTGAAGAAGCGGCATTTTTTCAAGAGAGACGATGATTTGAAGGTTTTCACTTTCAGTGCCTGCCAGCTACAGGAATGCCAGCACGCTCATTTTAAGTTACACAAATCTGCAACGAAATAATACCAATATGTTCTGAAAACTTTGTACTGATTGAATAACTTTGTCAAAAGTTATCGCAATTTAAAAATTTTCAAATTTTTCCGTTCTCTTTTTAGGCACCCAGCGCACATATGGGGTTAAAAAATTCCAAAACATCCGATTCACATGTAAAACACGTTCGAAATTTATTTCGTCAACTTTATTTTTACAAAAATTATTTGTGTACGGAATAATATGTATAATAAAAATATCACTAAAATGGCCGCCGGCGCCAAAGGGTTAAAGATGATTAACTTTTTCTGAGACCTGGCACTATTCTGCATATACACCAATTTGTCCTGAAAATTTCAGTTCAATCGGATGGCGCGTTTCTGAGATTTTTTCACTGAAAATTTTTGATGATATATATATATATATATATATATATATATATATATATATATATATATATACATATATATATATATATATATATATATATATATATATATATATATATATATATATATATATATATATATACATATATATATATATATATATATATATATATATATATATATATATATATATATATATATATATATATATATATATATATATATATATATATATATATATATATATATATATATATAGAAATATGAATTTTTGGCCAAAGTGATTTTAATACTTATGTTCTTCTTCGAACATTAGTAAAAATTAATTTTCGAAGAAATTGTCTTTGAGTGACAAAAAAATGTGGAAAGACGTAATACACTTATTTGTAGAATCATATCAACCATTCCTCGTTCAAAGCAACAGAACTCAACTATAACACAAATGATGAAAATGTTCAGTGCTGGCAACATTTTCCAAACGAAGCAGCAATAAGTTTACCTTCGCAAGCTCGTACTTAAATCAACTTATCCTTTGAATTTTGTTCTCATCGGAGGATTCCGTCGAAAGCTTTAGCGGTTAACGTTGTTTGAAGCTGCCATCCAAAAAATGTTCAAAACTCGAAAAAATTGAAAAATTGGTTTCTTAATGTTTTGCATATGAGTTTGTAATTTGAAGCATTTGTTGATGCAATAGTTACGAAAATGGCTAAAGCTGGTTAGCCTGTGTCAGCAGCAAAGCAAAATATATACCAAATCTGCTTCACGTTAAGCTAAACCCAACCAATAAATTTCGTTTCGATTGAATCACTGCGCTAGAAGTTATACGGGTGAAAAAATGTTTAGGGTTACCACCCCCAAAACTTTTCAAATTTTTTAAGCGTTAGTATTTGCTGTTAATTTTCATTGCAGGATCGTTCTCATTTGCAAATCTAATGACATAATCGCGCAGTAAAGAAACTCCAAAAAATTACAAAAATGGTCATAGCTGGCAGCCCTTCCACGACTTTTGTACGAGATTCCTATGACATTTGGCTCACATCAAAATCTATTTGCTGCTTAAACTTCATTTTTATATCATGACTGAACCGGAAGTTATAGGGAAAAAAGCTTTATTTTGCTGAGCAAATTTGCAAGATTTAGGAGACAAAAATCACCATAGCTGGCAACTCTATTCTAATTTTTCAGCCAAATTTTCATCAAATGTTACTTTAAATAAGATCCAAATATTGTGAGAATTTCGTTTAAATCTGATGGCTGAATCGGAAGTTATAGGCCAAAAAGCTGTTTTTTTCTCAGTGATTTTTCAAGATGGCACCACTACTACAGGGTTGCCCGCATGTCAAAATGACTTCTATCAGACTTGGTCCTAATTGATATCAACATGTTCTGTGAATTTCATTTTGATCGGATTATCCGGTCGTCAGTTCTCGTGAACAGAACTTTCGAGTGCTGAAAATAGAGGTAATTTAGTGATGGGTTGCCGTTCTTGTGCAAATCGGTATTTTAAAAATTTTAAATTGACATGATGCACAAACGTTCAAATTTATCAATGATTTGAATTTTTTGTCAAAAATCAATAATTTTTCACGAGGTTCAATGATTTGAAGGATTTTTTTTCAAAAGCCTGCCGCAGCTACAGGGTTACCCGCACTAGCTTGGAAATCCATGTGTATTTAACTTTAGTCAACATCAATACGCTCTGCAAAGTTCACGATGATCAAATGCTTTTGGCAGAAGTAATGACAAATCAAAATTTGAAAAAAAATCCTTGCCTACTTTTAGGCACGCGGCACCCACACACGGCTCAAAATTTCCAATTCTTTACCATAAACAAGCTTAAAACATAATAGGTTTTCATTCCCAATACCGTTTTTGGACAAAAATTCACGCTGCTGCGAAATATAGGAGTACCTCAAAATTCACTAACACGCTCGCCGCCGCCAAAAGGTTTAGAATATCTGAATTTTAGCAAATCGTGGACCTACCTACTAAATACATCTACGTTCTCCGAAAGTTTTAGCTCAATCGGATCGGCCACTCCAGAGATTATCTCCCTTAATCATTTTCATGATATATATATATATATATATATATATATATATATATATATATATATTTATATATATATATATGTATATATATATATATATATATATATATATATATATATATATATATATATATATATATATATATATATATATATATATATATATATATATATATATATATATATATATATATATATATATATAAAGAAATATGAATTCGGCGAAACGAGTTTAATACTACTTTTCTTCGAAAATTAGTAAAACAATGTAAGGTTCAAATTATCAACACATAAATAGATAACTAATTGAGTAAACAAATAAGTTTAAAATAGACAATAACTAAAATAACAATGAAATAAAAGAATAAGAATTAAAAACGATAATTAAACAAGAGCTTATAAATTTTGGTGTACAAATGGCTTGGATAAGGGAAGATTTGAAGGATAGTTTGGAAATCGTTGGGGAATAAAGGTTGGTAAATCGCATCTATTCACCGGCTCATTAGCTGCATATATGGTGGAATGTGGATATTCTTTTAGTAAACCATTGGACCTGGTGTTTCTTAAGGGGATATTTATCACAAATTTACTATTAAGGAATTCAACTCTAATAACGCCTTTAATTACGTCAAATGTGAAGCAGGCCGATATCATCATTCTTCTGGATGCAAGTGAAGTTTAGTTTAAATGACCCAGTCTAAACTTATATGGGGGTAAATTTTCGAAGTCGTAAGGGTTGTACAGATCTCTTAGGACGAAAAGTAGAAATTGTTTTTGAATGGCCTCGAGTCTGTTATTGTGGATTTAAGAGGCTGGGTTCCAAATAATACAGGCGTATTCAAGAAGAGGGCGTACCAGTGCAGTGTATAATGATCTAATGATCCACAAGTTTCTAAACTCCTTGGCTTGTCGTTTAATAAAGCCGAGCTGCTTATTCGCACGGGAAAGAATTTTGTCGTGGTGCAAGGTGAAACGAAGTTTCACGTCCATCACAACACCGAGATCAACAACGCTATCAACGCGAGTTAATAAGTTGTTGCCGAGAAAGTAGGTATTCTGCGTAACCGTGCATTTAGGACTAAAACTTATAATTTGGCACTTATTAATATTCAGCGAGAGCTTATTTATATTGCACCACTGAACAAGAGAATTAAGCTTGGATTGAAGGAAAAGTGCATCAGATTTAGATTCAATGGTGTGATAGAGTTTGAGGTCGGCTGCATTAAGTAGGTGAGGAATGTTTGACAGGACGTCAGATAGATCCGAAATGAATATGTTAAAGAGAAGTGGGCCAAGTTGACTACCTTGTGGAACACCAGAGGTGGCAAATATATTTTTTGATAAAATTCCTTGAAATTTAACGAGTTGGATTCGGTTGTGGAGGTAGGAACTGAGCCAGCAAGATCCAGCAAGTCAAAATTTGTGCAGCTTAAGGATCAATATAGAATGGTCAACTCTGTTAAAAGCTTTGCTAAAGTCAAAGTAGACTGCGTCAATTTGAAGCCTTTCTCCATTTTACACAAAACGTTCAAAACAAGAATTGTCAAGTTTGCGATAGTTGAGCGACCTTTTTTAAAGCCATGCTGTTGCTCATTCAGACGGGAGTCAACTAGTGGGAAAAGTTTATTGTAAACAATTTTTTCAAAAAGTGTTGGAATGGAAGATAAAATAGCAATGCCCCTGTAATTTTCGACGCAGCGTCTATCGCAATTTTTGAAAATTGGTGTCACATATGAAAGTTTCCAACATGATGGGAAAACACCGGATGAAAGTGATCTGTCAAAGAATATATGCAGAGGTGTTATTAACTGCTCTACACACCTACGTAGGAAGGTCGGTGGAAGGAGATCAGGACCAGGGCCTTTGTTGCAATCGAGCTCCAAGATCGCTTGACGTATTTCGCGTCATATTTTAATTTGGCTAAGAAAAGTGGTTGGTGCTGAATTAGAAGGAGAAAAATTTGAGTTAGATGGGCCTGATACATTGAAAATTCTCTGGAAATTATCTGCGAATAAATTGCAGATATCTTTAGTAGAAGCAGAGGTGATATTATTATAGGACATTGACAATGGATAGCCGGTGATTTTCCACTTCATATGTACAAAATGAAAGAATTTTTTGGGTCGTGGATTATACTTTCACCGATTTTCTTAATATAATTGGCATAAGCATCACGAGACTTTGTCGAGAATTCCCTAGCTACTTCATTATAAGCTTCCTGAATAGTAGGATTAACATCAATATTTTCCTTTATTAGTTTATATAATTTGTTTCTTTGATTTCGCAAATGCCTAAGTTCCCTATCAAGCCATGGTTCAGACAATTTTTTCTTTTTTTTAATCTTAGGTACATATCTTTCAACGGCGTCAAATATTTTATCGTAATAAGTGGAAATGGCTTCCTCAAGATCTAGCGTTGAAAGAGTATTCGTCCAATCTATAGAGTCAAGTACATGGTGAATACTTTCGTAGTCAGCATTAAGAAAGACATATACAATTGAATTATTGTACGTTTTTAAGTAAATAGAATCAGGAGTGGAAAGTTCAACTGATAGTGCAGTGTGGTGTAAACTATTTGAAAACAGATGCTCTGCATCATTAATTGGACTTACCACTACTTCGTCATAGGCGTTTGTAAATACAAGATCCAACCAATGACCGTTTTGGTTGGGAGTTGGAGAGACTTGCTGCAAATCATTGCCGTAAAAAGTACTCGCAAGGTTGAAGTCATTGGAATCTGAAAGGTTTACAGGAAGAAGAAATGCGCCGTTTTATCGGGGATAAAGCATAAGTTGGGACGACTGAATTCCCTTAGGAATATTATTTTGTCTTTTTAATTTAGAGACATTGTAATTGAAGATATTGTTAACTGATTCGTCCTATCTGGGTGGAATATAGGCCAAACTATTATAAAGGAAATTGTTATTCAAAGAAACACGAATAAAAAGGTGTTGGAACAATACATTGGGGGTGGTGTCAATAATCAAAATTGAAAGTGTGTTACTTACCGCCAGCTAAACCCCACTGCCTCACGTTTGACCTGCGGAACAATAGTCCCATCACGTTATGCGAAGTTATAGAGTGCACATGTTTGTCTACCTTCACTCATTCCTCCCAATAAAAATCAAAATCAAAACAATCAAATCGGGATTTTAAACCGGTTTTAATCCGATTTTCGTGTAGCCATGCAATTTTATCCGGCACACACACATATTAACGCTTCATACAAAACCGGTATTCGTAAATCAAGCTCATGAGGAGCTTCCGTGCACGTACACAGTCTGCGCACACATACATGGAAATTGGCCGAAAGCTCACGAATTCCGGTATATTCCAAATTCTTATTTGGGAAGTGCTGTATATTCGCTCATTGATTGGTGTCGCCCTTATTACTCGTGATTTTCCACATATTTGAAAATAATTTGCTGTTTTTTGGTTTGATTCCATGCTACCATTTGAAAAGCTTCTGGATGAATGAATACTAATGTAGTTTTTTGTCTTTTTGAGCTTAAAGGTCTGCGGATATACAAACAAAAATATTCAATAAAGATTTAAGGGTCAAATTTGACTGGCATAGCCCTTAGTTACTTTCTCTAATATTCAGTCTCTTTCACGTTATGAATTTTGTACAGCTTTCGAACATTCATCTCAAGTATGCTCTTTGATTTTATATTGCCCAAAATGTACACATCCTCAACTGTGAGGCGAATACATCTAACGATCTCGATGGCCATTGTAAAACATTTATTTTAAGTTATGCCAAATAGTTCCCCCTGTAGTTCTTGGTATGTACAGCTGCTTTGTCGTCCTGAAAGGTACTATTTTCACAAAAAAATCCAACTCAATTTTGCTGGATCTAATCAGCTATAATTTTTATGTAACCCTCGTTTTTTATTTTACCCGAAACAAACCTAGTTTTCTGTTTTCATATACACCAGATTTGGGCATAAGCCATAGTTCCACCTAAGCTCATTTTACGTCCGATTTTTATGAAACGAATTCTTCTTAAATCTTTCAAATAATGCGCTTAACATTTTTCGTCAGTACGAATTACTTTTTGCCCTCGCTTTTTCCATTGAATATGCTCACACGTAAACCGGATTCTATCTTTTTTCTTCCTTGCAATTAACGAAGGTCATATTTTTCATTTTCTAAAATTTTACGTATTCAGCCCATTTTATAGTTCTTTTAGGTATGTTCCGAATTTTCAGTTTAACTTCAGCTTCCGCAGTGATTGTCCTTGAAGAGTTCGTTTAATTAGATGTCTCTTATATAATTACACGTTCTGCCCGTTGCCTAAGAACAAGTAGAGAGGCCTGAGTTATTCATTTTCTTATCATTTTCAGGATTTCTGAGAACCTGTTCATTTTTTTAGTGATTTTTGCGACCTTTGCCACGCTGTTGGTCTTTCTCTAAATTTAATATCTGAAGTGAACCGAAGTCCAGTCAAGATGTAATAGCCCAGTCATTTTAGCAATCAACCTCGGAATGAGAGATAATAAGCTAGATTTTTGATTATACCTTCATTTCGGGGTCCTTAAAGTTGCCTCAAAAGTCTCATAAAATCTCGTGTCTGCGTCGAAAGTTATTCAAGGTCAAAGGTGAGAAAAAACAATTTTTTGCAATTACCTTGGTTTCTATTGCTCCAATGATATTAACACTTAGGATCGAAATTGTAGAACATCAAATTTGCGACAAATTTTACTTGAAGCATTTTTCCATGCGTTCAACCGTTTTTCCGATAGATGACGGTAAGCACGCAGCACTCAGCCATATGTACTGTAATGCAAGGTCAACCGTGAATACCTGTGAATACTACGTTCAGTTTTGAATTATTTGTATTATTTATCAGTAAATACATTGTATGTAACAACATTTTACACATAGTTAATTTATTTTAATGTAACTAAATTTTATATATTTTTAATCTATCAATCTTCAATAATTTACTTTTTTACTTTTCTTCTTCTTCATCGTCATCTTCTGGACGTTCGGAAATTTCTATATCATTGTCATCATCTTCGTTGCCTTGAATTGGTATTTCCAGACCTTTCTGCATTTTATGGTCAAGCACTCTCTTGCTCACAGTCACTTTGCAATGAAAAGTGCATCAGAGTTTGAGACATTGAGGCAAGCTTGCCCATTACACTGGCCACGGGGCATTGCAGCCCCGATTTTCTACATCGGCACCGTGCACCACATCCATTCTTACAATTACAAAATAGAGTATTCAGTAGTTCATCGGAAGCTGGTGGTAATATTGTTGTCATTGGTTCGAGGAAATCATTTTGGAGCACCCAACCCCATTCCTGGCGGTCTAAATCATGCCCTAACCATTTTTGAACTTGGTAATAGACACGGTTTATATGCTGATGGGCCACTGCACTTGTCGGTGGAAGATTAGATAATTGGACAGGTTTATTAAGTTTTGTAGATTTAATGAACTGAGTATATCGATGATGATCGATATTATCCTCAGATTTGGAGCATTGTATATCGCTAGTAAGATCCGAATGCCATTATCGTATAATTGTTGGACAGGGCACTTTTCTTCTAGAAAAACTTGAGCTAGTTCGTCGAAATTGGCAGGTTGTTCTAGTGCTTTTATGATAGCTTTTTTCCTTTTTTAAACAGCGCAGAAGTTATATCACATCCACTGAATGCATGTAAAAATAAAAAATGTTTTTTTTTTTTAGAAATGGGGCATTTGTCGAAATTTTTTGAAGAATATATTTGTGTTTTGACATTGCCTTTGCCAACTTTTTTAAAAAAAATGTCTTCTTGATGTAATTGGGTGCGTCCAATTAAAATAACTAGTAAATCTATGTCTTCTCCTATAATGATGGCAGTCCTTTCATGTTTGGATTCTTCGACAGCTGTTTCTATAATAAGAACATCAACATCATCTCTCGCTTGTTTTGTTGTGATATTTACACTCTCACACTTTTCAATGAGCATACCAATAAGTTTCTTTTTCTTGGCTAATTGGCACAATCATTGTTTAAAAATACGTAAAATGCTATTAAATACAATATATTTACTGATAAATAACACAAATAATTCAAAACTGAAGGTAGTATTCACAGGTATTCACGGTTGACCTTGCATTACAGTACATATGGCTGAGTGCTGCGCGCTTACCGCCCTCTATCGGAAAAACGGTTGAGCGCATGCAAAAATCCTTCAAATAAAAAGTGTCGCAAAATGTTATGCTCTACAATTTCAATCCTATGTGGTGACATCATTGGAGCAATAGAAACCTAGATAATCGCAAAAAACTGTTTTTTCTCACCTTTGACCTTGAATAACTTTCGTTGCAGACACGAGATTTTATGACACTTTTGAGGCAACTTTGAGGAACCTAAAAGGAAAGTATATACAAAAATTCAGCTTATTATCTCCCATTCCGAGGTTGACCCCTTTTTTATGCTAATATGACTGGGCCATAAGTCATCGTTGTGATAAACAGCCTTAAATGCATAGCATAAAAGCAAAAAAAAAACTCTAGCGCACCTGAACCGCTAGAAACACTAATGTTCGAAGAACAGTAGAATAATCGTGCAGGTTTTGAGTGCATATTCCACCACATGTGCTGCTTATTACGACCAAACTGTTTCAAATGCCACGTTTTACTTTGGTCTCTAGAATGCATTATAACTCATATGGTAGAAGGTTTCAGATATTACCACTGGCATGAATTTCAACGTTTATGAGAGCAAAACACGGGTTAATTACATTCGTTATCAGTTGCTTATTTCACATAATTTTGAAAGCAGCATCTCATATAACATCAATGAAGAAAATGCTCAGTGCCTGCAGCAGTGTAACTGAAGTTG
>OZ022263.1:146486247-146491247 GCA_963978885.1 Nemotelus pantherinus
TATTTGTTACAAAGTTGCTGTTTTACATCTTAAAAAACAAAAAAACTAAAAGTAATAACAAATTTCATGTCACAGCTTATTTGATACAGTTTGATTAAACATTAAAATTGTTGTGAATTATGAGGTTTCCAGTTGATTTCAATACTTTGTATGATAGCCCTTAGACTTAAGCAGAGCCTGGAGCCTATTCGGCATTGAGTCAACGAGTTTTTTAGTGATGTCAGGAGTAATTTTTTGCCATTCCTCTAGCAGTGCTCTCTTCAGGTCTTGTTTATTAGAAATATTGTGTCTTCTAATGTTTTTATCCAACAAAGTCCACAGATTCTCAATGACGTTCATATCTGGTGACTGTGCCGGCGGAGACATCAAATGAGGGCAATCCCAAAAATTGGCCAGGACTGCACAATTCCCGACTTGTGGTTTGGATCGTTGTCTTGGTAAAACCGAAATTGGTCGCGAACACCCAGTTTTTTAGTGCTTAGCAGCAAATTGTTTTTGGGTACATCAAGGTACTTTGTTTGGTTCATTGTTTCCTCAATACACTTTAAATTTCTGACTCCGGCTGTGGACATGCAGGCCCAAACTATCACATTACCACCACCATGCTTCACAGTAGCTTTGTGGTTCTCCTTGTTTAGCTCAGTGTTTGCCTTCCGCCAGACATATGACATTCCGTTGGAGCCAAAAATGTTAAACTTGGACTCGTCTGCAAAAATAACCGTAAACCAGAACGCGGATGGCTTTCCCACATGCTCTTTGGCAAAGGCAAATCGGCTTATTGTATTTTTTTTGGAAATGAAAGGCTTCCTACGAGCTACTCGGACCCTGAAATCATGGTCGCAAAGCACTCATCGGACGGATTCAGCACTACATGACTTTCTTAATTCACGATGAACCTCAGTAACCAATTTTGGAGTGGAAATCTTTGCGTTTGCTTTCACTTTCTTTACAATGTATCGTTCGTCGGATACGGTAAAAATATTGTTTGGCGCATTTCTCCTCTTATTTTCTACCCGATTTTCGTGTACGAAGGGCTCAATTATGTGCTGCACTGTAGAGACACTCAAACTCACACTTTCAGCAATTTTTCGAACACGTTGTCCTTTTTTAAAGTGATTTGATACCAACTCGCGCTGTTCAATTGTGGTGCCATGACCCATTTTACAATTTTGGCTCATTTTGGCACTTCAGCTTACAAGATCTTGCTAAAAATTACCTAAGCCAATGTCTAACACAGTCGAAAATTCAAGAAACAAAAACAAGACAGATTAACGGCGCGAAAAATAGAAGTTTATTCGCATTGAAGTGTCTGTATCAAATAAGCTGTGAGCTGCAATTTTTCTGCGCCAGTGGTATTTCTCTTTTACCGGACGCCGAAGAATATTGCTGGAACCTTTTTTGTTTGCATTGTATTCGCTGAACATGCATCTAGTCAAATACGTTTAAATTTTTTGGAGAGGGTTCTCAATTTCAAAGTTACAGTGATTTGCATTTTTAAATAGTCACTGTATCAAATAAGCTGTGAGCCACTGTATATATATATAAATATATATATATATATATATATATATATATATATATATATATATATATATATATATATATATATATATATATATATATATATATATATATATCTATATATATATATATATATATATATATATATATATATATATATATATATATATATATATATATATATATCTATATATATATATATATATATATATATATATATATATATATATATATATATATATATATATATATATATATATATATATATCTATATATATATATATATATATATATATATATATATATATATATATATATATATATATATATATATATCTATATATATATATATATATATATATATATAATCTATATATATATATATATATATATATATATATATATATATATATATATATATATATATCATCAAAAAATTTCAGTGAGATAATCTCGGGAACGCGCCATTCGATTGAGCTGAAACTTTCAGGATACATTGGTGTATATGCAGAATAGGTCCAGGTTTCTTTAAATGTCAGTTATTGTTAACCTTTTGGCGCCGGCGGCCATTTAAGTGATATTTTTAATATACCTATTATTTCGTGCACAAATAATTTTCGCACAAATAAAGTTGACGAAATAAATTTCGAACGTGTTTTACATATGAATCGGATAATGCTTTGGAATTTTTTAACCCTATGTGTGCACTGGGTGCCTAAAAAGAGGACGGGAAAATTTGAAAATTTTTAAATTGCGATAACTTTTGACAGAGCTATTCAATCATTACGAAATTTTTGGAACATATTGGTATTATTTAGTTGTAGATTTGTGTTTTAATGAGCGTGCTGTCAATTCTGTAGCTAGGGCAGGCACTGAAAATGAAAACCTCCAAATCATCGTCTCTCTTGAAAAAATGCCGTTTCTTCAAAAAAAAGCCACTCATATGTAAATCTTGTGCTTTGTTTACATAACCAAAAAAAAAAAAAAGATATGGTATAACGGGCACGCCTGGTAACCCTTGCCCAATTTACCTATATTTTTAGCATCAAAAACTTCTGTTCACGGGAACTCACGATCCGATAAGCAGAGTTAATTGAAATTTCCAGAATGTATTGGTTTTAAATCAGACCAGGTCTGAAAGAAGTGATTTTGAAATGCGGGCGATTCTGTGCCAGTGGTGCCATCTTGAAAAACCACTAAAAAAGATAACTGCTTTTAGCCCTATAAATTCTGATTAAATCGTTCGATTTTGACGAAACTCACACAACTGCTGGACCTTACCTTAAGCCACGTTTGGTAGAAATTTGGTCGAAAAATTCGGTTGGAGTTGCCAGCTATGATAATTTTTATGTCTTCATTTTAAAAAAAAAAATTTGGAAGTGAAAACATTCAAACCATCGAATATTCAAAAAAATGTCCGTTTCTTACAATAAAACCAATCTGTATATAAATCTTATGTTTTATCTACACGTTCAAAATAAAACTTTGGAAATTTCATGTCGGACAAGAACGGTAACCCTCTCCCAGTTAACCTATATTTTTAGCATCAAAAACTTCTGTTCACGGAAACTCACGAACCAATAATCAGATACAGCTAAAATTTACAGAATGCATTAGACTTAAGTTAGACCAGGTTTGATAGAAGCGATTTTGAATTTTGGGCAAGTCTGTGCCAGTGGTGCCATCTTGAAAAATTACAAAGAAAAAAAACTGTTTTTTGCCCTATGAAATGTGAACATGTTACCAGATTTTCATGAAATTGGCACAGTAGCTAAACCTAACTTGAATCTCTCTTTGGTAGAAATTTGGTTTAAAAATTTGATTGGTGCTACCAGCTATGGTAATTTTTGTGTCTTTGGTTTCGAAAATTCGCTCAGGAAAATAAAACTTTTTGCACTATAACATCCAGTGCAGTCATGAAATCAATACGAATTTCATACAATTAATGAAACCTGTCATAAGCATTATTCAGGCCAAATTTGGTTGAAAAGCCACGATAGGGTTGCCAGCTATTGTTGGTTTTGTGTTTAATTGCAACATCTTTATTAAGCGGTTTTATCGTAGAATTTTCAAATAGTAATGATATTGTAGTGACAACAAACAGCAAATATTAAATTTTCGATTATTTGAAAAAACTCGCTGCAGGTAACCCTATATTTCTTTATACTCCTATAACTTCGAATGTAATATAACAACGTGAAGCAGATGTGATATATTCTTGGCTTTGATACTGGCAGAAGGTTGCCAGCACGAGTCGGTTGTGCTACTTTTGTATCAATAAACGCTTACAGTTAGTATTCATACCGGAAACATTTACAATTAAAATAAATAATCAATGTGCAAATTTTCCAGATCGCAGCCCCAAACACCAACTTCAGTTACACTGCTGCAGGCACTGAGCATTTTCTTCATTGATGTTATATGAGATGCTGCTTTCAAAATTATGTGAAATAAGCAACTGATAACGAATGTAATCAACCCGTGTTTTGCTCTCATAAACGTTGAAATTCATGCCAGTGGTAATATCTGAAACCTTCTACCATATGAGTTATAATGCATTCTAGAGACCAAAGTAAAACGTGGCATTTGAAACAGTTTGGTCGTAATAAGCAGCACATGTGGTGGAATATGCACTCAAAACCTGCACGATTATTCTACTGTTCTTCGAACATTAGTGTTTCTAGCGGTTCAGGTGCGCTAGAGTTTTTTTTTTTGCTTTTATGCTATGCATTTAAGGCTGTTTATCACAACGATGACTTATGGCCCAGTCATATTAGCATAAAAAAGGGGTCAACCTCGGAATGGGAGATAATAAGCTGAATTTTTGTATATACTTTCCTTTTAGGTTCGTCAAAGTTGCCTCAAAAGTTTCATAAAATCTCGTGTCTGCAACGAAAGTTATTCAAGGTCAAAGGTGAGAAAAAACAGTTTTTTGCGATTATCTAGGTTTCTATTGCTCCAATGATGTCACCACATAGGATTGAAATTGTAGAGCATAACATTTTGCGACACTTTTTATTTGAAGCATTTTTGCATGCGCTCAACCGTTTTTCCGATAGAGGGCGGTAAGCGCGCAGCACTCAGCCATATGTACTGTAATGCAAGGTCAACCGTGAATACCTGTGAATACTACCTTCAGTTTTGAATTATTTGTGTTATTTATCAGTAAATATATTGTATTTAATAGCATTTTACGTATTTTTAAACAATGATTGTGCCAATTAGCCAAGAAAAAGAAACTTATTGGTATGCTCATTGAAAAGTGTGAGAGTGTAAATATCACAACAAAACAAGCGAGAGATGATGTTGATGTTCTTATTATAGAAACAGCTGTCGAAGAATCCAAACATGAAAGGACTGCCATCATTATAGGAGAAGACATAGATTTACTAGTTATTTTAATTGGACGCACCCAATTACATCAAGAAGACATTTTTTTTAAAAAAGTTGGCAAAGGCAATGTCAAAACACAAATATAT
>OZ022263.1:146496247-146525153 GCA_963978885.1 Nemotelus pantherinus
CGTGAAAGTGCTGAGACGGGAGTGGTGGAGAAAACGGCACCGCAACAACTCGCACTAGAACGTGCGTCTCCCAAGAGGGAGTACATCAAGCGAGAGCGAGTGGCTGAGGAGGATATGTTGAGGATGTGCCAGCATATCCTTCGAAAAATGTTTCAGGCCGCCAACGTGCAGAAAAACATATCGAAGCACGTTAAGGACGGTATGCTCGAGCTGGAGGAAGCATTTGAAGTCATCTTCGCCTGCAGAACGAATTGGCAGAAGGCAGAACTGGAATATCAGCGAGTGTTGGAAGACCAAACTCCTGAGGCAGCCACTCCTGTAGGAGTCCCGGGACTGGATCGGCCACGACAGAATAAGCGCGTGGCCAAGTCTAGCCCTGAAGGCACACAAGAAATCCGGGTCAGGAAGGAGGTGCCAGCATCCGATTTAAGGAGGTGGGTGACGGTCACCCACAGAGAGAAGAAGGTGAACGTCGCTAAACCGCCGGTGGTACCCGCTGGCGCAGAAAAGGTGCAGAAAAAGGGGGTCCAAAAGGGCGAAAACAAAGAAATGGTGGCAAAGAAAAAGAAGAAGGGAAAGAATAGGCGGAGACAGCGGGGAAAGAAAATTGATGCTGTAATTGTCAAACCAGCCCCGGGGAAACCTACGCGGAGGTCCTGGGGGCCATCCGTCAAAATGTTTCCCCAGATGAAACTGGTACACAAGTACGACGCATAAGGAAAACCGCAGAAGGGGGGGGGGGGTTCTTCTGGAAATTGCGCGGACGAACGATCGAACGAAATTGCAGGACTCGATCTGGGCTGCCGAAGATGGCCTCGATTGCCTCACAGTCAGCTAGGAGGTGACATCGGCCATCAATCGGGAGGCTGGAAAGGAAGGAGCCGGCGAGGTCAAAACCACTCTATTCCCCTCTAACACAATGGAGCAGAGGAGAGCTGTGGTGGAGCTGGATGAGGCACCAGCATCCAAAATCCTCAAGTCTGGTCGAGTCCGGGTGGGAATGATTAGCGCCCGGGTACGAAAGTGGGCTGAAGTTACACGCTGCTACCGGTGCCTAGGCTACGACCACACAAGACATAGCTGCAAGGGCCCGGACCGGAGTGCCAGCTGCTGGAAATGTGGACAGGTTGGCCACCGGGCAGCAGACTGCTCTGCGCAGGGTCAGTGTATATTATGCACTGAGAAGCATGGTGCGAATGGTGCCAAGCATTTAATGGGATCGAGTGCATGTCGAGTTTTCAAGGACGCACTTGATGCCAAGAAAAAGCAGGGAAGGATATGAGAGTCCTTCAAGGCAACCTGCAGGGCTAAAAAGCTGCAGACGACCTCCTCACGCAGCTAGTCTGCGAGCATAAGGCTCAGATCGTACTGATCAGCGAGCCTTATAAGGAGAGGCATTCGTCCGTTTGGCTAGCAGATGCTACGGGGTACGTGGCGATTTGGATCGCCGACGAGCAGAGGGCCCGTATCGGCAGCCGCGGCTCAGGAAATGGTCACGTGTGGGTGACAAACGGAGAAGTCACCTTTGTGAGCTGCTACTTGTCCCCGAACGACTCAATGCAGAAATTCGGAGACAAGCTTAGCTCACTGGAGGACTTTCTCCTTGGCATCGTGTGCAACGTCATCGTAGGGGGTGACTTCAATGCAAGGGCGTAAGAGTGGGGCATGCCCACCGAAAACACTCGCGGCCGCGCATAGTCGAGATGGCATCGAGGTTGGGTTTGTTGGTGCTGAATACGGGTTTAACGCCAACATTCAGAAGACCCGGATTTGGTGAATCTATTCCCGATGTCACTATGGCATCGGAGAGACTACCGGCACTCGTCAGCGATTGGAGGGTGATGGAGGATTACACTTCGAGTGATCATAATAACATCACTTTCCAAATCGCTGAGAGCAGACAAAGACACCGCCGCTCTCCTTGTAAGTGGCTAGGCTGGAATGCCGCGAAACTTCACAGGGGCGCGATGACCACATCGCTCGCTTCGAGCTTGGAAGGGGGCCTCTAGCATCTGGGACCACATTGATCCGTGCAACAGCAGAGGCCGCTGCTGACAGAACCATGGGGTGGATTCGCAGGGCGTGTGCGGCTTCAATGCCCAAACGTAAACCCTTCCGTGGGAGGCAACATGCATACTGGTGGAACGATGAAATCGCCGAACTGAGACGCATCGCTTTGGCATGCAGACGCAGGGCACAGCGAGCCAGGAATAGGCCTGGAGCGGCTGAGCTATCTGCTGCTCACATTGCGGCAAAGAGGCTATCACGAGGAGCAACTGTGCCAAATTGCAGGCTCTTTGTGAGAAGGTCAACTCAGACCCCTGGGGAGATGGCTACAAATTGGTCACTCGTAGACTTGGCTGCATGCGGCTTAGCACTCTCATGGTTGCGATATCCATGGAGCGTATCGTTGGTTCGCTGTTCCCGGTGCATCCGTCAAGGGCTGATCGGCCCATCATCGTTAACCAGGCGGATGTTCCACCCTTTGCGAACGAGGAGCTGAACAGTGCAGTGTCCAGGATGAAGAGCCGGAAGGCTCCGGGTCCTGTTCGGGTGCCGGTCGAGGCGCTTAAAGTCGTGGCGGAGAGCCAACCGCATCTATTATTGGACTTGTATAATTCATGTCTAGTCGCGGGGGTCTTCCCGTCGCGGTGGAAAGTAGCTCGGCTGGTACTTGTTGACAAGGGGAAGGGTAACCTGGGCAATCCATCAGCATACCGCCCACTGTGCATAATATACACTGCGGGGAAGCTTCTCGAGGGGTTGCTCAAGCCAAGGCTGCTGTCAGCAGTGAGATCAGCTGGTGATCTCTCTGCCAGGCAGCGAGGCTTCCGAAAAGGGCATTCAACAATCGATGCCATCTCAGAGGTTGTTGGGGCTGTAGCAAGAGCGGAAGAGGCATGCCATCAAGCCAGACCGGTCGTCCTGCTGGTAACGCTGGACGTACAAAATGCCTTTAACTCGACGAGGTGGACAGACATCCTGCGGGCCCTTGAGTAGACGTTCCGTATCCCTGACTATTTGTTAGCCATGATGCGGGACTAGCTCAGGAATCGCTGGTTGCTCTACGACACCGACGAAGGAGTCAAAAGGAGGCCTGTCACTTCAGGTGCGGCACAGGGGTCGATCTTAGAACCTGACTTCTGGAACATCATGTACGATGATCTGCTACGCCTGGAAATGCCTGCGGATGTGTTTCTGGTAGGTTACGCTGATGACGTCGCGGCGGTAATCACTTCCAGATCTGCCGAATTCGCTCAATTCAGACTTAACCAAGTCATGAGGAGGGTGGATCGGTGGGTGAACGAACACGGCCTCCAGCTGGCAATCTCTAAAACAGAGATTGTTATGCTGACGAAGTGGAGGATACCAACTGCCATGCCCATGACAGTTGGCTCCGTTGAGGTCCAGACCAGCAAGTCGGTCACGTATCTGGGAGTGACCCTGGACACCAAGCTGACGTATTGGGATCATATCCGCAGGGCATGTGAGAGGGCTCTAGTGGTCTTCTCCTCGCTGAGTAGGCTAATGGCCAACGTCGGTGGACCCAGTGAGACGCGACGGAGGCTGCTGATGGTAACGACCGATTCCATCTTGCTATATGGGGCCGAAATCTGGGGAGATGCACTCCGAACTGAAAAGTTCCGGAAGCGCATTGCCAGTGTTCAGCGCAGGGGTGCCCTGCGTATCGCCTGTAGCTACCGCACAGTCTTAGAAGAGGCTGTGATGGTGGTATCGGGAGTAATCCCGATCGACCTACTAGCGCGAGAACGCAAGGAAGGGTACCTCTATCGCTCAGAGCTGGGTAGAACTGAGGCTCTGACGCACGCGTATGCTTACTCTCCAACTCTGGCAACAACGTTGGAGTTTGAGTGCTAAAGGACGCTGGACGGCTAAGCTAATTGGTCTTATTGAGCCTTGGCTTAGCCGGAGCCACGGAGAGGTAAACTTTTACCTTTGTCTATTTTTGACAGGGCACGGTTACTTCAGGAAATACCTGAACAAAATGAGTAAGGTGGTCACACCGTACTGCCGGTACTGTGTGACTGAGCTCGATGATGCTCAGCACACATTCTTTATGTGCAATCGCTTCGTAAGTTTGAGGCGCACCATTGAGTCCACGATCGGCCTGGTAGCGCCTGAGACGATCGTGGATGCAATGATGCGAAACGAGCAGAACTGGCACGCAGTCTCAACACATGTTGAGAAAGTGCTGCGCATAAAGCGGGAGGAGGGTTGCCTTACCGACCCATAAGCTGTGGTAGTTCTTGAAGTCCGTGGTTACCGATGGGTGAATCAGCACGACCGGGTCGAAGCAGTGCTTAGGCGGGTCCTGACTCGGAACTTTGTGGGCTTGTAGATGGTCCATTTTTTAGTGAGTAAAACCTCACATACCCCGAGGTAATAGGTCACCCGGAGATCTGGTAAGCAGATTTTTTTTGCCATCTACACTACGGGGGAAAAAACTTTAGTTGTATTATCAACAATTTTCTCCATTGAATCAACATGGTAAGCTTGTAAATCCAACAGCTTACTTGTATCATTATAACATGCCATCTTTAAGAGCAATGTAGCTGCGTAGTGAAAATATTAACACCAACGTCATAAATGTACAAACTAGATTCTTGAAAAAACAAAGGCACTCTCAAAATTACTCAAGAATTAGTTAAATTCAAAACCCAGGTTTTTTCCACAACGTACCTGCACTTCGGCTACATTATCACTCATTAAATAATCATGTTAATTAATATAAAAATGATTAAGGTAAGATGCATTTACCACTTTATTTTATATTCATACTTAAAGCTAATTACGAAAAACTTGTTCAAATTCGTTTCGCTTAGTATCAGGTCCTTAAGCTTTGGCAACCAATAAATAGTATTTTTTTAAAATTGATTCAGGATTAATTCAGGATAAATTACTGTTATTTTTTTGTCTTTACATGGAAAAAATGCGTATCAAAACTAGTGTCATACCAACACGAACCTATTATTCCTTATAATAATACATATTCAAAATGCATTTCATAAATTTTTAATGCGTATTTCTAATGATTTTCATTTGATTTGCGGAATAAAAAACGTATTTTTTAACTTTTGAATAAGCTTTCATAATAGTTTGCCATTGTTAATTTTGTACCAGTAGACTTCGCCCACGAACTGAGCTATTCAGTAGCACGGTGAGATTCTAAATTTCATTAAATTTATTATTTATTCAGTTATATTATAAGAAACGCTTACGAACTGTCTAGAAGCACAGCCAACAGAAACAGTTGACACTCGTTCTGGTAAGGTGCGAGGACAACTGCTAACACTTTTCAGTTTATAATAATCCGCGAACCTATTGAATGCGTTTCATCGTCGATGCCAAACTGAAAAGAAAAAAATTACAGCAATACTCCTTTCCAAGTAAAATATATAAACAAACCTTTTCTTTTTTCGATACAAAAAGTTTTTCACGAAACGTGGCACGCAGGCCAATACTTGAAATTTCATCTTCGAGAGGTATTGCAGCCTCTCATATGTTATATCACTCTCTGTAATAAAGCATCGGATCAAAATAAAACGCAGTTGCAACAATATGGTCGGATCTATTGCTCTTGCATTTCATTCACTATTCAGTGCAATAATTTTCTATTGATATAAACTCAATATTATCAATAAGCACTTCTAATGAAATAAAGCAAGGAACTGTTTAAAAACACCGACACTTTGTTACAATTCCGCGCAAAACACTATAACACTCTCTTGTTTGTGAATTGCTATGTATACAACACGACTTGTAATATACTAATGGTATGATAAAGGCTAATATTTACCTCACAATGACAAATATAGCACTTTGAGTTTCCCCTCCAGCAACAAACTATACAGCTCTGCATCGATTTCTCTTGGTACTATCACTACACTTTCCGTAACTATTTCAGGATCAATTTGATCACACATTACCACCACTTATTATTTGATAATAATAATTAATAAACGATTTATCACGTACCGGTAATAACCAATTTAAATGAATAAAATCGAAGTGAACCAGTCAAAACAAAACCAAACTATTTATCACTCCAAATGGGCCTTTCCACACTTGTATTCTTGATGCACTCCTCAAACCGGTTTTCTGGGCAAGAGACGGAAGAATCAAGGGGAATTCTCTACAAAAAGTAGAGAATTCCCCATGATTCTTGAGTCTCTTGCTCAGAAAACTGGTTTGAGGAGTGCATCAAGAATACAAGTGTGGAAAGACCCAAAGATTTGCTTCCACTGCACGCACCAGATCTTTTATGCGCATTTGATGAATATTGGGATGAATGCTGAAGGGATCTCGTAAACGATCAAACAAAAAATAAGAAATTACAGCGCATCTTGTTAAATCAACAAATCGATTAATTGGTTTGTATATGTAACTCAAAAAGGCTCATAGGAACATGTTATATTTATTACATTCGTGTTGAATTTACATAAGTCGTTTTAATTCTGAAAAATAGTTTGTATTTATGAAAGAAACTTCAACGAATATAGAAAGAGACTGAATGCTTATTATGAGCATTGTTTTAACATTGGCAATTCTTGATTTTACTATGCGTCTTTTTCTGAGTGTAACACACTGCAGATTATTGGAAGGTCGATTAAAGCTAAAACCCTTACAAGTCAACGTTTCCGCCCACCAACACTACACTCCCACCTTTGAAAAGCTAAACTTGTGTGAATAAAAAACGCAAATAAAAAAAACTCTAGCGCACCTGAACCGCTAGAAACACTAATGTTCGAAGAACAGTAGAAGAATCGTGCAGGCTTTGAGTGCATATTCCACCACATGTGCTGCTTATTACGACCAAACTTTTTCAAATGCCACGTTTTACTTTGGTCTCAAGAATGCATTATAACTCATATGGTGGAAGGTTTCAGATATTACCACTGGCATGAATTTCAACGTTTATGAGAGCAAAACACGGGTTAATTATATTCGTTATCAGTTGCTTATTTCACATAATTTTGAAAGCAGCATCTCATATAACATCAATGAAGAAAATGCTCAGTGCCTGCAGCACTGTAACTGAAGTTGGTGTTTGGGGCTGCGATCCGAAAAATTTGCAGAACTTTGCGAATTGCAACATTGATTATTTATTTTAATTGTAAATGTTTCCGGTATGAATACTAACTGTAAGCGTTTATTGATACAAAAGTAGCACAACCGACTCGTGCTGGCAACCTTTCGCCAGTATCAAAGCAAGAATATATCACATCTGCTTCACGTTGTTATATAACATTCGAAGTTAAAGGAGTATAAAGAAATTTAGAGTTACCTGCAGCGAGTTTTTCAAATAATCGAAAGCTTAATATTTGCCATTTATTGTCACTACAATATCATTACCATTTGAAAATTCTACGATAAAACCGCTTAATAAAGATATTGCAATTAAACACAAAACCAACAATTGCTGGCAACTCTATCGTGGCTTTTCAACCAAATTTGGCCTGAATAATGTTTATGACAGGCTTCATTAATTGTATGAAATTCGTATTGATTTTATGACTGCACTGGAAGTTATAGTGCAAAAAGTTTTATTTTCCTGAGCGTATTTCAAAACCAAAGACACAAAAATTACCATAGCTGGTAGCACTAATCAAATTTTTCAACCAAATTTCCACCAAACAGAGACTAGAGTTAGGTTTAGCTACTGTGCCAATTTCATGAAAATCTGGTAATTTATTCACATTTCATAGGGCAAAAAGCAGTTTTTTTTCTTTGTAATTTTTCAAGATGGCACCACTGGCACAGACTCGCCCACAATTCAAAATCGCTTCTATCAAATCTGGTCTTACTTAAGTCCAATGCATTCTGTAAATTTTAGCTGTATCTGATTATTGGTTCGTGAGTTTCCGTGAACAGAAGTTTTTGATGCTAAAAATATAGGTTAACTGGGAGAGGGTTACCGTTCTTGTCCGACATGAAATTTCCAAAGTTTTATTTTGAACGTGTAGATAAAACATAAGATTTATATACAGATTGGTTTTATTGTAAGAAACGGACATTTTTTTGAATATTCGATGGTTTGAATGTTTTCACTTCCAAATTTTTTTTTTTCAAAATGAAGACACAAAATTATCATAGCTGGCAACTCCAACCGAATTTTTCGACCAAATTTCTACCAAACGTGGCTTAAGGTAAGGTCCAGCAGTTGTGTGAGTTTCGTCAAAATCGAACGATTCAATCAGAATTTATAGGGCTAAAAACAGTTATCTTTTTTAGTGGTTTTTCAAGATGGCACCACTGGCACAGAATCGCTTTTATTTCAAAATCACTTCTATCAGACTTGGTCCTATTTAAGACCAATACATTCTGCAAATTTCAATTAATTCTGCTCATCGGATCGTGAGTTTCCGTGAACAGAAGTTTTTGATGCTAAAAATATAGGTAAATTAGGCAAGGGTTACCAGGCGTGCCCGTTATACCATATCTTTTTTTTTTTTTTGGTTATGTAAACAAAGCACAAGGTTGACATATGAGTGGCTTTTTTTTGAAGAAACGGCATTTTTTCAAGAGAGACGAAGATTTGGAGGTTTTCACTTTCAGTGCCTGCCCTAGCTACAGAGTTGCCAGCACGCTCATTATAAGCTACACAAACCTACAACTAAATAATATCAATATGTCCTGAAAATTTCGTAATGATTGAATAGCTCTGTCAAAAGTTATCGCAATTTAAAAATTTTCAAATTTTCCCGTCCTCTTTTTAGGCACCCAGCGCACACATAGGGTTAAAAAATTCCAAAGCATTATCCGATTCATATGTAAAACACGTTCAAAATTTATTTCGTTAACTTTATTTTTGCGAAAATTATTTGTGCACGAAATAATAGGTATATTAAAAATATCACTTAAATGGCCGCCGGCGCCAAAAAGTTAGCAATAACTGACATTTAAAGAGACCTGGACCTATTCTGCATATACACCAATGTATCCTGAAAGTTTCAGCTCAATCGAATGGCGCGTTCCCGAGATTATCTCACTGAAATTTTTTGATGATATATATATATATATATATATATATATATATATATATATATATATATATATATATATATATATATATATATATATATATATATATATATATATATATATGGAAATATGAATTTTTGGCCGAATCGATTTTAATACTAATGTTCTTCGAACATTAGTAAAAAAGTCTAGCGCATCAGAACCGCTAGAAATTTAATTTTCGAAGAAATTGTCTTTGAGTGACAAAAAAGCGTGGAAAGACGTAATACACTGTTTTGTAGAATCATATCAACCATTCCTTATCCAAAGCAACAAAACTCAACTATAACACACATGATGAAAATGTTCAGTGCTGGCAACACTTTCAGAACGAAGCAGCAATAAGTTTACCATAACAAGCTCATACTCAAATCAGCTTATCCTTTGAATTTCGTTCTCATCGCAGGATTTCATCGAAAGTTTCAGCAGTTAAACGTTGTTTGAGGCTGCCATCCGAAAAATGTTCAAAACTCGAAAAATTTAAAAATTGATTCCTTATGTTTATTCATAGCTGGCAGCCCTTTCATAATTTTTGTACGAAATTTCTACGACATTTGGTTCATATTAAGGTGCATTTACTGCGTGAACTTCGTTCTAATTTCTACACTGGACCGGAAGTAATAGTGAAAAAAGCTTTACTTTCCTGAGCAAATTTGCAAGATTTAGGAGACGAAAATCACCATAGCTGGCAACTCTATTCTAATTTTTCAGCCAAATTTTCATCAAATGTTACCTAAAATAAGATCCAAGTACTGTATGAATCTTGTCAAAATTTGATGGCTGAATCGGAAGCTATAGGCCAAAAACCGGTTTTTTCTCAGTGATTTTTCAAGATGGTACCACTAGCACAGTGCTGCCTGCATTTCAAAATCACTTCTATCAGACCTGGTCCTAGCTAATACCAACATGTCCTCTAAATTTCACTATGATCGGATAATCCAGTCGTAAGTTCTCGTGAACAGAGCTTTCGAGTGCTGAAAATAGAGGTAATTTGGTGATGGATTGCCGTTCTTGCGTAAATCGGAATTTTGAAAATTTTAATTTGACACGATGGACAAATCAAAATTTTTTCAGGAAGGTCAATGATTTGAAGGTTTTTTTTTAAGAGTCTGCCGTACTTACAAGGTAATCAGCACTATCTTGAAAATCCACGTGTGCTAAATTGTAGTCAACATCAATACGCTCTGCAAATTTCACGATGATCCATTGTCTTTTTTAGAAGAAGTGACAAATCAAAATTTGAAAAAAAATCCTTGCCTACTTTTAGGCATGCTTCACCCACACGCGGCTCCGAGTTTCCAACAATTTAACACAAACAAGCTTAAAACATAATAAATTTTCATTCCCAAACATTTAATTTAACAAAAATTTACACTGCTTGGCAATATAGGAGTATCTGAAAATTCACTAAAACGCTCGCCGTTGCCAAAATGTTTAGAATATCTAAACTATAGCTAGTCATGGACCTTTTTGCTATAAACATCTACGTCCTCCATAAATTTCAGCTCAATCAAATCGGCCACTCCAGAGATTATCTCGCAAAATCATTTTGCTGATATATATATATATATATATATATATATATATATATATATATATATATATATATATATATATATATATATATATATATGTATATATATATATATATATATATATATATATATATATATATATATATATATATATATATATATATATATACTTACTTAAGTCCAATATATTCTGTAAATTTCAACGGCATCTGAATATTGGTTTGTGAGTTCGGGAACATAAATTTTTGATGCTAAAAATATAGGTAAGTTGACAAAGGGTTACCGTTCTTGTCCGACATGAAAATTCCAAAGTTTTCCCTTGACTGTTTAGACAAAGTATAACATTTGTATACAAGATGGTTTTCATTCTTAGAAACGGACATATTTTAGGTGATTCGATGGTTTGAATGTTTTCACTTTCAGTTCCTGCCGTAGCTACAGGGTTGTCAGCACGTTCATGAAAACTACGCAAATGTGCAACTTAACAACATTTATATGTTCTGTAAGTTTCATAATGATCTGATAATCTGATAAAAAGTTATCACAATTCAAAAATTATCAAATTTTTTCAATCTCATTTTAGGCACACATAGGGTTAAAAATTTCAAAAACATTATCCTATTCACATTTATTTATTTATTTATTTACAAATTCAACAGATAAAAATTCAATAACTGAATATAGAAACATATAATATATACAAAGAATCTACTAATGAATGAATGCAAAATAGAGAGCACAAAATAATAATAAAAAGATCAAATATCAAGGTGAAAATGAATAAATTCAAAATTAAGAAAAATAAGAAAAAAAACTACATTGAAAAGGAGAGAAAATAAAATGTAAGCATATATATAGAACAAACAGAATATCGAAAGACAGGTAAGAAATTATAAATTCATGTATCAATAAAATTCATGTATCATATGAGCAAGGAAAAAAGATAAAAACGTATTAAATAGAAAAAGTAACGACTTTATCCTTTAAAATGATTTTGAAACGTGACGAGGTCGGTGGCAGAGAACCTAGTCCGAGTGCATTATGCTGCCTAGGTATACGTAACAGCGGTGAAAAGTAGTATGTGTCAGTCCGCGCAAAAGGAACGTTAAACGTTAACATGGATCTATTTGACCGATCCGTAACACGAACGGAAACCTGGTTGCAGAGGTCAGATGGGACAGGTTGACGGTGCAGTTTGAACAGAAGGTATTCATCGAGAAAAAGTCTGCGAGATTTCAGGGATGGTATTTGCAGCATGGTAAGTCTCGCACTATACCCACAGTAACCAAAATTGAATTTGAAAAGAAGAGAGCGGGTGAACCTGCGTTGTACAGATTCAACCGCATCAATGTGGACACCAAGTGTGACAACAGTATTCGAGGATACTGCGGACAAAGGAGACAAACAAGTGTACACAAGTAGAGATATCAGTAAAATATTTAGAAGATCTCAGTATAAAACCCGAAAGTCTGGACGCTTTGGAGGTTATGTGCAAGATATGTTTATCAAATCAAATTTTAGAGTCCAAAATCACTCCGAGGTCTTTAAAATTTAAAACGACTTCGAGAGAGGCTCCAGAAACGTAGTAAGAAAATACTAGTGGGTAAGTTTTACGCGTGAATGACATTTGGCGACATTTTAAAACATTCAAAGTAAGATGATTTGCATTACACCAGTTGATAAGAGTGAGCAGGTCATTCTGAAGCGGTAAGCAGTCTCCGAATGTATCGATTACTCTGAATATTTTTAGATCGTCTGCGTATAGAAGAGAAAAAGAGTTTAGCAGACCCGGGAGATCATTAATGAAAATTAAGAATACTAAGGGGCCAAGGATCGAACCCTGTGGAACAACTGAGGAAGGATAGAAGGGAGTGGACGAACAGGAGTTCACCGTAACAACGCAAGTACGCTCATGAATGTAAGTGGAAAACCAGGAAAGCAGCGGACCATGAAAACCATATTTCTCTAATTTCAACAGAAGAAGCTCATGGTTGACAGAGTCAAAGGCCTTAGAGAAATCTGTGTAAAGAACATCCACCTGTCTTTGCTGATCAATGGCGGAGGCAACAGTGTTGTTGAACGATAGCGAATCAGTAACAGTAGATTTGCCTTTGACAAATCCATGTTGCTTGGTGGCGAGGAAAGGCACAAATAGAGGATATACTTTGTTGTAGACAACTCTTTCTAGTTGTTTACTGAAGCAAGGCAAAAGCGATATAGGGCGGTAATTCGAGATGCAAGCAGGGTCACCGGTTTTAAGTATAGGGAAAATATTGGCAGATTTCCATAAGAAACGAAAAACGCCAGCTGCGATGCTATGCTTAAATATTATCGACAAGGGTACACAAAGTGAAGAAGATAGCGACTTGGCTAGTATGTTTGGAATACCGTCAGAGCCACAACTAGAGCTAGAATCGAGACAACTCATTATGTTCTCAACTTCTAAAGGGTTTGTATGGAAAGAAGAGAGCGCTTTTAGGCTATCACGATACGACGAAGGAGCTGAAAAAGAAACATGTGGAGGAGAAAGAGAGTTTTGCGGGGTTGAAAACGACGAAAAAAAACGAGCAAAGAGCTCACAGGTCTCTTCAGCTGTGGCAGCAGAATTTTCCTGAAGAAACATGCTTTGAGGGATAACGGAGGATTTTTTCAGGGAGTGAAGGAATGACCAGAAGGGTTAAGAATTGTTGGAACAGATCGAAGCCTTGACGCTGGCAACGTAGGCACACATGGCTTCTTTGGCGACCTTTTTGGCATGAGAGCGTCGTTTTTACTAATGTTCGAAGAAGAACATTAGTATTAAAATCACTTTGGCCAAAAATTCATATTTCTATATATATATATATATATATATATATATATATATATATATATATATATATATATATATATATATATATATATATATATATATATATATATATATATATATATATATATATACATATATATATCATCAAAAAATTTCAGTGAAAAAATCTCAGGAACGCGCCATCCGATTGAGCTGAAATTTAATAATCTTTAACCCTTTGGCGCCGGCGGCCATTTTAGTGATTTTTTTAATATACCTATTATTCCGTACACAAATAATTTTTGCAAGAATAAAGTTGACGAGTTGAGTCGAGTTGAGTTTTTGCAAAAATAAAGTTGACATAAATTTCGAACAAGTTTTACATGTGAATCAGATAATGTTTTGGAATTTTTTAACCCCCTGTGTGCGCTGGGTGCCTAAAAAGAGAACGGGAAAATTTGAAAATTTTTAAATTGCTATAACTTTTGACAGAGCTATTCCACGATAACGAAATTTTCAGGACATGTTTGTGTTATTTAGTTGTAGATTAATGTACGTTTTAATGATTGTGCTGGTAACCCTGTAGCTAGGGCAGGCACTGAAAGTGAAAACCTCCGAATCATCGTCTCTCTTGAAAAAATGTCGTTTCTTAAAAAAAAGCAACTCATATGTAAATTTTGTGCTTTGTTTACGTAAACAAAAAAAAAAATTTGATATGGTATAACGGGCACGCCTGGTAACCCTTGCCCAAGTTACCTATATTTTTAGCATCAAAAACTTCTGTTCACGGAAACTCACGATCCAATGAGCAGAATTTATTGAAATTTGCAGAATGTATTGGCCTTAAATAGGACCAAGTCTAATAGAAGTGATTTTGAAATGCGGGTGATTCTGTGCCAGTGGTGCCACCTTGAAAAATCACTAAAAAAGATAACTGTTTTTAGCACTATAAATTCTAATTGAATCGTTCGATTTTACCGAAATTCACACCGTAGCTGCACCTTACTTTAAGCCAAGTTTGGTAGACATTTGGTTGAAAAATTCGGTTGGAGCTGCCAGCTATGATAATTTTGGTGTCTTAAATTTGAAAAAATAAAAATTTGGAAGTGAAAACATTCAAACCATCGAATATCCTAAAAAATGTCCGTTTCTACAATAAAACCAATCTGTATACAAATCTTATGCTTAATCTACACAGTCAAAGTAAAACTTTGGAAATTTCATGTCGGACAAGAACGGTAACCCTTTCTCAGTTAACCTTTATTTTTAGCTTCAAAAACTTCTGTTCACGGGAACTCACGAATCAATAATCAGATAGAATTGAAATTTACAGAATGCATTGAACTTAAGTAGGGCCAGGTCTGATAGAAGCGATTTTGAATTGTAGGCAACTCTGTTCCAGTGGTGCCATCTTGAAAAATTACAAAGAAAAAAAACTGTTTTTTAGCCCTATGAAATTTGAATAAGTTACCAGATTTTCATGAAATTGACACAGTAGCTGAACCTTGCTCTAAACTCTGTTTGATAGAAATTTGATTGAAAAATTCGATTGGTGCTGCCAGCTATGGTAATTTTTGTGTCTTTTTGTGAAAATTCGCTCAGGAAAATAAAACTGTTTGCCCTATAACTTCCAGTGCAGTCATGAAATTAATACGAATTTCATACAATTACTGGAACTTATTATAAACATTATTCAAGCCAAATTTGGTTGAAAAGCCATGATAGGGTTGCCAGCTATTCTTGGTTTTGTGTTTGTTTGCAATATCTTTATTAAGCGGTTTTATCGTAGAATTTTCAATTGGTAATGATATTATAGTGACAATCAACAGCAAATATTAAGCTTTCGATTGTTTCAAAAAACTCGCTTTAGGTAACCCTAAATTTCTTTATACTCCTATAACTTCAAATGTTCAATAACAACGTGAAGCAGATGTGATATATTCTTGGCTTTGATACTGGCAGAAGGTTGCCAGCACGAGTCGGTTGTGCTACTTTTGTATCAATAAATGCTTACAGTTAGTATTCATACCGGAAACATTTACAATGAAAATAAATAACCGATGTTTCAATTCCCAAAGTTCTGCAATTTTTTCGGATCGCAGCCCCAAACTCAAACTTCATATACAGTGCTGCAGGCACTGAGCATTTTCTTCATTGATGTTATATGAGATGCTGCTTTTAAAATTTTGTGAAATAAGCAACTGATAACGAATATAATTAACCCGTGTTTTGCTCTCATAAACGTTGAAATTCATGCCAGTGGTAATATCTGAAACCTTCTACCATATGAGTTATAATGCATTCTTGAGGCAAAAGTAAAACGTGGCATTTCAAACAGTTTGGCCGTAATAAGCAGCTCATGTGGTGGAATGTGCACTCAAAACCTGCACAATTCTTCTACTGTTCTTCGAACATTAGTGTTTCTAGCGGTTTAGGTGCGCTAGAGTTTTTTGAACTCAAGAAGATCAACAAGCAGGGAAGAACGTCTGTATTTGTTACGTGCAACATCTTTTGCCTTAAGGGTGGCAGCAACTTCAGTGGTAAACCATGGAGCATGGAACGACATGTGGGAGTAAAGCGAAGAATGAGGTTTGCGAGGAAGACTTAAAGTCTATGAAGAGCCTCGTCAACGTCTAAACAGCGAAGAAATGCGTACCAATTAACATGGTTGATTTCGTTCGCCATTCCGGCGAAGTTGGCTTTAATGAAATTGAACGGGAATAGCAAGGGACTTTAGATCTAGAGGGAAAATTTAAAGAAAGTTCTAAAAGTAAAGGAGGGTGATGGGGATCGGGAGGGACATACGGTAAAACAGCGCAATCTAAGTAAACGGAAGACATTGGAAGATTAGAAAAGATAAGATCTAGTATTTTTCTATTGGTATTAGGTAACGAGTTTAATTGAGAAAGGGAGCATAAAAAAATGAAGGAAGACAGGATTAAGGAAAGATTATTACCAGAAGTTATGGTTGAAAAGGAGGTGTTCCACTCGATTGAGGGCATATTGAAATCACCACATAACATTAAGTGGTCGGATGGAAAAAGACATAGAAGATAGGATGATAGCTCAGAAAAGAAAAGTTCGTCGAGTGAAGAAGGGCTATTACAGGGGATATAGATTGAAGCAACCAATAACAATGAAGTAGGAGCTAGGGAAATACGCACTAAAATACATTCCACTGAGGAAGAAGTAGTAAGATCGCCGCAAACGGAACAAGCGAGAGATTCGTGAATGCCAACGAGAACCTCTCCACCATCAGACTTACCAGATAAAAAAACGGTCACGATCCTTGCGGAAAACAGTGTACTGTGGCATGATCCCAGCATCAAAAATATCTTCGTTCAACCAGGTTTCCGTAAGGCATATGATATCATGAGCTGATAAAGTAGAAGAAAGACTTACTTTATAGGACTTGGTCCTCAAGCCACGGACGTTTTGGTAGTAAAGCTTTAAGAAACGGTTTATGTTTATGTTTGTTTATTTTTTCCTGCTCTGGACCGAAAATTTTCACGCGGAATCTTAGTTAACTCCTTAACGAAGACCCCAGGTGGCCAGAAGTCGTACTTAGGTAACTCATTGATGCCAGAAGAAACCGTGATGCAGAAAGAAGCAATGGTCTGATCTCGAAGATTATCCGCGGTAAGATTATCCCACAGCAGTAGCGGAGCCACGTATCCGAGTTTAGCTGCCACGTACTTCTTAATGGATTCGGCGGAAGTACGATATGCTAGCCGGGAAACAAAAACCTTCCGTGGAGGACTAACAACTTCTATGTCCGGTAGTATTTGAGAAGCAGTTGCATAGGTGGATAGATGTTGTATAGTTGAGTTGCTATCCTGTGGTGAAGAGGGTGCAATTTGCACTATCGGTAGTGTTTGACAAGCAGTTGCAGAGGCGGATTGATGTTGAATAGTTGAGTTGCTATCCTGCGGTGAAGAGGGTGCAATTTGAATCGTCTGAAGAGAAGACAATGGAGAGATCGAAGATATCAGCAGCTGTTGATGACTACATGGTGAGTGTTGGGGGACCCGTTTCGACGCTTTAGCTACAGCTTGAGCCTGCGAACGAGTACGTACAGCTGTAGGAGATCCAGGTGGGTTTGTCGTAATGCAGTCCTCATTCAATGTTGCGTGTGATGACACAGTGGGCTGCTCAATGTCAGCAATACGGACCAGCTCATCGACCTCCTTGCTAGTGTAGCGAAAATCGTCCGTTAGTTTCGCAAGTGCGTTGATGACGGTCCATCGATGACGGTCTTCGCTAAACGTAGACGAGAAGCGTAGGACACCATTGAGTGTTTCCTACATTTGTCGCAAAACCAGTAAACGCCCGAATTACGTTGTAAGATCACATCCGTGCATTAAACCGGAAGGGAGACGTATTTAGAATGAAAAGTTAACGCGCAGATACCAGCAAAAGTGATCATAGGCGAAGTGTGTTTTTTGTCCAAACATTCAGTAGCATCGCAATGAAACATTGTACAAATGTTCGCACTAAGTTCAGGGTGCACAGGCTTCCAAATGACAAGATGTCAAAAATGACACAAATGTATTAAGTATAAAGCACAGACGCACTCCCGAGTACTAATAAATGCAACAATAAAGCACAAATGGCGACGCGCTATGTTCAAGGTGCACACACTTCCAAGTGTCAAAACGTCAAAAATGTATCCAAAGGAGAGCCGAGACACACTCCCGTAGAAAAGTTGATGACAGCACGCAAAGCACAAGGCGAAAAGCGGTAAAAATGCAAAGTTTAAGAACTCGACGTAAAAAGTCCAAGTACAGCGCCAATTAACATACAAAAGCACTAGACGGCGGCGCGTAGGAGAATCACGAATAGCGTTCGAAATTATGTGTGACGAGAAAATTAACTGGCGGAAAGAGTAAATCAAAATAAACTTGGAGCTCACGACAGATAGCAGTGCACGGTTCAAAGTTTCAATTGATTGATGAAACACGTTCAGAATTAATTACATAAACTTTATTTTTGATAAAGTTATTTTTTGACAGAAAATTAGGTATATTTAAAATATCACTAAAATAGCCGCCGGTATCAAACGGTTAAAGATGATTGACTTTTTGTGAGACCTGGCACTATTCTGCATATACACCAATGTATCCAAAAAATTTCAATACAATCGGATGGCGCGTTCCTGAGATTTTTTCACTGAACTTTTTTGATGATATATATATACATTTATATACATATATATATATATATATATATATATATATATATATATATATATATATATATATATATATATATGGCAGAAGCCGATATCAATTATTCCATATACATATATATATATATATATATATATATATATATATATATATATATATATATATATATATATATATATATATATATATATATATATATATATATATATATATATATTTATTATATATATATATATATATATATATATATATATATATATATATATATATATATATATATATATATATATATATATATATATATATATATGTATGTATATATATATATGTATGTATATATATATATATATATATACATATATATATATTAATATGTATATATATATTTATACATATATATATTTATATATATATATATATATATATATATATATATATATATATATATATATATATATATATATATATTTATATATATATACATATATATATAAATATATATATATATAAATATATATCTTTATATATATATATATATATATATATATATATATATATATATATATATATATATATATATACAGGGTGTCCCATAACGCAACGTCAAGCCGGAAAGGGGTGATAGGGCAGGTGGTGACAGTAATCAGAAAACTATTTAAAAAAAATTTAGCTGCGTATTTTTTGAGATATTCGCTTTTGAAAAAAAATTGAAAAAATGCGTACCCTGTGACAATCTTTTCACTGCTACATCTACAAAAATTTTTTTTTTTTTAATTTTCTTTTTATAATATAACCCCAGATAAATGCTCTTTAAATTACAGCCAAAAATTAAAAAATTACTGTTTTAGTTTTCAGTGAAATGGCACTTCTTTCACCAAAGATGTACTAAAAAATAACTCTTCACCCAACTTCATCTAACCGTACTGAAAAAAAAATGTACTAAGATATTTTGGCAAGTAGCTTTAAAAGATAGTCTACTAAGTCATTATTCCAAAATGGTATTACACTTGCTTCTTAATGACTTAATTGAGATGAATATAAATTTTCTAACAGTCCGACATCCTAAGTTTGTTTTCGCACTATTTGATATAATGAGGATATATGTCTATTAACATATATATAAATATGTTAATAGACATATATATATATATATATATATATATATATATATATATATATATATATATCAGCAAAATGATTAAGGGAGATAATCTCTTAAGTGGCCGATCCAATTGAGCTGAAATTTTCGGAGGATGTAGATGTATACTATAGGTACGTCCATTAATTGTTAAAATTCAGATATCTTAAACATTTTGGCGGAGGCGAGCGTTTTAGTGAATTCGAGGTACTCCTATATTTCCAAGCAGCGTAAATTTTTGTTAAAAAAAGTATTGGGAATGAAAACTTATTATGTTATAAGCTTGTCTATGATAAAAAATTGGAAATTTTGAGCCGTGTGTGGGTGCAGAATGCCTAAAAGTAGGCAAGGATTTTTTTTAAATTTTGATTTGTCATTGAAATTTGCAGAGCGAATTTATGTTGACTAAAATTTAAAACACATAGATTTCCAAGGTAGTGTGGGTAACCCTGTAGCTGCGGCAGTTGGTATTGTTGGTTCATGTTGGTATTTACATGTTGGTGTTAACTAGGACCAGGTCTGATTGAAGCGATTTTGAAATGCAGGCATCCGTCTGGCAGTAAATGGACCTTAATGTGAGCCAAATTTCGTAGGAATTTCGTACAAAAATCATGAAACGGCTGCCGGCTATGACAATTTTTGTATTTTTTTGAAATTTCTTTACTGAGCGATTGTCATTAGATTTGCAAATGGGAATGATCCTGCAATAAAAAATTAACAATTAATATTGACACTTTAAAAATTTGAAAAGTTTTGAGGGTGGTAACCCTAAAATTTTTTTCACCCGTATAACTTCCAGCGCAGAGATTCAATCAAAACGAATTTTACTAGTTGGGCTTAACTTAACGTGATGCAGATTTGGTATATATTTTGCGTTGCTGCTGACACAGGGTAACCAGTTTTAGCCATTTACGTAAATATTGCACCAGCAGTTGCTTCAAATTACATACTCATATGCAAAGCGTTTGCAATAAAAATAAGAAACCAATTTTGAAATTTTCCGAGCTTTGAGCATTTTCGGACGGCAGCCTCAAACAACGTTTAACCGCTGAAACTTTCAATGAAAACCTTCGATGAGAACGAAATTCAAAGGATAAGTTGATTTAAGTATGAGCTTGTTAAGGTAAACTTATTGCTGCTTCGTTGGGAAAGTGTTGCCAGCACTGAACATTTTCATCATTTGTGTTGTAGTTGAGTTTTGTTGCTTGGGATAAGGAATGGTTTTTATGATTCTAGAAAAATGTGTATTTCGTCTTTTCACATTGTCATTCAAAGACAATTTCTTCGCATCGCATCGCACCGCATCGCTCGCTTCGAGCTTGGAAGGGGGCCTCTAGCATCTGGGACCCCATTGATCCGTGCAGCAGCAGAGGCCGCTGCTGACAGAACCATGGGGTGGATTTGCAGGGCGTGTGCGGCTTCAATGCCCAAACGTAAACCCTTCCGTGGGAGGCAACATGCATACTGGTGGAACGATGAAATCGCCGAACTGAGACGCATCGCTTTGGCATGCAGACGCAGGGCACAGCGAGCCAGGAATAGGCCTGGAGCGGCTGAGCTATCTGCTGCTCACATTGCGGCAAAGAGGCCATCACGAGGAGCAACCGTGCCAAATTGCAGGCTCTTTGTGAGGAGGTCAACTCAGACCTCTGGGGAGATGGCTACAAATTGGTCACTCGTAGACTTGGCTGCATGCGGCTTAGCACTCTCATGGATGCGATATCCATGGAGCGTATCGTTGGTTCGCTGTTCCCGGTGCATCCGTCAAGGGCTGACCGGCCCATCATCGTTAACCAGGCGGATGTTCCACCCTTTGCGAACGAGGAGCTGAACAGTGCAGTGTCCAGGATGAAGAGCCGGAAGGCTCCGGGTCCTGTTCGGGTGCCGGTCGAGGCGCTTAAAGTCGTGGCGGAGAGCCAACCGCATCTATTATTGGACTTGTATAATTCATGTCTAGTCGCGGGGGTCTTCCCGTCGCGGTGGAAAGTAGCTCGGCTGGTACTTGTTGACAAGGGGAAGGGTAACCTGGGCAATCCATCAGCATACCGCCCACTGTGCATAATATACACTGCGGGGAAGCTTCTCGAGGGGTTGCTCAAGCCAAGGCTGCTGTCAGCAGTGAGATCAGCTGGTGATCTCTCTGCCATGCAGCGAGGCTTCCGAAAAGGGCATTCAACAATCGATGCCATCTCAGAGGTTGTTGGGGCTGTAGCAAGAGCGGAAGAGGCATGCCATCAAGCCAGACCGGTCGTCCTGCTGGTAACGCTGGATGTACAAAATGCCTTTAACTCGACGAGGTGGACAGACATCCTGCGGGCCCTTGAGTAGACGTTCCGTATCCCTGACTATTTGTTAGCCATGATGCGGGACTAGCTCAGGAATCGCTGGTTGCTCTACGACACCGACGAAAGAGTCAAAAGGAGGCCTGTCACTTCAGGTGCGGCACAGGGGTCGATCTTAGAACCTGACTTCTGGAACATCATGTACGATGATCTGCTACGCCTGGAAATGCCTGCGGATGTGTTTCTGGTAGGTTACGCTGATGACGTCGCGGCGGTAATCACTTCCACATCTGCCGAATTCGCTCAATTCAGACTTAACCAAGTCATGACGAGGGTGGATCAGTGGGTGAACGAACACGGCCTCCAGCTGGCAATCTCTAAAACAGAGATTGTTATGCTGACGAAGCGGAGGATACCAACTGCCATGCCCATGACAGTTGGCTCCGTTGAGGTCCAGACCAGCAAGTCGGTCACGTATCTGGGAGTGACCCTGGACACCAAGCTGACGTATTGGGATCATATCCGCAGGGCATGTGAGAGGGCTCTAGTAGTCTTCTCCTCGCTGAGTAGGCTAATGGCCAACGTCGGTGGACCCAGTGAGACGCGACGGAGGCTGCTGATGGTAACGACCGATTCCATCTTGCTATATGGGGCCGAAATCTGGGAAGATGCACTCCGAACTGAAAAGTTCCGGAAGCGCATTGCCAGTGTTCAGCGCAGGGGTGCCCTGCGTATCGCCTGTAGCTACCGCACAGTCTTAGAAGAGGCTGTGATGGTGGTATCGGGAGTAATCCCGATCGACCTACTAGCGCGAGAACGCAAGGAAGGGTACCTCTATCGCTCAGAGCTGGGTAGAACTGAGGCTCTGACGCACGCGTATGCTTACTCTCCAACTCTGGCAACAACGTTGGAGTTTGAGTGCTAAAGGACGCTGGACGGCTAAGCTAATTGGTCTTATTGAGCCTTGGCTTAGCCGGAGCCACGGAGAGGTAAACTTTTACCTTTGTCAATTTTTGACAGGGCACGGTTACTTCAGGAAATACCTGAACAAAATGAGTAAGGTGGTCACACCGTACTGCAGGTACTGTGTGACTGAGCTCGATGATGCTCAGCACACATTCTTTATGTGCAATCGCTTCGTAAGTTTGAGGCGCACCATTGAGTCCACGATCGACCTGGTAGCGCCTGAGACGATCGTGGATGCAATGCTGCGAAACAAGGAGAACTGGCACGCAGTCTCAACACATGTTGAGAAAGTGCTGCGCATAAAGCGGGAGGAGGGTTGCCTTACCGACCCATAAGCTGTGGTAGTTCTTGAAGTCCGTGGTTACCGATGGGTGAGTCAGCACGACCGGGTCGAAGCAGTGCTTAGGCGGGTCCTGACTCGGAACTTCGTGGGCTTGTAGATGGTCCTTTTTTTAGTGAGTAAAACCTCACATACCCCGAGGTGATAGGTCACCCGGAGATCTGGTAAGCAGATTTTTTTTTGCCATCTACACTACGGGGAAAAAAACTTTAGTTGTATTATCAACAATTTTCTCCATTGAATCAACATGGTAAGCTTGTAAATCCAACAGCTTACTTGTATCATTATAACATGCCATCTTTAAGAACAATGTAGCTGCGTAGTGAAAATATTAACACCAACGTCATAAATGTACAAACTAGATTCTTGAAAAAACAAAGGCACTCTCAAAATTACTCAAGAATTAGTTAAATTCAAAACCCAGGTTTTTTCCACAACGTACCTGCACTTCGGCTACATTATCACTCATTAAATAATCATGTTAATTAATATAAAAATGATTAAGGTAAGATGCATTTACCACTTTATTTTATATTCATACTTAAAGCTAATTACGAAAAAATTGTTCAAATTCGTTTCGCTTAGTATCAGGTCCTTAAGCTTTGGCAACCAATAAATAGTATTTTTACTAATGTTCAAAGAACATTAGTATTAAAATCGATTCGGCCAAAAATTCATATTTCCATATATATATATATATATATATATATATATATATATATATATATATATATATATATATATATATATATATATATATATATATATATATATATATATATATATATATATATATATATATATATATATATATATATATATATATATATATCATCAAAAAATTTCAGTGAGATAATCTCGGGAACGCGCCATCCGATTGAGCTGAAACTTTCAGGATACATTGGTGTATATGCAGAATAGGTCCAAGTCTCTTTAAATGTCAGTTATTAATAACCTTTTGGCGCCGGCGGCCATTTAAGTGATATTTTTAATATACCTATTATTTCGTGCACAAATAATTTTTGCAAAAATAAAGTTAATAAAGTAAATTTCTTACGTGTTTTTCATATGAATCGGATAATGCTTTGGAATTCTTTAACCCTATGTGTGCGCTGGATGCATAAAAAGAGGACGGGAAAATTTGAAAATTTTTAAATTTCGATAACTTTTGACAGAGCTATTCAATCATAACGAAATTTTCAGGACATATTGATATTATTTAGTTGTAGATTTGTGTGGCTTTTAATGAGCGTGGTGGCAACCCTGTAGCTAGGGCAGGTACTGAAAATGAAAACCTCCAAATCATCGTCTCTCTTGAAAAAATGCCGTTTCTTCAAAAAAAAGCCACTCATATGTAAATCTTGTGCTTTGTTTACATAACCAAAAAAAAAAAAAGATATGGTATAACGGGCACGCCTGGTAACCCTTGCCCAATTTACCTATATTTTTAGCATCAAAAACTTCTGTTCACGGAAACTCACGATCCGATGAGCAGAATAATTTGAAATTCACAGAATGTATTGGCCTTAAATAGGACCAGGTCTGATAGAAGTGATTTTGAAATGCGGGCGATTCTGTGCCAGTGGTGCCATCTTGAAAAACCACTAAAACAGATAACTGCTTTTAGCCCTATAAATTCTGATTGAATCGTTCGATTTTGACGAAACTCACACAACTGCTGGACCTTATCTTAAGCCACGTTTTGTAGAAATTTGGTCGAAAAATTCAGTTGGAGCTGCCAGATATGATAATTTTGGTGTCTTCATTTTGAAAAAAAAATTTGGAAGTGAAAACATTCAAACCATCGAATATTCAAAAAAATGTCCGTTTCTTACAATAAAACCAATCGGTATATAAATCTTATGTTTTATCTACACGTTCAAAATAAAACTTTGGAAATTTCATGTCGGACAAGAACGGTAACCCTCTCCCAGTTAACCTATATTTTTAGCATCAAAAAATTCTGTTCACGGAAACTCACGAACCAATAATCAGATACAGCTAAAATTTACAGAATGCATTGGACTTAGGTAAGACCAGATTTGATAGAAGCGGTTTTGAATTGCCATCTTGAAAAATTACAAAGAAAAATAACTGCTTTTTGCCCTATGAAATGTGAATAAGTTACCAGATTTTCATGAAGTTGACACAGTAGCTAAACCTAACTCTAATCTCTGTGTGGTGGAAATTTGGTTGAAAAATTTGATTGGTGCTGCCAGCTATGGTAATTTTTGTGTCTTTGGTTTTGAAAATTCGCTCAGGAAAATAAAACTTTTTGCACTATAACTTCCAGTGCAGTCATGAAATCAATACGAATTTTATACAATTAATGAAACCTGTCATAAGCATTATTCAGGCCAAATTTGGTTGAAAAGCCACGATAGGGCTGCCAGCTATTGTTGGGTTTGTGTTTAATTGCAATATCTTTATTAAGCGGTTTTATCGTATCATTTTCAAATAGTAATGATATTGTAGTGACAATAAGCAGCAAATATTAAGCTTTCGATCATTTGAAAAAACTCGCTGCAGGTAACCCTAAATTTCTTTATACTCCTATAACTTCGAATGTAGTATAACAACGTGAAGCAGATGTGATATATTCTTGGCTTTGATACTGGCGAAAGGTTGCCAGCACGAGTCGGTTGTGCTACTTTTGTATCAATAAATGCTTACAGTTAGTATACATACCGGAAACATTTACAATGAAAATAAATAACCGATGTTACAATTCGCAAAGTTCTGCAAATTTTTCGGATCGCAGCCCCAAACACCAACTTCAGTTACAGTGCTGCAGGCACTGAGCATTTTCTTCGTTGATGTTATATGAGATGCTGCTTTCAAAATTATGTGAAATAAGCAACTGATAACGAATATAATTAACCCGTGTTTTGCTCTCATAAACGTTGAAATTCATGCCAGTGGTAATATCTGAAACCTTCCACCATATGAGTTATAATGCATTCTTGAGACGAAAGTAAAACGTGGCATTTGAAACAGTTTGGCCGTAATAAGCAGCACATGTGGTGGAATATGCACTCAAAACCTGCACGATTCTTCTACTGTTCTTCGAACATTAGTGTTTCTAGCGGTTCAGGTGCGCTAGAGTTTTTTTTAAAAATTGATTCAGGATTAATTCAGGATAAATTACTGTTATTTTTTGGTCTTTACATGGAAAAAATGCGTATCAAAACTAGTGTCATACCAACACGAACCTATTATTCCTTATAATAATACATATTCAAAATGCATTTCATAAATTTTTAATGCGTATTTCTAATGATTTTCATTTGATTTGCGGAATAAAAAACGTATTTTTTTACTTTTGAATAAGCTTTCATAATAGTTTGCCATTGTTAATTTTGTACCAGTAGACTTCGCCCACGAACTGAGCTATTCAGTAGCACGGTAAGATTCTAAATTTCATTAAATTTATTATTTATTCAGTTAGATTATAAGAAAC
The DNA here is from genome assembly GCA_963978885.1 of Nemotelus pantherinus. Taxonomy (NCBI): domain Eukaryota; kingdom Metazoa; phylum Arthropoda; class Insecta; order Diptera; family Stratiomyidae; genus Nemotelus; species Nemotelus pantherinus. Next base: position 146,522,991 of record OZ022263.1, read on the forward strand.
GCTTACGAACTGTCTAGAAGCACAGCCAACAGAAACAGTTGGCACTCGTTCTGGTAAGGTGCGAGGACAACTGCTAACACTTTTCAGTTTATAATAATCCGCGAGCCTATTGAATGCGTTTCATCGTCGATGCCAAACTGAAAAGAAAAAAATTACAGCAATACTCCTTTCCAAGTAAAATATATAAACAAACCTTTTCTTTTTTCGATACAAAAAGTTTTTCACGAAACGTGGCACGCAGGCCAATACTTGAAATTTCATCTTCGAGAGGTATTGCAGCCTCTCATATGTTATATCACTCTCTGTAACAAAGCATCGGATCAAAATAAAACGCAGTTGCAACAATATGGTCGGATCTATTGCTCTTGCATTTCATTCACTATTCAGTGCAATAATTTTCTATTGATATAAACTCAATATTATCAATAAGCACTTCTAATGAAATAAAGCAAGGAACTGTTTAAAAACACCGACACTTTGTTACAATTCCGCGCAAAACACTATAACACTCTCTTGTTTGTGAATTGCTATGTATGCAACACGACTTGTAATATACTAATGGTATGATAAAGGCTAATATTTACCTCACAATGACAAATATAGCACTTCGAGTTTCCCCTCCAGCAACAAACTATACAGCTCTGCATCGATTTCTCTTGGTACTATCACTACACTTTCGATTAAAGCTAAAACCCTTACAAGTCAACGTTTCCGCCCACCAACACTACACTCCCACCTTTGAAAAGCTAAACTTGTGTGAATAAAAAACGCAAATAAAAAAAAAAGGCTAGCGCATCAGAACCGCTAGAAAACTAATTTTCGAAGAAATTGTCTTTGAGTGACAAAAAAGCGTGGAAAGACGTAATACACTGTTTTGTAGAATCATATCAACCATTCCTTATCCAAAGCAACAAAACTCAACTATAACACACATGATGAAAATGTTCAGTGCTGGCAACACTTTCAGAACGAAGCAGCAATAAGTTTACCATAACAAGCTCATACTCAAATCAACTTATCCTTTGAATTTCGTTCTCATCGCAGGATTTCATCGAAAGTTTCAGCAGTTAAACGTTGTTTGAGGCTGCCATCCGAAAAATGTTCAAAACTCGAAAAATTTAAAAATTGATTCCTTATGTTTATTCATAGCTGGCAGCCCTTTCATAATTTTTGTACGAAATTTCTACGACATTTGGTTCATATTAAGGTGCATTTACTGCGTGAACTTCGTTCTAATTTCTACACTGGACCGGAAGTAATAGTGAAAAAAGCTTTACTTTCCTGAGCAAATTTGCAAGATTTAGGAGACGAAAATCACCATAGCTGGCAACTCTATTCTAATTTTTCAGCCAAATTTTCATCAAATGTTACCTAAAATAAGATCCAAGTACTGTATGAATCTTGTCAAAATTTGATGGCTGAATCGGAAGCTATAGGCCAAAAACCGGTTTTTTCTCAGTGATTTTTCAAGATGGTACCACTAGCACAGTGCTGCCTGCATTTCAAAATCACTTCTATCAGACCTGGTCCTAGCTAATACCAACATGTCCTGTAAATTTCATTATGATCGGATAATCCGGTCGTAAGTTCTCGTGAACAGAGCTTTCGAGTGCTGAAAATAGAGGTAATTTGGTGATGGAATGCCGTTCTTGCGTAAATCGGAATTTTGAAAATTTTAATTTGACACGATGGACAAATCAAAATTTTTTCAGGAAGGTCAATGATTTGAAGGTTTTTTTTATGAGTCTGCCGTTCTTATAAGGTAATCAGCACTATCTTGAAAATCCACGTGTGCTAAATTTTAGTCAACATCAATACGCTCTGCAAATTTCACGATGATCCATTGTCTTTTTTAGAAGAAATGACAAATCAAAATTTGAAAAAAAACCCTTGCCTACTTTTAGGCATGCTTCACCCACACGCGGCTCCGAGTTTATAACAATTTAACATAAACAAGCTTAAAACATAATAAATTTTCATTCCCAAACATTTAATTTAACAAAAATTTACACTGCTTGGCAATATAGGAGTATCTGAAAATTCACTAAAACGCTCGCCGTTGCCAAAATGTTTAGAATATCTGAACTATAGCTAGTCATGGACCTTTTTGCTATAAACATCTACGTCCTCCATTAATTTCAGCTCAATCGAATCGGCCACTCC
>OZ022263.1:146525353-146542853 GCA_963978885.1 Nemotelus pantherinus
AGCTCAATCGAATCGGCCACTCCAGAGATTATCTCGCAAAATCATTTTGCTGATATATATATATATATATATATATATATATATATATATATATATATATATATATATATATATATATATATATATATATATATATATATATATATATATATATATATGTATATATATATATATATATATATATATATATATATATATATATATATATATATATATATATATATATATATATATATATATATATATATATATATATATATATATACTTACTTAAGTCCAATATATTCTGTAAATTTCAACGGCATCTGAATATTGGTTTGTGAGTTCGGGAACATAAATTTTTGATGCTAAAAATATAGGTAAGTTGACAAAGGGTTACCGTTCTTGTCCGACATGAAAATTCCAAAGTTTTCCCTTGACTGTTTAGACAAAGTATAACATTTGTATACAAGATGGTTTTCATTCTTAGAAACGGACATATTTTAGGTGATTATCATATTCACATTTATTTATTTATTTATTTACATATTCAACAGATAAAAATCCAATAACTGAATATAGAAACATATAATATATACAAAGAATCTACTAATGAATGAATGCAAAATAGAGAGCACAAAATAATAATAAAAAGATCAAATATCAAGGTGAAAATGAATAAATTCAAAATTAAGAAAAATAAGAAAAAAAACTACATTGAAAAGGAGAGAAAATAAAATGTAAGCATATATATAGAACAAACAGAATATCGAAAGACAGGTAAGAAATTATAAATTCATGTATCAATAAAATTCATGTATCATATGAGCAAGGAAAAAAGATAAAAACGTATTAAATAGAAAAAGTAACGACTTTATCCTTTAAAATGATTTTGAAACGTGACGAGGTCGGTGGCAGAGAACCTAGTCCGAGTGCATTATGCTGCCTAGGTATACGTAACAGCGGTGAAAAGTAGTACGTGTCAGTCCGCGCAAAAGGAACGTTAAACGTTAACATGGATCTATTTGACCGATCCGTAACACGAACGGAAACCTGGTTGCAGAGGTCAGATGGGACAGGTTGACGGTGCAGTTTGAACAGAAGGCATTCATCGAGAAAAAGTCTGCGAGATTTCAGGGATGGTATTTGCAGCATGGTAAGTCTCGCACTATACCCACAGTAAGCAAAATTGAATTTGAAAAGAAGAGAGCGGGTGAACCTGCGTTGTACAGATTCAACCGCATCAATGAGGACACCAAGTGTGACAACAGTATTCGAGGATACTGCGGACAAAGGAGACAAACAAGTGTACACAAGTAGAGATATCAGTAAAATATTTAGAAGATCTCAGTATAAAACCCGAAAGTCTGGACGCTTTGGAGGTTATGTGCAAGATATGTTTATCAAATCAAATTTTAGAGTCCAAAATCACTCCGAGGTCTTTAAAATTTAAAACGACTTCGAGAGAGGCTCCAGAAACGTAGTAAGAAAATACTAGTGGGTAAGTTTTACGCGTGAATGACATTTGGCGACATTTTAAAACATTAAAAGTAAGATGATTTGCATTACACCAGTTGATAAGAGTGAGCAGGTCATTCTGAAGCGGTAAGCAGTCTCCGAATGTATCGATTACTCTGAATATTTTTAGATCGTCTGCGTATAGAAGAGAAAAAGAGTTTAGCAGACCCGGGAGATCATTAATGAAAATTAAGAATACTAAGGGGCCAAGGATCGAACCCTGTGGAACAACTGAGGAAGGATAGAAGGGAGTGGACGAACAGGAGTTCACCGTAACAACGCAAGTACGCTCATGAATGTAAGTGGAAAACCAGGAAAGCAGCAGACCATGAAAACCATATTTCTCTAATTTCAACAGAAGAAGCTCATGGTTGACAGAGTCAAAGGCCTTAGAGAAATCTGTGTAAAGAACATCCACCTGTCTTTGCTGATCAATGGCGGAGGCAACAGTGTTGTTGAACGATAGCGAATCAGTAACAGTAGATTTGCCTTTGACAAATCCATGTTGCTCGGTGGCGAGGAAAAGCACAAATAGAGGATATACTCTGTTGTAGACAACTCTTTCTAGTAGTTTACTGAAGCAAGGCAAAAGCGATATAGGGCGGTAATTCGAGATGCAAGCAGGGTCACCGGTTTTAAGTATAGGGAAAATATTGGCAGATTTCCATAAGAAACGAAAAACGCCAGCTGCGATGCTATGCTTAAATATTATCGACAAGGGTACACAAAGTGAAGAAGATAGTGACTTGGCTAGTATGTTTGGAATACCGTCAGAGCCACAACTAGAGCTAGAATCGAGACAACTCATTAAGTTCTCAACTTCTAAAGGGTTTGTATGGAAAGAAGAGAGCGCTTTTAGGCTATCACGATACGACGAAGGAGCTGAAAAAGAAACATGTGGAGGAGAAAGAGAGTTTTGCGGGGTTGAAAACGACGAAAAAAAACGAGCAAAGAGCTCACAGGTCTCTTCAGTTGTGGCAGCAGAAATTTCCTGAAGAAACATGCTTTGAGGGATAACGGAGGATTTTGTCAGGGAGTGAATGAATGACCACAAGGGTTTATAATTGTTAGAACAGATCGAAGCCTTGACGCTGGCAACGTAGGCACACATGGCTTCTTTGGCGACCCTTTTGGCATGAGAGCGTCGTTTTTACTAATGTTCGAAGAAGAACATTAGTATTAAAATCACTTTGGCCAAAAATTCATATTTCTATATATATATATATATATATATATATATATATATATATATATATATATATATATATATATATATATATATATATATATATATATATATATATATATATATATATATATATATATATATATATATATATATATATATATATATATATATATATATATAAATATATATATATATATATATATATATATATATATATATATATATATATATATATATATATATATATCATCAAAAATTTTCAGTGAAAAAATCTTAGGAACGCGCCATCCAATTTAACTGAAATTTCCAGGCCACATTGGTGTAAATGCAGAATAGTGCCAGGTCTCAGAAAAAATTAATAATCTTTAACCCTTTGGCACCGGCGGCCATTTTAGTGATATTTTTATTATACCTATTATTCCGTACACAAATAATTTTTGCAAAAATAAAGTTGACGAAGTAAATTTTGAACGTGTTTTACATGTGAATCGAATAATGTTTTGGAATTTTTTAACCCCATGTGTGCGCTGGGTGCCAAAAAAGAGAACGGAAAAATTTGAAAATTTTTAAATTGCGATAACTTTTGAAAAAGCTATTCAATTATTACGAAGTTTTCAGGACATGTTGGTATTATTTAGTTGTAGCTTTATGTAGCTTTTACTGAGCGTGCTGGCAACCCTGTAGCTAGGGCAGGTACTGAAAGTGAAAACCTCCAAATTATCGTCTCTCTTGAAAAAATGCCGCTTCTTCAAAAAAAACCACTCACATGTAAATCTCATGCTTTGTTTACATAGAAAACAAAAAAATTTGATATGGTATTACGGGCACGCCTGGTAACCCTTGCCCAATTTACCTATATTTTTAGCATCAAAAACTTCTGTTCACGGAAACTCACTATCCAATGAGCAGAAGTAATTGAAATTTGCAGCATGTATTGGTCTTAAATAGGACCAGGTCTGATAGAAGTGATTTTTAAATGCGGGTGATTCTGTGCCAGTGGTGCCATCTTGAAAAATCCCTAAAAAAGATAACTGCTTTTAGCCCTATAAATTCTAATTGAATCGTTCGATTTTGACGAAATTCACACAGCAGCTGGATCTTATTTTAGAAATTTGGTCGAAAAATTCGGTTGGAGCTGCCAGCTATGATAATTTTGGTGTCTTAAATTTGAAAAAAAACTCTATCGCACCTGAACCGCTAGAAACACTAATGTTCGAAGAACAGTAGAAGAATCGTGCAGGTTTTGAGTGCATATTCCACCACATGTGCTGCTTATTACGACCAAACTGTTTCAAATGCCACGTTTTACTTTGGGCTCAAGAATGCATTATAACTCATATGGTGGAAGGTTTCAGATATTACCACTGGCATGAATTTCAACGTTTATGAGAGCAAAACACGGGTTAATTATATTCGTTATCAGTTGCTTATTTCACATAATTTTGAAAGCAGCATCTCATATAACATCAACGAAGAAAATGCTCAGTGCCTGTAGCACTGTAACTGAAGTTGGTGTTTGGGGCTACGATCCGAAAAATTTGCAGAACTTTGCGAATTGCAACATTGATTATTTATCTTAATTGTAAATGTTTCCGATATGAATACTAACTGTAAGCATTTATTGATACAAAAGTAGCACAACCGACTCGTGCTGGCAACCTTCTGCCAGTATCAAAGCCAAGATTATATCACATCTGCTTCACGTTGGTATATAACATTCGAAGTTAAAGGAGTATAAAGAAATTAAGAGTTACCTGCAGCCAGTTTTTTCAAATAATCGAAAGCTTAATATTTGCGGTTTGTTGTCACTACAATATCATTACCATTTGAAAATTCTACGATAAAACCGCTTAATAAAGATATTGCAATTAAACACAAAACCAACAATAGCTGGCAACCCTATCGTTGCTTTTCAACCAAATTTGGCCTGAATAATGTTTATGACAGGTTTCATTAATTGTATGAAATTCGTATTGATTTCATGATTGCACTGGAAGTTATAGTGCAAAAAGTTTTATTTTCCTGAGCGAATTTTCAAAACCAAAGACACAAAAATTACCATAGCTGGTAGCACCAATCAAAGTTTTCAACCAAATTTCCACCAAACAGAGATTAGAGTTAGGTTTAGCTGTTGTGCCAATTTCATGAAAATCTGGTAATTTATTCACATTTGATAGGGCAAAAAGCAGTTTTTTTTTCTTCGTAATTTTTCAAGATGGCACCACTGGCACAGAGTTGCCCACAATTCAAAATCGCTTCTATCAAATCTGGTCTTACTTAAGTCCAATGCATTCTGTAAATTTTAGCTGTATCTGATTATTGGTTCGTGAGTTTCCGTGAACATAAGTTTTTGATGCTAAAAATATAGGTCAACTGGGAAAGGGTTACCGTTCTTGTCCGACATGAAATTTCCAAAGTTTTATTTTGAACGTGTAGATAAAACATAAGATTTATATACAGATTGGTTTTATTGTAAGAAACTGACATTTTTTTGAATATTAAATGGTTTGAATGTTTTCACTCTCAATTTTTTTTTTTCAAAATGAAGACACCAAAATTATCATAGCTGGCAAGTCCAACCGAATTTTTCGACCAAATTTCTACCAAACGTGGCTTAAGGTAAGGTCCAGCAGTTGTGTGAGTTTCGTCAAAATCGAACGATTCAATCAGAATTTATAGGGCTAAAAACAGTTAACTTTTTTAGTGGTTTTTCAAGATGGCACCACTGGCACAGAATCGCCCGCATTTCAAAATCACTTCTATTGTATACTTCTATATATATATATATATATATATATATATATATATATATATATATATATATATATATATATATATATATATATATATATATATATATATATATATATATATATATATATATATATATATATATATATATATATATATATATATATATATATATATATATATATCTATATATATATATATATATATATAAATATATATATATATATATATATATATATATATATATATATATATATATATATATATATATCATCAAAAATTTTCAGTGAAAAAATCTTAGGAACGCGCCATCCAATTTAACTGAAATTTCCAGGCCACATTGGTGTAAATGCAGAATAGTGCCAGGTCTCAGAAAAAGTTAATAATCTTTAACCCTTTGGCACCGGCGGCCATTTTAGTGATATTTTTATTATACCTATTATTCCGTACACAAATAATTTTTGCAAAAATAAAGTTGACGAAGTAAATTTTGAACGTGTTTTACATGTGAATCGAATAATGTTTTGGAATTTTTTAACCCCATGTGTGCGCTGGGTGCCAAAAAAGAGAACGGAAAAATTTGAAAATTTTTAAATTGCGATAACTTTTGAAAAAGCTATTCAATTATTACGAAGTTTTCAGGACATGTTGGTATTATTTAGTTGTAGCTTTATGTAGCTTTTACTGAGCGTGCTGGCAACCCTGTAGCTAGGGCAGGTACTGAAAATGAAAACCTCCAAATTATCGTCTCTCTTGAAAAAATGCCGCTTCTTCAAAAAAAAACCACTCACATGTAAATCTCATGCTTTGTTTACATAGAAAAACAAAAAAATTTGATATGGTATTACGGGCACGCCTGGTAACCCTTGCCCAATTTACCTATATTTTTAGCATCAAAAACTTCTGTTCACGGAAACTCACTATCCAATGAGCAGAAGTAATTGAAATTTGCAGCATGTATTGGTCTTAAATAGGACCAGGTCTGATAGAAGTGATTTTTAAATGCGGGTGATTCTGTGCCAGTGGTGCCATCTTGAAAAATCCCTAAAAAAGATAACTGCTTTTAGCCCTATAAATTCTAATTGAATCGTTCGATTTTGACGAAATTCACACAGCAGCTGGATCTTATTTTAGAAATTTGGTCGAAAAATTCGGTTGGAGCTGCCAGCTATGATAATTTTGGTGTCTTAAATTTGAAAAAAAACTCTATCGCACCTGAACCGCTAGAAACACTAATGTTCGAAGAACAGTAGAAGAATCGTGCAGGTTTTGAGTGCATATTCCACCACATGTGCTGCTTATTACGACCAAACTGTTTCAAATGCCACGTTTTACTTTGGGCTCAAGAATGCATTATAACTCATATGGTGGAAGGTTTCAGATATTACCACTGGCATGAATTTCAACGTTTATGAGAGCAAAACACGGGTTAATTATATTCGTTATCAGTTGCTTATTTCACATAATTTTTGAAAGCAGCATCTCATATAACATCAACGAAGAAAATGCTCAGTGCCTGCAGCACTGTAACTGAAGTTGGTGTTTGGGGCTACGATCCGAAAAATTTGCAGAACTTTGCGAATTGCAACATTGATTATTTATCTTAATTGTAAATGTTTCCGATATGAATACTAACTGTAAGCATTTATTGATACAAAAGTAGCACAACCGACTCGTGCTGGCAACCTTCTGCCAGTATCAAAGCCAAGATTATATCACATCTGCTTCACGTTGGTATATAACATTCGAAGTTAAAGGAGTATAAAGAAATTTAGAGTTACCTGCAGCCAGTTTTTTCAAATAATCGAAAGCTTAATATTTGCGGTTTGTTGTCACTACAATATCATTACCATTTGAAAATTCTACGATAAAACCGCTTAATAAAGATATTGCAATTAAACACAAAACCAACAATAGCTGGCAACCCTATCGTTGCTTTTCAACCAAATTTGGCCTGAATAATGTTTATGACAGGTTTCATTAATTGTATGAAATTCGTATTGATTTCATGATTGCACTGGAAGTTATAGTGCAAAAAGTTTTATTTTCCTGAGCGAATTTTCAAAACCAAAGACACAAAAATTACCATAGCTGGTAGCACCAATCAAAGTTTTCAACCAAATTTCCACCAAACAGAGATTAGAGTTAGGTTTAGCTGTTGTGCCAATTTCATGAAAATCTGGTAATTAATTCACATTTGATAGGGCAAAAAGCAGTTTTTTTTTCTTCGTAATTTTTCAAGATGGCACCACTGGCACAGAGTTGCCCACAATTCAAAATCGCTTCTATCAAATCTGGTCTTACTTAAGTCCAATGCATTCTGTAAATTTTAGCTGTATCTGATTATTGGTTCGTGAGTTTCCGTGAACATAAGTTTTTGATGCTAAAAATATAGGTCAACTGGGAAAGGGTTACCGTTCTTGTCCGACATGAAATTTCCAAAGTTTTATTTTGAACGTGTAGATAAAACATAAGATTTATATACAGATTGGTTTTATTGTAAGAAACTGACATTTTTTTGAATATTAAATGGTTTGAATGTTTTCACTCTCAATTTTTTTTTTTCAAATGAAGACACCAAAATTATCATAGCTGGCAACTCCAACCGAATTTTTCGACCAAATTTCTACCAAACGTGGCTTAAGGTAAGGTCCAGCAGTTGTGTGAGTTTCGTCAAAATCGAACGATTCAATCAGAATTTATAGGGCTAAAAACAGTTAACTTTTTTAGTGGATTTTCAAGATGGCACCACTGGCACAGAATCGCCCGCATTTCAAAATCACTTCTATCAGACCTGGTCCTATTTAAGACCAATACATTCTGCAAATTTCAATGAATTCTGCTCATCGGATCGTGAGTTTCCGTGAACAGAAGTTTTTGATGCTAAAAATATAGGTAAATTGGGCAAGGGTTACCAGGCGTGCCCGTTATACCATCTTTTTTTTTTTGGTTATATAAACAAAGCACAAGATTTACATATGAGTGGTTTTTTTTTGAAGAAACGGCATTTTTTCAAGAGAGACGATGATTTGGAGGTTTTCACTTTCAGTGCCTGCCCTAGCTACACGGTTACCAGCACGCTCATCAAAGCATCACACATCTACAACTAAATAATATCAATATGTCCTGAAAATTTCGCAATGATTGAATAGCCCTGTCAAAAGTTATCGCAATTTAAAAATTTTCAAATTTTTCCGTCCTCTTTTTCGGCACCCAGCCCACACATAGGGTTAAAAAATTCCAAAGCGTTATCCGATTCATATGTAAAACACGTTCGAAATTTATTTCGTTAACTTTATTTTTGCGAAAATTCTTTGTGCACGAAATAATAGGTATATTAAAAATATCACTTAAATGGCCGCCGGCGCCAAAAGGTTAACAATAACTGACATTTAGAGAAACCTGGACCTATTCTGCATATACACCAATGTATCCTGAAAGTTTCAGCTCAATCGGATGGCGCGTTCCCGAGATTATCTCACTGAAATTTTTTGATGATATATATAAATATATATATATATATGGAAATATGAATTTTTGGCCGAATCGATTTTAATACTAATGTTCTTCGAACATTAGTAAAAATAAAAATTTGGAAGTGAAAACATTCAAACCATCGAATATCCTAAAAATGTCCGTTTCTTACAATAAAACCAATCTGTATACAAATCTTATGCTTTATCTAGACGTTCAAAGTAAAGTTTTGGAAATTTCATGTCGGACAAGAATGGTAGCCCTTTCCCAGTCAACCTATATTTTTAGCATCAAAAACTTCTGTTCACGGGAACTCACGAATCAATAATCAGATAGAATTGAAATTTACAGAAAGCATTGGACTTAAGTAGGACCAGGTCTGGATTTAAGTAGGACCAGGTCTGGGCAACTCTGTGCCAGTGGTGCCATCTTGAAAAATTACAAAGAAAAAAAACTGCTTTTTGCCCTATGAAATGTGAATAAGTTACCAGATTTTCATGAAATTGACACAGTAGCTGAACCTTACTCTAATCTCTGTTTGATAGAAATTTGGTTGAAAAACTCGATTGGTGCTGCCAGCTATGGTAATTTTTGTGTCTTTGGATTTGAAAATTCGCTCAGGAAAATAAAACTTTTTGCCCTATAACTTCCAGTGTAGTCATGAAATCAATACAAATTTCATAAAATTAATGAAACCTATTATAAACAATATTTAGGCCAAATTTGGTTGAAAAGCCACGATAGGGTTGCCAGCTATTGTTGGTTTTGTGTTTGTTTGCAATATCTTTATTAGCGGTTTTATCGTAGAATTTTCAATTGGTAATGATATTGTAGTGACAATAAACAGCAAATATTAAGCTTTCAATTATTTGAAAAAACTCGCTGCAGGTAACCCTAAATTTCTTCATACTCCTATGACTTCGAATGTAATATAACAACGTGAAGCAGATGTGATATATTCTTGGCTTTGATACTGGCGAAAGGTTGCCAGCACGAGTCGGTTGTGCTACTTTTGTATCAATAAATGCCTATAGTTAGTATTCATACCGGAAACATTTACAATGAAAATAAATAAACGATGTTTCAATTCCCAAAGTTCTGCAAATTTTTCGGATCGCAGACCCAAACACCAACTTCAGTTACAGTGCTGCAGGCACTGAGCATTTTCTTCATTGATGTTATATGATATGCTGCTTTTAAAATTTTGTGAAATAAGCAACTGATAACGAATATAATTAACCCGTGTTTTGCTCTCATAAACGTTGAAATTCATGCCAGTGGTAATATCTGAAACCTTCTACCATATGAGTTATAATGCATTCTTGAGGCAAAAGTAAAACGTGGCATTTCAAACAGTTTGGCCGTAATAAGCAGCTCATGTGGTGGAATGTGCACTCAAAACCTGCACAATTCTTCTACTGTTCTTCGAACATTAGTGTTTCTAGCGGTTTAGGTGCGCTAGAGTTTTTTGAATTCAAGAAGATCAACAAGCAGGGAAGAACGTCTGTATTTGTTACGTGCAACATCCTTTGCCTTAAGGGCGGCAGCAACTTCAGTGGTAAACCATGGAGCATCATTAGGCCTTCTGGAACGACATGTGGGAGTAAAGCGAGGAATGAGGTTTGCGAGGAAGACTTAAAGTTTATGAAGAGCCTCGTCAACGTCTAAACAGCGAAGAAATGCGTACCAATTAACATGGTTGATTTCGTTCGCCATTCCGGCGAAGTTGGCTTTAATGAAATTGAACGGGAATAGCAAGGGACTTTAGATCTAGAGGGAAAATTTAAAGAAAGTTCTAAAAGTAAAGGAGGGTGATGGGGATTGGGATGGACATACGGTAAAACAGCGGAATCTTAGTAAACGGAAGACATTGGAAGATTAGAAAAGATAAGATCTAGTATTTTTCTATTGGTATTAGGTAACGAGTTTAATTGAGAAAGGGAGCATAAAAAAATGAAGGAAGACAGGATTAAGGAAAGATTATTACCAGAAGTTATGGTTGAAAAGGAGGTGTTCCACTCGATTGAGGGCATATTGAAATCACCACATAACATTAAGTGGTCGGATGGAAAAAGACATAGAAGATAGGATGATAGCTCAGAAAAGAAAAGTTCGTAGAGTGAAGAAGGGCTATTACAGGGGATATAGATTGAAGCAACCAATAACAATGAAGTAGGAGCTAGGGAAATACGCACTAAAATACATTCCACTGAGGAAGAAGTAGTAAAATCGCTGCAAACGGAACAAGCGAGAGATTCGTGAATGCCAACGAGAACCCCTCCACCATCAGACTTACCAGATACTAAACGGTCACGATCCTTGCGGAAAACAGTGTACTGTGGCATGATCCCAGCATCAAAATTTCTTCGTTCAACCAGGTTTCCGTAAGGCATATGATATCATGAGCTGATAAAGTAGAAGAAAGATTTACTTTATAGGACTTGGTCCTCAAGCCACGGACGTTTTGGTAGTAAAGCTTTAAGAAACGGTTTATGTTTATGTTTGTTTATTTTTTCCTGCTCTGGACCGAAAATTTTCACGCGGAATCTTAGTTAACTCCTTTACGAAGACCCCAGGTGGCCAGAAGTCGTACTTAGGTAACTCATTGATGCCAGAAGAAACCGTGATGCAGAAAGAAGCAATGGTCTGATCTCGAAGATTATCCGCGGTAAGATTATCCCACAGCAGTAGTGGAGCCACGAATCCGAGTTTAGCTGCCACGTACTTCTTAATGGATTCGGCGGAAGTGCGATATGCTAGCCGTGAAGCAAAAACCTTCCGTGGAGGACTAACAACTTCTATGTCCGGTAGTATTTGAGAAGCAGTTGCATAGGTGGATAGATAATGTATAGTTGAGTTGCTATCCTGTGGTGAAGAGGGTGCAATTTGCACTATCGGTAGTGTTTGACAAGCAGTTGCAGAGGCGGATTGATGTTGAATAGTTGAGTTGCTATCCTGCGGTGAAGAGGGTGCAATTTGAATCGTCTGAATAGAAGACAATGGAGAGATCGAAGGTATCAGCAGCTGTTGATGACTACATGGTGAGTGTTGGGGGACCCGTTTCAACGCTTTAGCTACAGATTGAGCCTGCGAACGAGTACGTACAGCTGTAGGAGATCCAGGTGGGTTTGTCGTAATGCAGTCCTCATTCAATGTTGCGTGTGATGACACAGTGGGCTGCTCAATGTCAGCAATACGGACCAGCTCATCGACCTCCTTGCTAGTGTAGCGAAAATCGTCCGTTAGTTTCGCAAGTGCATTGGAAAGAGTATCGATGACGGTCTTCGCTAAACGTAGACGAGAAGCGTAGGACACCATTGAGTGTTTCCTACATTTGTCGCAAAACCAGTAAACGCCCGAATTACGTTGTAAGATCACATCCGTGCATTAAACCGGAAGGGAGACGTATTTAGAATGAAAAGTTAACGCGCAGATACCAGCAAAAGTGATCATAGGCGAAGTGTGTTTTTTGTCCAAACATTCAGTAGCATCACAATGACACATTGTACAAATGTTCGCACTAAGTTCAGGGTGCACAGGCTTCCAAATGACAAGATGTCAAAAAATGACACAAATGTATTAAGCATAAAGCACAGACGCACTCCCGAGTACTAATAAATGCAACAATAAAGCACAAATGGCGACGCGCTATGTTCAAGGTGCACACACTTCCAAGTGTCAAAACGTCAAAAATGTATCCAAAGGAGAGCCGAGACACACCCCCGTAGAAAAGTTGATGACAGCACGCAAAGCACAAGGCGAAAAGCGGTAAAAATGCAAAGTTTAAGAACTCGACGTAAGAAGTCCAAGTACAGCGCCAATTAACATACAAAAGCACTAGACGGCGGCGCGTAGGAGAATCACGAATAGCGTTCGAAATTATGTGTGACGAGAAAATTAACTGGCGGAAAGAGTAAATCAAAATAAACTTGGAGCTCACGACAGATAGCAGTGCACGGTTCAAAGTTTCAATTGATCGATGAAACACGTTCAGAATTAATTACATAAACTTTATTTTTGATAGTTATTTTTTGAAAGAAAATTAGGTATATTTAAAATATCACTAAAATAGCCACCGGTATCAAACGGTTAAAGATGATTAACTTTTTGTGAGACCTGGCACTATTCTGCATATACACCAATGTATCCAAAAAATTTCAATACAATCGGATGGCGCATTCCAGAGATTTTTTCACTGAACTTTTTTGATGATATATATACATATATCTATATATATATATATATATATATATATATATATATATATATATATATATATATATATATATATATATATATATATATATATATATATATATATATATATATATATATATATATATATATATAAATATATATATATATATATTTATATATATATATATATATGTATATCTATATATATATATATATATATACATATATGAATATATATATTTATATGTATATATGTATATTTATAAATATATATATTTATAAATATATATGTGTATATATATTTATATATATATATATTTATATATATATATATATATATATATATATATATATATATATATATATATATATATATATATATATATATATATATATATATATATATATATATTTATATATATATATATATATATATATATATATAAATATATATATATACATATATATATATTTATATATATATATATATATATATATATATATATATATATATATATATATATATATATATATATATATATATATATATATATATGTGGGAGAAGCCGATATCAATTATTCCATATACATATATATATATATATATATATATATATATATATATATATATATATATATATATATATATATATATATATATATTTATGTATGTTTATATATATATATATATATATATATATATATATATATATAGATATATATATATATATATATATATATATATATATATATATATATATATATATATATATATATATATATATATATATATATATATATATATATATATATATATGTATATATATATATATATATATATATATATATATATATGTATATATATATATATATATATTTATATATACATATATATCTATATATTTTTATATATAAATATATATATACAAATATATATATATATATGTATATATATATATATATATACATATATATATTTATATGTATATATATATTTATACATATATATTTATATATATATATATATATATATATATATATATATATATATATATATATATATATATATATATATATATATATATATATATCTTTTTATGGATATATATATATATACATATATATATATATATATATATATATATATATATATATATATCTATAAAAAGATATATATATATATATATATATGTATATATATATATATAAATATATGTATGTATATATATATATATATATATATATATATATATATATATATATATATATATATATATATTATATATATATAATTATACGTATATATATATAAATATATATATATATATATATATATATATATATGTATATATATATATATATATATATATATATATATATATATATATATATATATATATGTATATATATATATATATATATATATATATATATATATATATATATATATATATATATATATATATATATATATATATTTATATATATATTTATATATATATAAATAGATATTCATATATATATATATATATATATATATATATATATATATATATATATATATATTTATATATATATAAATATATATATATATATATATATATATATACATATATATATATATATATATATATATATATATATATATATATATATAAATATATATATATATATATATATATATATATATATATAAATATATATATATATATATATATATATATATATATATATATATATATACATATATATTTATATATATATCAGCAAAATGATTAAGGGAGATAATCTCTGAAGTGGCCGATCCAATTGAGCTGAAATTTTCGGAGGATGTAGATGTATACTATAGGTACGTCCATTAATTGCTAAAATTCAGATATCTTAAACCTTTTGGCGGCGGCGAGCGTTTTAGTGAATTCGAGGTACTCCTATATTTCCAAGCAGCGTAAATTTTTGTTAAAAAAAGTATTGGGAATGAAAACTTATTATGTTATAAGCTTGTCTATGATAAAAAAATTGAAATTTTGAGCCGTGTGTGGGTGCAGAATGCCTAAAAGTAGGCAAGGATTTTTTTTAAATTTTGATTTGTCATTGAAATTTGCAGAGCGAATTTATGTTGACTAAAATTTAAAACACATAGATTTCCAAGGTAGTGCGGGTAACCCTGTAGCTGCGGCAGTTGGTATTGTTGGTTCATGTTGGTATTAACATGTTGGTGTTAACTAGGACCAGGTCTGATTGAAGTGATTTTGAAATGCAGGCATCCGTCTGGCAGTAAATGGACCTTAATGTGAGCCAAATTTCGTAGGAATTTCGTACAAAAATCATGAAACGGCTGCCGGCTATGACAATTTTTGTATATTTTTGAAATTTGCATTATTTAGCAATTATTAGAAAATTTGCAATTATTAGATTTGCAAATGGGAATGATCCTGCAATAAAAAATTAACAATTAATATTGACACTTTAAAAATTTGAAAAGTTTTGAGGGTGGTAACCCTAAAATTTTTTTCATCCGTATAACTTCCAGCGCAGAGATTCAATCAAAACGAATTTCACTAGTTGGGCTTAACTTAACGTGATGCAGATTTGGTATATATTTTGCGTTGCTGCTGACACAGGGTAACCAGTTTTAGCCATTTACGTAAATATTGAACCAGCAGTTGCTTCAAATTACATACTCATATGCAAAGCGTTTGCAATAAAAATAAGAAACCAACTTTGAAATTTTCCGAGTTTTGAGCATTTTTGGATGGCAGCCTCAAACAACGTTTAACCGCTGAAACTTTCAATGGAAACCTTCGATGAGAACGAAATTCAAAGGATGAGTTGATTTAAGTATGAGCTTGTTAAGGTAAACTTATTGCTGCTTCGTTGGGAAAGTGTTGCCAGTACTGAACATTTTCATCATTTGTGTTGTAGTTGAGTTTTATTGCTTGGGATAAGGAATGGTTGATATGATTCTAGAAAAATGTGTATTTCGTCTTTTCACATTGTCATTCAAAGACAATTTCTTCGCAAATTAGTTTTCTAGCGGTTCTGATGCGCTAGACTTTTTTTTTATATCTGTGCTTTTCTCTTAATGCCGCTCGCTCCACTTTTCTGTGCAACAAATGATCTATTAACATTGCAGTCATATAGGCCTTTTAACAGAAACATTCAAGCGTTATGTATTTGTACAATTTAGCAGTTGCGCCAAACTTAGCTTTTCCGAATCGTTGTCAGTGCAATGAATAATATGTCGAATGACAAACCATAACGTGTACAATTCGCCCTGCGTCCTTTATGCCAGCAAGTCTGGTCATGGGTTTTGGCACAGGTGGTTTGTTCATGCTATGGCGTGCGGAACACACAAAACCACAACATTTACACACTAACGAGGACGAGAGAGGAAAAAACTGCGCATGAATTATTCAATTTACAAAATAAAAAAAAAATCAAATAGAGCAAAGAGCTTGAAGAAAAACAATTCTGAATTCAGCTCATTTGTTTTTAACGCTAATGTTTCCCAGAAAAAAAAAAACAAAATACTTTAAACAAAAAGCTCTAGAACCGCTAGAAATGCTAATGTTCGATGAACAGTAGAAGAATCGTGCAGATTTTGAGTGCATATTCTACCACACGTGCTCCAACCTGCTTCGAGTGCAAAATCGCTTTGACCTAAACAATGCATTTAAATTCATAGGGTGGAAAGGATTTCACAAATTTCAAGATTGAGGAAAGCCAAACACTGCAAAACTTTGATAGAAGCATAACATAATATAAGCAAAGAAAATGCTTAGTGCTTGCAACAATTTACCAGCACTGCACTTAAAAGTCTCCCACAATTGCCTGACATCAGAATCAAATAACTCGATCGATTTCAATTTTATCCAATGATTTTGTCAAAAAATACAAGGATAGAAAGAGTGTTAAGGGTCAAAAAACGAAAGATGTTTGGATAAAAAAAAATTTCTAGAGCTTGGAAAATTAAAATAATTGGTAATTTATTTTCATTGTATGCGTTCACGATATGAACACTTAAAAAAAGCACTTATAAACACGAAAATAGCAAAAAACAACGCCTTGCGCTGGCAACCCTTTGCTAACAAAGCGAAAAATATATCACACCTGCCTCACATTGAAATCAACCTACTCTGCGAATTTTGTTTTGATCTGATGACTGCATTGGAAGTTAAAGCGGTACAAAGAAATTTCAGGCTACCAGTCACAAAAGTTTTCATATTTTCAAAAACTTAATATTTGTTGTCTTTTGTCACAACAAAATCATTACCGTTTGAATATATTACGATAAAATCGCTTAGTAAAGATATTGCGAATAAATACAAAACCAACAATAGCTGACAACCCTATAATACGGATTTTTTACGTGAATCCTTCTGAATAATACAT
>OZ022263.1:146547853-146605353 GCA_963978885.1 Nemotelus pantherinus
AGATGCTGCTTTCGAAATTTTGTGAAATAAGGAACTGATAACGAATATAATTACCCCTGTTTTGCTCTCATAAACGTTGAAATTCATGCCAGTGGTAATATCTGAAACCTTCTACCATATGAGTTATAATGCATTATTGAGACCAAAGTAGAACGTGGCGTTTGAAACAGTTTGGCCGTAATAAGCAGCTCATGTGGTGGAATATGCACTCAAAACCTGCACGATTCTTCTACTGTTCTTCGAACATTAGTGTTTCTAGCGGTTCAGGTGCGCTAGAGTTTTTTTATTGTAAAAGCATTGCTGTGAATATGTCATAGAAGCATTTGTTGATGCAATATTTACAAAAATATCTGGTACAGGTAGTCCTTGGCTAGATACCATCGCTTAGTAGAAGAATGTCGAAAAATTACAAATTTTTTAAAAGCTTACAGCCCTTATACAGGTTTTCCACGAAACTTCTACGGGCTGCGGCTTACAATAGGGTCAATTTATTGCAGGAATTTTGTTTGAGTTTTATGATTGCATCGGAGGTTACAGGGAAAAAGCTTTTTTTTTGCTGGGCAAATTTACAATATTAAGGTGACACAAAAGTAGATAGAGAATACCAGTTCTGGCGCCTCATCCTCATCCACTTCTGAAGAGGGTGACGTCAGTGAGGAAGATGACGTTAATGTGGAGGATGACGTTGATGTGGAGGATGACGTTGATGTGGGGGATGACGTTAATGTGGGGGATGACGTTGATGTGGGGATTACGATGATGTCATGTGTTTGTAACCTTGACCGTCTTATTAATATTGAATTTTGAAGCGCCAGCGATTATCGCATAGCGTGTGAATTAACAAGAATTTTATTGAAAACAGCAAATGAATTTCACAGATGTTATTTTGTTAACGTGTGTTGGACCTTAACCGTCGTATTAAAATTGGGGTGAATGGCTTTTAATATTAAATTTCGAAGCGCCATAGCGTTTGAAATAATTAGAATTTTATTGATAACAGCAAATGAATTTCACATGAGGAATGTTATTTTGATAGCATTTTTTTATAGTCATATGTGTTTGTCTTTGACCGAATATTGATACGGAGAACTCGATCGTTTTGCGGAATAAGCCTCTAAAGCCGAATCAAATTGAAATTGTTTTTGCGGGATGATTCAAATTGAAAAAAAAATTTATTTACATAGAAAATTTTATTTAACAGTGTGTTTTCAAATGTATGCGCTGATTCTCTTTGTCAAATAAAATTTTCTATGTAAATGAAAAAAATACTATCAATATTCTTTGCTTTGATAAGCCTTAGAGACGATATACGTTGTCTATGCTGATTTATAGACAAGAAGAAATCAATAACCTTTATGAGTAAATTCTGTCGATGGATATAAGTCGGAGATGTTCAAATTTGTCATAGCTAGCATAAATGAAAATTAATGATTTCCAACTGCAAGTGTTGAACTCAGTAAAATATGCACTGTGTGCTGGTGTCTGATGAGAATAAGCGCATACTTTCGAAACCACTTTTTAAATAAGATTTATTTTAATAAGATTCAAATAAGATTTTCTATGTAAATAAACAGTTTTTTCAATTTTAATCATCCCGCAAAAAAAAATTCAAAGTTCTAGTGTCAAGTAATAGCAGTTGCTACTAAAATATGCAATAGGCTGCTCAGTCATTAATGCGGTATTCGATATTTCATTCCCCATTTACATAAAATTTCTCTAAAGGATATATTTTTTTCGACAGTTTTCACTCTCAGATAGTGGTTCTTCCTCCTGAGAAATCATATCAACGCAAATGCAAGCATTTTCTTTCTCTGATCCAACTTTGCAGTTAGCCATCTCATCGCCAAAAATAAGTAATTCTTCGTTTGTGTTTCACACAATTACTTTATTTGTGAAGCTTGCTGCTGGTATAAACTTCGAATCGTCCGCCTCGAGCGCTTTTTTCGCTTTTCTGTAGAAGGTCGTAGAATGTTCATATAACTTTGGTCTAGCGCTTTTCATTTTAACTAATGTTCGAAGAACAATGGTATTCAAATCGATTTGGCCAAAAATTCATATTTCTATATATATTTATATAAATATATATATATATACTGTATATATATATATATATATATATATATATATATATATATATATATATATATATATATATATATATATATATATATATATATATATATATATATATATATATATATATATATATGTATATATATACATATATATATATATATATATATATATATATATATATATATATATATATATATATATATATATATATATATATATCATCATCAAAACAATTCAGTGATTATTTCTCAAAAACGTGCCATCCAATTCAGCTGAAACTTTCAGGACACATTGATTTATATGCAGAATAAAGAAAAAAATATCTTTAACCCTTTGGTGCTGGCGGCCATTTTAGTGATATTTTTAAGTGTGACGTGTTAAGTGACTATTTTCACTTTCACTTTTTTCACTTTCAGCGCCTGCGCTAGCTACAGGGTTGCCAACATGCTCATTTTAAGTCAAAAAAATTTACAATTTAATAATACCAATATGCCCTGAAAGTTTCATAATAATTGAAAAGCTCAGTCAAAAGTTATCGCAATTGAAAAACTTTTAGATTTTCCCGTTGTCTTTTAGGCACCTAGCGCACACATGGGGTAAAAAATTCCAAAACACTATCCGATTCACATTAAAAACACGTTTGAAATTAATTTCTTTACCTTAATTTTTGCAAAATGTATTTGTGGACGGAACAATAGGTATATTAAAAATATCATTAAAATGACCGCCAGCACCAAAGGGTTAAAGATAATTTTTTTCTTTATTCTGCATATAAATCAATGTGTCCTGAAAGTTTAAGCTGAATTGGATTTCACGTTTTTGAGAAATAGTCACTGAATTGATTTGATGATATATATATATATATATATATATATAAATATATATATATATATATATATATATATATATATATATATATATATATATATATATATATATATATATATATAAATATATATATATATATATATATATATATATATATATATATATATATATTTATATTTATATATATATATATATATATTTATATATATATATATATATATATATATATATATATATATATATATATATATATACAGTGACACGCGAAACTGTTCACGATTTTCTATCATATGCACTCAGCTCAAATTTCTCTACGATACACTGTAAGTATCGCATTCAAACAATTTTTGACAAGAAGATACGACAGTCGAGTAAACATTGGCGTTTGTTTCTTGGAATTGTCTCCATGCATGTGTTTAAAACTAGTTTTCATTTCAATTCAGTATTGTGAACAGTTTTGCGTGTACGAAATTTGTTTTGATAGACAGCAATTTCAACCTGATTGTTATTTGAATTTCAGCAGTTTTAATTTATTTTGAGGTAAATGCTAATGTTGTTCGTATAATTTAACATTTTTCTCTCGATTTAACTTAAAGTCTTCTCGTTTTTATAGAATTTGAAAAATGACTAAAAAAATTAGTGTCGCTTTGCGAAAATCGATTGCTAGTGATATTGAATTGGGATATTCGATGAGGGCGATCGCTACCAACCGCTGTGTATCCTTCGGGCTTGTTGCTAAAGTAAAAAAAGAATTCAAAATTGACGTGGCAAGTTCGAAAGGTGGGCGCCCGAAATTGTTATCCCCCGAATCTGAGCGGTATTTACGTCGAATGGTTGTTACTGGTGCCGTGGAAAATGTCGTAGAAGCCAATGCAGAACTCCGAAGTGCACGTGGTGTCAGTGTATCCATTGATACAGTTCGTCGATGTCTTAAAAGTGCAGGGTTAAAAGCCAAAACAAAAGCCAAGAAGCCACTTTTACGAGAACACCATAAAAAAGCACAATTGGCGTTTGCCAAACAGCACCGATATTGGACTGCTGCTCATTGGAAGACTGTAATATGGTCAGATGAGACTTAAATCAATCGACTAGGATCTGATGGGAGGACTTGGACTTGGGTGGACCCAACATTAGGGCTACGTGATCACAATGTAATGAACACTTTGAAATCTGGTGGAGGCTCCTTGATGATTTGGGGCTGTTTTAAAGGCAACAAGTTGGGAAAATTACGTCGAGTCAACAGAATAATGCGTGCTGTGGACTATATAAACATCCTGGATGATTCTCTGCTTCCGAGTATCAACGTTTTCGGTTGCGAAACTGAAGACGTGATTTTCATGCACGATAATGATCCAAAACACACTGCTAAAATAACAAAGGAATGGCTGCAGAATGAAAATATAAGGACACTAAAATGGCCTGCTCAATCACCAGACCTCAACCCGATTGAGAATTTGTGGTCAGTTACTTAAAAACGGTTGGTGGCAAATAGGGAGGCTCCAGAAAGTGTTGATGAGCTTTAGGAAAAAGTTCAAAATGAATGGGACAAAATTTCTTGGCAACTGCTAGATAATCTTATCAAAAGCATGCCAAAACGAATTGAAGCAGTTGTTAAGGCCAAAGGAGGCTATATAAAATATAAAAAATGACAATGTGAGCCACCCGCAAAAGTGTTCACAAAACTCAGCAATATATTATAATTTTTTCGGTGTATTATAAAGAATTACCATTGTTTTTTCGTTTTTTTTTGTTTGAAAAAGAATAATATATATGCTGATGTTAAAAGTAATTTTTGATTTCACTCTTCTTATTCAACAACGGCAAAAATATCAAAAGTACTAAATTTCGTGAACAGTTTTGCATGTCACTGTATATATATATATATATATATATATATATATATATATATATATATATATATATATATATACATATATATATATATATATATATAAATATTTATATGGGGCATTTCACGTGAAGCGGACAACGAAAAAAAATCAAGGCGCTGGATTTCGTTCATATTGTGCATAATGGTACTTCTAGAAGATATGAATGTGGATGCACAAGTTTTTGTTTCTATGAGGTTTAGTTGCCGAGTTATGGGCTTCTGAATAATTGACAAAATTGATAAAAGGTTTTTTTGAAAGCAGATTCTGAGATTCAACACAAAATCTAAAAAACATAAAACAAAATGATTGGTATAGAAAATTAGCTGTTCTTTTTAATTTTGAAATTAGATTTGAAAAACAAATTTTTTTTCCTGTGTGGAACCGGAAATAGACACTTTAACTCGTAGTTTGAATAATTTGGACCAGGTTAATTTTGTTTGTTTTTATAACATAACAAAGCTTAAAGTATACTTATTTTATCATAAAAGTTTTAGAATGGGATGGCCAGTAGTTTAGGAGGTAGGGGAATTTCAATACATACAAGTTGCATGGAGCCTGGTACCGAGAGCTCATAAGTTCACAGGAAATGGGCAATGGAACACCGAATACGGCATTCATCACTGATCAGCCTATTGCACATTTTAGTTGCAACTGCTATTACTGTACCACTTGGCACTAGAACCTTGTTTAGGACTCCAAGAACTATAAATGTTATACCAGTGGGCTCTGGATTTTACTGGTATATATACATATATATAATATATATATATATATATATATATATATATATATATATATATATATTATATATATATATATATATATATATATATATATATCTATATATATATATATATATATATATATACATATATATATATATATATATATATATATATATATATACTATATATATATATATAGTTAATATATAGTTAATATATATATATATAAAGAGAGAGATATATATATTTTTTATTTTATTTTATTTTATTCATTCACCAAACAAGGTACAATTAAATTATATATTAAAAAAAAGGACATCAAATTAAAATAAAAAAATGGAAAAGTAAAGTAAAATAAAGGAAAAAGTAAAAACAAACAAGTTAAATAAGTAAAAAACAAACAAATTAAAAAAAAAAGAGTAACAAATAAATTAATAAATAGGCAATCAATAAATAAACATTGACATAAAAGCTATAGCTAAAGGTTAAGGGTACGGATGGCATGGAAAAGAGAGGACTTGAAGGATGATTTGGAAATCGTAGGGGAATATAAATTGCTTATTCTGTTGAATACTCTGCAGCATCTATTTACTGGCTCATTAGCTCCATATGTGGTTGAATGAGATATTCTTTTAGAAACGATTGGACCTGGTGTTCCTCACAGGGATATTTAGTATATAAATTTTATTATTCAGGAATCTCTACATTAATAGCGCCTCTAATGACGTCGAATGTGAAGCAGGCCGATATCGCCATTCTTCTGGAGGCTAGTGTCGATAGGTTTAAATGACCCAGTCCGAAACTCATAAGGGGGTAGGCTATTAAAGTCATAAGGGTTGTACAGCTCTCGCAATGCGAAAACGTAAAAATTGCTTTTGTATTGACTCGAGTCTGTCAGTGTGGGTTCAAAAGCAGGATTCCAGCTAATGCAAAGCGTATTCGAGAATAGGACGTACGAGTGAAGTGTATAAAGATCTTGTAACCCACAGACTACGAAAATTCTTTGGCTCGTCTTTTGATGAAGCCAAGTTGTTTGTTTGCACGAGAAAGTATTTTATCGTAGTGTAAAGTGAAGCGGAGTTTTTCATCTAAGATAACACCGAGGTCAACAATGTTATCTACTCGAGTTAGCACATTATTACCGAGGAAGTACGTATTGTGTGTGACCGTGCATTTTCTGGAAAAACTAATAACCTGGCATTTATTAATGTTGAGAGAGAGATTGTTTACATTGCACCAATGATCAAGGGAATCAAGTTTGGATTGGAGAAAGAGGGCATCCGATTTGGATTCAATGGTCAGATAAAGTTTGAGGTCATCTGCATAGAGTAAATGAGGTATGCCTGCTAGGACGTCAGATAGGTCGGAAATAAATATATTGAAGAGAAGTGGACCAAGATGGCTACCTTGGGGTACACCAGAGGTAGCACTAACGTTTTTCGATAAAAATCCTTGAAATTTTATACATTGTGTTCGATCGCAAAGGTAGGAAGTCAGCCAGCTGAGTAGAGACCCGGTAATACCGAATTTCTGTAGCTTAAAAATTAAGGTAGAATGGTCAACTCTGTCAAATGCCTTACTGAAGTCTGTGTAGACTGCGTCAATTTGGTAACCTTTTTCCATTTTGCATAGGACGTCTGAGATTAGGATTGTCAAATTCGTGGTAGTTGAGCGACCCTAAAGCCATGTTGTTGCTCGTTCAGACGGGAATCAACTAGCGGAGACAATTTGTCGTATACTATCTTTTCGAAAAGTTTTGGAATCGAAGACAAAATGGCGATGCCCCTATAATTTTCAATACAGCGTCGATCACCATTCTTGAATATGGGTGTGACATAAGAAAGCTTCCAACTGGATGGAAAAACTCCTGACGAAAGTGATCTATTAAAAAAAATATGCAAAGGAGCTATAAGCTGCTCTACACACTTGCATAAAAAGATTGGAGGAAGAAGATCGGGCCCAGGACCTTTGTTGCAGTTGAGTTCCAAAATAGTTTTACGAATTTCATCGCGGGAGATTTCTAAATGGTTGACAAAAGCCGTTGGAATTGAATTGGAGGAAGAAAGGTGTGAGTTTGTTAGGTCTGGTGCACTAAAAACTTTTTGGAAACTATCTGCGAATAGGTCACATATCTCTTTAGGGGATGAAGACGTTGTGTTATTCAGAAGCATTGACGATGGATAGCCAGTAGTTTTTCGCTTCACATTAACAAAATCGAAGAATTTTTTTGGGTCACGGACTATATTTTCGCCGGTTGACCTAATGTTAGTATCATAAGCCTCACGAGACTTTGCTGAAAATTTCTGAGCGACTTGATTATACTCTTCCTGAATAGCAGAACTAACGTCAGTATTTTCTCTAATCCGCTTATATAGTTTGTTTGTACGATTTCGCAAATGCCTAAGGTCTCTATCAAGCCATGGCTCAGACAATTTTTTTTTTTTTTTAATCTTTGGTGCATATCTTTCAACGGCGTCAAAAATTTTATTATAAAAAGAGGAAATGGCTGTCTCAAGATCCTGAGTTGAAAGAATATTCATCCAATCAATAGTATCAAGAACGTGTTTAATGCTTTCATAATCAGCATTACGGAAGTCAAATACAATTGAATTATTGTAAGTTTTTAAGTAGGTGAAATTAGAAGTGGAAAGTTCTACTGACAAAGCCGTATGGCGTACACTGTTGCAAAAAAATGCTCAGCGTCATTAGTTGGACTAACCACTACTTCGTCATAAGCATTCGTGAAGACTAGATCTAACCAATTTCCATTTTGGTTGGGGATGTGGGAAACCTGCTGTAAATCATTACCATAAAAGGCACTCGCAAGATTGAAATCGTTGGTGTCTACCAGGTTTACGGGGAGAAGGTAAGAATCATTTTCATCCGGAACAAAGCAAAGATTCGGACGATTGAAATCACTCAAAACTATTATTTTATCTTTTTCGCTAAGTGATGTCGCTAATGAAGATATTGTGTCACAAAAATTGCTGTAGATGGATTCTTCAGATCTAGGGGGGATGTAGACAACAGCGATGTAAATTGAGTTGTTATTAGAGGAGATCCGAACAATTATACATTGGAAAAAAGCATTTGGGGTGGTATCAACGAGCTCACTTGAAAATGTGTTGCTAACAGCAAGTAAGACCACCACCGCCTCGCGACTGACCCGTAGAACAATAATCACGGTCTGCTTCTGTAAATTATATATATATATTATATATATATATATATATATATATATATATTTATATATATATATATATATATATATATTATATATATATATATATTATATATATATATATATATATATATATATATATGTATATATATATACTATATATATATATATATATATATAATATATATATATATATATATTAATGTATATATATGGATATATATATATATATATATATATATATTATATATATATATATATATATATATATATATATATAGACTCTATTGACTCCATTGACTTCAACCTTATAAGTACGTTCTATGGCAACGATTTACAGCAAATAATTCCTATCCCTAACCAAAATGGCAATTGGTTAGATCTTATTTTTACTACCTTTTATGACGAAGTGGTGGTTAGCCCAACTATTGACGCCGAGAATCTTTTCTCAAACACTCTCCATCACTCCGCTTTTACAGTTGAGCTTTCCGCTTCAAATATTTCTTTCACCCAATCGTACAATAATGAAATTGTATATGATTTTCAAAATGCTGACTACTTAAGCATTAGAAACTATTTGGACACAGTAGACTGGACAATTTCTCTTTCGTTATTAGATTTAGATGAATCAGTGTCTTCCTTTTATAAAATAATTTTCAATGCCATTCACTTATTCGTACCGAAGCTGAAGAAAAAAAACAATTTCTCAGAGCCTTGGCTCGACAGTAATTTAAGGCGTCTCAGAAACCGTAGAAATAAATTATATAAAGCAATTAAAAATGAAAACTTTCTCAATGAGGGTCTAATCAGATTATACGATCAGCTATCCAACAAATTTTCCATCAAATCCCGCGAAGCGTATGAGTTCTATGTTAACTCAATGGGGGAAAAAATCACTAGTGATCCCAGGAAGTTTTACGATTTCGTTAACTTGAAACGTAAAACAACCGGCTATCCTTGTTCGATGTCCCGTGGTAACATGGTTTCTTCCTGCCCACAAGCCATTTGTAACTTTTTTGCTGATCACTTTCAAAATTCTTTTTGCTCGCCAATAACGTCCACTTCTACTATGTCTGCAAGAATCACCACGAGACCTCTTATCGCCGGGTTTGTTCTTACACAAGAGGCTATTATTGAAGCTATTCATGAACTAAAGATCGGCAAAGGACCAGGCCCTGATTTGGTTTCTCCTTCCTTCGTCGTGCAATTTGCTGACCAATTGATCACACCTTTGCACATGATT
The DNA here is from genome assembly GCA_963978885.1 of Nemotelus pantherinus. NCBI lineage: Eukaryota > Metazoa > Arthropoda > Insecta > Diptera > Stratiomyidae > Nemotelus > Nemotelus pantherinus. The sequence goes on from OZ022263.1 coordinate 146,557,799, forward strand.
TTCAATAAATCCCTCTCCATAGGTGTTTTTCCATCTCTCTGGAAATCTTCATACCTTACACCTATTTTCAAAAGTGGTGATAAACGATCAGTCGATAACTATCGAGGGATTGCTATTCTATCTGTTATCCCCAAACTTTTTGAGAAGTTAGTTTGTGAAAAACTTACTCACATAATCGACCCTCTTTTAAATGAGCAACAACATGGATTTCGTAAGGGTAGATCGACTTCTACCAATCTCATGATCCTGGTCTCTGATGTGCTCTGTGAAATGGAAAAAGGAAGTCAAATTGACGCAGTCTATACGGACTTTAGTAAGGCTTTCGACCGGGTTGACCATCAAACTCTAATATACAAGCTTCGCAACTTTGGTATATCAGGGTCTCTTCTTGATTGGCTCCAGTCTTATCTTCGCGATCGAACTCAGCTTGTTAAATTCCAGGGCCACTTATCTAAAAGAGTTTTCGCATCTTCTGGAGTACCGCAAGGCAGTCATCTAGGTCCCCTGCTTTTTAACATCTTCATTTCTGATCTCTCTGAGACATTGCTTGGTATACCCCATCTCTTTTATGCAGACGATTTAAAAATTTACCACAGCGTAAACACGCAATCTGACGCAATTTTTCTACAATCAAAGCTTCAATCTCTCGAACAGTGGTGCAATGAGAATCATTTGAATCTTAACATTAACAAGTGTCATGTAATAAGCTTTTCCCGTAAGAATACGATCAAAAAGTATTCTTACTGCCTTAACAACACCATATTGAATAGGGTTGATCATATTATAGATCTCGGGGTAGTATTGGACAACAAGATGCGGTTCAATCTCCACTATGACAAAATCCTTGCCAGGGCTAATAAACAGCTCGGATTCATTAAGAGACGTGCTAAAGAGTTCAAGAATATATGGGTTACCAAGTCATTATATATCACTCTGGTGCGTCCTCTATTGGAGTATGCCTGCATAATATGGAACCCAGTTTTTGAGCTACATAGTGAGAGAGTAGAATCTGTTCAGAAACAGTTTTTACTTTTCGCTTTGAGGGACCTCTATGATCCAAAAGACTTCCAACATCTTCCTTCTTACAAAACCAGACTGAGCCTACTTAATTTAATGCCTCTCTCTTCTAGAAGAACACTGTTAAGTGCATGCCTAACCTTTGATATTATAAGTGGTTCAGTCAATGTTGAAGCTCTCTCCAACAAAATTATTTTCAATGACCAACCAAGACGCACTAGGTATGCAACTCTGCTCAAGGAGTTCAATCACCACACTAACTATGCATATAACGAGCCCATAAATAGGTGCAGTAGAATTTTCAACTCTATAAGCAGCAACTACGCTTCGGGGATCTCTAAACACACTTTTAGAACAAACTTATTAAAGACCCTATCAACATCCTAATCCCACTTAATTTGCCCATCAATTTAGCTTAAATCAAAATAAAATATATTAAAGCAAAGTAAAGTAACTAAAATAAAAAGTTGTGTTGTATTTTGTTTTCTAATGTGTTGGAAAAAATTTGTATGTAATTGTTAAGTTGTTATATTGAATTATTAATGTATGTTGCCTTGTTTGGTAAATAAAATTATATTATATATAAATATATATATATATATATATATATATATATATATATATATATATATATATATATATATATATATATATATATGTATATGTATATATATATATATATATATATATATATATATATATATATATATATATAATATATATATATATATATATATATATATATATATATATATATATATATATATATATATATATATGTATATACAGTGGTGGCCACGAATTTAGCATACTTGGTATCTGTAACTTTCAACTGCAAATATTTTCTACTGTTATATGTTATTCATTCCAATTTTTTTCCTGAGTTCTTCCCACGATGTGATGGCTATGTCATGATGGTTTCATGTGGTTATTGTCTTCCGATATTTTTTATTTGAGTTTAGTTGTGAATAAGATGAAAAAAAAGCTGGACACGAATTTAGCACAAAATGTAAGCTGTTTATTATAATGCCAAAAAAAATAACAAAGAACAAATTTAAACGCAATAATTTAGTACTTTGTCGGATATCTTTGATTTCTGATGACAGCAGCGCATCTCCTCGGTAGGCTCTCGACCAAGGTCATAAAACGTTCCCTCGGAATCGCGTACCAAGCTTTTTGAATTTCGGTCCACAAATCGGCCATATTCTGAGGTTTTACTACTTGTATATGCTCCTTGACATCGTTCCACAAATTTTCAATGGGATTGAGATCAGTTGATTGGGCTGGGCACTTTAGAACATCGATTCGGTTCTCTTCCAAGCATCCCTTCACTGTGCGCGAAGTGTGTTTTTGGTCATTGTCATGCATAAAACACCATCTAAGGGGCATGTTATCATCAGCAAATGGCATCATTGTGTTAACAATGATATTTTTGTAAACATGCTAATCCATTCTTGTGTCAATTTTATGTATGGAGCCAACGCCGTACCAAGAGAAGGCAGCCCACACCATCACACTTCCACCGCCGTCCTTACCGGTCTTCAAAGTGTACTTTCGATGATGCTGCATGTTCGAAGGACGCCATACGTACCGCTTACCGTCAGATCCGAACAGACAAAACTTTGACTCGTCACTCCAAAGCACATTTTTCCAAAAAAATCAACGGTTTTAGCAAGTGGTCACGGGAAAACGCAATTCGAGATTTTAGATTTTTTTTTTGACACAAGCGGCTTGTGCTGTGCTATGCATCCACGCTATTTTTTTTCATTGAGCCGTCGTCTTATTGTCCTTGAGGATAGGTCAATGCCAAATTCCGACGAAATATCCCTCTTTATAACGGTTGAACTGTTAAAAGGGTTCTTGGTTGCGGCTCTATAAATCAAAGAGTCCTCGTTAATTGTGGTTTTTTGAGCTCTTGGTCGCTGTTTTACATTTTTGGAGTTCCTATATTGTTGCATATGGTTCAATGCGTTGTAAACCATCTTTCGGGAACATCTTAAAGCACCTGCAATTTGCATAACGGTGCTTCCACTGCTCTTCATTTGATGAGCTACCTGCCGCTGAGCCTCTGTGCACCATGTACCTTTTGCCATTTCTAAACACACATTTTATGTGAACAGGAATCATGAATGAACTAAAAAATTGCAAATCTTACCAATCTGTTACGCGCACGGTTAATATAAGACTAATATAAGAATAATATGTACCTACACGAAGTGCGAAGTGCAAGTTTAATGTAGAGCATGGGTATTGAATACTTCATGGTCAAACCTGCACTGTAAAGTAAATTTTCGTAAATGGGTCAATAAGTCGGAATTATTGCGAACATGTTTTGATGACATTTGTTTTGGTATCAACCTAAATTTATTAACCCAGTTGTTCCGCTTATTTGTTTATTTACGACAAAATTAATGTTGAGTCAAGATTTGTAGAAACATATAAATGTTCAAGTTTGAAATAAATAAATCATTCATTGTTCAACATAACGAACAGAATCTTGCATTTTAATTGTTAACAAAGTAACAAATCATTGGTCCTTCGAACCGGATTATCATGGCGTACCAGCAGCAGGAGCTCAACATTAAGCAAGTCCAGAGGGTGATCAGCAATTATAAGAAGGATGGTGAGGCTCGTCACAACCTTATTTATTTTCAGAGCCGATTGGAGCGTCTGGAATCATCATGGGCAAAATGCGAGCAGAACCATTTTGCAACCGTTCAGGAGTTGGCAGAAATGGAGAAGGAAGCGAAATGCTACGGGGAACAATACGAAAAACTGGAAGAAATCGTCTTCAGTTACCCCGTGGTGTTTAAACAAAAAATAGACGAACTTAAGGAAAGTTCTACGTCAACTGGAGCACCAGCGACTTCTGAGGTTCCAGAATCCCTCAAGTTGGAAAGAATTCGGATTCCAACATTCAATGGCTCATACACCAAGTGGTTGGCGTTTCGGGATTTGTTCCGAAGCATGGTGCATGAGAATGCACATTTGACTGCAGTTCGAAAACTGCAATATCTTCGGAATTCGGTGCGTGACGAAGCAGAACAGCTGATCAATCACCTCAGTATCACTAAGGCGAATTATAGATAGATATAATCGTTTTTCGGACAAAATCGGCCAATTTTGGGTTAGAGTGGTTTGGGACATAACGGGCCAAGACCTATTGCTGTGATACAAAAATTTCACTTTTGTGGCAAAAACTGCCTTTACGGCACTTTCGATGATTGAAAGTGGTCGGAGAGTACAAAATCGGCCAATTTTGGGTTAGAGTGGTTTGGGACTTTACGGGCCAAGACCAGTTGCTGTGATACAAAAATTTCAGTTTTATGGCGAAAACTGCCTTTACGGCGCTTTCGATGATTGAAAATGGTCGGGGAGTACAATAGTGATATTTTAAGGGCAAACAATTTTTTTATAGAGGAAATTGGGAAAAACCTCCATTATTTCCATCACCTTTCTGAGTTGGTTCGGGCGAAATTTCCATACCAGTCTGGAAAAAAGCGGCATAGTTTCGAATGTACGGCCAAATGAAGTCCGGCGGAAAAACTAAAAGTAGCACTAAAAGTGCCAAGGAGGAAAAGGTTGAGATCCTTCTTGGCTCACCAGTTGGCATCTTCGGGTGTGTTGAGGCCCTCCTCGTGACTGCAGGTCGCCACAAGGGTGTCTCTAACCCTACTGTAAAATTTACGAGACCGCGGGAGGTAAGTTGCACCTGGACTCATGTCCATCCTTACGGAAGAGGTATGACTCCTACTGGGTGCATGTTTAAAAAACGAAACATATATTTTTATCATTTATTAATAAAATGTTCGACAAACTTCATGCTTCAGTGAGGCGAAGTGAAAATTCGACTGTTTTAAATTAGCCAGGAAAAGTTTGGTATTGAAGATCGCTCGATAAAAAGTCATATAGATGGCAATAGGATTAGTTGGTCCAATCTGAGCATTTTTACTAATGTTCGAAGAAGAACATTAGTATTCAAATCACTTTGGCCAAAAATTCATATTTCTATATATATATATATATATATATATATATATATATATATATATATATATATATATATATATATATATATATATATATCATCAAAAAATTTCAGTGAAAAAATCTCAGGAACGCGCCATCCGATTGAACTGAAATTTTCAGGACACATTCGTGTATATGCAGAATAGTGCCAGGTCTCACAAAAAGCTAATAATCTTTAATCTTTGGCGCCGGCGACCATTTTAGTGATATTTTTAATATACCTATTATTCCGTACACAAATAAGTTTTGCTAAAATAAAGTTGACGAAATAAATTTCGAACGTGTTTTACATGTGGATCGGATAATGTTTTGGAATTTTTTAACACCATGTGTGCGCTGGGTGCCTAAAAACAAAACGGGAAAACTTGAAAATTTTTAATATGCGATAACTTTTGACACATTTATTCAATCATTACGAAATTTTCAAAACATATTGGTATTATTTAGTTGTAGACTTTTGTAGTTTTTCATAGGCAAGCTGGCAACTCTGTAGCTAGGGCAGGCACTGGAAGTGAAAACCTCCAAATCATTGTCTCTCTTGAAAAAATGCCGCTTCTTCAAAAAAAAGCCACTCAAATGTGAATCTTGTGCTTTGTTTACATAGACAAGACAAAAAATTTGATATGGTATAACGGGCACGCCTGGTAGCCCTTGCCCAATTTACCTATATTTTTAGCATCAAAAACTTCTGTTCACGGAAACTCACGATCCAATGAGCAGAATTAATTAAAATTTGCAGAATGTATTGGCCTTAAATAGGACCAGATCTGATAGAAGTAATTTTGAAATGCGGGCGATTCTCTGCCAGTGGTTCCATCTTGAAAAATCACTAAAAAAGATAACTGCTTTTAGCCCTATAAATTCTGATTGAATCGTTCGATTTTGACGAAATTCACACAGTAGCTGAATCTTACTTAAAACCACGTTTGGTACAAATTTGGTTGAAAAATTCGGTTGGAGCTGCCAGCTATGATAGTTTTGGTGTCTTAAATTTGGATAAATAAAAATTTGGAAGTGAAAACATTCAAACCATCGAATTTCCAAAAACTATCCGTTTCTTACAATAAAACCAATCTGTATAAAAATCTTATGCTTTATCTACACGTACAAAGAAAAACTTTGGAAATTTCATGTCGGACAAGAACGGTAACCCTTTCCCAGTCAACCTATATTTTTAGCATCAAAAACTTCTGTTCACGGGAACTCACGAATCAATAATCAGATACCATTGAAATTAACAGCATGCATTGGACTTAAGTAGGACCAAGTCTGATACAAGCGATTTTGAATTGTGGGCAACTCTGTGCCAGTGGTGCCATCTTGAAAAATTACAAAGAAAAAAAATTGCTTGTGCCCTATGAAATTTGAATAATTAACTAGATTTTCATGAAATTGATACAGTAGCTGAACCTAACTCTTACTCTGTTTGGTGGAAAGTTGGTTGAAAAATTCGATTGGTGCTGCAATTTTTGTTTCTTTAGATTTGAAAATTTGCTCAGGAAAATAAAACTTTTTGCCCTATAACGTCCAGTGCAGTCATGCAATCAATACGAATTTTATACAATTAATGGAACCTATTATAGACATTATTCAGGCCTAATTTGGTTGAAGAGCCACGATAGGGTTGCCAGCTATTGTTGGTTTTGTGTTTTTTTTTTCTTTTCTTTTCATAGTGCTTCCCAGACAACTGGTTTTTTGGTATAAGAGATAGCACAAAGTTTTTTTTACGTCCCAACGACACGCGGTGTTCCCAAGTGGTCTCCCATCTAAGTACTAACCGGCCCAATACTGTTTAACTTCGGTGATCGGACGAGAACCGGCTATTCCAGTGTGGTATTGCCGTGGATTTTTAATATACCTAAAAAATATTTGCAATATCTTTATTAAGCGGTTTTATCGTAGAATCTTCAATTGTTAACGATATTGTAGTGACAATAAACAGCAAGTATTAAGCGTTCCATTATTTGAAAAAACTCGCTGCAGGTAATCCTAAATTTCTTTATACTCCTATAACTTCGAATGTAATATAACAACGTGAAGCAGATGTGATATATTTTTAGCTTTGATACTGGCAAAAGGTTGCCAGCACGAGTCGGTTGTGCTACTTTTGTGTCAATAAATGGTTACAGTTAGTATTCATACCGGAAACATTTACAATGAAAATAAATAACCGATGTTTCAAGTCCCAAAGTTCTGCAAATTTTTCGGATCGCAGCCCCAAACACCAACTTCATTTACAGTGCTGCAGGCACTGAGCATTTTCTTCATTGATGTTATATGAGATGCTGCTTTCAAAATTTTGTGAAATAAGCAACTGATAGCGAATATAATTAAGCCGTGTTGTGCTCTCATAAACGTTGAAATTCATGCCAGTGGTAATATCTGAAACCTTCTACTATATGAGTTATAATGCATTCTTGAGACCAAAGTAAAACGTGGCATTTGAAACAGTTTGGCCGTAATAAGCAGCTCATGTGGTGGAATACGCACTCAAAACCTGCACGATTCTTCTACTGTTGAACATTAGTGTTTCTAGCGGTTCAGGTGCGCTAGAGTTTTTTTTTACTTTGGTCATTTGAACGAATACAGAAGGTGTTTTTTGCAAATAATAAAATGAAAAACAAATTAAATTGATTGAATTTGATCGTTTTTCTTTCGATGGCTCCTAGTTTGGAGAAAGACTTGCCAGATAAATGACCGACAATGGGAAAGTTACGGACAAGCTGCACAGACTAATAACTCGGTATTCTTTGAAGGTCATCTTGCACCATCACCATTCTAGCTTGAGAACGTTGTATCTGGAGGGTGGAGGAGGGCATATAACATTATAACATCACTGCAAATTATACATATTACATCACTGCAAATCGTATGCATTGTATGTATATATGTACATACTTCAAACACGTATTTGGAACAAGTGTTTTTTCGTACTCGTACTAGTTATACCTAGTATGTCAAAATCCTAGTACGACCCAACTCTTATTGTCGTACAGCATAAAATTAGTTTTTACTAATGTTCGAAGAACATTAGTATTAAAATCGATTCGGCCAAAAATTCATATTTCCATAATATATATATATATATATATATATATATATATATATATATATATATATATATATATATATATATATAAATATATATATATATATATATATATATATATATATATATATATATATATATATATATATATATATATATATATATATATATATATATATATATATATATATATATATATCATCAAAAAATTTCAGTGAGATAATCTCGAGAACGCGCCATCCGATTGAGCTGAAACTTTCAGGATACATTGGTGTATATGCAGAATAGGTCCAGGTCTCTTTCAATGTCAGTTATTGTTAACCTTTTGGCGCCGGCGGCCATTTAAGTGATATTTTTAATATACCTATTATTTCGTGCACAAATAATTTTCGCAAAAATAAAGTTAACGAAATAAATTTTGAACGTGTTTTACATATGAATCGGATAATGCTTTGGAATTCTTTAACCCTATGTGAGCGCTGGATGCCTAAAAAGAGGACGGGAAAATTTGAAAATTTTTAAATTTCGATAACTTTTGACAGAGCTATTCAATCATTACCAAATTTTCAGGACGTATTGGTATTATTTAGTTGTAGATTTGTGTGGCTTTTAATGAGCGTGGTGGCAACCCTGTAGCTAGGGCAGGTACTGAAAGTGAAAACCTCCAAATCATCGTCTCTCTTGAAAAAATGCCGTTTCTTCAAAAAAAAGCCACCCGTATGTAAATCTTGTGCTTTGTTTACATAACCAAAAAAAAAAAAAGATATGGTATAACGGGCACGCCTGGTAACCCTTGCCCAATTTACCTATATTTTTAGCATCAAAAACTTCTGTTCACGGAAACTCACGATCCGATGAGCAGAATTAATTGAAATTTGCAGAATGTATTGGTCTTAAATAGGACCAGGTCTGATAGAAGTGATTTTGAAATGCGGGCGATTCTGTGCCAGTGGTGCCATCTTGAAAAACCACTAAAAAAGATAACTGTTTTTAGCCCTATAAATTCTGATTGAATCGTTCGACTTTGACGAAACTCACACAACTGCTGGATCTTACTTTAAGCCACGTTTGGTAGAAATTTGGTCGAAAAATTCGGTTGGAGGTGCCAGCTATGATAATTTTGGTGTCTTCATTTTGAAAAAAAAAATTGGAAGTGAATACATTCAAACCATCGAAAATTCAAAAAAATGTCCGTTTCTTACAATAAAACCAATCTGTATATAAATCTTATGTTTTATCTACACGTTCCAAATAAAACTTTGGAAATTTCATGTCGGACAAGAACGGTAACCCTCTCCCAGTTAGCCTATATTTTTAGCATCAAAAACTTCTGTTCACGGAAACTCACGAACCAATAATCAGATACAGCTAAAATTTACAGAATGCATTGGACTTAAGTAAGACCAGATTTGATAGAAGCGATTTTGAATTGTGGGCAAGTCTGTGCCAGTGGTGCCATCTTGAAAAATTACAAAGAAAAAAAACTGCTTTTTGCCCTATGAAATGTGAATAAATTACCAGATTTTCATGAAATTGGCACAGTAGCTAAACCTAACTCCAATCTCTGTTTGGTGGAAATTTGGTTGAAAAATTTGATTGGTGCTACCAGCTATGGTAATTTTTGTGTCTTTGGTTTTGAAAATTCGCTCAGGAAAATAAAAATTTTTGCACTATAACTTCCAGTGCAGTCATGAAATCAATACGAATTTCATACAAATAATGAAACCTGTCATAAACATTATTCAGGCCAAATTTGGTTGAAAAGCCACGATAGGGTTGCCAGCTATTGTTGGTTTTGTGTTTAATTGCAATATCTTTATTAAGCGGTTTTATCGTAGAATTTTCAAATGGTAATGATATTGTAGTGACAATAAACAGCAAATATTAAGCTTTCGATTATTTGAAAAAACTCGCTGCAGGTAACTCTAAATTTCTTTATACTCCTTTAACTTCGAATGTTATATAACAACGTGAAGCAGATGTGATATATTCTTGGCTTTGATACTGGCAGAAGGTTGCCAGCACGAGTCGGTTGTGCTACTTTTGTATCAATAAACGCTTACAGTTAGTATTCATACCGGAAACATTTACAATTAAAATAAATAATCAATGTTGCAATTCGCAAAGTTTTGCAAATTTTTCGGATCGCAGCCCCAAACACCAACTTCAGTTACAGTGCTGCAGGCACTGAGCATTTTCTTCATTGATGTTATATGAGATGCTGCTTTCAAAATTATGTGAAATAAGCAACTGATAACGAATATAATTAACCCGTGTTTGGCTCTGATAAACGTTGAAATTCATGCCAGTGGTAATATCTGAAACCTTCCACCATATGAGTTATAATGCATTCTTGAGACCGAAGTAAAACGTGGCATTTGAAACAGTTTGGTCGTAATAAGCAGCACATGTGGTGGAATATGCACTCAAAGCCTGCACAATTCTTCTACTTTTCTTCGAACATTAGTGTTTCTAGCGGTTCAGGTGCGCTAGAGTTTTTTTTTGTTATTTCAAACTGTTTTCTTTTTCAAACAATTTAAAGAAAAACAGCTGTTTTTTTAAAAAACAGCAGTTTGTTTTCCGTTGTTGCAAATAACAGAAATACCCATCACTAGTAAATATGCATTGAGAAATAATGCATGTAGGTCAAAGCCAATGGGCTAATTGCCGATTTTGCGAAAAGTGTATACAGATGATTTAATTGATGCATAATAATTCTGTTGATTGAAGTTCTTTGTGAGCTGCGTTTTGAAAATATCGGCACAGATGGAAACAAGATTTGTATTGTGTTATTAACTCCGCACAATATAGAAATGCTTTATCGATATAGAAATAAGCATTTGAATGGCCACCAATTGACAAATTGGGCGCATACACTCAGAAAAACAGTTCTAGTTTTTGAGAAAACATGAACATATGATTTTTTTTGTTTTTTTTTTGTTTTAGACACTGAAGAAGAGGGCAGAATACCCTTGAAATATGGATATTTGTCTCAAAAAACTATATCTAGCTTCGAAAGAAAAAATCGGTTTGTTTTATAATAGGATGGACACATTATTAAAGAAAATTGACAACGACTTGGCGTCAAAGGAATTTTTACTCAATGGAAACAATGGAATTTATTCATTTCAAGTAACTGATATTATATATCGAGGAATATTCTTTTTTTCATTGATATTTCTCTTTGGAACAAGCAAATTTTTACACGTACCAGAGCAATATGGCTTGACCTCAAATAAATATTGAACTTTAAAATGAGGACAGATCTCTTCAATATTGATAAAAAAGAGTAAATAGTTTCTCGGATTCACCAATAAAGAAGCAAATAGTTCCTTGGATTCGCGGACAGATATTCCTCTGAGTGTAGCCAAACACATCAAATGTCATAAATATATATTATTGACTATATTAACTTCAGCGCCCATGATCGATTTCCCTCCGGTGGCCATTCAAATGCTTATTTTTATGTCGATAAAGTATTTCCATATAGTGCGAAGTTAATAACACAATATAAACCTTGTTTCGAACTGTGTCGATATTTTCAAAACGCAGCTCACAAAGAACATATTTACATCTTTTACCTTACTGGGCTGGATAAATCCGCATCCTTACAGCAACTTTATTAATATTATCGCTCATGATCAATTTCCTTTTGGCGGCCATTCAAATGCTTATTTCTGTGTTAACAAAGCATTTTCATAATGTGCGGTGCTAATAACAGTAGGTATAGGGCCGGTTGAGCCAGACAGTCGTGACGTCACAGGCGCCACAAACCGGTTTCGAGGCAAGGGTAATAATTCACGTTATGATCCTGCATAAACGCCAATGCATAACACCACAGACGCAAGTTACTGACACCAGTAATTGACCTTGTACGAGGTCATTTACCTTTTATCACACACACACACACACACACGCAAAAGATTTTTGCCGTTTTGCCATTGGCGGTTAAAGTCCAATGGCCTGAATAAGTGTAACTCTGTATGATTATTAAAACTTTGGTCATTTTGCGTAATTAGAAATTTCATTCAAAAGCCCAGAAGCCCCTAAAATTTGCCATATTTAGAAATATTTTACAAGTCGCCGAACAAGCACAGTACGTTAAAGTTTATAAATTTGCACTACCAGGCAATCAGATATCGAAAAAACAAAATCTTGCTTAAGATATTATGCAGCTAGAACAGCGTGCATCGTTGTTTTCATATCTTTGGTTGCTGTGCAAGTTAACATTAAACACATGCTCATCATGTTGGCTCACACCTGAGCTAGCAAATCTACCTGCACGCGCGAGCAAAGATCGCTGACGGCGCGTCTATGCATCGATGCATCGAACAATCGATGCAAATCAGCAAATTGATCAGCAGTAATTTAGCATATAAGCGAATGTATTAGATAGTAAGGAGTCTTTTGTAACCCATTAATAGTAGAATAAAGAACTAGGGTCTAACCCTAAAAATTGTATTTTTTTACAATTAAATCTATTTGATTTGTTAACTGGCGCCCGAGCAGGGACCGTCCAAGCTAAGTGCAACGCAAAATTAAGTTGGAAATCTGGTCGAGCGGTTAGCCTACCTTATTTAGCTCGCTAAGTCACCACCTGAGGCTGGGCAGGTGATCCAGATAACTTAATTATATTCAAAGTGCGGGAACCGAGTAACAGTATTACCGCGAATTAAATCGCCAAACAGTTACGAAAAGAATTGTAGTGACGGGAAACAACTAATAGTACCGTTTTGGATATTTTCGACTACGGCGAGAATTTAAAAGGACCTACCCAGGTACTAAAAGCGTGCATCACCAAAGAAAGGCCCCCCAGTAGATCAGGACACCAAGCCTGAACAAAAAGGAAACAGCCGATTTGGAACCAGCAGGACGGTCCAGAACAACCCGATGCAGGAAATAAACATTTTAATTTTTCTGTAAGTTACAAAAGTTTGATTATTTTCATATTAAAAGGAAAACATATTTTAAAGAATTCAATTAATTAAAGTCAATTTCAAATAAACTCAAATTCAATTATTACAAGAAAGTAATATATTTGTTTTCAATAAGTGAGGTACAACTCAAATCAAGTAAACATATAAATGCCAATAAATAAGTGCCATTAACAGAATTTTTTTATTGAAAAGCAAAGGAACAAAGATTTATCGAATTCAAGTGAAATTTTTTACCTAAATAGAAAGTGCATGATTTGACTAATCCTATATTATTTTGCAATTATATACATACATATTTAGATTAAGAACTTCAAACTTTTTCTATAAGTGTATCTGTGCTTGTTGTTGTTTTTGTTGCCATCCAAATCGCGTTTCGCTGTGCAAAAAAATTTTTTAAAAAAGTATTCGGTTCGAAAGGTGCGCATTGTTTTTGTGGTTTTATACTCTTACTAAAAAGAAAAATGTCGAATCCCAATAATTTGGTGAGACCAGCTCGTCTCGAAGTTCCTATCGAAAATCCTTCCACCGCGCCTCCAATCAACCCATCTCCACGCGTTCCGAACAATGCCCTTGATAACGTTGAGCTTACAAGGCTGATAACTCGTCTCGTGTCCGAGACTCTACAGATTCAAGGAAGGCAATTGTTTAATTCCTTCATGAATCCCGCAGCCGATATCAACAACGATACTGACGTGCAAATTAATATAGGCACCGACTTGAATTTATCCGATATGGATAAAATACCGGATGTCGTGAAAAGTTTGAGGGACTTTTCTGGACAACCCGGCGAATTCGGCTCTTGGAAAAAGAGCGTTGAGTGAATTCTGAAAATTTATAACCATCTCCGAGGCACACCCAAATATTACGGCATTCTTTCAGTAATCCGTAATAAAATCATCGGTCACGCTGATATTGTACTCGAATCGTACAACACCCCACTCAATTGGGAGAAAATCGCCAAATGTCTCACGCTACACTATGCAGACAAGAGGGACCTTGGTACACTAGAGTACCAAATGACAACTTTGGTACAGGGATCCAACACCATTCCCGAATTTTACCAGGCTGTCTACCAACACCTCTCCCTAATCCTCAACAAACTATCATCGATGGAGATGAGCCATGAATCACTGAATGTGATGACACAGTGCTATCGAGATAAAGCACTAGACACCTTCGTTCGAGGATTACGAGGCGATCTTCCTAGACTTTTGGGTATTCGTGAACCAGTTGATCTTCCTCAGGCACTACACTATTGTCTGAAATTACAAAACATGGATTACCGAACACAACACGCAAACAATTCTCAAGCCTCTACAAGAAAAATCAATTATCATCTTCCACCTCCTGTTCCTCCTCGAAGATTCAATCAAAATCCTCCAAAACCCTTTCCCGTTCCAGCCCCTAGACAAACTTTTTATCCTGAATTAATGCACAATCCCCATGCTTTACAGCCTCCTAGGTTTCAGCAACAGTACCCTAACCCCAGGCCTGTCCCCCCAAAACCACAACCAAGACCCGAACCTATGGAAGTCGACCAGTCCATAAGGACACACGCCGTGAACTATTCCAACAGACCCCAAGTACAATCAAGACCAGTGCCTAAGAGACCAACCTCTTTTCAAGGACACTACCCAAATAAGCACCAGCGTACCCACTTTATAACACACAATTACAACATACACCCCGAAGTTCGCGAAGAGACTTTCGACAATTCTTATATCGGTAACGATCCAGATTTCCTCGAATACATCGGACTAGAGGAAACCCAACCATTTCCACCAGAACTTCATGAAGATCCCAACACGGGAACTAACGAGCCACAGCAGGCAAATATTACGACGACACAGCAAGACCCTCAAGACCCTAACTTAGACCAACCGGAGAAACTAGACGATATTTATTTTTTAGGCTAACGCACTCTTCGCTTCCTTATTTCGAATATGTCACAAGAAGCGGAGAGATATTAAAATTTCTAGTGGATACAGGTTCCAATAAAAACTATATCCAGCCAAGACATATCGGCAATCCTATTCCAAATCTGAAAAATTTCTATGCCAATTCAGTTGGCGGGAACATCCAAATCACTCACCACTCATATATTCAGCCTCTTGGTCCCCATGTAGGCAAAATTAAATTCTTTATACTCCCAACACTAATATCTGTCGATGGTATTTTGGGGAACGATACCTTGAAAGAACTTGGAGCTGTCATCCACGCAAGAGATAGTTTTATGACCATTCACCCCAATATTCATATCCCTCTTAAACAATATGTCTCAAAGGAAGTTAATACCCTCGAGATAAGAACAAACCACCTTAATCAACAGCAGGCTTCTAAATTAAACTCAATTATTCGAAAACATTCAGGCTTACTCTCAGACCCAGATGAAAAACTTACTTATACTACCAACGTTAAAGGCGAAATTCGAACAACGACAAACGATCCTGTATATTCACGTTCATATCCTTACCCAATAGCGCTAAAAGGAGAAGTAGAAAAGCAAGTAAGAAAATTACTGGACGACGGCATAATAAAACCTTCTAGATCACCGTACAACTCTCCGGTCTGGATCGTCCCGAAAAAAATGGACGCATCAGGAGAAAAGAAATTTAGAATGGTAATAGACTATCGTAAACTTAACTCAATAACCATCCCAGATAAATACCCTATTCCCGAGATTAACGAAGTTCTCGCAAATCTCGGTCGAAATGAATGGTTTTCGGTGGTTGATCTAAAAAGCGGCTTTCACCAGATTCCTTTAAAGGAATCCGACATCGAAAAGACTGCTTTTTCCATAAATAACGGAAAATACGAGTTCACACGGTTACCATTTGGGCTGAAAAACGCCCCCTCAATTTTTCAACGAGCTCTCGACGACATCCTTCGTGAGCACATAGGGAAAAGATGTCATGTATACATTGATGACATCATCATTTTCGGCAAAAACGAGGCAGAACATTTCGAAAACCTCGACATCGTTTTCCAAACGCTAAAATCTGCCAACATGAAAATACAGCTCGATAAATGCGAGTTTCTAAAGAGTGAAGTTGAGTTTTTAGGTTATATCGTCAGCAGGGATGGAATACGAACAAACCCCAAAAAAGTACAAGCCATTCTTGACTTTCCTGTTCCGAAAACCCTCAGAGATCTACGATCATTTTTAGGAATGTCGGGGTACTATCGGCGATTTATACAAGATTATGCCAAAATCGCGAAACCCCTGACATCCCTTCTCAGAGGGGAAGATGGGCGAGTGCCCAAAAATTTTTCAAAAAATAAAATTATCAACTTGGATTCCGAGGCACTTAGTGCATTTAATAAATTAAGGAATTGTCTCGCTTCCAAGGAAGTCGTTCTTGCACACCCAAACTTTGACAAGGAATTTGAGCTCACGACAGACGCTTCTGAATACGCTCTAGGAGCCGTTCTTTCGCAGGATGGCAGACCTGTCACCTATCTCTCACGAACACTTAGAAACGCAGAAGAAGGGTGCGCAACAAACGAAAGGGAAATGCTTGCCATCATATGGGCTTTGGACTCGTTGAGAAACTACCTCTATGGGTCACGCAAACTGAAGATCTATACTGACCACCAACCACTTACATTCGCTCTTAGCAATAAAAATACTAATAACAAGATGAAAAGGTGGAAAGCGGCCCTAGAAGAATACAACTACGAATTAAAATACAAGCCAGGAAAAGCAAATGTTGTTGCAGATTCTCTGTCCCGACCTCCTCGACAAACTCAAATACATTCAATGACACCTACCATTCACAGTGATGATAGCTCTGCTCATAATCTCATCCCGACGGCCGAGACCCCAGTCAATGTCTTTCGAAATCAGCTTATTCTCAAAACTGGCAACGAAGATAGCTATCAGCTTCTACATCCTTTCGAAAATTACACCCGACACATAATAATAAAACCAGACTACTCGGACACAGATTTCATAAACATATTCAAACGTTACTTAAATCCAAACACTGTAAACGGACTTTGCACTACTGAAGATATTATGGGGAAAATACAACTGATATATCCACAGCACTTTAGAGATTATCGCATTCGGTTTACTCAAAAAATTGTCGAAGACGTTCCTAACGAGGTTGAACAAGAAGAAAGAATCCTTCAGGTTCACCGAAGAGCCCATCGGAACGCCGAGGAGAATAGATTACAAATTCTCGAAAATTTCTATTTTCCTAGAATGACAGCCAAAATTAAAGCCATTGTCAATCGCTGCCGAATATGCAAAGAAAACAAATATGATAGGCATCCTAACAAACCGTTTTTAAATCCTACTCCCATTCCAACTTATCCCGGCCACACTGTTCATATCGACATTTTCTCAACAGAAAGAAAGCTCGTCTTAACAGCGGCGGACAAATTTTCTAAACTCGCTCAAGCCAAAGTCATTGCTTCAAGATCTATAGAAGACATAAAACAGCCTCTAATGGATATCCTATACTACTTCTGCATTCCCGAAAATGTCGTGATCGACAATGAAGGATCACTGACGTCCGTTTCAATAACTGCCTTAATGGAAGATGACCTGCAAATTAAGGTATTTAAAACTCCACCATACAAAAGCGAAGTAAATGGACAGGTTGAGCGATGGCATTCGACTCTGATCGAGATTATGAGATGCCTCAGGAAGGAAAGTCCTTCACGCCCATTTGACGAACTGCTGCAACGAGCAGTAAACGAATATAATCATACCATACATTCAACAACTGGAAAAAAACCAGTAGAACTCTTTCTTGGCAGAAACCTTGACTCAGACGAACGAGAGAGAGCACGACAAAGAAACATAGACAGACTCAAACAAAAACAAGAGACAGACATACGAAACCACAATAAAAAGAGACAACCCACTAAAAACTACGACATTGGAGAAATTATTTACGTAAAACAAAATAAGCGAAAAGGTTCTAAATTAACACCCAAATACAAGCAGGAAACTGTAAAAGAAAATAATAATTCGACTGTTTTAACAGAATCTGGAAAAATAGTTCATAAAAGTAATATCAAAAATTAATTCTACTTTTCAGGCTCACCATTCGAACTTCCGTGGCTAGAGTACAAATTTTAGACTACTCTAGCTCGCAGATAGTCTCTTTTCACACAGGACTGACCAAAATACAAGACGGAAACTTTAAAATCATTCACATCATTAACATAGACAAGTACGAAGACTGCGTATCACAAATCGAGCCGATCCTCAACATTCCAGAAATTCGACAACATTCCCTAGCTCCTTTCCTATCCCAAGAACTGCATCAAATTAGGGATTTGATCCAAAATCTGAAGCCACAAAGGATAAAGCGATCCCTTAACTTTCTCGGTAGTGCTTGGAAATGGATTGCAGGCAGTCCTGACCATGAAGATTTTATCACCATAAAAGAAAAAATCACAGATGTGCTACAAAATAACAACAGGCAGGTCGTAATAAACCAACTCTACAATGATAGAATAAATAATATAACGAGAATGGCAAACGAAATACATAAATTATTCAAGGAAAATAATCAGATAAATAGTAACAAAATATTTGATGTACACTTTAGGCTAAGGATAATTGCAGAAGAACTAAAAAATATTAATCATGCTATACATTGGGCTAAACTAGGTATTGTGAATTCTCTTATACTATCCAAAGACGAAATTAAACTTGCAACTAACGTATTGGACAAAGAAATGTTACCTTATACAACAATAGAAGAAGCATTGGACTTCGCAGAAGTAAAGATTGTAACCAACAGCTCTTCATTACTTTATATTGTTAATATTCCTTTAACAACCCGCAAAATTTATCAGAACATATTAATTAAGCCCATCAAAAGAAAGCATTTGATCAATGAAATTGTATTTAACAACATTTTGATATATGAAGAAGAAATTTATGGCATTAATGGAAATTGTAAAACTTTAAACCAATTATCTATCTGCAAATCAGACAATGTAATAGATATAAGAAATACGACCTGCATCCCGAATCTACTGAGAAGCCTCAATGCATCCTGTATCAAGATAAACAATCAAAATGTACCGACCATCGACGAAATCTCGCCCGGTGTATTACTTTTAAACCAATTCGTCGGCCTATTGGAAATTGAAAATACATCCCACAGCTTAAATGGAACATTCCTGATAAAATTCGAAAATACCAGCATATCTATCAACAACAAAAAATTCGTTTCCCAGCAAACAACCAGAATACAAGCTTTGCCCGCAATACTTCAACCAAGCTCCGAAACAGAGGAGTACCATGAACTATCATCTTTGGAAATGATGAAAGAATTTAGCATCAACAACACAAGATCCATCGAATTTCTGAAATCCGATAAAAACATTCACAAATTTACCATTTACAGTTTAATTACAATTTGTTTTATCATTCTCGGTATCACAACCTGTTGGAAAACTTGGGGAAACAGAAAACATATCATCATAAAAACGACAGCCACGAAAACCCCGGAATCATCAGCATCAGCAACGGGAGCACCGACCGCAATGCCACAATCATGTGCCCCACACCTACGGTTCAACGATCTTCCCTATTTCTAGCGATCAGAGACGATCGCATTTAAGCGCGGAGGAGTTAACATTAAACACATGCTCATCATGTTGGCTCACACCTGAGCTAGCAAATCTACCTGCACGCGCGAGCAAAGATCGCTGACGGCGCGTCTATGCATCGATGCATCGAACAATCGATGCAAATCAGCAAATTGATCAGCAGTAATTTAGCATATAAGCGAATGTATTAGATAGTAAGGCGTCTTTTGTAACCCATTAATAGTAGAATAAAGAACTAGGGTCTAACCCTAAAAATTGTATTTTTTTACAATTAAATCTATTTGATTTGTTAACTTGCATATTTAGAATGAAACCAAAACAGATTGGACAAAAGTAATACAAAAAAACTTGTTGCTACAAGCAAGATGCAATCTTTGAACGAATAGCAAGAAGGTATTATAAATTTATAGGTTTTCTTGATGTATTCGAACGAGATCGGCGATTTTTACTATTGTTGTAGTATTAAAATCGATTCGGCCAAAAATTCATATTTGCATATATATGTATATATATCTATATATATATATATATATATATATATATATATATATATATATATATATATATATATATATATATATATATATATATATATCATCAAAAAGTGAGATAATCTCGGGTTCAGTGAGATAATCTCGGGAACGCGCCATCCGATTGAGCTGAAACTTTCAGGATACATTGGTGTAAATGCAGAATAGGTCCACGTCTCACTAAATGTCAATTATTGTTAACATTTTGGCGCCGGCGGCCATTTTAGTGATATTTTTAATATACCTATTATTCCGTACACAAATAAGTTTTGCTAAAATAAAGTTGACGAAATAAATTTCGAACGTGTTTCACATGTGAATCGGATAATGCTTTAGAATTTTTTAACACTATGTGTGCGCTGGGTGCCTAAAAAGAGAACGGGGAAATTTAAAAATTTTTAAATTGCGATAACTTTTGACAGAGCTATTCAATCATTACGAAATTTTCGGAACATATTGGTATTATTTAGTTGTAGATTTGTGTAGCTTTTAATGAGCGTGCTGGCAACCTTGTAGCTAGGACAGGCACTGAAAGTGAAAACCTCCAAAACATCGTCTCTCTTGAAAAAATGCCGCTTCTTCAAAAAAAGCCATTCATATGTAAATCTTGTGCTTTGTTTACATAACCCAAAAAAAAAAAACGATATGGTATTACGGGCACGCCAGGTAACCCTTGCCCAATTTACCTATATTTTTAGCATCAAAAACTTCTGTTCACGGAAACTCACGATCCAATGAGCAGAATTAATTGAAATTTACAGAATGTATTGGTCTTTTATAGGACCAGGTCTGATAGAAGTGATTTTGATATGTGGGCGATTCTGTGCCAGTGGTGCTATCTTGAAAAATCACTAAAAAAGATAACTGCTTTAAGCCCTTTAAATTCTGATTGAATCGTTCGATTTTGACAAAGTTCACACAGAAGCTGAACCTTACTTCAAGCCACGTTTGGTAGAAATTTGGTTGGCGCTGCCAGCTATGATAATTTTGGTGTCTTAAATTTGAAAAAATGAAAATTTGGAAGTGAAAATATTCAAACCATCGAATATCCTCAAAAATGTCCGTTTCTTACAATAAAACCAATCCGTATACAATACTTATGCTTAATTTACACTTTCAAAGTAAAACATTGGAAATTTCATGTCGGACAAGAACGATAACCCTTTCCCAGTTAACCTATATTTTTAGCATCAAAAACTTCTGTTCACGGGAACTCACGAACCAATAATCAGGTACAACTGAAATTTACAGAATGCATTGGACTTAAGTAGAACCAGGTCTGATAGAAGCGATTTTGAATTGTGAGCAACTCTGTTCCAGTGGTGCCATCTTGAAAAATTACATAGAAAAAAAACTGCTTTTTGCCCTATGAAATGTGAATAAGTAACCCGATTTTCATGAAATTGACGCAATGGCTGAACCTTACTCTAAACTCTGTTTGATATAAATTTGGCTGACAAATTCGATTGGTGCTGCCAGCTATGGTAATTTTTGTGTCTTTGGTTTTGAAAACTCGCTCAGAAAAATAAAACTTTTTGCCCTATAACTTCCAGCGCAGTCATAAAATCAATACGAATTTCATACAATTAATGGAACCTATTAAAGACATTATTCAGGCCAAATTTGGTTGAAACGCCACCATAGGGTTGCCAGCTATTGTTGGTTTTGTGTTTAATTGCAATATCTCTACTAAGCGGTTTTATCGTAGAATTTTCAAATGTTAATGATATTGTAGTGACAATAAACAGGAAGTATTAAATTTTCAATTATTTGAAAAAACTTGCTGCAGGTAACCCTAAAATTCTTTATGCTCCTATAACTTCGAATGTAAAAAACAAGGGGGAGCAGATGTAATATATCGTTGGCTTTGATACTGGCAAAAGGTTGCCAACACGAGTCGGTTGTGCTACTTATGTATCAATAAATGCTTACAGTTAGTATTCATACCGGGAACATTTACAATGAAAATAAATAACCAATGTTTCAATTCCCAAAGTTCTGCAAATTTTTCGGATCGCAGCCCCAAGCACCAACTTCATTTACAGTGCTGCAGGCACTGAGCATTTTCTTCATTGATGTTATATGAAATGCTGCTTTACAAATTTTTGTGAAATAAGCAACTGAGAGCGAATATAATTAACAAGTGTTGCTCTCATAAACTTTGAAATTCATGCCACTGGTAATATCTGAAACCTTTCCACCATATGAGTTATAAGACCAAAGTCAAACCTGGCGTTTGAATAAGTTTGGCTGTAATAAGCAGCTAGCGTGGTAGAATATTTACTCAAAATCTGCACGATTCTTCTACTGTTCTTCAAACATTAGTGTTTCTAGCGGTTCAGGTCCGCTAGAGTATTTAACCCTAGACTCATAAACATCCATTGGAAAAACACTATTCATAAACATTCGTCTCTCAGACGAACATATTATATTGATGATTTTTATTTTAAAGAACACAAAAATCAATGAAACACACTTAAGATCTTTCAATATGGTTATTAATCATGTATTTTCTGCAATGAAAATAAACACAATGGTTATTGTCAGCAATCGACGCATAATAAATCGTTTTGATCCATACACATGAATGATACATATATGTTTGTGTTTTGCGTGGTCTCTGGCCACTCTGACTGCCATGAGGCTACTGATAAAATAAAACATGTACATAATACTATTGTTGTCTTCTTTTTAGTATCAAATGTACCTGAAACCATCCAAAAATTAACTGTACCATTCTTGGGTTAAACACGTTGTATGTTTTCAGTCTGTGACGATCGATCAGGTGGTTGATTAGCACATTTATTTCTGTTAGTAAACAAGCCAGCTCACGATGATTCAACAGAACGGCCGTGAAATGGCAACAATATATGCATGAATCTTTTTTATTTCATTTAAGCTACGTAAGCTGATTGCCGCGAATGCATATGCAATTTTTTTTTGTACTTGCATATTCGATGAGGAGGCACAGTTTCATTCATTCATATGTGAGAACTAGTTTTTTTGGTAGCCTGATATTCGGTGAACGTAAATCACATTTTACTACGTCCAAAATACAAATCGTAACTATATTACGCATGATTCTTTAATTCAAACATACGCTGTTTGTATATAAATTTTAATTGTATATAATAAATCGTTCGAAAAAAGAGGAGAATAATTTATTTTTAAACTAAATTAAGACATATATAAAAATTGCATTGAAGGTGCATATGGTTCCATTATAAAAAAATTCTAATTATGTACATCAACTCATGACTTAATTAAACAGTAGTTGAATTCAAGTCTATCTTTTAACTTTCAAAATCTTTTATGTTTAAAATGAAACAAACCAATAACTGTTTAAGATAAATTGTTATTTATTATTTGGAATCGAAATATATTATTTATGTTAAGGGTTTCTTGTGAAAATTAAAAAAAAAAAAAACAGTTTAAATTATTTTTAATTTTATTTCGAAGAACATAATATTATTTTTACATTTGCGCATTTCACCTGAAGCGGACAACGAAAAAAAATCGAGGCTCTGGATTTCGTTCATATTGTGCATAATGGTACTTCTAGAAGATATGAATGTGGATGCACAAGTTTTTGTTTCTATGAGGTTTAGTTGCCGAGTTATGGGCTTCTGAATAATTGACAAAATTGATAAAAGGTTTTTTTGAAAGCGGATTCTGAGATTCAAAATAAAAT
This sequence comes from Nemotelus pantherinus, assembly GCA_963978885.1. NCBI lineage: Eukaryota > Metazoa > Arthropoda > Insecta > Diptera > Stratiomyidae > Nemotelus > Nemotelus pantherinus. The sequence goes on from OZ022263.1 coordinate 146,581,631, forward strand.
TTAAAAAACATTAGACATAATGATTGGTTTAGAAAATTAGCTGTTCTTTTTAATTTTGAAATAAGATTTGAAAAGAAAAATTGTTTTCCTGTGTGGAACCGGAAATAGACACTTTAACTCGTAATTTGAATAATTTGGACCAGGTTAATTTTGTTTATTTTTATAACAAAACAAAGCTTAAAGTATACTTATTTTATCATAAAAGTTTTAGAATGGGATGGCCAGTAGTTTAGGAGGTAGGTGAATTTCAATACATAAAAGTCGCATGGAACGTGAAACCGAGAGCTTGCTTAGGACAGCTAGTTGGCTCGAAAACAAAAATTGATTTGAAATGTGATTAGTAACGCCATCTCTTATTTGAAAAATGTTTTATTTTCCCATAAAAACCCAATTAAAATATATAACGCATATATAATATATTTGACGCCAAGCCAATTCAAATTTTCCGTTATTTTTCGAGTTACTGTTCAACGTTTGCAATGACTATTACTTTCGTTGATAAGTTAAAAGGTCTTTATTATGTGTATGATGTCTCCGTTCGGCTACCGATGTTTCAACCTATTCGATTTGAAGTTTCATCGGAAGGCTAATGAGCTAAGAAAAATTCCAAGAATATTAGCAGAAAATAAATAATGTCGAATCTGCAGGGAAAAACTAATCGTAGAAAAACCTCTAGTTATTAAAACTCTAGCGCACCTGAACCGCTAGAAACACTAATGTTCGAAGAACAGTAAAAAAATCGTGCAGGTTTTGAGTGCATATTCCACCACATGCGCTGATTATTACGGCCAAATTGTTTCAAATGCCACGTTTTACTTTTGTCTCAAGAATGCATTATAACTCATATGGTAGAAGGTTTCAGATATTACCACTGGCATGAATTTCAACGTTTATGAGAGCAAAACACGGGTTAATTATATTCGTTATCAGTTGCTTATTTCACAAAATTTTGAAAGCAGCATCTCATATAATATCAATTAAGAAAATGCTCAGTGCCTGCAGCACTGTAACTGAAGTTGGAGTTTGGGGCTGCGATCCGAAAAATTTGCAGAACTTTGGGAATTGAAACATCGGTTATTTATTTTCATTGTAAATGTTTCCGGTATAATTACTAACTGTAAGCATTTATTGATACAAAAGTAGCACAACCGACTCGTGCTGGCAACCTATCGCCAGTATCAAAGCCAAGAATATATAACATCTGCTTCACGTTGTTATATAACATTTGAAGTTAAAGGAGTATAAAGAAATTTAGGGTTACCTGCAGCGAGTTTTTTCAAATAATCGAAAGCTTAATATTTGCTGTTTATTTTCACTACAATATCATAACCAATTGAAAATTCTACGATAAAACCGCTTAATAAAGATATTGCAAACAAACACAAAACCAACAATAGCTGGCAACCCTATCATGGCTTTTCAACCAAATCTGGCTTGAATAATGTCTATAATAGGTTCCAGAATTTGTATGAAATTCGTATTGATTTCATGACTGGACTGGAAGTTATAGGGCAAAAAGTTTTATTTTCCTGAGCGAATTTTCAAAACCAAAGACACAAAAACTACCATAGCTGGCAGCACCAATCGAATTTTTCAACCAAATTTCTATCAAGCAGAGTTTAGAGTAGGGTGCAGCTACTGTGTCAATTTCATGAAAATCTGGTGACTAATTCACATTTCATAGGGCAAAAAGCATTTTTTTTCTTTGTAATTTTTCAAGATGGCACCACTGGAACAGAGTTGCCTACAATTCAAATTCGCTTCTATCAGACCTGGCCCTACTTAAGTCCAATGCATTCTGTAAATTTAAATTCTATCTGATTATTGATTCGTGAGTTCCCGTGAACAGAAGTTTTTGAAGCTAAAAATATAGGTTAACTGAGAAAGGGTTACCGTTCTTGTCCGACATGAAATTTCCAATGTTTTACTTTGACTGTGTAGATTGAGCATAAGATTTGTATACAGATTGGTTTTATTGTAGAAACGGACATTTTTGAGGATATTCGATGGTTTGAATATTTTCACTTCCAAATTTTTATTTTTTCAAATTTAAGACACCAAAATTATCATAGCTGGCAGCTCCAACCGAATTTTTCAACCAAATTTCTACCAAACGTGGTAAGGTGCAGCTACAATGCGAATTTCGTCCAAATCGAACGATTCAATCAGAACTTATAGGGCTAAAAGCAGTTATCTTTTTTAGTGATTTTTCAAGATGGCACCACTGGCACAGAATCACCCGTATTTCAAAATCACTTCTATCAGACTTGGCCCTACTTAATACCAATACATGCTGCAAATTTCAATTAATTCTGCTCATTGGATCGTGAGTTTCCGTGAACAGAAGTTTTTGATGCTCAAAATATAGGTTACTTGAGCAAGTGTTACCAGGCGTGCCCGTTATACCATATCAAATTTTTTTTTGTTTATGTAAACAAAGCACAAAATTTACATATGAGTGGCTTTTTTTTTAAGAAACGACATTTTTTCAAGAGAGACAATGATTTGGAGGTTTTCACTTTCAGTGCCTGCCCTAGCTACAGGGTTGCCAGCACGCTCATTAAAACGTACACTTATCTACAACTAAATAAAACAAGCATGTTCTGCAATTTCGTAATGATTGAATAACCTTGTCAAAAGTTATCGCAATTGAAAAATTTTCAAATTTTCCCGTTCTCTTTTTAGGCACCCAGCGCACACATGGGGTTAAAAAATTCCAAAATATCCGATTCACATGTAAAACTTGTTCGAAATTTATGTCGTCAACTTTATTTTTGCAAAAATTATTTGTGTACGGAATAATAGGTATATTAAAAAAATCACTAAAATGGCCGCCGGCGCCAAAGGGTTAAAGATTATTAAATTTTTGTGAGACCTGGCACTATTCTGCATATACACCAATGTGTCCTGAAAATTTCAGTTCAATCGGATGGCGCGTTCCTGAGATTTTTTCACTGAAATTTTTTGAAGATATATATATATATATATATATATATATATATATATATATATATATATATATATATATATATATATATATATATATATATATATATATATATATATATATATATATATATATATATATATGTATATATATATAGAAATATGAATTTTTGGCCAAAGTGATTTTAATACTAATGTTCTTCTTCGAACTTTAGTAAAAAAAAGAACTAGTTTAAGAAACGAGAGGAAAATTGTAAAAATTGTGAAATAAATGCATTTTTCCATACACAAGTACCTTTTTTTCACTAAGTAAATCAGCATTAGCAGTTTTTAATATATTATCTTCTAAATATAAGTGACACAAGTGATATATAATAGTTTTACTACAAATATTTTGCTTTCACATTCACTACCTATCATAATCAAGCTTCCGGTACCATAATTTCAGAGAATTCAAGTTTTATTCCTTCATTTTCAAGAAAGTTTTTAATATATTTATTTCTTTCTTCATCAGTTGCACATTTACTAGGCCAGCCTGATGCCTGTTGCTTCATTTTAATAAACTTGTTCATCATTTTGGTAAATAATCCACCCGAGCGAGTCAGTTTATCATATTGTTCTGATTCATAGCTCCATATTTCATACACTTCCAACAATTTATATCCTCTACTTAAAGCTGCATTAATTTCATCAATCACCCAAGTCCCTACGAGAGCTCTCTCATCATCGGTGTGTGAGCAGTTGGCAGCCTGATTTTTATCTTCACTACAAGTACGACACAGCGAAAACATTAGTTTATTATTTTGTTTAATAGGAAGAACCGGGTGATATAATCCTTCTGGTGGTAAAATCTTGCACTTTATCAACCCTACAGTGCTCTGTAAATCTATTTCAAAACTTTCATTATTTCCAACATGTAATTTTGAGTGACCAATCGGAAATTTGCCATTTTTGCACACCCATGGGTACAGTGAACATACATGGACATATTTAATTTTTTCACCAGGTTTACATTCGTAAAACATAAAAGTATTTCCCGTTCGACCACCATAAAAAGCATCACGAGGATGCAATGGTGTGTTTACCAGTAGAGGATGACCTTTCAAATATTTCATGCTTTTATTCTTTTCCATTTGTCTACGAAAATCACACTCCCAAATTTCAATAGCTTCATATCCGTACGAACGTACGCTCGGTTTTTACCATAGTTGCTTCAACACGACATCAACATTGCAAACGAATTTATATCACTTGGTTTGTTTCAATCCAATTGCATCCGGAACGCAAATGGAAAAATGCTGGACCTGATTTTTTCGACTGATGCCTCTTCTACTGTGGTGAAACCCCTCACATCATCTCTCATCCACGAAACCGCGCATCATTGTGCACTCAACATTATTTTCGAGCCAAAGTCTAGTAATTACTTATCATCGAGCACATCTCAACTTAAATTTAATTTTTTTTTTAATTTTTTAATGACTTGCTTGCTAACTATGATTGGTCCTCCGTGTTGCAGGAACCTAATCCTGATAAAGCTACGTTCTATTTCCACATTCGGTTGTTTAGCTGTTTTTAACGGTGCGTGCCAACTACCTTCACTAGAAGCAAGGTTCGTTTTCCTTGGATGTCTCCACAGCTTTGCCATTTGAAAAATTCCAAAAACAAAGCCTGGAAAAAGTTTCGCCTGACTCGCTCAGAACCTGACTATCAACGTTTTTCCACATTACGAGATCTGCATCATAATGAAGTTGCATTTGCATATCATAGACATACGCAACAGCTCAGATTTAATTTTCAAGCTCAACCTAAGATATTTTGGAATTTTGTTAATTCTAAGACTTATAACGATGGGTATCCACTCACATTTAAATCTGACGACTCTTAGTTTGATGATCCCTTTGATATTAGTAATTTATTTGCTTCCGTTTTCCGTAAAGCCTATCGTACGGACTTTCCTTACTCCAGACACTTTTCACCCTACTTGACGAACTCAACAGTTTCTTCTTTGGAGATGAAGGATTTAAAAATTGACGAGGACACTATTATCACATTTGTTAATAAACTTGACAATAATATAACACCTAGCCCAGATGGCATACCTAATTTGGTCTTGAAATATTGTGTGTTGTCACTACTACCTGTGCTGTCTTATATTTTCAATACATCTTTAAAAACAGGCATCTTTCCTCATTTGTGGAAATACTCCACCGTCACTCCTATATTCAAGAAAGGGAGTCGTAATGACGCTTGCAACTATAGACCTATTGCAAAACTTCCCTGTATCGCAAAACTTTTTGAAGCCATAGTCACGAATGTTGTAGCCTTTCATTGCAAATCAATTATGGCTCCGTATCAGCATGGTTTCATGAAAGGTCGTTCAACCATAACCAACCTGCTTGAATTTTCTCACCAAATAACCAACTCAATTGAAGCTGGGCTCCAAACTGACTGCGCCTACACAGACTTGACGTAAGCCTTTGATAAGCTTGATCACTCTATACTTTTAGCTAAGCTTCAGTCCTTTCAATTCCCTTACTTGTTTTTAAATTGGGTTGACTCTTACTTGACGAATCGAACTCAACGTGTATCCTTTCGCGGTGCCTTGTCATCTGAAATTAGAACCACGTCTGGTGTTCCACAAGGTAGTCATCTAGGCCCTTTACTGTTCGCCTTATTTATGAATGACGTAGGTTCCATTCTACAGTCATCTTCTGTTCTTCTTTATGCTGATGACGCTAATATTTTCAAAGTTGTGAGAAACCTTAACGATTGCAATGATTTGCAGCAGGATCTAAACAGATTTGCCAACTGGTGTTCCGATAACAATCTCCTAATTAATCCTGACAAGTGTACGATTATATCTTACACACGCAAAAATAATCCTGTAATCTATGAATACTCACTTTTGAGTACATCTTTAAATAGATCAGCAAGAGTACTCGATTTAGGAGTATTGCTGAATCAATCCTTCACATTTGACGATCACATCGATTCAATCGTTGTGAAAGCTAGCAATGCCTTAGGTTTTGTCAGAAGACGTTCGAAGGAATTCAACGACATTTTTCTAACTAAGACCCTCTTTTGTAGCTTAGTAAGACCTATTGTCGAATATGCAAGTATTGTATGGTCACCATATCAAAAAGTCTACATAGACCAAATTGAGTCAATTCAAAAGAGGTTCTTACGTTTCTGCCTCCGCGGTCTTCCGTGGTATGACCCTTTACATCTACCTCCTTATCAAGACCGCTTAAATCTTTTACGAATGGATACCTTGGACTCTCGACGTCAAAATTCCAAAATCTTATTTGCCGCGAATATTTTGGATGGCACCGTTGACTCAAACTACTTATTAAGCCAACTTAATTTTAACACTAATAACAAACGTGTCAGGCGTGTTAACTTTTTGTCGATCCCTCAACATCGGACCAATTATGGTTGCAATGAACCAGTCACTGCAATAAGTAGATGCTTTAACGAAGCTTATTATAAGTTTGATTTTCATTTATCTACAGCATCACTTAAACGAATTCTGTATAAGAATAATTAATTTTTATTGTATGTGTATAGTCTGCATTAGACGAATTTAATAAATGAAATGAAATGAAATATCGCCTGTTTAAAGTATCATTGGGGTCATCATGAAGGAGTGCATCGCGATCATGCATTAAGCATGCAGTATGCCCGTGATAATAACAGCCATGGAATTCGAAAACCTGGTTTGTTTCCGGGCAGTATCCATCTACTTTGACACCATTCAACACTGCCTCTCTTTGCTTAAAAGCATGTAAGATATTAATTTTGCGCTGGTCTTCTTCCCATATCAACCATTGTATTGCTGTTTTCGATTGATTATCGGCATTCCGATAGCCGTTTTTTGGAATAATTCCAATAGTATCTTCCTTAAGGAAATTGCGTCGATATACAAGATTGCAGGCAGAAGCTATTGTTATTGTCTCCAAAAACGGCTCAACATTACATTCTTCGAGGAACAGTTTTCTAAATTTTAAGCATGCTTCGGTCAAAATTTGCACGTCAATAACACAATATTCGACAATATCACGCTGCATATTAAATTCTTCATCCTTATGTTCGTCATACCACCTAAGAAAAGTCTTCCGTTCTTCGATTTTCATTGTATCAGGGCTGTAATATTTCATGTCAGGAAGCTTACCAATATAATTTTCATTTTCTATTGTATTGAAAAGATGTGGAAAGTAGCCCTTTTTATATACAGGTGGTAAATCAAATGCTTTCGGTAATTTTGACAGAGCCATTGGAAAATAGTTTAGTGAATCTATAAATTTGACGTTATCCAGCTGCATAAGTATAATCTTGGTTCCGCGCATAATTAACTCGGGTTTTAAATCCATGTTTTGTAGAATGTAGCTCAGCATAAATTGATGATCAAATGCTTAGCCGTTGTGTGCAATTACAACAACATTTTGGAATAATTTTCTCTGAACTTGAACTGTGAGCTGCACGACATATCGTATAGGCCGTAGTAAAATATTTTTCAATGCCCGTTCTAGCAACTTAAGCTAATTTCGTATACCAACGAAAAATATTTTACTACGGCCTATACGATATGTCGTGCAGCTCACATTTCAAGTTCACTAAAAAACTTTCATTGTCAACCTGTTTTTTACCGGCACAAGCCCCTTGTTTACATACCCAATAGCCCTGCAGTTCGATTTAGCTTTTTTCGGTTATCCAACAAAACCTTATATATACCTCGTGATTTTTGTTTATGTTACCTTCCTACAAGACATACTTATTTTATACTTGTTCGTAATTAATCATCATCATCAAATGTATGCATAATCTGCCATTCCCACATATATATACAATATTCCAAAATGTATTTAAACAAGATCAGAGATGGCAATTTCGCAATATTATGCAAATATTCAGATTTTATTATTTATATAAGAATAATGCATAGTAGCAGTAGCAAGAAAGTGAATCTAAAAAAACTCTAGCGCACCTGAACCGCTAGAAACACTAATGTTCGAAGAACAGTAGAAGAATCGTGCAGGTTTTGAGTGCATATTCCACCACATGAGCTGCTTATTGCGGCCAAACTGTCTCAAATGCCACGATGACTTTTGTCTCAAGAATGCATTATAACTCATATGGTGGAAAGGTTTCAGATATTACCACTGGCATGAATTTCAACGTTTATGAGAGCAAAACACGGGTTAATTATATTCGTTATCAGTTGCTTATTTCACAAAATTTTGAAAGCAGCATCTCATATAATATCAATGAAGAAAATGCTCAGTGCCTGCAGCACTGTAACTGAAGTTGGTGTTTGGGGCTGCGATCCGAAAAATTTGCTGAACTTTGGGAATTGAAACATCGGTTATTTATTTTCATTGTAAATGTTTCCGGTATGAAAACTAACTATAAGCATTTATTGATACAAAAGTAGCACAACCGACTCGTGCTGGCAACCTTTTGCCAGTATCAAAGCCAAGAATATATCACATCTGCTTCACGTTGTTATATAACATTTGAAGTTATAGAAGTATAAAGAAATTTAGGGTTACCTGCAGCGAGTTTTTTCAAATAATCGAAAGCTTAATATTTGCTGTTTATTGTCACTAAAATATCGTTACCAATTGAAAATTCTACGATAAAACCGCTTAATAAAGATATTGCAAGCAAACACAAAACCAACAATAGCTGGCAACCCTATCATGGCTTTTAAACCAAATTTAACCTGAATAATGCCTATAATAGGATCCATTAAATGTATGAAATTCGTAATGATTTCATGACTGCACTGGAAGCTATAGGGCAAAAAGTTTTATTTTCCTGAGCGAATTTTCACAAAAAGACACAAAAATTACCATAGCTGGCAGCACCAATCGAATTTTTCAACCAAATTTCTATCAAACAGAGTTTAGAGTAAGGTTCAGCTACTGTGTCAATTTCATGAAAATCGGGTAACTAATTCACATTTCATAGGGCAAAAAGCAGTTTATTTTCTTTGTAATTTTTCAAGATGGCACCACTGGAACAGAGTTGCCTACAATTCAAAATCGCTTCTATCTGACCGTGCCCTACTTAAGTCCAATGCATTCTGTAAATTTCAATTCTATCTGATTATTGATTCGTGAGTTCCCGTGAACAGAAGTTTTTTAAGCTAAAAATATAGGTTAACTGAGAAAGGGTTACCGTTCTTGTCCGACATGAAATTTCCAAAGTTCTACTTTGACTGTGTATATTTAGCATAATGTTTGTATACAGATTGGTTTTATTGTCGAAACGGACATTTTTTAGGATATTCGATGGTTTGAATGTTTTCGCTTCCAAATTTTTATTTTTTCAAATTTAAGACACCAAAATTATCATAGCTGGCAGCTCCAACCGAATTTTTCAACCAAATTTCTACCAAACGTGGTTTGAAGTAAGGTGCAGCTACCGTGTGAATTTCGTCAAAATCGAACGATTCAATCAAAATTTATAGGGCTAAAAACAGTTATCTTTTTTAGTGATTTTTCAAGATGGCACCACTGGCACAGAATCGCCCGCATTTCAAAATCACTTCTATCAGACCTGGTCCTATTTAAGGCCAATACATTCTGCAAATTTCAATAAATTCTGTTCATTGGATCGTGAGTTTCCGTGAACAGAAGTTTTTGATGCTAAAAATATAGGTAACTTGGGCAAGGGTTACCAGGCGTGCCCGTTATACCATATCAAATTTTTTTTTTTATTCATGTAAACAAAGCACAAAATTTACATATGAGTGGCTTTGTTTTTAAGAAACGACATTTTTTCAAGAGAGACGATGATTTGGAGGTTTTCACTTTCAGTGCCTGCGCTAGCTACAGCGTTGCCAGCACAATCAATAAAACGTACACGAATCTACAACTAAATAAAACAAACATGTCCTGAAAATTTCGTAATCATGGAATAGCTCTGTCAAAAGTTATCGCAATTTAAAAATTTGCAAATTTTCCCGTTCTCTTTTTAGGCACCCAGCGCACACATGGGGTTAAAAAATTCCAAAACATTATCCGATTCACATGTAAAACTTGTTCAAAATTTATGTCGTCAACTTTATTTTTGCAAAAATTATTTGTGTACGGAATAATAGGTATATTAAAAAAATCACTAAAATGGCCGCCGGCGCCAAAGGGTTAAAGATTATTAACTTTTTGTGAGACCTGGCACTATTCTGCATATACACCAATGTGTCCTGAAAATTTCAACTCAATCGGATGGCGCGTTCCTGAGATTTTTTCACTGAAATTTTTTGATGATATATATATATATATATATAGAAATATGAATTTTTGGCCAAAGTGATTTTAATACTAATGTTCTTCTTCGAACATTAGTAAAAAGTGAACTAACAGGAGCACATGAAGGTAAATGCGTAATTGCACACATGAGCGCATCCACAGAAAAGTGAAGTGTGCTGTTCTTGCTTATTAAACCTTCTTGATGCAACAGTAGATTTTCTTTTTATTCTTGTTTTGCAAATTGAATTTATATTCTCTACTCCATTGCTTCACACCGGTTAATTATTTTTCTGCTGCTCCAACTAAGCTTATCTAAGCTTATCACTCTTATTTATGTCAATAGTCCATACCAGGCATATTTCTTGTGGATCTTGCGAATTTTTAAAAAACTTGAACTTGACCGCTATGCAATTAAGGTTTTGTTGTTGTTTCTTTATGAGCAGAAGTAAAAAACGTCTACTTATTCATCCATTCATGTAGATAACCATGAGCAATGCATTTTATGCATGCGGTCGGCGAGGGTTATCATGCACTGTATGCATGAGCATATGGGGCATTTCACGTGAAGCGGACAACGAAAAAAAGTCGAGGTTCCAGATTTCGTTCATATTATGCATAATGCTACTTCTAGAGGATATGAAAGTGGATGCACAATTTTTTCCTTCTATGAGGTTCAGTTACCGAGTTATGGGCTTCTGAAGAATTGAAGAAGCTGATGAAGGGTTTTTTTGGAAGCCGATTTTGAGATTGAAAAAAATATATTAAAAACATTAAACATATTGATTGGTATAGAAAATCAACTGTTCTTTTTAATTTTAAAATTAGATTTGGAATAAAAAAAAATTTTCCTGGTTAAAACCGGAAGTAACCAATTCAACTCGTTATTTGAGTAACTTGGACCAGGTTAATTTTTTTTATTTTTATAGTAAAACAAAGCTTAAACTATACTTGTTTTATCATAAAAATTTTAGAATGGGATGGCGAGTAGTTTGGGAGGTAGGTGAATTTTAGTACATACAAGTCGTATGAAGCGTGGCACCCGAAGCTTGATTAGGATAGCTAGTGAGTGTGAAAACAAAACATGTTCAGTAAAATTATTGCTATATCGTTAAAATATTATGTATAGAGTTAATATAGTTAAAATATAGCTATGTAGTTTCAATATTAAAAGTTGCTAATGCTAATTTATTTAATTAAAAAAACAAACTTGTTTATGGAAAAATGAATTTATTTCACAGTTTTTACAATTACATATATAATTAACTTACATATAGAGGTTAAAATATAAAACAATTGCTAATGCTTATTTACTAAATGAAAGCCGACTTTGCCCAATGAAAAAACCGTAAAGGTGTAGTAATAGCTTTACTAGGAGGTAATTGTAAACTCGCACGTGTTGCCAGTCGTTTTAAATTACCACCGAGACCATCACGTGGGCCTTTTCCATGCGAAGTCGCGTGAAAATGAAGTTCAGTTTCTGTCTTGAAATCAGCTTTATAATAAAATAGAGTCACAAAATTAAATCTATTTTTAAAATTTTGTGGGGCCCCATCTATTATGTATATAATTTTTGACACAGCTATTGTTTCTTCAGACAGATGTTTGTGAAGGGTTTTCTGGAAATACTACCATGTTCTATTTTACTTCCAACTTTATAATAATAGACTGATGTCAAAAGTGTTGCCTGGTCATTATTTCAATGAAAAGCTTGAGCAGCATCTTGTACAACAAAACAATAATTCTCAGCAAAATCGCATTGTACTAAAATTTCCCCTTCGTTTATATTTTCTTTTAGATTTTTAAAATAATGAGCCTGTTGCTCTGCAATGTAAGCATGGGGTTTCGAGGCATCCAACGCGTGACAAAAGCTGTCTACAAAATCATCGGATGCAAGCAGATGAGTAGAAAGGGTAAATCTGTCTGAACAAACCCATTTTTCGAACTAAACGGTTATCACTTGATTATCATCAAACATCATTTTCAAATGATCACGAGTTGCACTTACGCCAGGACAAGATTTGCAACTTTCATTTGGGGTTTTTGTTGAAATTGTTAAACGATATTTCGGCTTAGGATTGGGACACATCATTTTGCGTAGAAAGTAGAAAGTTCCAAAATAGTTCCAGATGTGAGATTGTCAATGTCTCCTCCACTCATCATTAATTTCACATTTTGGTGATATATACATACACAGACCATATGTGTTCCAGAGTCACCAGCAAGGATACATTGTTTGGGTCTCAAAGTGAAAAATTTTGTTAGGCCGATTTTGATATCCGGATATTCATTTTTAAACGTTTGGTAAAGCTCTTCAATGTTACACATTAAAAGTTGTTTTGGGATTTGCGTTCTTTTTCCGTCATCTAACTTAATAGATACACAATCCTTTTTACCGGGCATTATTCGACTAATGTCTTCTCGCAGATAAAAGCACTTCACTAAGTTTATAGTTTCAACTGCTGGCTTACGGCCACCTCGTGGATTTGGAGATGTTAATATACCAAACTGATCCACAAGTTGCTTTGCTTTTCTCGCTTGCCGCCTGGATGTTCCGAATTCTTGTGCTAGTCTGTTTTCGGTCCATGACTTAGGTGTTATAGTCAGTATCGTAGTTTTCATAGCAGTAGATGTAGACGGATTGCTAAATTTTGCTTTTAACTGGATCAGAATATCTTGGTCGTATATTGTTGAATCAGTTTACTTTGAGCTATGTTTATACTTCTCTTCAGGAATGAATGGTAAACCCGGGGAGCACAAAGACAAATCAGTTGATGATTGGCAAGATCGCTGAAAATTTGTAGGTATTTCCACGGTCAGTTTTTTCCTGCAGCTTCCACACACGTACATATCAGAATAATATCTCCACTTCTCTGCTATTTTTTTTTTGAATTTTTCTTAGGTCTTTAACCTTCCGATGAAATCTCAAGTCGAAAGGATTGAAACATCGATAGCCGCAAGGAGACATAATACACACAATTTAACTTATTTACGTAGTCACTTCAAGCGCTGAAAAAGAACTAAAACAAAAACGGAAAATTCGAAATGGCTCTTTCATCACACTTCCATCCCTTTCTTTTACATAGCTTTGACCTCCTTCTATTATATGGCTTTTTATGAAAACATAATACCTTTTTCAACTAAAAAATGGCGCCACCAATCGCATTTCTGTAGGGTAGTTGGTTAAGTACGAACACAATTTAAGTATGTATTTTAAGTATGTTATAAAAACTATTTATATACAGGATATAATATCACGGAAAACTACATATACTTTCCACTCTACAATTTTTAACATCAAATAAGTATAGTTTTAGCTTTGTCTTGTTACAAAAATAAAAAAAATTAAATTGGTCCAAGTCATATAAGTTCAAGTAAAAAATGTTTTTCCATAAATAATTTTTTTGTTTTCACTTCGTAAATAAGCATTAGTAATTGTTTTATATTTTAACCTCTATATGTAGGTGAATTATATATCTAATTGTAAAAACTGTGAAATAAATTCATTTTTCCATAAACAAGTTTGTTTTTTTATTAAATAAATTAGCATTAGCAACTTTTAGTATTGAAACTACATAGCTATATTTTAACTATATTAACTCTATACATAATATTTTAACGATATAGCAATAATTTTACTGAACATGTTTTGTTTTCACACTCACTAGCTATCCTAATCAAGCTTCGGGTGCCACGCTTCGACTTCGACTTGTATGTACTAAAATTCACCTACCTCCAAAACTACTCGCCATCCCATTCTAAAATTTTTATGATAAAACAAGTATAGTTTAAGCTTTGTTTTACTATAAAAATAAAAAAAATTAACCTGGTCCAAGTTACTCAAATAACGAGTTGAAATGGTTACTTCCGGTTTTAAACAGGACATTTTTTTTTTATTCCAAATCTAATTTTAAAATTAAAAAGAACAGTTGATTTTCTATACCAATCAATATATTTAATGTTTTTAATATATTTTTTTCAATCTCAAAATCGGCTTCCAAAAAAACCATTCATCAGCTTCTTCACTTCTTCAGAAGCCCATAACTCGGCAACTGAACCTCATAGAAGGAAAAAATTGTGCATCCACTTTCATATCCTCTAGAAGTACCATTATGCATAATATGAACGAAATCTGGAACCTCGACTTTTTTTCGTTGTCCGCTTCACGTGAAATGCCCCATATCAAACAAATTTTGCTGTCTGAATTCATGATCGCCTGATACAATATTATGAATTATCTACTACGATAGGGCTATTTAATTAATAACAGCACACTTAAAGGAAGTAATTTATAGTCCCATCTTTCAATAATTATTCAATTATTAATAACCAAAGATCAGTAGTCAATAATAGATATTTTATTTGATCGTGTGGAGTAGTGTGGAGTAGTAAAATTATTTATTGAATCGAGTATGAATTTAAGCATCATCGCTTTGCGATATTTCGTTATCTGTGGAATAAATCATGTCAACATAAAAATTATTTCAAACCTGGTTACTATAAATTTGCCGAAACGATCTGGTTTATCCCATTCTTAATTGGATATTCAACGTGACAAGACGTGCTAGTTAATCTGCTTGAAAAAATTTATAATTTCTAAAATGAAAAAATTTATAATTTCTAGAGATTGTATAACTCATATCAAACGTTTTAATACTCGAGGCTGGAAACTTGAGTTCAAAATTAGTGCCCCACCTTCAAATGCGGAGCCCTCATCTTGGATTAGGAGCTCCATTGAAGAAATTATCCAGTATGCTACGAGAGGCCTCCAATCAACTGATCAGGTTGGAATAACCTTCTGCGGGGAGAGTTTTAAGAAGAGAGGCCCAGGCTGGCTCAGCTTTAGACCTGCCTCGGAGGTTAAATTGGGAGATATTTGGGAATTAATCTCAAAAATCTTTCAAAGCAATTCAGCAGGTAATGATAAAAGTATACTGTCTTCACTGTTTTTTAACCATATTTTATATTTATATGTTTTTTAACCATATTTTATATTTATATTTTTTTTAACCATTATAGGACTAAGCACGGACACATTTTGTTTGGGGGTAACAGCGGTTCATTTACCCCAGGGAAGAGGAACTGACCGCGGAAGGAAGTATAATACATTCAACGAAGAATGTGCGATGCGCAAAGGAATAGTAACAATCAACAATAAGGATGGCTTACGTCTTCTAAGAGCAATAGCTGTCGCATTAGCGAATATCGAAAAAGATGCCGATTATATCAAAGTTCGAAAAGACACCGGGAAGCTTCAAACACAGCGTGCTTTAGAATTATTAAATATGGCGCGAATTACTATACCATTCGAAGGAGCGGGAATTCAAGTACTTCGCAAATTTCAGGAGTATCTAAAGGAATATAAGATTATTGTATACCAGTATGGTACAACAAAAGGCAGAGATGTTATTTTTGAGGGGTTTGGTATTGGAAAACATCTGAATCTACTGTACCACGAGGGTCATTACAACGTGATAACCTCGCTCACAGCGGCATTCTGTTGCAACTATTTTTGTGAAAAGTGTCATGTACCATACAATAAGAAAAATGATCACAGATGTGAAGTAGAGATGGGCAAAATGCCTCATGACACACCATTGATCGCTCTTTTTTAGAGTATTTTACAGTATTGCGCCGTACTCTCAGTACACTGTTCGCTTTGCATTTCATTAAGTTTATTCAAACGAAAGCTTTCGCTCACAGACTATGCTGTGCTTTTTTCAGGCGCTGCACTGTAAGAAAGAGCTATGCCTCACGTGTCGTGAGGCATTTTGCCCATCTCTAATGTGGAGGAACATGCCCCCAATGTCAACAATCTCCATCCTGCCCTAAGGATGTAAATGAAATTTTATGTAATGTTTGTAACCGTTACTTTAGGGGTCAAGAATGTTTCAATCATCACAAAGCTTCTGGATCTTTAAACAAGAGCAGTGTTTGTGAACAGATAAAAAGATGTGTGGGCTGCCTAAAAACATATAAGACAAACAGGAACCACGTTTGTGCAGAATATTTTTGCAAGGTCTGTGACATGCATGTTCCTCAAGGCCATTTTTGTTACATTCAGCCAGACAAAAGGCGACCAAAACTCAAAGGCGCATTATATATATTTTATGATTTAGAATCACGGCAAGAAAGAGTAATTGAGGAAAAAGTTCTAAGAGAAAATACAACCGGTGAAATTAAACAGCACGAGCCCCATTTTTGTGTGTTTCAACAAAGATGCGATCAATGCTTAAATGTCGAATCCGAAATTAGAATATGCACAAAATGTGGAATAAGAGAGCATGTGTTAAAAAGAGATCCTGTGATAATATTTCTAGATTTTGTGCTAAATCAGAGAAAATTATTTCAAAATGTTGTTGTAATTGCACACAACGGCTAAGCATTTGATCATCAATTTATGCTGAGCTACATTCTACAAAACATGGATTTAAAACCCGAGTTAATTATGCGCGGAACCAAAATTATACTTATGCAGCTGGATAACGTCAAATTTATAGATTCACTAAACTATTTTCCTATGGCTCTGTCAAAATTACCGAAAGCATTTGATTTACCACCTGTATATAAAAAGGGCTACTTTCCACATCTTTTCAATACAATAGAAAATGAAAATTATATTGGTAAGCTTCCTGACATGAAATATTACAGCCCTGATACAATGAAAATCGAAGAACGGAAGACTTTTCTTAGGTGGTATGACGAACATAAGGATGAAGAATTTAATATGCAGCGTGATATTGTCGAATATTGTGTTATTGACGTGCAAATTTTGACCGAAGCATGCTTAAAATTTAGAAAACTGTTCCTCGAAGAATGTAATGTTGAGCCGTTTTTGGAGACAATAACAATAGCTTCTGCCTGCAATCTTGTATATCGACGCAATTTCCTTAAGGAAGATACTATTGGAATTATTCCAAGAAACGGCTATCGGAATGCCGATAATCAATCGAAAACAGCAATACAATGGTTGATATGGGAAGAAGACCAGCGCAAAATTAATATCTTACATGCTTTTAAGCAAAGAGAGGCACTGTTGAATGGTGTCAAAGTAGATGGATACTGCCCGGAAACAAACCAGGTTTTCGAATTCCATGGCTGTTATTATCACGGGCATACTGCATGCTTAATGCATGATCGCGATGCTCTCCTTCATGATGACCCCAATGATACTTTAAACAGGCGATATGAAGCAACTATGGTAAAAACCGAGCGTACGTTCGTACGGATATGAAGCTATCGAAATTTGGGAGTGTGATTTTCGTAGACAAATGGAAAAGAATAAAGGCATGAAATATTTGAAAGGTCATCCTCTACTGGTAAACACACCATTGAATCCTCGTGATGCTTTTTATGGTGGTCGAACGGGAAATACTTTTATGTTTTACGAATGTAAACCTGGTGAAAAAATTAAATATGTCCATGTATGTTCACTGTACCCATGGGTGTGCAAAAATGGCAAATTTCCGATTGGTCACCCAAAATTACATGTTGGAAATAATGAAAGTTTTGAAATAGATTTACAGAGCACTGTAGGGTTGATAAAGTGCAAGATTTTACCACCAGAAGGATTATATCACCCGGTTCTTCCTATTAAACAAAATAATAAACTAATGTTTTCGCTGTGTCGTACTTGTAGTGAAGATAAAAATCAGGCTGCCAACTGCTCACACACCGATGATGAGAGAGCTCTCGTAGGGACTTGGGTGATTGCTGAAATTAATGCAGCTTTAAGTAGAGGATATAAATTGTTGGAGGTGTATGAAATATGGAGCTATGAATCAGAACAATATGATAAACTGACTCGCTCAGGTGGATTATTTACCAAAATGATGAACAAGTTTATTAAAATGAAGCAACAGGCATCAGGCTGGCCTAGTAAATGTGCAACTGATGAAGAAAGAAATAAATATATTAAAAACTTTCTTGAAAATGAAGGAATAAAACTTGAATTCTCTGAAATTATAAACAATCCAGGACTAAGATCTCTAGCCAAGTTGATTCTAAACTCCTTTTGGGGAAAGTTCGGTCAGCGTAAAAATCAGCCAAAAACAAGCATAATAAATAATCCAGGCGAGCTATATAGTTTATTAACAAATTCTGCAATAGAAGTGCAACATCTACTCCCTGTCAACGAAGAAGCATTGATCGTCAATTGGTGTTATAAAGAAGAAGTCGTCGAACCTATATCGACCGTCAATGTTTGTATAGCAGCTTATACTACTGCACAGGCTCGACTGAAACTATACAGCTACCTAGAACAGCTCAGTGATAGAGTTTTGTATTATGACACCGATTCTGTCATTTATGTGAGTCGCGAAGGCGAGTATGATCCACCAACAGGTGAACTTGTTGGAGATATGACAGATGAACTGGAATGCCACGGACCGGGAAGCTATATAACAAAATTTGTATGCGGTGGCACAAAAAATTATGCCTATGAGTACTTTAGAACGACGTATAACTCTATTAAAACTGAATGCAAAGTGAAAGGCATCCGTTTAACTTATGAAGCCTCCAAAAAAATAAATTTCGAAACAATGAAAAACATGATTTTGAACCCTATCGAAAGAGATAGCATCTCCATACTTTCTCAAAATATACGCCGAACTGCCGATCATGAGGTTGTTACAACCCCCGAAATTAAGAAATATAAACCCAAAAGCGAAAAACGCAGATTTTTAGAGGATGGTAGTTCAGTACCCTGTGGATTCAAAAGACGTTGTTTCTAAAATAAGCTTACAAGAAAAAACACAAAATAATTTTAACAATAATAATATAAATGCTTAATTTATAAAAAATGTAAACTGAATGTTTTGCACGTTTTTGTAAATGTAAAAATAATATTATGTTCTTCGAAATAAAATTAAAAATAATTTAAACTTTTTTTTTTTTTTAATTTCATTTTCATAAGAAACCCTTAACATAAATAATATAGTTCGATTCCAAATAATAAATAACAATTTATCTTAAGCAGTTATTGGTTTGTTTCATTTTAAACATAAAAGATTTTGAAAGTTAAAAGATAGACTTGAATTCAACTACTGTTTAATTAAGTCATGAGTTGATGTACATAATTAGAATTTTTTTATAATGGAACCATATGCACCTTCAATGCAATTTTTATACCTGTCTTAATTTATTTTAAAAATAAATTATTTTCCTCTTTTTTCGAACGATTTATTATATACAATTAAAATTTATATACAAACAGCGTATGTTTGAATTGAAGAATCATGCGTAATATAGTTACGATTTGTATTTTGGATGTAGTAAAATGTGATTTACGTTCACCGAATATCAGGCTACCAAAAAAACTAGTTCTCACATATGAATGAATGAAACTGTGCCTCCTCATCGAATATGCAAGTACAAAAAAAATTGCATATGCATTCGCGGCAATCAGCTTACGTAGCTTAAATGAAATAAAAAAGATTCATGCATATATTGTTGCCATTTCACGGCCGTTCTGTTGAATCATCGTGAGCTGGCTTGTTTACTAACAGAAATAAATGTGCTAATCAACCACCTGATCGATCGTCACAGACTGAAAACATACAACGTGTTTAACCCAAGAATGGTACAGTTAATTTTTGGATGGTTTCAGGTACATTTGATACTAAAAAGAAGACAACAATAGTATTATGTACATGTTTTATTTTATCAGTAGCCTCATGGCAGTCTGAGTGGCCAGAGACCACGCAAAACACATACATATATGTATCATTCATGTGTATGGATCAACACGATTTATTATGCGTCGATTGCTGACAATAACCATTGTGTTTATTTTCATTGCAGAAAATACATGATTAATAATCATATTGAAAGATCTTAAGTGTGTTTCATTGATTTTTGTGTTCTTTAAAATAAAAATCATCAATATAATATGTTCGTCTGAGAGACGAATGTTTATGAATAGTGTAACTCCAATGGATAGTTATGAGTCTAGGGTTAAAAATCGCCGATCTCGATCGAATACATCAAGAAAACCTATAACTTTGTAATACCTTCTTGCTATTCATTCAAAGATTGCATCTTGCTTGTAGCAACAGTTTTTTTTGTATAACTTTTGTCCAATCTGTTTTGGTTTCATTCTAAATATGCACAGCAACCAAAGATATGAAAACAACGATGCACGCTGTTCTAGCTGCATAAGATCTTAAGCAAGATTTTGTGTTTTCGATATCTGATTGCCTGGTAGTGTAAATTTATAAACTTTAACATACTGTGCTTGTTCGGCGACTTGTAAAATATTTCTAAATATGGCAAATTTCAGGGGCTTCTGGGCTTTTTAATGAAATTTCGAATTACGCAAAATGACCAAATTTTTAATAATTATACAGAGTTACACTTATTCAGGCCATTGGACTTTAACCGCTACCCGGTCTAGTTACTGGTGTCTGTAACTTGTGTCTGTGGTGTTATGCATTGGGGTGTATGCAGGATCATAACGTGAATTATTACCCTTGCCTCGAAACCGGTTTTGTGGCGCCTGTGACGTCACGACTGTCTGGCTCAACCGGCCCTATACCTATTAATAACAAAATACACATTTTGTTTCCAACTGTTGCGATATTTTCAAAACGCAGCTCACGAAGAACCGCAATTAACAGAATTACTATAGGTCTGTTCCCGTACTTTCAGTAACTGAATTTTACTGAATTTTCCTGAATGATGTAGTGGGGAATTTCATGAAAAGTACGGGAACGCTCTCATTGTATTCCTGAAAATTGATAACCGAAAGTGTCAGTTTTTGGTTTTTGGGAGAACGATAGTGATTATGAAGTCATCCTAAGCGGTAATAAATTATCGCCACAACAATATTCGACCTTCATAGCAACATTACGCAAAAAATATGTTGCTTGCCGCGCACATTTGAAAATATTTACTCCGTTTGACACTTCAGTATTTTTAAGTAGCTCAGACACTACTGAAATTTACTGAAAGAGGGGAAATTTTCAGTTTTCAGTAAAACGGATTACGGGAACAGCTTCACTGCAATTAATCGCGATTAATCGCAATTAATCGTAGTACTGGAACAGACCTTATATATCAATCACATCATAGTTTCTCAGTGCATATTTGTATCTATAACGCTTTCGGGCTGGATGAATCTGCAACCCAACATCGCACGTACATACAACTAGCATCGTACCCATAAGAACACTCTAAATTGTTCTTTGTCCTGAGTGGATTAAATAGCTTCTCCGGAAATATAAGCTATTGAGTTTTTCATCATTGTGCTTTGTACAGCAGCTTTGTCCTTGAGACTTTCTAGAAAAAACACAGACCAACCATTCAAACCTCATCCTTAAAATCGAAATATCGCTCCATTAACACCCCAAACACCCTGCTTGAAGGTGCCCAATTTTACATTGGCTGAAAGGTAAATCACTCACAGTTGTCACCAGCGCGAGAATGGGACAGTGAGAGACATGCGCAATCGATAACCTTGTTACTAATGTTCGAAGAAGAACATTAGTATTAAAATCACTTTAAGTAATATTAAAATCACTTTAAGTAATATTAAAATAATTATTATACAGCTATAAAATAAAAACTTTAAGTAATATTAAAATAATATTAAAATCACATTAGTATTAAAATCACTTTAATATGTATATATATATATATATATATATATATATATATATATATATATATATATATATACATATATATATATATATATATATATATATATATATATATATATATATATATATATATATATATATATATATATATATATATATATCCATCATCAAAAAATTTCAGTGAAAAAATCTCAGGAACGCGCCATCCGATTGAACTGAAATTTTCAAAACACATTGGTGTATATGCAGAATAGTGCCAGGTCTCACAAAAAGCTAATAATCTTTAACCCTTTGGCGCCGGCGGCCATTTTAGTGATATTTTAATATACCTATCATTCCGTACACAAATAATTTTTGCAAAACTAAAGGTGACGAAATAAATTTCGAACGTGTTTTACATGTGAATCGGATAATATTTTGGAATTTGTTTACCCCATGTGTGCGCTGGATGCCTAAAAAGAGATCGCAAAAACTTGAAAATTTTTAAATTGCGATAACTTTTGACAGAGCTATTCTATCAATACGAAATTTTGAGAACATATTAGTATTATTTAGTTGCAGATTTATGTAGCTTTAAATGAGTTTGCTGGCAAATCTTAAGCTAGGGCAGGCACTGAAATTGAAAACCTCCAAATCATCGTCTCTCTTGAAAAACTGCCGCTTCTTCAAAAAAAAAGCCACTCAAATGTAAATCTTGTGCTTTGTTTACATAGACAAGAAAAAAAATTTAATATGGTATAACGGGCACGCCTGGTAACCCTTGCCCAATTTACCTATATTTTTAGCATAAAAAATTCTGTTCACGGAAACTCACGATCCGATAAGCAGAATTAATTGAAATTGGCAGAATGTATTAGTCTTATAAAGGACCAAATCTGATAGCAGTGATTTTGAAATGCAGGCGATTCATTGCGAGTGGTGCCATCTTGAGAAATCATAAAAAAAGATAACTGCTTTTAGCCCTATAAATTCTGATTGAATCGTTCGATTTTAACGAAATTCAAACAATAGTTGGAACTTACTATTATAGTTGCAGCTGCCAGCTACGATAATTTTGGTGTCTTAATTTTGCAAAAATAAAACTTTGGAAGTGAAAACATTTAAACCAGCGAACAGCCTAAAAAATGTCCGTTTTTTACAATTAAACAAATCCGTATACAAATCTTATGCTTAATCTACACAGTCAAAGTAAAACTTTGGAAATTTCATGTCGGACAAGATTGGTAACCCTTTCCCAGTTAACCTATATTTTTAGCATCAAAAACTTCTGTTCACGGGAACTCACAAATCAATAATCAGATACAATTGAAATTAACAGAATGCATTAGACTTAAGTAGGAACAGGTCTAATAGAAGCGATTTGGAATTGTAGAAAACTCTGTGCCAGTGGTGCCATCTTGAAAAATTGCAAAAAAAACTCCTTTTTGCCGTATGAAATGTGAAATAGTAACCAGATTTTCATGAAATTGACACAGTAGCTGAATCTTACTCTAGACTCTGTTTGATAGAAATGTGGTTGAAAAATTCGATTGGTGCTGCCAGCTATGGTAATTTTTGTGTCTTTGGTTTTGAAAATTCGCTCAGGAAAATAAAACTTTTTGCCCTATAACTTCCAGTGCAGTCATGAAATCAATACGAATTTCATACAATCAATGTAACCTATTATAAACATTATTCAGGCCAAATTTGGTTGAAAAGTCACGATAGGGTGGCCAGCTATTGTTCGTTTTGTGTTTGTTTGCAATATCTTTATAAAGGGGTTTTATCGCAGAATTTTCAAATCTTAATGATATTGTAGTGACAATAAACAGCAAAAATAAGCTTTCGAGCATTTAAAAAAACTCGCTGCAGGTAACAATAAATTTCTTCATACTCCTATAACTTCGAATGTAATTAAACAACGTGAAGCAGATGTGATATATTCTTG
>OZ022263.1:146607853-146627853 GCA_963978885.1 Nemotelus pantherinus
GGAATAGAAGGAGTGCAAAAGCACTGCTATACTACTGCTGAAGTAGTGAAACATCAGCACGTAAAATGTACTGCTGTACTACTGCCGTAGAAGCAGTATAGCAAGACATTGATATGGCTGCCCAGCTATAATGTCACTAATAGTATATTCGCATTACTTTGCATTCATGCCATCACATTTGCATTACTTTGCATTCATGTCATCTTTAATTAGAGCAAAAAAGACCGGTTTTAATTAAAAATTTCAAAATATTTCACGTATCACTTGCGAAGTATGACTGACGCTTGACGTATGGGCAACTCGATTTGATTTTTGGGAAACGATTTGAATTGCACCATCTGGTCAGCAGTTTGGCAGTAGTGCAGCAGTACCTTATATTCATTGTAAATAGGGAACCATAAATATATAAGATATTCATCAACGTGTCGGAAAACTACAACAACTGGACAGTCTGTTCAGGAGTTTAGCAGTAGTACAGCAGCATGTATAATCATTGAGAAATAATAAATATATAAACTCATCAGAAAATGTATCAACACATGAAAAAGTTTTTACAACTGTATGCGAAAGTGCTGAACACACGTTTGCTGGGTATGTTTTTTTTTCTTCGCTGTAGTAAATCAAATATACATGTGTATAGAATATATAAAACTGCTGTTTTTACTAATGTTCGAAGAAGAACATTAGTATTAAAATCACTTTGGCCAAAAATTCATATTTCTATATATATATATATATATATCATCAAAAAATTTCAGTGAAAAAATCTCAGGAACGCGCCATCCGATTGAGCTGAAATTTTCAGGACACATTGGTGTATATGCAGAATAGTGCCAGGTCTCACAAAAAGTTAATAATCTTTAACCCTTTGGCGCCGGCGGCCATTTTAGTGATATTTTTAATATACCTATTATTCCGTACACAAATAAGTTTTGCAAAAATTAAGTTGACGAAATAAATTTTGAACGTGTTTTACATGTGAATCGGATAATGTTTTGGAATTTTTTAACCCCATGTGTGCGCTGGGTGCCTAAAAACAGAACGGGAAAACTTGAACATTTTTAAAGTGCGATAACTTTTGACAGAATTATTCAATCATTACGAAATTTTTAGGACATATTGGTATTATTTAGTTGTAGATTTGTGTAGCTTTTGATAAGCGTGCTGGCAACCCTGTAGCTAGAGCAGGCACTGAAAGTGAAAACCTTCAAATCATCGTCTCTCTTGAAAAACTGCCGCTTCTTCAAAAAAAAGCCACTCATATGTAAATCTTGTGCTTTGTTTACATAAACAAAAAAAAAAATTTGATATGGTATAACGGGCACGCCTGGTAACCCTTGCCCAATTTACCTATATTTTTAGCATCAAAAACTTCTGTTCACGGAAACTCACGATCCAATGAGCAGAATTTATTGAAATTTGCAGAATGTATTGGTCCTATATAGGACCAGGTCTGATAGAAGTGATTTTGAAATGCGGGTGATTCTGTGCCAGTGGTGCCATCTTGAAAAATCACTAAAAGAGATAACTGCTTTTAGCCCTATAAATTCTGATTGAATCGTTCGATTTTGACGAAATTTACACAGTAGCTGAACCTTATTTAATACCATGTTTGGTAGAAATTTGGTCGAAAAATTCGGTTCAAGCTGCCAGCTATGATAATTTTGGTGTCTTAAATTTGAAAAAATAAAAATATGGAAGTGAAAACATTAAACCATCGAATTTCCAAAAACTGTCCGTTTCTTACAATAAAACCAATCTGTATACAAATCTTATGCTTTATCTACACGTTCAAAGTGAAACTTTGGAAATTTCATGTCGGACAAGAACGGTAACCCTTTCCCAGTCAACCTATATTTTTAGCATCAAAAACTTCTGTTCACGGGAACTCACGAATCAATAATCAGATACCATTGAAATATACAGAATGCATTGGACTTAAGTAGGACCAGGTCTGATAGAAGCGATTTTGAATTGTGGGCAACTCTGTGCCAGTGGTGCCATCTTGAAAAACTACAAAGAAAAAAAACTGCTTTTTGCCCTATGAAATGTGAATGAGTTATCAGATTTTCATGAAATTGACACAGTAGCTGAACCTTACTTTAAACCCTGTTTGATAGAAATTTGGTTGAAAAATTCGATTGGTGCTGCCAGCTATGGTAATTTTTGTGTCTTTGGATTTGAAAATTCGCTCAGGAAAATAAAACTTTTTGCCCTATAACTTCCAGTGCAGTCATGAAAGCAATACGAATTTCATACAATAAATGTAACATACTATAAACATTATTCAGGCCAAATTTGGTTGAAAAGCTACGATAGGGTTGCCAGCTATTGTTGGTTTTGTGTTTGTTTGCAATATCTTTATTAAGCGGTTTTATCGTAGAATTTTCAATTGGTAATGATATTGTAGTGACAATAAACAGGAAATATTAAGTTTTCCATTATTTGAAAAAACTCGCTGCAGGTAATCCTAAATATCTTTATACTCCTATAACTTCGAATGTAATATAACAACGTGAAGCAGATGTGATATATTTTTGGCTTTGATACTGGCGAAAGGTTGCCAGCACGAGTCGGTTGTGCTACTTTTGTATCAAGAAATGCTTACAGTTAGTATTCATACCGGAAACATTTACAATGAAAATAAATAACCGATGTTTCAATTCCCAAAGTTCTGCAAATTTTTCGGATCGCAGCCCCAAACACCAACTTCAGTTACAGTGCTGCAGGCACTGAGCATTTTCTTCATTGATGTTATATGAGATGCTGCTTTCGAAATTTTGTGAAATAAGCAACTGATAACGAATATAATTAACCCGTGTTTTGCTCTCATAAACGTTGAAATTCATGCCAGTGGTAATATCTGAAACCTTCCACCATATGAGTTATAATGCATTCTTGAGACCAAAGTAGAACGTGGCGTTTGAAACAGTTTGGCCGTAATAAGCAGCTCATGTGGTGGATTATGCACTCAAAACCTGCACGGTTCTTCTACTGTTCTTCGAACATTAGTGTTTCTAGCGGTTCAGGTGCGCTAGAGTTTTTTTTTTTCTTATAAGTATTGGCATTTGTGCGATATTGATAAATAAACATAAAACCGTGGTGAATAGCTCACATCTGTATTCCCCAACGGTCTCAAAATTATCCTTCAAATCTTCCCTTTTCCAAGCCATCCGCAACTCTTTATGTTAAGCTATTTGTCAATGTTTTATTTATTCGTTATTTATTTATTATTATTGATTTATTTGTTAATTATTTGATTTATTTAATTTTTTTTTTCGTATTACTTTTGTATACTCATATTAAGTTTTCGATTTTCTATTTTGTTTTGTATTGTTTATGTAACTTGTACCTTGCTTGGTTAATGAATAAAATAAAAAATAATTATCCGTGGGAAAAACCATGGGAATTTCCCACCTTATCTGTGGGAAAAACGAGCATTTGCGAGGGGATTTTGGCCACGGAAGCCTCACAATACTGGTGTAAACGGATGTTTAAATGATATTACAGAAATGGATCCCTCTCAATTTTATGATCACAATAAATATGTGGGTTTGTGTGTTTTTTTTTCAAGTTTTTTGCGTACCAACAACATGCGATGCTTTCAAAGCGGTCCCCCATCTAAGTAGTAACCGCGCCCAGCACTGCTTAGCTTCGGTGATCGTACGTGAACCGATTTGAAATCAATAAATTCCTTTCTTTCGATTGAGTAAATATTTCTTTGAAACTATACCAAGAATATTTATTCTTGCGGCAGTTTTGGATGATAATTATGATGTTTCACGCACTCAGAAAAATATGTTTCCGAAAATCAGAGAAAATATTTACTTGTTTACGAGATGTGAAATCTTCCACAAATCAAATAAACTTTTATTTGATATCAGTAATTTGTATAAATATAATTGAAAAATTTCTTACATTCAACGGAATACAATTTTGGCTTTACCTTATTTTAAGTAAGTAGTTTTCCTCAAATCTTGTAAATTATGTCTATGAATTTAGTAAATTATATCTACACCGCGAATATTTTTTTCTATGTTTCAACAACAACCATGCTTCAATATTCGACGAAAAAATTGATCGTTTTTATGACTTCTATCAACATTTCCTCTACACAAATAAAGGGTCGATAGCTTAGCTCGCTAACGTGTCAATCCAAAGCAGCGATCTACCGCTCGTGGGCTCGAATTCCGCCGGGTTCATGATTGACTTTGTTCGTCTTCTAACTCCATTGATTAAGTGTCACATTATAGCTTAAATTGGCTACTAGGCATACATAATATTAGCGCTTCAGAAAATAAGAAAAAAATGTGGCACTTTAAAAAAACGAGAGAATGGAAATTTTTTTTTCAAGTTTTTTGCGTACCAACAATATGCGATGCTTTCAAAGCGGTCCCCCATCTAAGTAGTAACCGCGCCCAGCACTGCTTAACTTCGGTGATCGTACGTGAACCGATTTGAAATGAATAAATTCCTTTCTTTCGATTGAGTAAATATTTCTTTGAAACTATACCAAGTTTTACTCAGGGCAAGAACAGTATTTGTTCTTTGAAATGAAGAAATTTCTTTCTTTGGATTGAGTAAATATTTCTTTGGCGCAGAATCATTACCAATTTTTTTTGATTATGTGTTCATTTTTCTTCAAAAAATAGAAGTATTTTTCTCATTTCGGACTACCGAATTTGAAAAGGAGTCAGTAACAATCTTGGAAACTGAAAGTGAGTCTTCGTATGATGAAGTGCAAGTTATAGACGTTAATATAACACCAACTTATACGGAGCAACGTAAAAGTGTAGTGAAATAAAAAAAAAAAAAAACTTATGAAAAAGTGCAAATTTAAAGCCTTTTGAAGAAAAAAAACTCTAGCGCACCTGAACCGCTAGAAACACTAATGTTCGAAGAACAGTTGAAGAACCGTGCAGGTTTTAAGTGCATATTCTACCACACAAGCTGCTTATTACAGCCAAACTGTTTCAAACGCCACGTTTTACTTTGGTCTTAAGAATGCATTATAACTCAAATGGTGAAAAGGTTTCGGATAATACCACTGGCATGAATTTCAAAGTTTTTGAGAGCCAAACACTTGTTAATTATATTCGCTATTAGTTGCTTATTTCCCAAAATTTTGAGAGCAGCATCTCATATAACATCAATGAAGAAAACGCTCAGTGCCTGCGCCACTGTAACTGAAATTGGTGTTTGCGGCCGCGATCCGAAAAATTTGCAGAACTTTAGGAATTGAAACATTGGTTATTTATTTTCATTGTAAATGTTTCCGCTATGAATACTAGCCTTAAGCATTTATTGATACAAAAACAGCACTACCGACTCGTGCTGGCAACCTTTTGCCAGTATCAAAGCCAAAAATATAACCCATCTGCGAATTTCGTCTTGATCCGATGACTGCGTTCGAAGTTATAGGAGTATAAAGAAATTTAGGGTTGCCAGCTGCAAAATTTTTCAAATAATCGAAAACTTAATATTTGCTGTTTATTGTCACTACAATATCATTATCATTCAACAACATACGTACTGAAGATAAATTGGAGCGAAATATGAACGAAATTGGTGCGAAATTAGAACTAAATTGGAGCGAAGTTCAAGCGAAATTGAAGCGGAGTTCAAGCGAAATTTTGCTCTGGAAATTAGAGCGAAATAAGAACGAAATTGGAGCGAAATTTCACTCGGGAAAGTGAAAATTTTACTCTGGAGCAAAATTTTCACTTTCCACAGCGAAATTTTTGCTTTCAAGTGTGAAACTTTCACATTTCATTGCGAAATTTAACCTCATTTAACTAAGATTTCAATTTGGCACATTCAAATGCTAAGTCGGAAACAATATTCCCCATTGTTAAACTTTAAAGCAAAACATAATAAGGGAGGATTCACTGCACACAGTTTTTGCATTCGGTCCAATTTCCAGTGTAAACCTGTCACCTGCACTAATTTCGAGCGTTCTAAGTGCTGCAGAAGTCGTGAGTAAACCCGTGAACGCTTTTAATGCTAGAGATAGCATTTTACCCCAAAATTCACCTATTTACTTCATATTACCCGCGTACGTGTAATATGTTTTGTTTCATGGTTGATCATTTCCATCCCACAAATAGGAAAAGGACAAACGATAGGAATAGAAGGAGTGCAAAAGCACTGCTATACTACTGCTGAAGTAGTGAAACATCAGCACGTAAAATGTACTGCTGTACTACTGCCGTAGAAGCAGTATAGCAAGACATTGATATGGCTGCCCAGCTATAATGTCACTAATAGTATATTCGCATTACTTTGCATTCATGCCATCACATTTGCATTACTTTGCATTCATGTCATCTTTAATTAGAGCAAAAAAGACCGGTTTTAATTAAAAATTTCAAAATATTTCACGTATCACTTGCGAAGTATGACTGACGCTTGACGTATGGGCAACTCGATTTGATTTTTGGGAAACGATTTGAATTGCACCATCTGGTCAGCAGTTTGGCAGTAGTGCAGCAGTACCTTATATTCATTGTAAATAGGGAACCATAAATATATAAGATATTCATCAACGTGTCGGAAAACTACAACAACTGGACAGTCTGTTCAGGAGTTTAGCAGTAGTACAGCAGCATGTATAATCATTGAGAAATAATAAATATATAAACTCATCAGAAAATGTATCAACACATGAAAAAGTTTTTACAACTGTATGCGAAAGTGCTGAACACACGTTTGCTGGGTATGTTTTTTTTTCTTCGCTGTAGTAAATCAAATATACATGTGTATAGAATATATAAAACTGCTGTTTTTACTAATGTTCGAAGAAGAACATTAGTATTAAAATCACTTTGGCCAAAAATTCATATTTCTATATATATATATATATATATCATCAAAAAATTTCAGTGAAAAAATCTCAGGAACGCGCCATCCGATTGAGCTGAAATTTTCAGGACACATTGGTGTATATGCAGAATAGTGCCAGGTCTCACAAAAAGTTAATAATCTTTAACCCTTTGGCGCCGGCGGCCATTTTAGTGATATTTTTAATATACCTATTATTCCGTACACAAATAAGTTTTGCAAAAATTAAGTTGACGAAATAAATTTTGAACGTGTTTTACATGTGAATCGGATAATGTTTTGGAATTTTTTAACCCCATGTGTGCGCTGGGTGCCTAAAAACAGAACGGGAAAACTTGAACATTTTTAAAGTGCGATAACTTTTGACAGAATTATTCAATCATTACGAAATTTTTAGGACATATTGGTATTATTTAGTTGTAGATTTGTGTAGCTTTTGATAAGCGTGCTGGCAACCCTGTAGCTAGAGCAGGCACTGAAAGTGAAAACCTTCAAATCATCGTCTCTCTTGAAAAACTGCCGCTTCTTCAAAAAAAAGCCACTCATATGTAAATCTTGTGCTTTGTTTACATAAACAAAAAAAAAAATTTGATATGGTATAACGGGCACGCCTGGTAACCCTTGCCCAATTTACCTATATTTTTAGCATCAAAAACTTCTGTTCACGGAAACTCACGATCCAATGAGCAGAATTTATTGAAATTTGCAGAATGTATTGGTCCTATATAGGACCAGGTCTGATAGAAGTGATTTTGAAATGCGGGTGATTCTGTGCCAGTGGTGCCATCTTGAAAAATCACTAAAAGAGATAACTGCTTTTAGCCCTATAAATTCTGATTGAATCGTTCGATTTTGACGAAATTTACACAGTAGCTGAACCTTATTTAATACCATGTTTGGTAGAAATTTGGTCGAAAAATTCGGTTCAAGCTGCCAGCTATGATAATTTTGGTGTCTTAAATTTGAAAAAATAAAAATATGGAAGTGAAAACATTAAACCATCGAATTTCCAAAAACTGTCCGTTTCTTACAATAAAACCAATCTGTATACAAATCTTATGCTTTATCTACACGTTCAAAGTGAAACTTTGGAAATTTCATGTCGGACAAGAACGGTAACCCTTTCCCAGTCAACCTATATTTTTAGCATCAAAAACTTCTGTTCACGGGAACTCACGAATCAATAATCAGATACCATTGAAATTTACAGAATGCATTGGACTTAAGTAGGACCAGGTCTGATAGAAGCGATTTTGAATTGTGGGCAACTCTGTGCCAGTGGTGCCATCTTGAAAAATTACAAAGAAAAAAAACTGCTTTTTGCCCTATGAAATGTGAATAAGTTATCAGATTTTCATGAAATTGACACAGTAGCTGAACCTTACTTTAAACCCTGTTTGATAGAAATTTGGTTGAAAAATTCGATTGGTGCTGCCAGCTATGGTAATTTTTGTGTCTTTGGATTTGAAAATTCGCTCAGGAAAATAAAACTTTTTGCCCTATAACTTCCAGTGCAGTCATGAAAGCAATACGAATTTCATACAATTAATGTAACATACTATAAACATTATTCAGGCCAAATTTGGTTGAAAAGCTACGATAGGGTTGCCAGCTATTGTTGGTTTTGTGTTTGTTTGCAATATCTTTATTAAGCGGTTTTATCGTAGAATTTTCAATTGGTAATGATATTGTAGTGACAATAAACAGGAAATATTAAGTTTTCCATTATTTGAAAAAACTCGCTGCAGGTAATCCTAAATATCTTTATACTCCTATAACTTCGAATGTAATATAACAACGTGAAGCAGATGTGATATATTTTTGGCTTTGATACTGGCGAAAGGTTGCCAGCACGAGTCGGTTGTGCTACTTTTGTATCAAGAAATGCTTACAGTTAGTATTCATACCGGAAACATTTACAATGAAAATAAATAACCGATGTTTCAATTCCCAAAGTTCTGCAAATTTTTCGGATCGCAGCCCCAAACACCAACTTCAGTTACAGTGCTGCAGGCACTGAGCATTTTCTTCATTGATGTTATATGAGATGCTGCTTTCGAAATTTTGTGAAATAAGCAACTGATAACGAATATAATTAACCCGTGTTTTGCTCTCATAAACGTTGAAATTCATGCCAGTGGTAATATCTGAAACCTTCCACCATATGAGTTATAATGCATTCTTGAGACCAAAGTAGAACGTGGCGTTTGAAACAGTTTGGCCGTAATAAGCAGCTCATGTGGTGGATTATGCACTCAAAACCTGCACGGTTCTTCTACTGTTCTTCGAACATTAGTGTTTCTAGCGGTTCAGGTGCGCTAGAGTTTTTTTTTTCTTATAAGTATTGGCATTTGTGCGATATTGATAAATAAACATAAAACCGTGGTGAATAGCTCACATCTGTATTCCCCAACGGTCTCAAAATTATCCTTCAAATCTTCCCTTTTCCAAGCCATCCGCAACTCTTTATGTTAAGCTATTTGTCAATGTTTTATTTATTCGTTATTTATTTATTATTATTGATTTATTTGTTAATTATTTGATTTATTTAATTTTTTTTTTTTCGTATTACTTTTGTATACTCATATTAAGTTTTCGATTTTCTATTTTGTTTTGTATTGTTTATGTAACTTGTACCTTGCTTGGTTAATGAATAAAATAAAAAATAATTATCCGTGGGAAAAACCATGGGAATTTCCCACCTTATCTGTGGGAAAAACGAGCATTTGCGAGGGGATTTTGGCCACGGAAGCCTCACAATACTGGTGTAAACGGATGTTTAAATGATATTACAGAAATGGATCCCTCTCAATTTTATGATCACAATAAATATGTGGGTTTGTGTGTTTTTTTTCAAGTTTTTTGCGTACCAACAACATGCGATGCTTTCAAAGCGGTCCCCCATCTAAGTAGTAACCGCGCCCAGCACTGCTTAGCTTCGGTGATCGTACGTGAACCGATTTGAAATCAATAAATTCCTTTCTTTCGATTGAGTAAATATTTCTTTGAAACTATACCAAGAATATTTATTCTTGCGGCAGTTTTGGATGATAATTATGATGTTTCACGCACTCAGAAAAATATGTTTCCGAAAATCAGAGAAAATATTTACTTGTTTACGAGATGTGAAATCTTCCACAAATCAAATAAACTTTTATTTGATATCAGTAATTTGTATAAATATAATTGAAAAATTTCTTACATTCAACGGAATACAATTTTGGCTTTACCTTATTTTAAGTAAGTAGTTTTCCTCAAATCTTGTAAATTATGTCTATGAATTTAGTAAATTATATCTACACCGCGAATATTTTTTTCTATGTTTCAACAACAACCATGCTTCAATATTCGACGAAAAAATTGATCGTTTTTATGACTTCTATCAACATTTCCTCTACACAAATAAAGGGTCGATAGCTTAGCTCGCTAACGTGTCAATCCAAAGCAGCGATCTACCGCTCGTGGGCTCGAATTCCGCCGGGTTCATGATTGACTTTGTTCGTCTTCTAACTCCATTGATTAAGTGTCACATTATAGCTTAAATTGGCTACTAGGCATACATAATATTAGCGCTTCAGAAAATAAGAAAAAAATGTGGCACTTAAAAAAACGAGAGAATGGAAATTTTTTTTTTCAAGTTTTTTGCGTACCAACAATATGCGATGCTTTCAAAGCGGTCCCCCATCTAAGTAGTAACCGCGCCCAGCACTGCTTAACTTCGGTGATCGTACGTGAACCGATTTGAAATGAATAAATTCCTTTCTTTCGATTGAGTAAATATTTCTTTGAAACTATACCAAGTTTTACTCAGGGCAAGAACAGTATTTGTTCTTTGAAATGAAGAAATTTCTTTCTTTGGATTGAGTAAATATTTCTTTGGCGCAGAATCATTACCAATTTTTTTTGATTATGTGTTCATTTTTCTTCAAAAAATAGAAGTATTTTTCTCATTTCGGACTACCGAATTTGAAAAAGGAGTCAGTAACAATCTTGGAAACTGAAAGTGAGTCTTCGTATGATGAAGTGCAAGTTATAGACGTTAATATAACACCAACTTATACGGAGCAACGTAAAAGTGTAGTGAAATAAAAAAAAAAAAAAAACTTATGAAAAAGTGCAAATTTAAAGCCTTTTGAAGAAAAAAAACTCTAGCGCACCTGAACCGCTAGAAACACTAATGTTCGAAGAACAGTTGAAGAACCGTGCAGGTTTTAAGTGCATATTCTACCACACAAGCTGCTTATTACAGCCAAACTGTTTCAAACGCCACGTTTTACTTTGGTCTTAAGAATGCATTATAACTCAAATGGTGAAAAGGTTTCGGATAATACCACTGGCATGAATTTCAAAGTTTTTGAGAGCCAAACACTTGTTAATTATATTCGCTATTAGTTGCTTATTTCCCAAAATTTTGAGAGCAGCATCTCATATAACATCAATGAAGAAAACGCTCAGTGCCTGCGCCACTGTAACTGAAATTGGTGTTTGCGGCCGCGATCCGAAAAATTTGCAGAACTTTAGGAATTGAAACATTGGTTATTTATTTTCATTGTAAATGTTTCCGCTATGAATACTAGCCTTAAGCATTTATTGATACAAAAACAGCACTACCGACTCGTGCTGGCAACCTTTTGCCAGTATCAAAGCCAAAAATATAACACATCTGCGAATTTCGTCTTGATCCGATGACTGCGTTCGAAGTTATAGGAGTATAAAGAAATTTAGGGTTGCCAGCTGCAAAATTTTTCAAATAATCGAAAACTTAATATTTGCTGTTTATTGTCACTACAATATCATTACCATTTGAAAATTTTACGATAAAATCGCTTAATAAAGATATTGCAAATTAACAAAAACCAGCAATAGCTGGCAACCCTGTCGTGGCTTTTCAACCAAATTCGGCACGAATAATGTCTATAAAAAGTTTTATTAATGGTATGAAATTCGTGCTGGTTGCATGACTGCACTGGAAGTTATAGGGCAAAAAGCTTTATTTTCCTGAGCGAATTTTCAAAACCCAAGACACAAAAATTCTCATAGCTGGCAGCACCAATCGAATTTTTCAACCAAATTTCCACCAAACATGGTCTAAAGTAAGGTTAAGTTACTGTGTCAATTTCATGAAAATCTGGTAACTGAATCAGAATTCATAGGGCAAAAAGCAGTTTTTTTCTTTGTAATTTTTCAATATGGCACCACTAGCACAGAGTTACCCACAATCCAAAATCGCTTCCATCAGACTTGGTACTACTTAAGTCCAATGGATTCTGTAAATTTCAGCTATATCTGATTATTGGTTCGTGCGTTCCCGTGAACAGAAGTTTTTGATCCTAAAAATATAGGTTAGCTGGGAGAGGGTTACCACTCTTGTCCGACATGAAATTTTCAAAGTTTTACTTTGACTGTGTAGATAGATCATAAGATTTGTATACAATTTGGTTTTTATTGTAAAAAACGGATATTTTTTGGGAGATTCGATTGTTTGAACGTTTTCACTTTCAGTGCCTGCCGTAGCTACAGGGTTGCCAGCACGTTCACAAAAAGCTATGAAAGTTTCAACTTAACAATATAAATATGTCTTTTAAGTTTCATAATGATCTAATAATTAAGTAAAAACATATCGCAAATCAAAAATTTTCTAAGTTTTCCTACCTCATTTTAGGCGATTATCCGATTCATATTTAAAACACGTTTAAGATTCATTACATAAACTTTATTTTTGCAAAAGCTATTTTTTACAGAAAATTATGTATATTTAATATACCACTAAAATGGCCGCCGGCACCAAAGGGTTAAAGATTATTATTTTTTTCTGGGACCTGGCACTATTCTGCATAGACAACAATGTATCCAAAAAATTTCAGGTCAATCGGATGGCGCGTTCCTGAGATTTTTTCACTGAAATTTTTTGATGATATATATATATATTTATATATATATATATATATATATATATATATATATATATATATATATATATATATATATATATATATATATATATATATATATATATATATTTCTAAATTTATATATATATTTATATATTTATATAAAATTTTCAAATGGTAATGATATTGTAGTGACAATAAACAGCAAATATTAAGTTTTCGATTATTTGAAAAATTTTGCAGCTGGGAACCCTAAATTTCTTTATACTCCTATAACTTCGAACGCAGTCATCGGATCAAGACGAAATTCGCAGATGTGTTATATTTTTGGCTTTGATACTGGCAAAAGGTTGCCAGCACGAGTCGGTAGTGCTGTTTTTGTATCAATAAATGCTTAAGGCTAGTATTCATAGCGGAAACATTTACAATGAAAATAAATAACCAATGTTTCAATTCCTAAAGTTCTGCAAATTTTTCGGATCGCAGCCGCAAACACCAATTTCAGTTACAGTGGCGCAGGCACTGAGCGTTTTCTTCATTGATGTTATATGAGATGCTGCTCTCAAAATTTTGGGAAATAAGCAACTAATAGCGAATATAATTAACAAGTGTTTGGCTCTCAAAAACTTTGAAATTCATGCCAGTGGTATTATCCGAAACCTTTTCACCATTTGAGTTATAATGCATTCTTAAGACCAAAGTAAAACGTGGCGTTTGAAACAGTTTGGCTGTAATAAGCAGCTTGTGTGGTAGAATATGCACTTAAAACCTGCACGGTTCTTCAACTGTTCTTCGAACATTAGTGTTTCTAGCGGTTCAGGTGCGCTAGAGTTTTTTTTTCTTCAAAAGGCTTTAGATTTGCACTTTTTCATAAGTTTTTTTTTTTTTTTATTTCACTACACTTTTACGTTGCTCCGTATAAGTTGGTGTTATATTAACGTCTATAACTTGCACTTCATCATACGAAGACTCACTTTCAGTTTCCAAGATTGTTACTGACTCCTTTTCAAATTCGGTAGTCCGAAATGAGAAAAATACTTCTATTTTTTGAAGAAAAATGAACACATAATAAAAAAAAATTGGTAATGATTCTGCGCCAAAGAAATATTTACTCAATCCAAAGAAAGAAATTTCTTCATTTCAAAGAACAAATACTGTTCTTGCCCTGAGTAAAACTTGGTATAGTTTCAAAGAAATATTTACTCAATCGAAAGAAAGGAATTTATTCATTTCAAATCGGTTCACGTACGATCACTGAAGTTAAGCAGTGCTGGGCGCGGTTACTACTTAGATGGGGGACCGCTTTGAAAGCATCGCATATTGTTGGTACGCAAAAAACTTGAAAAAAAAAATTTCCATTCTCTCGTTTTTTTAAAGTGCCACATTTTTTTTTTATTTTCTGAAGCGCTAATATTATGTATGCCTAGTAGCCAATTTAAGCTATAATGTGACACTTAATCAATGGAGTTAGAAGACGAACAAAGTCAATCATGAACCCGGCGGAATTCGAGCCCACGAGCGGTAGATCGCTGCTTTGGATTGACACGTTAGCGAGCTAAGCTATCGACCCTTTATTTGTGTAGAGGAAATGTTGATAGAAGTCATAAAAACGATCAATTTTTTCGTCGAATATTGAAGCATGGTTGTTGTTGAAACATAGAAAAAAATATTCGCGGTGTAGATATAATTTACTAAATTCATAGACATAATTTACAAGATTTGAGGAAAACTACTTACTTAAAATAAGGTAAAGCCAAAATTGTATTCCGTTGAATGTAAGAAATTTTTCAATTATATTTATACAAATTACTGATATCAAATAAAAGTTTATTTGATTTGTGGAAGATTTCACATCTCGTAAACAAGTAAATATTTTCTCTGATTTTCGGAAACATATTTTTCTGAGTGCGTGAAACATCATAATTATCATCCAAAACTGCCGCAAGAATAAATATTCTTGGTATAGTTTCAAA
The DNA here is from genome assembly GCA_963978885.1 of Nemotelus pantherinus. Taxonomy (NCBI): domain Eukaryota; kingdom Metazoa; phylum Arthropoda; class Insecta; order Diptera; family Stratiomyidae; genus Nemotelus; species Nemotelus pantherinus. The sequence goes on from OZ022263.1 coordinate 146,622,558, forward strand.
GAAATATTTACTCAATCGAAAGAAAGGAATTTATTGATTTCAAATCGGTTCACGTACGATCACCGAAGCTAAGCAGTGCTGGGCGCGGTTACTACTTAGATGGGGGACCGCTTTGAAAGCATCGCATGTTGTTGGTACGCAAAAAACTTGAAAAAAAACACACAAACCCACATATTTATTGTGATCATAAAATTGAGAGGGATCCATTTCTGTAATATCATTTAAACATCCGTTTACACCAGTATTGTGAGGCTTCCGTGGCCAAAATCCCCTCGCAAATGCTCGTTTTTCCCACAGATAAGGTGGGAAATTCCCATGGTTTTTCCCACGGATAATTATTTTTTATTTTATTCATTAACCAAGCAAGGTACAAGTTACATAAACAATACAAAACAAAATAGAAAATCGAAAACTTAATATGAGTATACAAAAGTAATACGAAAAAAAAAAATTAAATAAATCAAATAATTAACAAATAAATCAATAATAATAAATAAATAACGAATAAATAAAACATTGACAAATAGCTTAACATAAAGAGTTGCGGATGGCTTGGAAAAGGGAAGATTTGAAGGATAATTTTGAGACCGTTGGGGAATACAGATGTGAGCTATTCACCACGGTTTTATGTTTATTTATCAATATCGCACAAATGCCAATACTTATAAGAAAAAAAAACAGCAGTTTTATATATTCTATACACATGTATATTTGATTTACTACAGCGAAGAAAAAAAAACATACCCAGCAAACGTGTGTTCAGCACTTTCGCATACAGTTGTAAAAACTTTTTCATGTGTTGATACATTTTCTGATGAGTTTATATATTTATTATTTCTCAATGATTATACATGCTGCTGTACTACTGCTAAACTCCTGAACAGACTGTCCAGTTGTTGTAGTTTTCCGACACGTTGATGAATATCTTATATATTTATGGTTCCCTATTTACAATGAATATAAGGTACTGCTGCACTACTGCCAAACTGCTGACCAGATGGTGCAATTCAAATCGTTTCCCAAAAATCAAATCGAGTTGCCCATACGTCAAGCGTCAGTCATACTTCGCAAGTGATACGTGAAATATTTTGAAATTTTTAATTAAAACCGGTCTTTTTTGCTCTAATTAAAGATGACATGAATGCAAAGTAATGCAAATGTGATGGCATGAATGCAAAGTAATGCGAATATACTATTAGTGACATTATAGCTGGGCAGCCATATCAATGTCTTGCTATACTGCTTCTACGGCAGTAGTACAGCAGTACATTTTACGTGCTGATGTTTCACTACTTCAGCAGTAGTATAGCAGTGCTTTTGCACTCCTTCTATTCCTATCGTTTGTCCTTTTCCTATTTGTGGGATGGAAACGATCAACCATGAAACAAAACATATTACACGTACGCGGGTAATATGAAGTAAATAGGTGAATTTTGGGGTAAAATGCTATCTCTAGCATTAAAAGCGTTCACGGGTTTACTCACGACTTCTGCAGCACTTTAGAAGTAGTGCTGTGTTTGCTGGGTGCATTCATTTCGTGAAAATTTCATTTCATTCCCAGCAAACGTGCGTTTAGCACTTTCGTATACAGTAGTAAAAACTTTTCCATGTATTGATACATTCTCTAATGAGTATTCATATTTTCTATTTCTCAATGATTATACATGCTGCTGTACTACTGCTAAACTCCTGAACAGGCTGCCTAGTTGTTGTAGTTTTCCGACACGTTGATGAATCTCTTATATATTTACGGTTCCCTATTTACAATGAATATAAAGTACTGCTGCACTACTGCCAAACTGGTGACCAGATGGTGCAATTCAAATCGTTCCGCAAAAATCAAATCGAGTTGCCCATACGTCAAGCATCAGTCATACTTCGCAAGTGATACGTGAAATATTTTGAAATTTATAATTAAAACAGGTCTTTTTTGCTCTAATTAAAGATGACATGAATACAAAGTAATGCAAATGTGATGGCATGAATGCAAAGTAATGCGAATATACTATTGGTGACATTATAGCTGGGCAGCCATATCAATGTGCTGCTATACTGCTTCTAAGGCAGTAGTACAGCAGTACATTTTACGTGCTGCTGTTTCACCATTTCAGCAGTAGTATAGCAGTGCTTTTGCACTCCTTGTATTCCTAACTTTTGTCTTTTTCCTATTTGTGGGATGGAAACGATCAACCATGAAACAAACCATATTACACGTACGAGGGTAATATGAAGTAAATAGGTGAATTTTGGGGTAAAATGCTATCTCTAGCATTAAAAGCATTCACGGGTTCACTCACGACTTCTGCAGCACTTTAGAAGTAGTGCTGTGTTTGCTGGGTTATAACGCAAGATAAAATGCGTTCATTTTTAAACTAATCAAATAGATTTTGTGCATTGTGCAAACTGAAACGTTTGTCAGAACGCTCGAAATCAGTGCAGGTGACAGGTTTACACTGGAAATTGGAGCGAATGCAAAAACTGTGTGCAGTGAATCCTCCCTTATTATGTTTTGCTTTAAAGTTTAACAATGGGGAATATTGTTTCCGACTTAGCATTTGAATGTGCCAAATTGAAATCTTAGTTAAATGAGGTTAAATTTCGCAATGAAATGTGAAAGTTTCACACTTGAAAGCAAAAATTTCGCTGTGGAAAGTGAAAATTTTGCTCCAGAGTAAAATTTTCACTTTCCCGAGTGAAATTTCGCTCCAATTTCGTTCTTATTTCGCTCTAATTTCCAGAGCGAAATTTCGCTTGAACTTCGCTTCAATTTCCCTTGAACTTCGCTCCAATTTAGCTCTAATTTCGCACCAATTTCGTTCATATTTCGCTCCAATTTATCTTCAGGTGGACCTTAGTACTAGGCCTTAGGATGAAAAACGACCAATAATGTCTTTGTTCAACAACCACAGCAGCTGAACCCTTAATTCATTATTTTTCAAGAAGATGTGTTTGAAAGTAATATGTCTTGATGACGTCAAGGTACGTGTATTATGTTTGCTAATTTCTTTTCGTCAACTTTTGCATTTTCTTACGATCTTCTGATCGTGAGCGAAAAAATTAATAAAGTTGACGTAAGGATGAGGATTTATCCAGATAAGGTAATAGATGTAAATATGCATTGACAAATGATGATTTAATGAGATATTTATGAGCGTACGCATAAAGGTTAAAGCCAATGGGCTAGTTGCCGATTTAAGGTGGTTGAATTGTGCGCAAAGTGTATCCATATGATTTAATTGATGTATAATCAATATGTTGATTGAAGTTCTTTGTGAGCTGCGTTTTGAAAATGTCGGCACAGTTGGAAACAAAATTTGTATTGTGCTGTTAACTTCGCACAATATGGAAATGCTTTATAGACATAGAAACAAGCATTTCAATGGCGACCGGAGGGAAATCGATCATGGGCGCAGAAATTAATATAATCAATAATGTATGTCTATAACATTTGATGTGTTTGGCTACACTTAAAGGAATATCTGTCCGCGAATCCAAGGAACTATTAACTTGTTTATTTGTGAATCCGAGAAACTATTTACTCTTTTTTTATTAAAATTGAAGAGATTTGTCCTCATTTTAAAGCTGTATAGCAAACAAGGACATGGCCCAGTTGAAGTCGACAACTTTTTCATGTCTTCTATGTTTTACACATTTCCAAGATTGACATACTTTTTTCGTACGAAATTATTTTTCTCTACAAGCAATATATATTTTGACCCCGTTTTGAATCAGATAATGGATTTGGTTATAATAAAAATAAATAAAATAAAAGTCTAAGAGAAACAAACTTATTTGGAATAGGTAAGTACATATGTTCTTTTAACCAAAAACATGACAACGTCAGGTTGAAAACACATTTTTTGCGCGAAAAATAATTTTACCCAATGATTCGCTATGATAGGATTCCGCACATTTGCAAACATCAAACTTTCCCGATTAATAGAGTGATAATCTTTGAATTTTCTTTAGTTAAAATAAAATGTACGTCTATCATTTGAACAAATTTGATAAAAATCTAATAAAATGTTTGTTTGGAGTCAAACCATATTGCTTTAGTTTATGGAACACATGTGCTTGATTCAAAGGAAATCGTTGACGAAAATACAGTAAGTTAAAGTTTACTCATGGTAAGTTCAATATTTATTTGAGGTGCAACCATATTGCTCTGACACGTGAAAAAATGTACTTGTTTCAAAGCGAAATATCAATAAACAAAAGAATATTGCTCGTTTTAATAATATCAGTTCCTCGAAATGAATAAATTCCATTGTTTCCATTGAGGAAACATTTCTTTGACGCCAAGTTGTTATCAATTTTCTTGATAATATGTTCATTTTTCCTCAAAAACTAGAACGATTTTTCTGAGTGTATGCGCTCAATATGTAAATTGTTGGCCATTCAAATGCTTATTTCTATGTCGATAAAGCATTTCCATATTGTGCGAAGTTCATAACACAATATAAATCTTGTTTTCAACAGTGCCGATATTTTCAAAACGCAGCTCACAAAGAACTTCAATCAACAGAATTATTATACATCAATTAAATCATATGTATGCACTTTGCGCAAAATCAACAATTAGCCCGTTGGCTTTGACCTATATGCATACGCACATATATATCTCATTAAAGCATCATTTCTCAATGCATATTTACATCTATTACCTTATTGGGCTGGATAAATCCGCATCCTTACAACAACTTTATTAATATTATCTCTCATGATCAATTTCCTTTTTGGTGGCCATTCAAATGCTTATTTCTGTGTTAACAAAGCATTTTCATAATGTGCGGTGCTAATAACAAAATACAAATCTTGTTTCCAACTGTTCTAATATTTTCAAAACGCAGCTCACGAAGAACCACAATTAACAGAATTACTATATATCAATCACATCATAGTTTCTCAGTGCATAGTTGTATCTATTACGCTATCGGGCTGGATGAATTTGCAGCCTAACATCGCACGTACATACAACTAGCATCGTACCCATAAGAACATTCTAAATTGTTCGTTGTCGTGAGTGGATTTAATAGCTTCTCCGGAAATATATGCTTTTGAGTTTTTCATCATTGTGCTTTGTACAACAGCTTTTTTCTTGAGATTTTCTAGGACATTTAAAAACACAGACCAACCATTCAAACCTCATCATTAAAATCGAAATATCACTCCATTAACACCCCAAACACCTTCGTTGAAGGTGCCCAATTTTACATTGGCTTAAAGGCAAATCACTCATCTAGGAAATACATATTGGCCCAAGCAAGACCAAAAGAGGCTATGGCCAATATGTATA
>OZ022263.1:146632853-146692853 GCA_963978885.1 Nemotelus pantherinus
ATATATATATATATATATATATATATATATATATATATATATACATATATATATATATATGTATATATATATACATATATATACAGGGTGTTTGGTACTAAATGAACACTATTTTAAGGAGGCGTTCTTTGACAGATTTTGAGTAAAAAATCGTTCTACAGGATGGTCCGGATTTCAAAACCTACCGAGTTACAGGGTGTTCAAAAAAACTTGTTCGGACCGGTACCCTGACTCACTTGAATCGTTATATCTTGAAAATTAATTATCACAACTCAAAATTTTATACCGCGTTTATTAGACAACTAAATTACCTTTTATTTAATGTATTGCATTTGATTGCAGTTGTACCGAGTTTTGATATATTTTCTTCGAAACACAAAATTTTTTAATTTTAACCCCGAAAATTCTGTGTTCCAGGTCGTTTTCCTTAGAAAACCTCATTATAATGTGCCACTTTCATTTAAATATTTTGATAAGCCATATTACTGGCTACAAAAGTTGCATACATTTTAATGACTTAGATTTTACCATTTCGCAAGTATTGAGCAAAAATAAATATCGCTTAAAAACTAAATATGTCATAAAACGGTCCTACTTGAAAAAACAAAGTTTAATATGCTAGTCGTACTAAAGTAATTTAGTACCCATTTATTGCTATTTAAAGTATCAATAAACTTAACTATATTTTAATTAGTTTCAACATAATTGATGCACCTACCTAGATGTGACAAGTAAAAGCATGTCCAGTTCTCCGCCTTTATTAGTGGGATACTTAAAAAATTGAAAACGCATAAAAACAGAACCACTTTCAAATTCTTGTAAGTTTCAGTGCATTACTCGAACAACAAGATCTAAATAAAATTTACGAAAATACATGGAAAATGCCTCGCTACACTAACGAAGAATATGGAGATATTTTGTACGTCTATGGGGAGTGCCGGGGGAAATTCAGCAGCGGCGCAATCTTTGTATCATCAGAGATACCCCCATCGACGGATTCCTGGAAGGAGAGTGTTTCAACAACTTTACGCAAGGATTCGGGAAACGGGTAACGTCAGAACGAGCCGAGTAAACGCAAATCCTACAACTGCAACCGCTGTACGGACCGAAGAAGAAATATTGCATGCAGTGGAATCTGACCCATCAACCAGTATTCGACGCTTAGCGTTACGATTTAACGTGTCTAGCTGGAAAGTTTGGAGTATTTTGAAAGCAGCCCGTCTACATCCTTACCATCACACACCAGTTCAGGAGCTCCTACCCATCGATTTGCCCAAAAGGATGGAATTCTGCAATTGGCTCCTTGAGAGACAATTAGACGACGAAAATTTGGTCAACAGCATTCTTTGGACGGATGAGTCTTTATTTACGAGGGACGGTATCACAAACTTCCACAATTTACACACGTGGGCTGAGAACAATCCAAACACTGCAAGAACGTCATCATTTCAGCATAGATTCAGCGTAAATTTATGGGCAGGAGTGATTGGCAATAATTTGATTGGGCCTTTTAGGCTCCCGCCTACCCTAAATAGTACCAGCTATTTGCATTTTTTAACACATGATCTGCAGGACTTATTGGAAGATATTCCTCTGCAACGATTGGTTTCCATGTTTTACCAACACGATGGTGCTCCAGCTCATTACGGCCGACCAGTCATAGATTGGTTGAATTCCAACTATCCCAATCGCTGGATCGGTAGAAATGGACCAGTACACTGGCCTGCGAGGTCTCCTGATCTGACTGTAATGGATTTTTTTGTATGGGAACGGATGAAGGACCTTGTGTACGCAATGGAAGTATCCACTTTAGAAGAACTACATACCAGGATCGATGATGCTGCAACAGAAGTGAGGCAACAGCTGAGAGACATGAATATGAAAAGAACGCTTGCCAAACGAGCTTTGGCATGTATTCAAAATGAAGGTGGCAATTTTGAACACTTACTGTAGATTAAAAATTTTGAAATAAAGCATAAAAACCATTATTAAATACTTTTAGTTCAAGAAAAAAGTGTAGATCGACAACGAGGGCCACTTTATGGGATATTTAGTTTTTCAGCAATATTCATTTTCGCTTAATACTTGTGAAATGGTAGAATCTAAGTCATTGGAATGTATGCAACTTTTGTAGCCAGTAATATGGCTTATTAAAATATTTAAATGAAAGTGGCACATTATAATGAGGTTTTCTAAGGAAAACGACCTGGAACACAGAATTTTCGGGGTTAAAACTAAAAAATTTTGTGTTTCGAAGAAAATATCTCAAAACTCGGTACGACTGCAATCTAGTGCGATACATTAAATAAACGGTAATTTAATTGTCTAATAAACGCGGTATAAAACTTTGAGTTGTGATAATTAGTTTTCAAGATATAACGATTCAAGTGAGTCAGGGTACCGGTCCGAACAAGTTTTTTTGAACACCCTGTAACTTGGTAGGTTTTGAAATCCGGACCATCCTGTAGAACGATTTTTTACTCAAAATATGTCAAAGAACGCCTCCTTAAAATAGTGTTCATTTAGTACCAAACACCCTGTATATATATATATATATTTATATATATATATATATATATATATATATATATATATATATATATATATATATATATATATATATAGATATAGATATATATATTTATTTATATATATATATGTATAGATATATATATTTATTTATATATATATAAATATATATATATATATATATATATATATATATATATATATATATAAATATATATATATATATATATATATATATATATATATATATATATATATATATATTTGCATGTCTAATGATATAATCACTCAGTAAAGAAATTCCAAAAAATTACAAAAATAGTCATAGCTGGCAGCCCTTTCACGATTTTTGTACGAAATTCCTACGACATTTGGCTCACATTAAAATCCATTTATTGCATGAACTTCGTTTTGATTTCTACACTGGAACAGAAGTTATAGGAAAAAAGGCTTTATTTTTCTGAGCAAGTTTGCAAGATTTAGAAGAAAAAAATCACCATACCTGTCAACTCTATTCCAATATTTCAGCCAAATATTCACCAAATGTTTGTTACCACCGGTATTTCTTATTCTATATTCTTGGCGCTTTCAACAGTCCCTGGTCTCCCAAATGAGCTCAAGGATGGAAATTCCGGGCGGCTTATGCTCGTGAAGAAGGGGGTGGAATTTCTCACGAGCCGTCGTCGCGAAGCGAGAAGATGACGACGACTTACCACGGATGGCAAATGGTAAACGAGATATTACAAGCAAATTAGTATCTCCCGGTATAATGGAAATGCAAAACACTAGTTAGTTCGTTAACAATCTGTATTAGTTCTGAATTCGATTTCTTAATTTTTACATGCTAACGGCTCTACCACTGGTCGTAGGATGATCTTAATTCTTACACAGTTCTCAACTCTTCCGCGGCACAATTGATTCCTGAATAGTGATTCTTACTTCAAGTATATATATTTAATCTAGGGAAACATAACTTAATTCTACCTAATCTGATCTAACCGCTTCCGTTGGGGGCCCCTTCGTTGAACGACGCTCCTTTTCCGCTTTCGCACTTCCAAGACCTTCAGCTTCAATTTCCAATTCCCTCAATTCTGCTGCTCGCCCACACTCCACCAATCTCCAGCTTCGGTCTATCAACCCTTTGTCGATCTGAGCCGTTCCACTGGCAATCTTCCTGGTTCCAGTCCAAGTTCCCAAAAAGAAAAATAATATTCCAGGTTAACACACTGTGCTTCCCACACGTCCGGCCACTTACCCTGCCAAGTTGAAAAGAAAAACTTCTGGCTCGAGCTACCTTGCTCTAGCCCGACCTGCAGCTCGTCAGCCAGCGGGACTTTTTGGGGCTCCGTTGCGTGCACTTGAGTGTACTGCAACCTCTCGGCCGTTGCACTTTTCATTTTCAATGGTAAATTGGATTTGCCATTTCATTGAACGCACGACTGGTAATGCCTTCCATTTCGGTCGTTCTGCCTTTGGTGGTCCGATTCCATCATTCCAATTGTCACCTTACACGGGTTGACAGCTGACACTTCGCAAATGGTTGTTTGATCAATAGTGTTAATTGTCGTGTTTTGCATATGTTTAATCGTGTCGTGTTTTGTATCTGAATGGTTGTTTGATCAGTAGTGTTAACTGTCGTGTTTTGTATCTGAATGGTTGTTTGATCAGTACTGTTAATTGTCGTGTTCTGTATCTGCTGTGAAGTGAAAATTTTCGCGACATCTCTTCATCCTTCTTATCGTTATCGTTCAAACAGTTTGCCTACTCGAAAGTTTGTTTCTGTTGATCTGCGATCTGTTTACCTGGCTACGATGATTTTCCGCTTGCACTTACGTAGCTGGTTGCGTAAGACAGATAACTGATTGTTGTACATCCTCATCCCGTGCTTAATTTTACGAATACCCTTTTGTAATATAGTATTGCCTTGTGGTGGCGACGACACTGCGATGAGCTATCTGATAAATTGGATGTTGTTTTCCACGAATAGTTTGGTTTACTTTTAGTTGTAACATCGATGGTATAAAGCATAATCGATAAAGTTGTATAATCGATAGTCTAAAGTATCCGATCTCGGGAAGATTCCGTTCTATATGCTCTTTAAAATACTCCATTGCCATTGTAGAGAGGTAGAAAAGTTCGTCAGTGTTTGAGCCACCACTCGTCGTGTCAAAAGGAACGCTCGTGACTACCCACGGAAGGTTCACTCCCGGGTCACACCAGTTGTAGTTCGGGCTATTTGTGACAACCACACTTGTCGTAGCTTGGCGGCGCGCCCCCGCATCATCGACCGGCACGTTGTATCCATCCATCTTGTATCTTCATCAATCTAACCGACTTATTACTTATGACATATAACTACATTGCATTATATATTTACTTTTTACTACATCTACATTATATATTTATTTTTTACTACATTTACATTATATATTTATTTGTTTTTTAATTAAACTTCTTTTCGTGTACTATTTTTTTCCTTTCTTTTCTTTTTAGTTTCCACCATATAGATGCCATATAATCCGTGACCGTGACATTTCCCCCCTTCCCAGAGAATTACGTAGGAATTCTCTTTAATATTACTGCGACCACTTCCTGATTCCCGGACGCCCCGTCGCGCCAATCCACGGTTACGCGTTTGTGATTATAAATTTTGGGAATGTTAATAATAAAGTAACTCTGCCTTCTACCTACGATCGGGATCCCCAATTTTGTTTAGTATAACCTATTAAAACATGTTATCACTCACACTCTTGCCATTTCCTGTACTAACTCCCTGGTTAACATTTTAGCATCTCATCAATTGATCTGGATGCATCGGTCGGAGAGTGCCTAAGCGATACAAAGGAATTAATCGTGCAACGAGTTAAGGAAAAAAAGAGAGGGGGAAAAACCAACTTCGCCTATGGAGGAATCTACTTGCCACCATCACTGCTGCCTAGGTAATACTTTTACTATTTTACTAACCCTACTTCTAAATACTATTTTTCCGCAAACCATAATACTAAAATTACCCATCACCAATCGCTTCGACTTATCGTACCCGCCAGCACCTACTTAATTACATTCTAATCTTCCTAACCTCCTGGGTTCTTCGACTATTCCCCCATCATACTTCAGCCCACCACTGTATTATGTTCTATAATCCTCAGAACCTAGTATTATTATTATTAATTTACATTTCTAACTTCTCCTCAGCCAAACAGTCTAATCTTTCTCCCCAATGTCTTATTAACATCCACTCTATAGGAATCACACGTTCACTCTATACTTTAATCCACCTAAACGGTATACTGTTTCAAATCCTTCACGTGCCAAACTCCGGCCTCCTTGCCCTCACCATCTACCAAGAGATAGGTCCACCCTGATACTCGAGATTTTATCTAAAACGGACCAAGATATTCCGGTGCGAGCTTTGCGGAGAAAAACCGAGTTGCATCTGAAATGGAATAGTTTTTCCGCCAAACCGAATCTCCTATTTCAAACACCGCGTTCCGTTTTCTTATATTATACCTCTGCTCACTATGATGTGCCGCACGTCTCATTCGTTCCAACACATCCTCGCGTAGCTTGGAGAGCTGGTCAGCCCTAATTTCTGGTCCTGGGATAATTTGGTCAACATCTGAAGGCTCCTTCGCCTCGTGGAACGTCACCATCTCTCGTCCGAAATTGAAAAAAAAGGAGTGACCTTAGTCACCTCATGCTTGTAGGTCTGAAGTGCGCAAGCAATCTTTGCGAGGTTTCGATCCCAATCGCGATGGTTCTCGGTCACTTAAGATCGCAACATCCGCTTAAGGTCCTGATTCATTCTCTCAGCCAGGTTGGGTTGCGGATGGTATAATGCTGTGTGCCTGATTTCTGTTCCATAACTTTCCGCCAGCCGGCGCATCAAAGTTCCCCGAAACTGGACCCCATTGTCGCACACTAGCCGTTTCGGTGCCCCAAAAAGCAGATACACCTGTTCCTCTAATAAACGACAAACAGCCGCTGCTGTTGCCTGTCGCAAGGGAAATAGGAGCGTGAACTTACTCACATAATCCACCACTGTGAGGATTTGAGTATAACCATTCTTCGAACATGGGGAAGGTCCCACCAAGTCGACACATACCATTTCCCATGGGTGCTTAGGCGACCCACTCCGTGAAACCATGAAACCTGCCGGTACCTTTCTCTCAACCTTATTGGCCTGGCAGATCCTACATTTCTTAACGTAAGCATCCACGTCCGCTGGCATCTTAGGCCAATGATAATTAGTCGCCACGCGGCTTATCGTGCGGCTAACCCCCATATGGCCCGCTGTAGGGTCATCGTGACATCTTTGGAGGATTTCCGCTCTACCTGCCTTGGACACGACCCTCTTCCACGACTCCTTTCCATCCAGTGCGGGATAACGCCCGGGCACATATTTCCACAGTTGATCATCCTTCACCCGCCAATCCGCATAGCGCTCGGGGGACTCTTCCACCTTCTTCTTCATGTTGTCATACCAACGGTCTCCAGGGGTATCTAATATTGCGAGTTCTTCCCTGGGCAACATTCGTGAAAGAGCATCGGGTACGAGATGTTCCTTCCCTCTTCGGTGTACAATGTCGAATGGGAACTGCAGTAACCTGATTGCCCATCTGGCTAATCGTTCTGTCGGGTCTTTTGAATTGCTCAGCCAGACCAGGGAGTAATGATCCGTGATGACGGTGAACTTAGCTCCCTCGATATATGGTCACAGCTTCTCTACCACCCACAGCACTGCGAGGCATTCTTTCTCCGTGGCTGAGTACTTCTTTTCTGCTTTCGACAAGGATCGGCTCAAGTAACATACCACCTTTTCCCCGTCCGCGTGCCTCTGTGTGAGCACCGCTCCCAAGCCCAAATCTGACGCATCTGTTTGATCGTAGAATGGTAGATGATAATCTGGACAGGTCAGTATTGAAGCCGTGGACAATTTCACCTTCACCTGTGTGACTGCTGCTTCGCAGTCCTGGGTCCATGCAAACTTTTGGTCCTTTTTGAGTAGGTTCGTCAATGGTGCCGTCATCGTAGCAAAGTCTCGTATAAATCTCCTATACCACGAGACCATCCCTAGGAACTGCCTCACCCCCTTCACATTCCTAGGCAAAGGGATCTCCAATAAAAACTTCACCTTGTCCGGGTCTACGTTTAAACCTTTTTCGTCTACGACATACCCGAGATACTTAAGACGACAGCGACAAAAATCGCACTTATCGCGAGAAACTCTCAAACCGGCTTGTCTGAGACGGCCAAAAACCACTCTCAAGATTTCCAGATGCTTGCTGAACTCTTGTGTCACCACTATGATGTCATCTAAGTAGGTAAACACATAGGGTTCAAGATCAGGACCAAGGACCTGGTCAATTAAGCGCTGCCAAGTCGCGGGTGCGTTTTGCAGCCCAAAAGGCATACGCCGAAATTGGAATAAACCGCGATGCGGTACCGTGAATGCGGTGAACTTACGTGATTGTTCCGCCATAGGAACCTGACTTCACATCCAGAGATGAAAGGTATTTGGCGTCACGGAGTTTATCCAATGTCGCCGACACGTACGGCAGCGGGTACGCGTCATGCTCAGTAACCTGATTCAATTTTCTGTAGTCTACACAAAAGCGGTACGCGTCATCCTTTTCCTTCACCAACAATATCGGCGACGCCCAGGGACTCGATGATGGCTCAACTATCCCTTGTTCCAGCATCTCGTTTAGCTCTCGATCGATGTGCTTTTGTACGGCCGGTGAAACAGGATAGTGCATAGATAGTGCATCCGATACCTTCCCCCATGCGATGAAACTCCTCTTCTAACAAATGGCTGAGTGCGGCTTCCTCCACCTCCGTCAGGCGACTTCGCGACTTTAATTGTTCTCCTGCCACCACCTCCAGTGCATCCAGAAAACTCCAACTTTCTTCACTCAGTGCTAGAACCACTCCAAATTGCCTGATGAAATCTACTCCTAGTATGAGAGCGCGCGGGAGCGACGGAACCATTAACACTTCTAACCATTCTGTTTTGTTTTCCAATTTCACTGGAATAGTGACCATTCTCACGATGGCACAGCCCTGACTGTTAGCCAATCTAATGATTTTCTGGTTGGAACTCAGTAACTCTACTCTTAGCTCCTCGAGTATCTTCCACCCTTTTCCACCTAAAGGCCCCCACTCAAGAGCAATCCAAATGGCCTGAGTCCATTTGGCTTGAGTCCGTTTGGTTTAAGTCCAATTTAGCTCGCCACTCACGATAGAGCCTTGATACAGTCAGTCCATTCCATTTTCTATCATTAATTTAGAAAAAAAAAAAGAAAAACTTGAAGAAAAAATTATTTTTAATCTATTAATGGATCAGAAGCATATGGAGGAGTTTTTTTACAATTGCAACTTGCATCTACATAAAGCAACGATATCTAAAAAAGAAGTGGCAAAAATTGTAAAATTTGGTAAAAGAACTCACACTTAAGTCTTCTGATTGGCAAAATCATTTAAAAATGGATGGTCCAACATATAACACGTTGCTTTAGTTTGTGACCCCATTTATCAAATGAAAGGATACAAATACGAGGCAAACTATCACTCCTCATGAAAGATTGACCGCTACTTTGCGGCACTTAGCAAGCGGTTGCAGGCTTTGGGGCAAATAATATAATATACATTCATGTGACCTATATTATTCGATAGCTTCCAAAACAATTAAATAAAATAATCACAGAAACAGTCAATGAGCTTGTCACAGGTCAGCGTGCAAAGCAAGACTGCCACGTTGTTTGGACTGAGGCTTCAACACTCTGCTCGTGAGTGGGAGCTTTAATACCGTGTGAGTAGCGCCTGAGTCCAGAAGGCCCATAAACTTCCTCCCAAATATATCCACCTCTAAGTGTGGACGGTTGTCTCCGTTCCTTTTTGATACCAAAAAGTCTAATTGTATGGTCGTCGCGGCTCCTATTTTATCCCCCTTTGTGCCCAGGTGACCGCCTACTGGACACAACTTCCGTTTCCCGGTTGCTGTCTCGGCCGTTCCCCATCCCTAGTACGACTCGACGTAGGATTTCCTGTCATGCCCTCATTCCTTCGTTCACCGCTCCAACAATTCGGGCATTCCGCCCTGACTGTCCCTACTCTACCGCATCCAAAACACTTTCTAGGATCGTGACACTCCCGAGACGTTTGACCCGGTTGACGACAGTTCCAGCAGATAAGATTCTGGCGTGGTTCTGGTACTGCTGCTGCGGCTACATCACCGGTCTCAAGGTACGCGAGATCCGGTTCCAACAGCCTAGGCGTCCTTCTTGGAGGCGGAGGAGCAAAGGATTCCACGGAGGTCCTCGTCGCTTCGAGCGATCGTCCCAACCTTACCAATTCCCCAATCGACTCTGTCTTTATCAGAGCTAATTGCGTCTGGTAGAATGGCGCGATTTTTCTTACAATTTTCATCTTTTCCCCCTCACCCGGTGGCTTGCTGAGGCGACGAAATAGTCCCTCCATCACGGTCACGTACACGCCTATAGACTTCCCGTTACCTTGAGTCCTACGTCTTATCTCCTCTAGTAGGCGGTCATCATAGTCCGCGGGAAGGAATTCCTCTCGCAACTCCTTCACCAATTCCTCCCAGCTCCGGCAGATCGCTCGATTCGCACGAAACCAAATCAGGGCCTTACCTTCAAAAAGGTCCACCGCAAACTTAAAAAGTTGAGCCTTCGATAAACCTTTAGCTTCCCGAAGCTCCTCCACCCGTTCCAGAAACGCACTTACCGAGTTCGGAGATTCCCCATTGAACCGTACCCCCGTTGTGTAGCTCTACTGGCTCCGACTGAAAAGTCGGCGTACTCGGAACTGGTGAGCTCGGCGTATTCAGAGACCAATCCTCGTCCGCCCCCTATTAGAAGCTCGCCCTTCGTCTTCCTGAGGAAGTCTAGCTCCTCCGCAGTTCCTCCCCGCATGTACCCAAATCTTCGTAACAGGCGTTGGCAGATTTTGCCTTTTACCTTAAGAAATTTCCCGGAGTTAAAGTCCCCAACAAAAGAGTCTATCAGCACTCCAATCTCTGCTAGTTTTGCACCCAGTGCCTCATATCCAATGCGAAAGACTCCCCCAGAACAGCCTCGCTTCTCAACGCCCCCCTCAACTGCTTTCTCATCGACTCAACAGTGTCTGCCGCCAGACCTCGAATGACGAGTTTATAGGTGAGCTCGTCTTTACTGAACCGGTCCACCGAAATTTTCCTCATGGCCCCAACACCAGACATTTTGACCCCACAAATTGTTCTGCTCCCTCCCAAGAACTACTTTATTAACCTTTATATATAACCAATTATATATAAAGCTAACAATGTATATATATGTATGTATTTAAATATACCTTTGTATTTATATATACCTATATTCAAATAACACTCTATAATAACCTTCCACTACTATTACCATGAAGCGCTTCCGATTTCCTTTCGCGTTCATCCAGTCACTGGGAAACTATTTATTCACCACCTTGCTGTACGCTTTTCAAATTCCCACAACTAACTCTAACACACACCTCAAACACTTCCACTCACACTTCCTTCTATTTTTTCCTATTTACTCTCGCAGGCACAACCCGGATAGTTTTCAACCATCCAAATTTATATACATAGTTCCAAAATTTATATGTTAATCAAATAAAATGTATATGACAATCAAATATTTATATTAATATATGTATATATATCAGGTAATTTCATACGAAATGTCGGATTTCCTGACAGTCTTAAAAGTGATCCCATGGTGAACAAAGTTTTTGGTAAAATTCAAAATAAGTTTTGTTTTTGAAAATAGAGGTAAAAACCTTTCTTTTAGTGCCTAATTTATTACCCGTGTGGTTTCTTATATCTGTCCTTTTCGCTCTTATAGACATGTTTACAGTAACAGATATTCGAGTCCTTTACCTGTTTATGTTTAAAAAAACTCTAGCGCACCTGAACCGCTAGAAACACTAATGTTCGAAGAACAGTAGAAGAATCGTGCAGGTTTTGAGTGCATATTCTACCACATGAGCTGCTTATTACGGCCAAACTGCTTCAAATGCCACGTTTTACTTTGGTTTCAAGAATGCATTATAACTCATATGGTAGAAGGTTTCAGAAATTACCACTGGCATGAATTTCAACGTTTATGAAAGAAAAACACTTGTTAATTATATTCGTTATCAGTTGCTTATTTCACAAAACTTTGAAAGCAGCATCTCATATAACATCAATGGAGAAAATGCTCAGTGCCTGCAGCACTGTAACTGAAGTTGGTGTTTGGGGCTGCGATCCGAAAATTTTGCAGAACTTAGGGAATTGAAACATCGGTTATTTATTTTCATTGTAAATGTTTCCGGTATGAATACTAATTGTAAGCATTTATTGATACAAAAGTAGCACAATCGACTCGTGCTGGCAACCTTTCGCCAGTACCAAAGCCAAGAATATATCACATCTGCTTCACGTTGTTATATTACATTCGAAGTTATAAGAGTATAAAGAAATTTTTACCTGCAGCGAGTTTTTTTAAATAATCGAAAGCTTAATATTTGCTGTTTATTGTCACTACAATATCATTACCAATGGAAAATTCTACGATAAAACCGCTTAATAAAGATATTGCAAACAAACACAAAACCAACAATAGCTGGCAACCCTATCAAAGCTTTTTAACCAAATTTGGCCAGAATAATGCTTATAATAGGTTCCATTAATTGTATGAAATTCGTATTGATTTCATGACTGCACTGGAAGCTATAGGGCAAAAAGCTTTATTTTCGTGAGAGAATTTTCAAAACCAAAGACACCAAAATTACCATAGCTGGCAGCACCAATTGTTTTTCAACCAAATTTCTATCAAACAGAGTTTAGAGTAAGGTAATTGACACAGTAGCAGCTACTGTGTCAAAAAAAATTTCAAAAATTTCATGAAAATCTGGTTACTAATTCACATTTCATAGGGCAAAAAGCAGTTTTTTTTTCTTTGTAATTTTTCAAGATGGCACCACTGGCACAGAGTTGCCCACAATTCAAAATCGCTTCTATCAGACCTGGTTCTACTTAAGTCCAATTTGCATTCTGTAAATTTCAATGGTATTTGATTATTGGTTCGTGAATTCCCGTGAACAGAAGTTTTGATACTAAAAATATAGGTTAACTGGGAAAGGGTTACCGTACTTGTCCGACATGCAATTTCCAAAGTTTTACTTTGAACGTGTAGATAAAGCAAAAGATTTGTATACAGATTGGTTTTATTGTAAGAAACGGACATTTTTAGGATATTCGATGATTTGAATGTTTTCACTTCCACATTTTTATTTTTTCAAATTTAAGACACCAAAGTTATCAAAGCTGGCAGCTCCAACCGAGTTTTTCAACCAAATTTCTACCAAACAAGGTTTAAAATAAGGTCCAGCTACTGTGTGAATTTCGTCAAAATCGAACGATTCAATCATAATTTATAGGGCTAAAAATAGTTATCTTTTTTAGTGATTTTCCAAGATGGCACCACTGGCACAGAATCACCCGCATTTCAAAATTACTTCAATCAGACCTGGTCCTATGTAAGACCAATACAGTCTGCAAATTTCAATTAATTCTGCTCATCGGATCGTGAGTTTCCGTGAACAGAAGTTTTTGATGCTAAAAATATAGTTAAATTGGGCAAGGGTTACCAGGCGTGCCCGTTATACCATATCAATTTTTTTTTTGGTCTATGTAAAAAAAGCACGAAGTTTACATATGAGTGGCTTTTTTTTGAAGAAACGGCATTTTTTCAAGAGAGACGATAATTTGGAGGTTTTCATTTTCAGTGCTTGCCCTAGCTTCAGGGTTGCCAGCACGCTCATCAAAGGCTACACGAATTTACAACTAAATAATATCAATATGTCCTGAAAATTTCGTAATAATTGAATAGCTCTGTCAAAAGTTATCGCAATTTAAAAATTTTCAATTTTTCCCGTTCTCTTTTTAGGCACCCAGCGCACAGATGGGGTTAAAAAATTCCAAAACGTTATCCGATTCACATGTAAATCCGATTCACATGAAATTTATTTTGTTAACTTTATTTTTGCAAAACTTATTTGTGTACGGAATAATAGGTTTATTAAAAATATCACTAAAATGGCCGCCGGCGCCAAAGGGTTTAAGATTTTTAACTTTTTGTGAGACCCGGCACTATTCTGCATATACACCAATTTGTCCTAAAAATTTCAGTTCAATCGGATGGCGCGTTCCTGAGATTTTTTCACTGAAATTTTTTGATGATATATATATATGTATATATATATATATATATATATATATATATATATATATATATATATATATATATATATATATATATATATATATATATATATATATATATATAGAAATATGAATTTTTGTCCAAAGTGATTTTAATACTAATGTTCTTCTTCGAACAGTAGTAAAAAGGACAAAATGCAGCTGCAGCAACGAAAGAAATTAATCAGGTGTGAGGACCAAATACGTGCAACGAACGCACAGTGCAACGATAGTTTGCCAATTTCCGAGAAGGAAATTTCGGCTTGGACAACGAACCACGTGGTCAACAAGGTAGCAGTGTTAATGATGACGAACTACGAGCAGAAGTTGAGAGGAATGCATCGAAAACTTTACAGTGCCTTGCTGAGACCTTCAATGTATCGAAATCAACCATTAGTCGCTGTCTCAAAGATATTGGAAAAGTGAAAAAACTCAATCAATGGGTCCCACACGAATTATCTGAAAGGAACAAAATGCTGAGAGTTGAACTAACCTCTTCACTGCTGATGCGACATAAAAAAGGACCATTTTTAAAAAGGATTGTGACTTGCGACGAAAAATGGGTTCTCTATGATAATAGGAAGCGTTCAGGACAATGGTTGGATCGCGGAGAAGCACCTAGCCACCAAGCAAGAGCGGGACTGCACCCTAAGAAGGTCATGGTTACTGTTGGATGGACTTCAGAAGGCGTCATTCACTATTCGTTCTTGAATCCTGGTGAAACGATAACTGCAGAGACCTACTGTGCACAATTGGACGAAATGCACGCAAAATTGCGTTTTAAACAGCCTTCTCTGCTGAATAGGCATGGACCAATTCTGTTACACGATTACGCACGACCGCATGTATCCCGTTTGACCATGCAAAAACTACAGGAATTGCAGCACGAAGTTTACAAGAAACTGCAACTACTGCAACGAAAACGCTGTAATTGTGTCCTTTGAAGAGTTTTTGGGGCAAAAAAATATTAGTTTTATCAGAAAAGGAATTTTTGATTTGCCAAACGTTGGCAATAAACTATAGACTCCAACGATGCATATTTTGACGAATAAAACCATTTCATTTGAAAATAATCGAGTTTTTCTTAACCCTTTAAAATCCGACATTTGGTATGAAACTACCGATATATAGAAATATGTTTAAATACGCCGCTTCCAAATAATATTACGTTCGACGAACCGTATTACCACGTTTTCGAACCCGCAAATTTACTAATAATTTCACTAATTCGATTTTATGTTTACGTGAATTTTTCAGTTTTTAACCCTTAGCACGTTGGGCGCCAATTTGTTACCACCGGTATTTCTAATTCTATATACTCGGCGCTTTCAACAGTCCCTGGTCTCCCAAATGAGCCCAAGGATGGAAATTCCGGCCGGCTTATGCTCGTGAAGAACGGGGTGGGTCAGCGCCACTCGCTTCCTCGCCGGAATTTCCCACGAGCCGTCGTCGCGAAGCGAGAAGATGACGACCACTTACCGCGGATGGCAAATGGTAAACGAGATTTTACAAGCAAATTAGTATCTCCCGGTATAATGGAAATGCGAAACACTAGTTAGTTCGTTAACAGTCTGTATTAGTTCTGAATTCGATTTCTTAATTTTTACATGCTAACGGCTCTACCACTGGTCGTAGGATGATCTTAATTCTTACACAGTTCTCAACTCTTCCGCGGCCCAATTGATTCCCGAATAGTGATTCTTACTTCAAGTATATATATTTAATCTAGGGAAACCGAACTTAATTCTACCTAACCTGATCTAACAGCTTCCGTTGGGGGCCCCTTCCGCTTTCGCACTTCCACGACCTTCAGCTTCAACTTCCAATTCCCTCAGTTCTGCTGCTCGTCCACACTCCACCAATCTCCAGCTTCGATCGATCAAGCCTTTACTTCGCGTTTGTCGATCTGAGCCGTCCAAGTTCCCAAAAAGAAAAATAATATTCCAGGTTAACACACTGTGCTTCCCACACGTCCGGCTACTTATCCTGCCAAGTCGAAAAGAAAAACTTCTGACTCGAGCTACCTTGCTCTAGCCCGACCTGCAGCTCGTCAGCCAGCGGGACTTTTTGGGGCTCCGTTGCGTGCACTTGAGTGTACTGCAACCTCTCGGCCGTTGCACTTTTCATTTTCAATGGTGCATTGGATCTGCCATTTAAGCGAACGCACGACTGGTAATGCCCTCCATTTCGGTCGTTCTGCCTTTGGTGGTCCGATTCCAGCATTCCAATTGCCACCTTACACGGGTTGACAGCTGACACTTCGCATATGGTTGTTTGATCAATAGTGTTAATTGTCGTGTTTTGCATATGTTCGTGTTTTGTATCTGAATGGTTGTTTGATCAGTAGTGTTAACTGTCGTGTTTTGTATCTGAATGGTTGTTTGATCAGTAGTGTTAATTGTCGTGTTTTGCATCTGTTGTGAATTGAAAATTTTCGCGACATCTCTTCATCCTTCTTATCGTTCTCTTTCAAACGGTTTGCCTACTCTAAAGTTTGTTTCTGTTGATCTGCGATCTGTTTACCTTGCTCCGATGATTTTCCGCTTGCACTTACGTAGCTGGTTGCGTAAGACAGATAATTGATTGTTGTACATCCTCATCCCGTGCTTAATTTTACGAATACCCTTTCGTAATATAATATTACCTTGTGGCGGCGACGACACTGCGATGAGCTATCTGATAACGCGGATGTTGCTTTCCGCGAATAGTTTGGTTTACTTCTAGTTGTAACATCGATGGTATAAAGTATAATCGATAAAGTTGTATAATCGATAGTCTAAAGTATCCGATCTCGGGAAGATTCCGTTCTATATGCTCTTTAAAATACTCCATTGCCATTGTAGAGAGGTAGAAAAGTTCGTCAGTGTTTGAGCCACCACTCGTCGTGTCAAAAGGAACGCTCATGACTACCCACGGAAGGTTCACTCCCAGGTCACACCAGTTGTGGTTCGGGCTATTTGTGACAACTACACTTGTCGTGGCTTGGCGGCGCGCCCCCGCATCATCGACCGGCTCGTTGTATCCATCCATCTTGTATCTTCATCAATCTAACCGACTTATTACTTATGACATATAACTACATTGCATTATATATTTACTTTTTACTACATCTACATTATATATTTATTTTTTACTACATTTACATTATATATATTTTTTTTTAATTAAACTTCTTTTCGTTTAGTATTTTTTTCCTTTCTTTTCTTTTTAGCTTCCACCATATAGATGCCATATAACCCACGACCGTGACATTTTATTTAAAGTAAGATCCAAATATTGTGTATTTTATTTTTTATTGTGTATTTTAATTTGAATTGGAAGTTAAAGGCCAAAAAGCTGTTTTTTTTCAGTGATTTTTGAAGATGGTACTACTGCTACAGGGTTGCCCGCATTTGAAAATCGCTTCTATTAGATTTGGTCCTAGCTAATACTAACACGTCCTGTAAATTTCATTATGCTCGGATTATCCGGTCGTCAGTTCTCGTGAACAGAAGTTTTGAGTGCTGAATATAGAGGTAATTTGGGGATGGGTTGCCGATCTTGTGCTAATTGGAATTTTAAAAATTTCAACTTGACATGAAGAACAAAGGATAAAATTTATCAAAGATTTGAAATTTCTGTCAAAAATCAAAAAATTTTCAAGAATGTCAATGATTTGAAGGATTTTTTTTCTGTGGCCTGCCACAGCTACAGGGTTACACGCTTTATGTTGAAAACCCATCTGTGATAAACTTTAGTCAACAGCAATACGCTCTGTAATTTTCACGATGATCCAAATCAAAATTTGAAAAAAATTCCTTGCCTACTTTTAGGCACCCTGCACCCACACACGGCTCAAAATTTCCAATTCTTTATCATAGACAAGCTTAAACTACAATCTGTTTTCATTCTGTTTTCATTTTAACAAAAATTTATACTGCTTGGATACATAGGAGTACCTGA
Organism: Nemotelus pantherinus; assembly: GCA_963978885.1. Lineage (NCBI taxonomy): Eukaryota > Metazoa > Arthropoda > Insecta > Diptera > Stratiomyidae > Nemotelus > Nemotelus pantherinus. The sequence goes on from OZ022263.1 coordinate 146,650,603, forward strand.
TAATTCAATAAAACACTCGCTGCCGCCAAAAAAAGGTTTAGAATATCTGAATTCAAGCAAGTCATGGACCTACCTATTATATACATTTACGTCTTTCGAAAATTTCACTTCCATCGAATCGGCCACTCCAGAGATAATCTCTATTAACCATTTGGCTGATATATATATATATATATATATATATATATATATATATATATATATATATATATATATATATATATATATATATATATATATATATATATATATATATATATATATATAAATATGAATTTTTGGCGAAACGAGTTTAATACTAGTTTTCTTCGAATATTAGTAAAAATATTTCACTTACCTGTAGTGTCCAGACGACGGTACCGTTTCCTGAAACCCACTGCAAATTTTTGATTGATTTCAATTTTTCAATTATAAAAACTATAAGCAACAACAAATTTACTACTTCAATTTCTACTTTTTCGAAGAAAATTCATATAAAATAATTTTCGAAGAAAATTAGTATTAAATTCGTTTCGCCAAAAATTCATAGTTCTTTATGTATATATATATATATATATATATATATATATATATATATATATATATATATATATATATATATATATATATATAAATATATATATATCCATCTTTATATATATATACATATATATCTATATATATACATATATATATATATATATATATATATATATATATATATATATACATATACATATATATATATATATATATATATATATATATATATATATATATATATATATATATATATATATATATATATATATATATATATATACATATACATATATATATATATATATATATATATATATATATATATATATATATATATATAAATATATATATATACATATATATATATATATATATATATATATATATATATATATATATATATACAAAAATATATATAGATATAAATATATATAGATATAAATATATATATATATATATATATATATATATATATATATATATATATATATATATATATACATATATATATATATATATATATATATATATATATATATATTTATATATATATATATATATCTATATATATATATATATATATATATATATATATATATATATATATATATATATATATATATATATATATATATATATATATATATATATATATATATTTATATATACAGGTATGTATATATGCAAATTGATTAATAGATATAATCTCTGGAGTGGTCGATTCGATTGAGCTAAAATTTTCGGAGGACGTAGATGTATATAGCAGGTAGGTTCATGGTTTGCTTTAATTCAGATATGCTAAACCTTTTGGCGGCGGGGAGCGTTTTAGTGAATTTTCAGGTACTCCTATATTTCCAAGCAGTGTAAATTTTTGTTAAAATAAATGTTTGGGAATGAAAACTTATTGTATTCTTAGCTCGTTTATGATTAATAATTAGAAGTATTGAGCCGTGTGTGGATGCAGAGAGCCTTAAGGTAGACAAGGATTTTATTTCAAATTTTGATTTGTCATTACTTGTAAGAAAACAATGGATCATCGTGAAAATTACAGAGCGTATTGAGGTTGACTAAAATTTAACACATGGATTTTCCAGATTTAGTGGGTTACCCTATAGCTGCGGCAGGCTGCTGAAAAAAAATCCTTCAAATCACTGGCCCTCCTGAAAATATTTTGATTTTTGACAAAAATTTCAAAACTTTGATAAATTTTATCCTTCGCCCTTCATGTCAAATTGAAATTTTTAAAATTCCGATTTGCACAAAAACGGCAGCTCGTCACCAAATTACCTCCGTTTTTAGCACTCGAAAGTTCTGTTCACGAGAACTGACGACCGGATTATCGGATCATTATGAAATTTACAGGGCATCTTGGTATTAACTAGGACCAGGTCTGATAGAAGTGATTTTTAAATGTGGGCAACCCTATGGCAGTGGTACCATCTGGAAAAGTCATTGAGAAAAAACAGCTTTCTGGCCTAAAACTTCTGATTCAGCCATCACATTTAAACTAAATTCACACAATATTTGGATCTTACTTTAGATAACATTTGGCTGAAAAATTAAAATAGAGTTGCCAAATTTTTGTCTCTAAAATCTTGCAAGCTTGCTCAGCAAATCAAAGCTTTTTTTCCTATAACTTCTGGTCTAGTCATGAAATCAAAACGAAGTTCATGTGAACCAACTATTGAAGGAATTTCGAACAAAAACCATGAAAGGATTGCCAGCTTTGACCATTTTTCAGCCAGCTATGACAATTTTTTATATCATTAGAATTGCAAATGGGAATCATCCTGCAATGAAAATTAACAATAAATATTAACGCTTTAAAAATTTGAAAAGTTTTGAGGGTGGTTACCCTAAAATTCTTTTCACCCGTATAACTTCCAGCGCAGTGATTCAATCGAAACGAAATTTACTGGTTGGGTTTAACTTAGCGTGAAGCAGATTTGGTATATATTTAGCTTTGCTGCTAACACAGGGTAACCAGCATTGGCCATTTTCGTAAATATTGCACCAAAAGATGCATCAAATTACATTCTCATACGCAAAGCATTTGCAATAAAAATAAGAAACGAATTTTTAAATTTTCCGGGTTTTGAAAATTTTTCGGATGGCAGCCTTAAACAACATTTAATCGTTGAAGCTTTCCATGAAATCCTGCGTTGAGAACAAAATTCAAAATTCACAAGGATTCGTTGATTTAAGTATGAGCTTGTTATGGTAAACTTATTGCTGCTTCGTTGGGAAAGTGTTGCCAGCACTGAACATTTCATCATTTGTGTTAAAGTTGAGTTGTGTTGTTTTGGATAAGGAATGGTGTATATGATTCAACGTCTTTCCACATTTTTTTGTCACTCAAAGACAAATTCTTCGAAAATTAGTTTTTTAGTTTTGTTAATATAAAGAAAAATATATAACTTTGCACTAGGCTTTTTTAGCTCCTTAGCAGTGCCGATTCTATTATTTCCGATTGATTCAATTATTTCCGAATTCACATCTGAAGGGCAACCTTAGGTGGGTAATTCCTGATTTCAAAGTAAGTTCGCTAGCATTAACAGCTGTCAACTGAATATTCGATACCGTCCATTATGAATTCATTGATTTTTACTAATTTTCGAAGAAAATTAGTATTAAGCTCGCTTCGCCGAAAATTCGTCATATATATATATATATATATATATATATATATATATATATATATATATATATATATATATATATATATATATATATATATATATATATATATATGTATATATATATATATATATATATATATATATATATACATATATATACATATATAAACATATATATATATATATATATATATATATATATATATATATATAAACATATATATATATATATATATATATATATATATATATATATATATATATATATATATATATATATATATAAACATATATATATATATATATATATATATATATATATATATATATATATATATATATATATATATATTTATATAATTATATATATATATATATATATATATATATATATAATTATATATATATATATATATATATATATATATATATATATATATATATATATATATATATATATATATAGAGTGGCCGATCCGATTGAGCTTAAAATTTCGGAAAACATAGATGTATATAACAAGAAGTTCCATGACTTATTAAAATTCAGATATCCTTAACATTTTGGCAGCGGCGGGCATTTTAGTGAATTCACATACTCCTTTATTTCCAAGCAGTGTAAATTTTTGTTAAAAAAAACTACTAAGAATGAAAACTTATAATGTTTTTAGTTTCCTTATGATAAAAAAAGGGAATTTTGAGCCTTGTGTAGGCGCTGAGTGCCTCAAAGTGGGCAAGTACTTTTTTCCAAATTTCGATTTGTCATAACTTCTAAGAAAAACAATGGATCATCTTTAAATTTTCAACACGTATTTACGTCGACTGAAGTTTAACACAGATGGACTTTGAAGACTGTGCAGGCAACTCTCTAGCTACAGTAGGCTCCTGAACAAAAATCCTTCAAATAATCGACCCTCCTGAAAAATTTTTGATTTTTGAAAATGAGTTCAAATTACTGATAAATTTTGACTTTTGTCAACCAAGTCAAATAAAATATTTCAAAATCCCGCGGTAAATAAAAACGGCAACCCGTGATCAAATGACTTCTATTTTCAGCCCTCAAAACTCAGCCCTCAGAACGGACGATCGGATAATCCAATCAATATGAAATTTACAGGACATGTTTAAATTAGCTAGGACCAGGTCTGACAGAAGTGATTTTGAAATACAGGAAACACTGTGGCATTGGTGCCATTTTGAAAAATCGCTGAGGCAAATAACTGGTTTTTGCCTATAGCTTCCGAGTTAGCCACCAGATTTCAACAAAATTCACGCAGTAGGTGAACCTTACTCTAAGATAGATTTCATAGAAATATTCATACGGCAATTTCGATCTCCTTTATATTGTAAATTTGTTCAGGAAAATAATGATTATTTCCCTATAACTTCCGAAGCAGTAACAAAATCAAAACTAAATTCATTTGATAAGTGGATCTTGCTGCGTTTCTAATTTTGTAGGAATTTCATTGAAAAATCATGAAAATGTTGCCAGCTATGATGAATTTCGTAATCTATTGACATTTCTTTATCGAGCGATGTTGTCATAAAATTTCCAAATGGGAATGATCCTTCAATACCAATTAACAACAAATATCTACGTTTCAAAAATTTAAAAAGTTTGAACTATGGTAACCCTAAAATTTAATTTACTCCTTTAACTTACAGCGCAGCCATTCAATCGAAATGAAATTCATAGGATGGGTTTAACAAAACGTGAAGCAGCTTTGGTGCTGGCACATGATTGCCAGCACCGGACAATTTCGTAAATATTGCACCAACAGATGCTTCCATATTCTATTCATAAGCAAAGCAGTTACAATAAAATAAACAACCGATATTTAAATTTTCTGAGTTTTGGAAATTTTTTGGATGGCAACCCCAGACATAATTTAATCGCTGAAACTTTCGGAAAGGAAATGCTGTCAGAAAATGATATTTGTTTCTTTGAGTATGAAATGGTTGATATGAGACTACAAAGAGGTGTATAACATCTTCACACATTTTTAAACCATCAAAGATAGCTTCTTCGAAAATTAGTTTTCTGCTGGTTCTGATGCGCTACACTTTTTACTAATGTTCGAAGAAGAACATTAGTATCTAAATCACTCTGGCCGAAAATTCATATTTCTATACATATATATATATATAAATATATATATATATATATATATATATATATATATATATATATATATATATATATATATATATATATATATATATATATATATATATCATCAAAAAAATTCAGTGAAAAAAATCTCAGGAACGCGCCGTCCGATTGTATTGAAATTTTCAGGATTCATTGGTGTATATCCAGAATAGTGCCAGGTCTCACAAAAAGTTAATAGTCTTTAACCGTTGGATACCGTCGGCTATTTTAGTGATATTTTAAATTTACCTATTTTTATGTCAAAAAATTACTTTTGCAAAAATAAAGTTTATGTAATGAATTTTGAACGTGTTTCAAATGTTAATATGATAATGTTTTTGAAATTTTTAACCCAATGTGTGCGCTAGGCACCTAAAATGAGAATGGGAAAATTTGAAAATTTTTGAATTATGATAACTTTATATTGGATTATTAGATCATTATGAAACTTACAGGACATATAAATGTTGTTAAGGTACACACTTGCGTAGTTTTTATTGAACGTGCTGGCAACCCTGTAGCTACGGCAGGCACTGAAAATGAAAACATTCAAACTTTCGAATCTCCTAATATATGTCCGTTTCTTACAATGAAAACCAACTTGTATACAAAAATTATGCTTTGTCTAAACAGTGAAGGAAAAACTTTGGAATTTTCATGTCGGACAAAAACGGTAACCCTTTCCCAATTTACCTATATTTTTAGCATCAAAAACTTCTGTTCACGGGAACTCACGAACCAATCATCAAATGCAGTTGAATTTTACAGATTACATTGGAATTAAGTAGGACCAGATCTGATAGAAGCGATTTTGAATTGTGGGAAACCCTGTGCCAGTGGTGCCATTTTGAAAAATTACAAAGAAAAAAACTGCTTTTTTCCCTATGAATTCTGATTCAGTTACCAGATTTTCATGAAATTAACACAGTAGCTGAACCTTACTCTAAGCCGTGTTTGATATAAATTTTGGTTGAAAAATTCGATTGGTGCTGCCAGCTATGGTAATTTTTGTGTCTTTGGTTTTGAAAATTCGCTCAGGAAAATAAAACTTTTTGCCCTATAACTTCCAGCGCAGACATGACATCAATACGAATTTCATACATTTAATGGAACCTATTATAGGCATTATTCAGGTCAAATTTGGTTGAAAAGCCACGATAGGGTTGCCAGATATTGTTCGTTTTGTGTTTAGTTCCAATATCTTTCTTAAGCGATTTGATCATAAAATTTTCAAATGGTAATGATATTGTAGTGACAATATACAGAAAATATTAAGTTTTCGATTATTTGATAAATGCCGCGGCTGATAACCCTTATTGTTTTTATACTCCTATAACTTCGAACGCAGTCATCGGATCAAGACGAAATTCGCAGTGTAGGTTAATTTCAACGTGATGCAGATGTGATACTGGCAAAAGGTTGCCAGCACGATTCTGTAGTGCTATTTCTGTATCAATAAATGCTTACAGTTAGTATTCATACCGGAAACATTTACAATGTAAATAAATAACCAATGTTTCAATTCCCAAAGTTCTGCCAATTTTTCGGGTCGCAGCCCCAAACACCAACTTCAATTACAATTCTGCAGGCACTAAGCATTTTGTTCATTGATGTTATATGAGATGCTGCTTTCAAAGTTTTGTGAACTGAGAACGAATATAGTTAACAAGTGTTTTGCTCTCATGAACTTTGAAATTCATGCCAGTGGTAATATCTGAAACCTTTCCACCATATGAGTTATAATGCATTCTAGAGACCAAAGTAAAACGTGATGTTTGAAACATTTTGGCTGTAATAAGCAGCTCGTGTGGTAGAATATGCACTCAAAGTCTGCACGATTCTTCTACTGTTCTTCGAACATTAGTGTTTCTAGCGGTTCAGGTGCGCTAGAGATTTTTACATATAATAAGTAAAATTGATTTTTGTTAAATTTCTTCTTTTTTCTATTGACTGTTAATGAAGTCTTACCTTTCCTTATGAATTGCGCTATTTTAGGCTTAGGCGATTGCGTTTTTGTTTAAAGCAGCTCAGCCATCTTCCGGGTGCAGTTACGCTTATCACACTTCAAGCAGCTGTCGAAGTCGAAGGCAATGAAAACATATTTGCCACCTTGAAGTACATTTCCTCTTGTCTTTTAGGCTACAGGTTGCACTTGACGTAGTAAGTGCCGTCCTTGTTGAGCTCTTGCCTCGGCGTTTGTAGCGTTTACGCATATGGCTTCAAAGATTGGAAGCAAGACTCCAAGAACTCCAACAATTGACGGCTGGTAGCTTCCGGGGTTCCTTCAAAGATTGTTCAGAGGCGATTTGTGTGGTTCATTTCAGTTTCTTAAGAAGAAGGAAGACAATGAGAGTATCTTAATGTTTCTTTATGACTTTTAAGTCTTGTTGTCCTTGAACACATTCTACAGTAACATCATGAAGCGCCTTGATGTTGTTTGCAGTTTCGTTAAAAATATATAGCTGAGAAACTTATTTCTTGATGGAATTGGCGAGAAGACGTTTATTTTCGTAAGATTTTTTTTTATCAAACTCCATGCTACTGTGTAATTTTTGCCGTCCATCCATATGATGTTGTGTCAACAAAACAGAACTCCACTACTATCTTCCTCACCATCCCGTTTTGCGGCCAGAGAGCCTATCTACCGAAATCCGTAAAGTATTCGAAGGCACATGCAACAAACCGTCAAATTTCTCCTAAAACGATAAATATTAAATGACGGTCGACTTTCAGGAAACGTACCGTCAGATCCTGGAACATGAAGATGATCAGAACTTGTAACTCATTCTTTGGCAAAACAATCCAACAGAGAAAATTCAGAGAAAAAATTAAAAACGGTCACTTGTTAAAAATGAAGCGCTTCTTGTTTAGCAACCAAGTGCAAACAGCAGCTGGCAGATGAAGAAAACCTAGCTTATTCCTTGGCAGCTACAGTTTTTTGTCGAGGTTTTTATATTGATAACCTTCTAACTGACACCAACGACTTCCACGAATCACTCAAACTATAGGAACGTATCGCACAATTGCTGGCTCGTGATGGTTTGAACTAAACAAATGGTGCTCGAACAACACCAATATAACACGATCGGCATCCGCTCAAGACAGGGCCATCATCTTTGATATGGTAGAAGCTGAGAAAGAAGATTTTGTAATTAAAACTTTAGGCATTCTATGGGAATTTTCCGCTGACTACTTAAAGGTGAACGTAAACCTCATACCAGCTAAGCAAAATAAATATAACGCATTGTGTAAGCTCGAATATCTCAATTATTTGACCAACTCGGCCTGGTCAATCCATTTATTGTCTTAGCAAAGATATTCATGCAGTAGCTGTAGGAAACTCAAATAGATTGCAATGCATCCCTTTCCAAGCGGCTACAAACCAGTTGGGAAAATAATCGAACACAGCCATCAATCTTGAGCAGTTTGAGAATACCTTGTTATGTTATGGGCTGCAAAGCAGCAAAATATATACAAATTCATGGGTTTGCTGACGCAAGTAAATATGTTTAGGGAACACGAATTTATTTGCGAGCTAACGGCCTGGATGGACAATTTACCGTCTCTTTACTATACGGCAAAAGACGAGTAGCTCCAACCAAACAAACAACAATTGCTCGACTCAAACACTGTGCAGCAAAATTTCTAACTCTATTAGTTGGGAAGCCGAAGGAGTCATTGCGAATCAAGCTTAATCAATCTGTATACCGGAGCAAATCACTAACAGTACCACAATGAAAAGCTGCTCAATCTTCTAAAGCGCGTTTTTGAGGCCAGACTGCAGTCTTCTGAATTCATATTTGCCGTTTCCAGTCGAAAAAGCAGTTTTTTGAATACCGTTCTCTTTCATCCTGATTTGGTGAAACCCAGAAGTAAGATCGAGATTATTGAAGAACATAGATTTCCAAAGACTGGCTAAAGTATTGGTAATATCGGGTATTGGGTACGCATCCGATATGGTCACGGCGTTAAGCCTTTTGAAGTCCAAAACTAGACAATATTGTTTTTCGCTCAATTTATTGGGTTTCAATTATAAGCGCTTTTTGACGAGCGAACAATTCCGTTCTGAAGCAATTTGGCAATTTGTTTTTCGTCCTCGTCCTCATCCCTCAGGTTTACAGGGTATGGGTAGCATTAAACGTCGATGTGAACCGATGTTGATGTCTTTATCTCTGCCCTTACACTTGTTTCCACTGTTTGAGCGTCCGTCATTGAACCAAAGATTTCGGAATACTTTGTAAGTATTTTGGCCAAGTTGTCTTTAATCTGCTGACCCAAATATCCAAACTATTTACTTACTTTACAATATCCAAACTATTTACTTGTTTAGATTGTTTTTTGCTTGGAAAGGTATTTTAATGTTCGGAGAGATTTGTTAAATGTTGTTCTTTCTATCTATAATCGCGTCTTACTGTTTAAAGGTGTCGTCACCAATTATACAGTCAAACGATTTTAACCTTGGTAGAACATCAAAATCTAAAACCGTATTATATCCTGTTTTTTGAAAAACAGGTCCTGTAACTTTTTCGGTGATTAGTATTTCACTTGCTGCTGATTGTAAATTAAATGAGGTCTTGATCAAATCGGCATTGAAGGAAATTACTGCGTCAGTCAAATTTTTATTTGCGCCAGTATCAACCAAAATTTGAGTATCTGCCCATCAAGCAAGAAATATTCTAGGTATGGTACACTTGAAAGGCGTCCGTCATAAAATTTACTTCACCGTCATCATCCTTAATATTGTTATGATTTTGTGACTGCTCAAAATAATTCTCATTAGATGAATCCTGTAAAGCCGAATCATCACAAATTTCAGATGAATCAGTGTATACTGATTGTTCTTGAGTTTCCAAGTTAAATAGTCGCTGTGATTTTTTGAACGCTTTATAGCCTGATTGTAAGAAGGTCCACCTGTTTGGTTTGCAAAGATTTACCATCGTCCATCGGGGCGGCAGATTTTGGATAATGTGGTCTTGGAGGAGGTAGATTCGGGACATTTTGCTGCGCATTCCTTGGAATGTTATCGACTTGATTCCGAAGAGACGCGTTTAGCCGTGGGTACGCGGCTTTGTTTGGATCATATTTATTTCAAACAATTTTGGAAGAAAAAAAATGGTTTACTGGAGCCGAAATGGAGTTATTTACATATTTTTGGTGAATTTGATAATTCCTGTAATTTAAATTATGGAATTCTAAGCATGAAGCGTATGCTTCTGGGAGAGTTTGGGGTCTTTACACTCTTAGCATTCGGGATAAATCTCCATTGAGACCGCGTATGAGCACATTAAGCGCACTATTCCGATAGTTTTCGGTTAGAGCAATTACAGTTTCTTGAGAATAATCTTCAGTTTTAATTTTATTGATTAGAAGGGTCAGTTGACAACTTCGGCGAAAAACTCATCAACGCTTTTATGCTTTTGTGACATAGAATGTAGCTGATGTTCTAGGGTCCGTACATCACGCTTATCAGCATAATGTAAGGAAAGGCACTTTTTAATACTTAGCCAATTTTGATCAAATATATTATATGAGATGAAAGCAGCATCTGCTGGACCTCTTTTTTTCTAATGTGGCGAAAATTGCCCTGTAAATAGGCTTTTGACGCACTATCTCGTAGTCACTGAGTATAGTTTCAATACAATGCACCCAGGAAACGTATTGAACCGGATTTCCCTCGAACTCCTGCAGATCCCGGACACAATCAGGCAACCATTTGATATCCTCAAGGTCCTGTTCTGTTTGTGGTGTGGCTGGATCTGTCTACGTGAAAGGATTTGTTGGTAACAATCTGGCATTTTGTTCAAGAACATTCAATCTACTCTCAAGTTTTTTGCTGATTTCAATTTGCGCGCTGACCGCACCAGTTAACTGAACAAGAGTTTGTTTAATTTCTTCCATCTTAAGTAAAGTTTAACTCAATATTCAATACTACTCAATGAATCAAGAAAATAATTCTTTAAATCACGAAAATAAGAAACACTCGTGATTTGAACTCGGTTTACACTCACTTTTACAATAAAACCAATTTAATTGTAAATGCTAAGTTTAAAAAATTTCATTTGTATATTTCAATGAAAAAAAATTTATAGTATTGATAGTGAATAATATTGATAGTAATATGAATAATCTTTAAAAAAATATGGGTAGCTGCTAACAAAAAGAGGCAAACTTACATGAAATAAATTAAAATGTTCATTCTTTATCGCAAAGTATAGTATTGTCGCTTTTTAGCATCGACCGTTGGTTCGTGGAGGCTGCCTACTGCGGCACGACTACTCCTTGCCCTTGTGATATGGTCCTTAGTTGATATAGACTATTAGGTTGTTGAAAATCTTCCTGAATCTTTGAAAAAGCGTTTTGCATACGTTCCCGGACCTTCCGTTTCCTAGAGACACTTCTCACACCCGTCTTTTAGCGCGGTATCAACTTTTTGCCCGGGTTTGCAGAGAAATTGCATTTTTTAACTGTTCGCGTAATTTCTAAGTTACGGGTGGCGACGGATAGCTGTGTTCTCACGGGGACAACTGTTCGCGTAATTTTGATGCTACGGGTAGCGACGGATAGCTGTGTTCTTACGAAGACAGTTTTTTTAGCTCGGGCGCCAGTTAACGGGCTTACCCAACAGTGTCAAAAAAAATTGTTCCACTAGAATAAAACACAAACCGTTAATTTTTAATGATACAATTTATTTCCACGACGTGGTAACATGGTTTGCCTCTTTTATGACTTTACAAATTTTAAAATAAGAAAATTGTATTTCCTATGAATCAACAATTCCCGAGTTCAACTTTAATGCCGACGACGCACAGTGGGCTGAATCCCGATTCTAGCTGAACAAAAGTCAAAAAATTAATGACAAAATGTAAGGTTTTCAGGTATAGGATATTTTTTTTAAGGCTTCAGTGAATCTAATTCCACAAAAAATTTGTAATTATACCTAACAATAGTGTGTAAGAACTTACTGTGAAAACGGTCGAATGGAAGTAGAGCGCGAGACGCTCTCGCGGTACATTAATGTGACCTTCGTTTGTATTATCTGCTCGGTGACATGAATGTTTATTTTCGTTTGAGTGTTAATCTAACTTGTTTAAATGCTATTCAAGAAAAAGTTTCAAGCACTGAAAACGCCCAGTTGAAAAAGGTAGGTTTATACCATTAGAATATAAGAGAGTGTAATTTTGCTTCGTGGAAACTGAAAAATTCTTCACATTTTAACGCGCAACTTTTTTTCATTAGATTTCATTGACTTCAAATTTTGAGAATATAATTAATAACATATTCAAACATTGAGAGCCATAATTAACCATAAATTGAGATATAACAAAAATTCTGGGGTCAGAATTACAAAATTTAAATTTTCAGTTTGAATCCTAAACGGACCCTTATCTTCTATTTATACTCTATACCTTAAAGACCTTAAAATAAATATTTAATGCCAATTTTGTAGCCTCTGCCTTCGATTGTCAGCATCAAGTGGATGTAATCTACACAGACTTTTCGAAGGCTTTTGATTCTGTGAACCATAACCTGCTGCTCCTTAAACTAAATGGTTTTGGTGTTTTTCCAGGTCCAGGTCTGATAGAAGTGATTTTGAAATGCGGGCGATTCTGTGCCAGTGGTGCCATCTTGAAAAACCACTAAAAAAGATAACTGTTTTTAGCCCTATAAATTCTGATTGAATCGTTCGATTTTGACGAAACTCACACAACTGCTGGACCTTACTTTCAGCCACGTTTGGTAGAAATTTGGTCGAAAAATTCGGTTGGAGCTGCCAGCTATGACAAATTTGGTGTCTTCATTTTGAAAAAAAAAAATTGGAAGTGAATACATTCAAACCATCGAAAATTCAAAAAAATGTCCGTTTCTTACAATAAAACCAATCTGTATATAAATCTTATGTTTTATCTACACGTTCAAAATAAAACTTTGGAAATTTCATGTCGGACAAGAACGGTAACCCTCTCCCAGTTAGCCTATATTTTTAGCATCAAAAACTTCTGTTCACGGAAACTCACGAACCAATAATCAGATACAGCTAAAATTTACAGAATGCATTGGACTTAAGTAAGACCAGATTTGATAGAAGCGATTTTGAATTGTGGGCAAGTCTGTGCCAGTGGTGCCATCTTGAAAAATTACAAAGAAAAAAAACTGCTTTTTGCCCTATGAAATGTGAATAAATTACCAGATTTTCATGAAATTGGCACAGTAGCTAAACCTAACTCCAATCTCTGTTTGGTGGAAATTTGGTTGAAAAATTTGATTGGTGCTACCAGCTATGGTAATTTTTGTGTCTTTCGTTTTGAAAATTCGCTCAGGAAAATAAAATTTTTTGCACTATAACTTCCAGTGCAGTCATGAAATCAATACGAATTTCATACAATTAATGAAGCCTGTCATAAACATTATTCAGGCCAAATTTGGTTGAAAAGCCACGATAGGGTTGCCAGCTATTGTTGGTTTTGTGTTTAATTGCAATATCTTTATTAAGCGGTTTTATCGTAGAATTTTCAAATGGTAATGATATTGTAGTGACAATAAACAGCAAATATTAAGCTTTCGATTATTTGAAAAAACTCGCTGCAGGTAACTCTAAATTTCTTTATACTCCTTTAACTTCGAATGTTATATAACAACGTGAAGCAGATGTGATATATTCTTGGCTTTGATACTGGCAGAAGGTTGCCAGCACGAGTCGGTTGTGCTACTTTTGTATCAATAAACGCTTACAGTTAGTATTCATACCGGAAACATTTACAATTAAAATAAATAATCAATGTTGCAATTCGCAAAGTTTTGCAAATTTTTCGGATCGCAGCCCCAAACACTAACTTCAGTTACAGTGCTGCAGGCACTGAGCATTTTCTTCATTGATGTTGTATGAGATGTTGCTTTCAAAGTTTGGTGATATAAGCAACTGATAACGAATATAATTAACAAGTGTTTTTCTTTCATAAACTTTGAAACCCATGTCAGTGGTAATATCTGAAACCTTCTACCATATGAGTTATAATGCATTCTTGAGACCATAGTAAAACGTGGCATTTGAAACAGTTTGGCCGTAATAAGCAGCTCATGTGGTGGAATATGCACTCAAAACCTGCACGATTCTTCTACTGTTCTTCGAACATTAGCGTTTCTAGCGGTTCAGGTGCGCTAGAGTTTTTTTAATTATTTTTTTAAGCTTTTCCAACCTTTAAGCCCTTGTTAAGCCCATAAAATAATTTTGGCCAGCTAGAATCGGGATTCAGCCCACTATGCGACGCGGCATGCGCGTATTGTACAGAAACTTGGCACAAAAATGCAAGATCTGGGAAAATTATGTGTGGGAATGAAAATGAATATGAAAACGCAAAGTAACTTAGATGAAAATTCAATGTAATGAATGCATATCTGCACAATGCAATACGACACTTTAACTTATTGAGTGGGACCAGGAATGCTATGGGAAAACTCCGAAACGGACTTTATGTATTTACCCAAAATAATTTTTCTAAACAGCCAAAATGGAATTTGATGATGATATAGAATTTTGGTTCTTAAATAAACTTAGGTGGAAGTGAGAATTCATTCCACCTGCAACTGTTAATTAGTTGATTACTTTCAGTTTCAAAAAATTACGTTGTCCCAGAATGATGCATCCTTCTTTATATATTCTTTTGCAAAATGATCTCTGTCTTTTTGCCTTTTTTTATATCAGATGCTTTTTATTAGCAGCTACACCATTTTATGCATTCTTCCGCAAAACTCTTTTCACGGTTTCAGGGTGAACAGAATCACCGTTTTAATCCTCTAGTAAGGAAACAAGCTTTTTAGCGGACAAATGCGGATCTCTCAAACCCGTTTTTTACCAGCTCTTGGTTTAATGGTTTTATTTTAAATTTTTCATCTATTTTATCTGATAACATGGCTGATAACTTTTTTTCGCAATCTTTACGATATCACTCGCTGTTTTTTCTTCACAAAAAGGTCAAATATAATTCGCAAACAAACTGTGGTTTGCTTTACTTTTTGCATTTTATGTGTTTTCAGAGAAGAAGTCGAACTAAGGATGATAAATAAATTCATTTCACAGCTTCAGAATGGAAAATGGCACTTTGTTAGAGCCGCTTAGCTATTCCGACCATAAGTCGACGACAAAAGGCAATGTCATGTAAAATTCCAATAACTGTTTTTATGGCTGAGGAATCTTTGTTTATATTATTGAGTATAATAGTATAGTCGTGTAATGTCGTGTCAACACTATTGCAAACGTCAGACGTGCGTGAAGTATTTCCCGTCGGAATAATTTCCGTACATTTTTAAACCATAATCCATTATATTGTTTATTCATCTGTGTATTTACTCTGTGCCGACGCGCTGATTTTATGTGCGGTGCTAACGTGGGTGCCTTCTTTCTTGAAAATACAACTTTTGCCCTTCTTCTTTTCCCTGTGAGGTACCAGTTAGAAAACAAGGTCGCGTAACGTCGCGTCGTCCTCTAAATCGCGTCAACAGTAAAACCCTGAGGGGTACCTTGGACAATTCAGTAAAGGTCATTTAGTTTATTTCTATTAGCATATTTCCCTTTTTTCATGTTCCTCATAAGTGAAAGTGTATAAATTGAAACAACCATAACGGGAAGTGCAAACAAAGAAGTAAATTTCACATATGCTAACAGAACATTTGTTTTAGTAATTAATCCTACTTCTAAATCTGGTTTTTATGTTATTTTATCAACAATAAAATCCAACTGGTCATAGCTCAGTGACATTGTTGCAAGCTCTGGACCACTAGAGTACGAGTTTGATTCCACGTCAGTACTTCAGCTTTTTGTAAGTCTCAACATATTGGGAAAAATAAATCGCTTTGATTTCAATTAAAAACAATTTAAATAATAAAATAGCACTTTCAATTGACAAACAATTTGAAACAATTGAAACAATTTGAAACAATTGTAAATCAAATACATATGTAATATAATAAACACACATAAAATTTTTAAATTAACTTCACCGTTCGAGCTATTGAAAAGTTAAATTGACATTATAATCCCATAACTTATCAGTTTTGGTAGCAGCGTTACATTAGCAACCGCTTAGCGATCTGACGATTAAGTTCACACGACGATCGAATCCACACGGCGCCGAATTTCAGCCCGCATTTTTGTTAAAAAAAAAAAAAATATATATTCCACTTACCTACCAATCAATTGGTTTTTGTCTATAATACCAAGTCTAAATAATTGCATACTTTTGGGCACTTATCATATTGGATATTTCTGAGCATCGAATCGACGTATTCATTAATTAAGCATGAGCTTCAAGTGCAGCCTCGAAAATTGCTTTGCCTTCGACAACACGATGAAATTCGTGATATGCAAAGCTTTCTGCAATAGAAAGTTACACGGTGCCTGCACAGGTGCTCCCAGAGACTGGTTCCACCCGTATCTCGAGAGTCATTTTATTTGTACGGATTGCCAAAATATTGAAAGACTCTTAAAAATTATGTACGACAACTTAATTTGCTATTTTGGGACACTTAATTCGGAAAAAGACAATATCATATCCAAGCAACTTGCACAAGCGCAAGCAAATGAAGAATTTCTGTCGGAAATATCACATCATTTTGAATGTCTGGCGTCTACCTTTTCTAAATCGAACAGTATTAGCCACGGAAAGTCTTTTGACACGCTTGGGAAGAAAATGGATACTCTAATTGATAAAATGGGTTCCGTTGCATCGAATTTGTCCACTTTTAATAACCCTAATGATACTTGCCAAGCAAACAACAAAGGTACGCTTGTAAATTTTGAACAATTTTCACGAACGTTAAAAATGCAAACTGACAGACTCACAGACGCTTTTTTTGAGCAACAACAAAAATTAGCTGATATCAGCAGAAAATTGGAGGATTTAGACCGTCATTGCAAAACCTCAAGAAATAATGCAGACGAAGATTTGTTAGCGAACGAGGTAACACTTCATCAGGAGCTCCTTAGCACATCGTTGGAAATAACAACGGCTATGAATACGAGGACGCAGGACAAAGCAACATCACCTATAAGGAATCTAGCTGAGGGTACAACTCCATCTTCTCAGCAAAAATTTTCAAACCTGAGCGGTGAAACCCCAATTTACAAGTTCGGTACTTTTTGGTCCCAAAACGATTGGCAGAATCGTCTACAAAAAATAACAAAAACGAACGATATTCTTCTCAATAAGAGCACGTCTTCCGAATTAACGACTTCAGTAAGCAAAAGTGCATTCTTTGTGAAAGGGATTCCTTATTCTGCTGACGACGAATGGTTGGGAAAGATTCTCGAAGCTGATTTTCATATAAACGACTACGAAGTGAAATTTTTATCCCAGCGTAAACATATATCCTCAAGACGGTGTAAGGTATTCACCCCATCAAAATATGCCTGGCTTTTTACTTGCTTGAGTGGAAACAGCTCCATCAATTGGAAAGGAGTGACATTCAGCCCCTGGAGAAACATCACCGACAAAACTAGGTATAAGAAAAAACAAAAAATTGTAAGAAAAAATTGTATCCCTAGTCACACCTTTACCCAATGTCCTTCCACCCATAAAACTCGCTCATCACGTACTCAGTCCCAATTTTCAATGACAACAGATAATTCTTCCTTATCTGACTGTTTCAATGCTTTTACTCAAAATAATAGCAATGCACTGATACCCCCAGCAGTTAACACGGCATCTTCTCCCTCAAGCAGGTGTACCAACGTTGTTAATAAACACTCCTCCAAGGTTTTCAGTCAGGCCGCCGTAAACTTAGCTCCTTCTACGAGCAATATAAATTATTCTTCTAATGGTAGTAATATGGCATTTGAATCTCTTCGAAGATCAGGAAACCCTTTTTTAGTAAATTAAAGTAAATTATACCTTGACGCCAAATCGTGCCATTTTAATTTACTCGCCATCACCGAAACTTGGCTTAATGCCTCTCATAAGAATGAGGAGATTCTTGATAGTAGTTGGACTATTTACAGAAGCGACCGTGATTATTGTTCTACGGGTCAGTCGCGAGGAGGTGGTGTCTTACTTGCTGTTAGCAACACACTTTCAAGTGAGCTTTTAGATACCACCCCAAATGTTTTCTTCCAATGTATAATTGTTCGGATCTCTAGTAATAATAACCCAATTTACATCGCTGTTGTCTACATCCCCCCTAGATCTGACGAATCCATCTACAGCAATTTTTGTGACACAATATCTTCATTAGCTACATCACTTAGCGAAAAAGATAAAATAATAGTTTTGGGTGATTTCAATCGTCCGAATCTTTGCTTTGTTCCGGATGAAAATGACTCTTACCTTCTCCCCGTAAACTTTGTAGACACCAACGATTTCAATCTTGCGAGTGCCTTTTATGGTAATGATTTGCAGCAGGTTTCCCAAACTCCTAGCCAAAATGGTAATTGGTTAGATCTTGTTTTCGCAAATGCTTATGACGAAGTAGTGGTTAGTCGAACTAGTGACGCAGAGCATCTTTTTTGCAACAGCTTACACCATACAGCATTGTCAGTCGAACTTTCCACTCCAGATTCCACCTGCTTAAAAACTTACAATAACTCAATTGTATTTGACTTCCGTAATGCTGATTATGAAAGCATTAAACATGTTCTTGATACTACTGATTGGTCGACTACTCTTTCAACACAAGACCTCGAGACAGCCGTTTCCTCTTTTTACAACAAAATATTTGACGCCGTTGAAAGATATGTTCCAAAGATAAAAAAAAAGAATAAATTGTCTGACCCATGGCTTAATAGGGACCTTAGGCATATGCGAAATCGTAGGAGCAAACTTTATAAGCTTATTAAAGAAAATACCGATGTTAGTCCTGCTATTCAGGGAGAATATAATGAAGTTGCTAAGCAATTTTTAGCAAAGTCTCATGAGGCTTATGACACTTACATTAGAACAACCGGCGAAAATATAGTCCGCGACCCGAAAAAATTCTTCGATTTTGTTAATGTGAAGCGGAAAACTACTGGCTATCCATCGTCCATGTTTCTTAATAATATAACGTCTTCCTCTCCTAAAGAGATATGTGATCTATTTGCTGATAGTTTCCAAGAAATTTTCAATGCACCAGACCCATCAAACTCACACCTTTCTTCCGATGATTCAGCTTCAACAGCTTTTGTGAACCATTAACATTAACCATGAACGTGGTAACATGGTTTGCCTCTTTTATGACTTTACAAATTTTAAAATAAGAAAATTGTATTTCCTATGAATCAACAATTCCCGAGTTCAACTTTAATGCCGACGACGCACAGTGGGCTGAATCCCGATTCTAGCTGAACAAAAGTCAAAAAATTAATGACAAAATGTAAGGTTTTCAGGTATAGGATATTTTTTTTAAGGCTTCAGTGAATCTAATTCCACAAAAAATTTGTAATTATACCTAACAATAGTGTGTAAGAACTTACTGTGAAAACGGTCGAATGGAAGTAGAGCGCGAGACGCTCTCGCGGTACATTAATGTGACCTTCGTTTGTATTATCTGCTCGGTGACATGAATGTTTATTTTCGTTTGAGTGTTAATCTAACTTGTTTAAATGCTATTCAAGAAAAAGTTTCAAGCACTGAAAACGCCCAGTTGAAAAAGGTAGGTTTATACCATTAGAATATAAGAGAGTGTAATTTTGCTTCGTGGAAACTGAAAAATTCTTCACATTTTAACGCGCAACTTTTTTTCATTAGATTTCATTGACTTCAAATTTTGAGAATATAATTAATAACATATTCAAACATTGAGAGCCATAATTAACCATAAATTGAGATATAACAAAAATTCTGGGGTCAGAATTACAAAATTTAAATTTTCAGTTTCAATCCTAAACGGACCCTTATCTTCTATTTATACTCTATACCTTAAAGACCTTAAAATAAATATTTAATGCCAATTTTGTAGCCTCTGCCTTCGATTGTCAGCATCAAGTGGATGTAATCTACACAGACTTTTCGAAGGCTTTTGATTCTGTGAACCATAACCTGCTGCTCCTTAAACTAAATGGTTTTGGTGTTTTTCCAGGTCCAGGTCTGATAGAAGTGATTTTGAAATGCGGGCGATTCTGTGCCAGTGGTGCCATCTTGAAAAACCACTAAAAAAGATAACTGTTTTTAGCCCTATAAATTCTGATTGAATCGTTCGATTTTGACGAAACTCACACAACTGCTGGACCTTACTTTCAGCCACGTTTGGTAGAAATTTGGTCGAAAAATTCGGTTGGAGCTGCCAGCTATGATAAATTTGGTGTCTTCATTTTGAAAAAAAAAAATTGGAAGTGAATACATTCAAACCATCGAAAATTCAAAAAAATGTCCGCGTCTTACAATAAAACCAATCTGTATATAAATCTTATGTTTTATCTACACGTTCCAAATAAAACTTTGGAAATTTCATGTCGGACAAGAACGGTAACCCTCTCCCAGTTAGCCTATATTTTTAGCATCAAAAACTTCTGTTCACGGAAACTCACGAACCAATAATCAGATACAGCTAAAATTTACAGAATGCATTGGACTTAAGTAAGACCAGATTTGATAGAAGCGATTTTGAATTGTGGGCAAGTCTGTGCCAGTGGTGCCATCTTGAAAAATTACAAAGAAAAAAAACTGCTTTTTGCCCTATGAAATGTGAATAAATTACCAGATTTTCATGAAATTGGCACAGTAGCTAAACCTAACTCCAATCTCTGTTTGGTGGAAATTTGGTTGAAAAATTTGATTGGTGCTACCAGCTATGGTAATTTTTGTGTCTTTCGTTTTGAAAATTCGCTCAGGAAAATAAAATTTTTTGCACTATAACTTCCAGTGCAGTCATGAAATCAATACGAATTTCATACAATTAATGAAGCCTGTCATAAACATTATTCAGGCCAAATTTGGTTGAAAAGCCACGATAGGGTTGCCAGCTATTGTTGGTTTTGTGTTTAATTGCAATATCTTTATTAAGCGGTTTTATCGTAGAATTTTCAAATGGTAATGATATTGTAGTGACAATAAACAGCAAATATTAAGCTTTCGATTATTTGAAAAAACTCGCTGCAGGTAACTCTAAATTTCTTTATACTCCTTTAACTTCGAATGTTATATAACAACGTGAAGCAGATGTGATATATTCTTGGCTTTGATACTGGCAGAAGGTTGCCAGCACGAGTCGGTTGTGCTACTTTTGTATCAATAAACGCTTACAGTTAGTATTCATACCGGAAACATTTACAATTAAAATAAATAATCAATGTTGCAATTCGCAAAGTTTTGCAAATTTTTCGGATCGCAGCCCCAAACACTAACTTCAGTTACAGTGCTGCAGGCACTGAGCATTTTCTTCATTGATGTTGTATGAGATGTTGCTTTCAAAGTTTGGTGATATAAGCAACTGATAACGAATATAATTAACAAGTGTTTTTCTTTCATAAACTTTGAAACCCATGTCAGTGGTAATATCTGAAACCTTCTACCATATGAGTTATAATGCATTCTTGAGACCAAAGTAAAACGTGGCATTTGAAACAGTTTGGCCGTAATAAGCAGCTCATGTGGTGGAATATGCACTCAAAACCTGCACGATTCTTCTACTGTTCTTCGAACATTAGTGTTTCTAGCGGTTCAGGTGCGCTAGAGTTTTTTTAATTATTTTTTTAAGCTTTTCCAACCTTTAAGCCCTTGTTAAGCCCATAAAATAATTTTGGCCAGCTAGAATCGGGATTCAGCCCACTATGCGACGCGGCATGCGCGTCGCATGATAAATTTGGTGTCTTCACTTCAGCTATGATAAATTTGGTGTCTTCATTTTGAAAAAAAAAAATTGGAAGTGAATACATTCAAACCATCGAAAATTCAAAAAAATGTCCGTTTCTTACAATAAAACCAATCTGTATATAAATCTTATGTTTTATCTACACGTTCCAAATAAAACTTTGGAAATTTCATGTCGGACAAGAACGGTAACCCTCTCCCAGTTAGCCTATATTTTTAGCATCAAAAACTTCTGTTCACGGAAACTCACGAACCAATAATCAGATACAGCTAAAATTTACAGAATGCATTGGACTTAAGTAAGACCAGATTTGATAGAAGCGATTTTGAATTGTGGGCAAGTCTGTGCCAGTGGTGCCATCTTGAAAAATTACAAAGAAAAAAAACTGCTTTTTGCCCTATGAAATGTGAATAAATTACCAGATTTTCATGAAATTGGCACAGTAGCTAAACCTAACTCCAATCTCTGTTTGGTGGAAATTTGGTTGAAAAATTTGATTGGTGCTACCAGCTATGGTAATTTTTGTGTCTTTCGTTTTGAAAATTCGCTCAGGAAAATAAAATTTTTTGCACTATAACTTCCAGTGCAGTCATGAAATCAATACGAATTTCATACAATTAATGAAGCCTGTCATAAACATTATTCAGGCCAAATTTGGTTGAAAAGCCACGATAGGGTTGCCAGCTATTGTTGGTTTTGTGTTTAATTGCAATATCTTTATTAAGCGGTTTTATCGTAGAATTTTCAAATGGTAATGATATTGTAGTGACAATAAACAGCAAATATTAAGCTTTCGATTATTTGAAAAAACTCGCTGCAGGTAACTATAAATTTCTTTATACTCCTTTAACTTCGAATGTTATATAACAACGTGAAGCAGATGTGATATATTCTTGGCTTTGATACTGGCAGAAGGTTGCCAGCACGAGTCGGTTGTGCTACTTTTGTATCAATAAACGCTTACAGTTAGTATTCATACCGGAAACATTTACAATTAAAATAAATAATCAATGTTGCAATTCGCAAAGTTTTGCAAATTTTTCGGATCGCAGCCCCAAACACTAACTTCAGTTACAGTGCTGCAGGCACTGAGCATTTTCTTCATTGATGTTGTATGAGATGTTGCTTTCAAAGTTTGGTGATATAAGCAACTGATAACGAATATAATTAACAAGTGTTTTTCTTTCATAAACTTTGAAACCCATGCCAGTGGTAATATCTGAAACCTTCTACCATATGAGCTATAATGCATTCTTGAGACCAAAGTAAAACGTGGCATTTGAAACAGTTTGGCCGTAATAAGCAGCTCATGTGGTGGAATATGCACTCAAAACCTGCACGATTCTTCTACTGTTCTTCGAACATTAGTGTTTCTAGCGGTTCAGGTGCGCTAGAGTTTTTTTAATTATTTTTTTAAGCTTTTCCAACCTTTAAGCCCTTGTTAAGCCCATAAAATAATTTTGGCCAGCTAGAATCGGGATTCAGCCCACTATGCGACGCGGCATGCGCGTATTGTATATCAGATGCTTTTTATTAGCAGCTACACCATTTTATGCATTCTTCCGCAAAACTCTTTTCACGGTTTCAGGGTGAACAGAATCACCGTTTTAATCCTCTAGTAAGGAAACAAGCTTTTTAGCGGACAAATGCGGATCTCTCAAACCCGTTTTTTACCAGCTCAGTTTAATGGTTTTATTTTAAATTTTTCATCTATTTTATCTGATAACATGGCTGATAACTTTTTTTCGCAATCTTTACGATATCACTCGCTGTTTTTTCTTCACAAAAAGGTCAAATATAATTCGCAAACAAACTGTGGTTTGCTTTACTTTTTGCATTTTATGTGTTTTCAGAGAAGAAGTCGAACTAAGGATGATAAATAAATTCATTTCACAGCTTCAGAATGGAAAATGGCACTTTGTTAGAGCCGCTTAGCTATTCCGACCATAAGTCGACGACAAAAGGCAATGTCATGTAAAATTCCAATAACTGTTTTTATGGCTGAGGAATCTTTGTTTATATTATTGAGTATAATAGTATAGTCGTGTAATGTCGTGTCAACACTATTGCAAACGTCAGACGTGCGTGAAGTATTTCCCGTCGGAATAATTTCCGTACATTTTTAAACCATAATCCATTATATTGTTTATTCATCTGTGTATTTACTCTGTGCCGACGCGCTGATTTTATGTGCGGTGCTAACGTGGGTGCCTTCTTTCTTGAAAATACAACTTTTGCCCTTCTTCTTTTCCCTGTGAGGTACCAGTTAGAAAACAAGGTCGCGTAACGTCGCGTCGTCCTCTAAATCGCGTCAACAGTAAAACCCTGAGGGGTACCTTGGACAATTCAGTAAAGGTCATTTAGTTTATTTCTATTAGCATATTTCCCTTTTTTCATGTTCCTCATAAGTGAAAGTGTATAAATTGAAACAACCATAACGGGAAGTGCAAACAAAGAAGTAAATTTCACATATGCTAACAGAACATTTGTTTTAGTAATTAATCCTACTTCTAAATCTGGTTTTTATGTTATTTTATCAACAATAAAATCCAACTGGTCATAGCTCAGTGACATTGTTGCAAGCTCTGGACCACTAGAGTACGAGTTCGATTCCACGTCAGTACTTCAGCTTTTTGTAAGTCTCAACATATTGGGAAAAATAAATCGCTTTGATTTCAATTAAAAACAATTTAAATAATAAAATAGCACTTTCAATTGACAAACAATTTGAAACAATTGAAACAATTTGAAACAATTGTAAATCAAATACATATGTAATATAATAAACACACATAAAATTTTTAAATTAACTTCACCGTTCGAGCTATTGAAAAGTTAAATTGACATTATAATCCCATAACTTATCAGTTTTGGTAGCAGCGTTACATTAGCAACCGCTTAGCGATCTGACGATTAAGTTCACACGACGATCGAATCCACACGGCGCCGAATTTCAGCCCGCATTTTTGTTAAAAAAAAAAAATATATATTCCACTTACCTACCAATCAATTGGTTTTTGTCTATAATACCAAGTCTAAATAATTGCATACTTTTGGGCACTTATCATATTGGATATTTCTGAGCATCGAATCGACGTATTCATTAATTAAGCATGAGCTTCAAGTGCAGCCTCGAAAATTGCTTTGCCTTCGACAACACGATGAAATTCGTGATATGCAAAGCTTTCTGCAATAGAAAGTTACACGGTGCCTGCACAGGTGCTCCCAGAGACTGGTTCCACCCGTATCTCGAGAGTCATTTTATTTGTACGGATTGCCAAAATATTGAAAGACTCTTAAAAATTATGTACGACAACTTAATTTGCTATATTGGGACACTTAATTCGGAAAAAGACAATATCATATCCAAGCAACTTGCACAAGCGCAAGCAAATGAAGAATTTCTGTCGGAAATATCACATCATTTTGAATGTCTGGCGTCTACCTTTTCTAAATCGAACAGTATTAGCCACGGAAAGTCTTTTGACACGCTTGGGAAGAAAATGGATACTCTAATTGATAAAATGGGTTCCGTTGCATCGAATTTGTCCACTTTTAATAACCCTAATGATACTTGCCAAGCAAACAACAAAGGTACGCTTGTAAATTTTGAACAATTTTCACGAACGTTAAAAATGCAAACTGACAGACTCACAGACGCTTTTTTTGAGCAACAACAAAAATTAGCTGATATCAGCAGAAAATTGGAGGATTTAGACCGTCATTGCAAAACCTCAAGAAATAATGCAGACGAAGATTTGTTAGCGAACGAGGTAACACTTCATCAGGAGCTCCTTAGCACATCGTTGGAAATAACAACGGCTATGAATACGAGGACGCAGGACAAAGCAACATCACCTATAAGGAATCTAGCTGAGGGTACAACTCCATCTACTCAGCAAAAATTTTCAAACCTGAGCGGTGAAACCCCAATTTACAAGTTCGGTACTTTTTGGTCCCAAAACGATTGGCAGAATCGTCTACAAAAAATAACAAAAACGAACGATATTCTTCTCAATAAGAGCACGTCTTCCGAATTAACGACTTCAGTAAGCAAAAGTGCATTCTTTGTGAAAGGGATTCCTTATTCTGCTGACGACGAATGGTTGGGAAAGATTCTCGAAGCTGATTTTCATATAAACGACTACGAAGTGAAATTTTTATCCCAGCGTAAACATATATCCTCAAGACGGTGTAAGGTATTCACCCCATCAAAATAGGCCTGGCTTTTTACTTGCTTGAGTGGAAACAGCTCCATCAATTGGAAAGGAGTGACATTCAGCCCCTGGAGAAACATCACCGACAAAACTAGGTATAAGAAAAAACAAAAAATTGTAAGAAAAAATTGTATCCCTAGTCACACCTTTACCCAATGTCCTTCCACCCATAAAACTCGCTCATCACGTACTCAGTCCCAATTTTCAATGACAACAGATAATTCTTCCTTATCTGACTGTTTCAATGCTTTTACTCAAAATAATAGCAATGCACTGATACCCCCAGCAGTTAACACGGCATCTTCTCCCTCAAGCAGGTGTACCAACGTTGTTAATAAACACTCCTCCAAGGTTTTCAGTCAGGCCGCCGTAAACTTAGCTCCTTCTACGAGCAATATAAATTATTCTTCTAATGGTAGTAATATGGCATTTGAATCTCTTCGAAGATCAGGAAACCCTTTTTTAGTAAATTAAAGTAAATTATACCTTGACGCCAAATCGTGCCATTTTAATTTACTCGCCATCACCGAAACTTGGCTTAATGCCTCTCATAAGAATGAGGAGATTCTTGATAGTAGTTGGACTATTTACAGAAGCGACCGTGATTATTGTTCTACGGGTCAGTCGCGAGGAGGTGGTGTCTTACTTGCTGTTAGCAACACACTTTCAAGTGAGCTTTTAGATACCACCCCAAATGTTTTCTTCCAATGTATAATTGTTCGGATCTCTAGTAATAATAACCCAATTTACATCGCTGTTGTCTACATCCCCCCTAGATCTGACGAATCCATCTACAGCAATTTTTGTGACACAATATCTTCATTAGCTACATCACTTAGCGAAAAAGATAAAATAATAGTTTTGGGTGATTTCAATCGTCCGAATCTTTGCTTTGTTCCGGATGAAAATGACTCTTACCTTCTCCCCGTAAACTTTGTAGACACCAACGATTTCAATCTTGCGAGTGCCTTTTATGGTAATGATTTGCAGCAGGTTTCCCAAACTCCTAGCCAAAATGGTAATTGGTTAGATCTTGTTTTCGCAAATGCTTATGACGAAGTAGTGGTTAGTCGAACTAGTGACGCAGAGCATCTTTTTTGCAACAGCTTACACCATACAGCATTGTCAGTCGAACTTTCCACTCCAGATTCCACCTGCTTAAAAACTTACAATAACTCAATTGTATTTGACTTCCGTAATGCTGATTATGAAAGCATTAAACATGTTCTTGATACTACTGATTGGTCGACTACTCTTTCAACACAAGACCTCGAGACAGCCGTTTCCTCTTTTTACAACAAAATATTTGACGCCGTTGAAAGATATGTTCCAAAGATAAAAAAAAAGAATAAATTGTCTGAGCCATGGCTTAATAGGGACCTTAGGCATATGCGAAATCGTAGGAGCAAACTTTATAAGCTTATTAAAGAAAATACCGATGTTAGTCCTGCTATTCAGGGAGAATATAATGAAGTTGCTAAGCAATTTTTAGCAAAGTCTCATGAGGCTTATGACACTTACATTAGAACAACCGGCGAAAATATAGTCCGCGACCCGAAAAAATTCTTCGATTTTGTTAATGTGAAGCGGAAAACTACTGGCTATCCATCGTCCATGTTTCTTAATAATATAACGTCTTCCTCTCCTAAAGAGATATGTGATCTATTTGCTGATAGTTTCCAAGAAATTTTCAATGCACCAGACCCATCAAACTCACACCTTTCTTCCGATGATTCAGCTTCAACAGCTTTTGTGAACCATTAAGAAATTTCCCGTGATGAAATACGTAAAGCTATTTTGGATCTCGACTGCAACAAAGTTCCTGGGCCTGATCTTCTTCCTCCGACCTTCTTGCGGAAGTGTGTAGAGCAGCTCATAGATCCCTTGCATATTTTCTTTAATAGATCACTTTCGTCGGGGATTTTCCCATTCTGTTGGAAGCTTTCGTATGTCACACCCATATTCAAAAATGGTGATCGACGCTGTATCCAAAATTATAGGGGCATTGCCATTTTGTCTTCGATTCCGAAACTTTTCGAAAAGGTGGTATACGATAAACTTTCTCCGCTTGTTGATTCCCGTTTGAACGAGCAACAACATGGCTTTAGAAAAGGTCGCTCAACTACCACGAATTTGACAATTCTAATCTCTGACGTTCTATGTAAAATGGAAAAAGGATACCAAATTGACGCAGTCTACACTGACTTCAGTAAGGCGTTTGACAGAGTTGACCATTCTACCTTGATTCTAAAGCTTCAGAAATTTGGTATTGCCGGGTCTTTACTCAGCTGGCTGACCTCCTACCTTCGCGATCGCACACAATGTGTAAAATTTCAAGGATTTTTATCGAAAAACGTTAGTGCTACCTCTGGTGTACCCCAAGGTAGCCATCTTGGCCCACTTCTTTTTAATATATTTATTTCTGACTTATCTGACGTCCTAGCAGGCATACCTCATTTACTCTATGCAGACGATCTCAAACTTTATCAGACTATTGAATCGAAATCGGATGCCCCCTTTCTCCAATCCAAGCTTAATTCACTTGATCAGTGGTGCAATATAAACAAGCTCTCTCTCAATATCAGCAAGTGCCAAGTTATTAGTTTTTCCAGGAAATGCACGGTCACACACAATACATACTTCCTCGGCAATAATATGCTAACCCGAGTTGATAACATTGCTGACCTCGGTGTTATCTTAGATGAAAAACTCCGCTTCACCTTACACTTTGATAAAATGCTTTCTCGTGCGAACAAACAGCTAGGTTTCATCAAAAGACGTGCCAAAGAATTCCGTAGTCTGTGGGTCACAAGATCCTTATACACTTCACTTGTACGTCCTATTCTCGAATACGCTTGCATTAGCTGGAATCCCGCTTTTGAAACCTACAGTGACAGACTCGAGTCAATACAAAAACAATTTCTACTTTTCGCCTTGAGAGAACTGTACAATCCTTATGATTTTAATAGCTTACCCCCTTATGAGTTTCGACTGGGTCATTTAAACCTATCGACACTAGCCTCCAGAAGAATGATGATATCGGCCTGCTTCACATTCGACGTCATTAGAGGCGCTATTAATGTAGAATTCCTGAATAGTAAAATTTCGATAAATATCCCTGTGAGGAACACCAGGTCCAATCGTTTCCTAAAAGAATATTCACATTCGACGACATATGCAGCAAATGAGCCTATAAATAGATGCTGCAGAATATTCAACAGCATAAGTCACTTATATTCCCCTACGATTTCCAAATCATCCTTCAAATCCTCTCTTTTGCATGCCATCCATACCCCTAAACCTTAAGCCATAGCTTATATGTCAATGTTTTTATTTATTGATTGTTATTTATTAATCTTTTTGTTACTTTTTTCATTTGTTTGTTACTTATTTAACTTGTTTGCTTTTACTTTTTACTTCACTTTACTTTTCCATTTTATTTTTATTTTGTTATTTTATATAAGATTGTGTACCTTGTTTGGTGAATTAATAAAATAAAATAAAATAAAATAAAATATTAACGAAACAAAAATTGCCATAGCTGGCGATCCTTTACTAAATTTTCTACCAAATTTCTATGAAATCTATCTTAGAGTAAGGTTCACCTACTGCTTGAATTTTGCTTAAGCCTGGTGGCTAAATCGGAAACCATAGGCCAAAAACCAGTTTTTTTCTAAACGATTTTTCTTTCTTGTCTTGCCCGTATTTCAAAATCACTTCTATCAGACCTG
Organism: Nemotelus pantherinus; assembly: GCA_963978885.1. Lineage (NCBI taxonomy): Eukaryota > Metazoa > Arthropoda > Insecta > Diptera > Stratiomyidae > Nemotelus > Nemotelus pantherinus. The sequence goes on from OZ022263.1 coordinate 146,680,637, forward strand.
GTCTTAGTTGATACAACAATGTCCTGTAAATTTCATATTGATCGCATTATCCGATCGTCAGTTCTCGTGAACAGAAGTTTTGAGTGCTGAAAATCTAGCTAATTTGGGTTTCCGTTCCTGTTTACCGCGGATTTTGGAAAATTTTGCTTTGACTTGGTGGGCAAAAATCAAAATTTATCAAAAATTTGAATTTATTTTCAAAAATAAAAATTATTGAGGAGGGTCGATGATTTGAAGGAATTTTCTTTTCAGGAGCCTGCTGTAGCTACAAAATTACCCGCACAGTCTTGAAAGTCCACGTGTGCTAAATTTCGGTCTCCATTAATACGCTCTGAAAATTTCAGGATGATCCATTGTTTTTCTTAGAAGTTATGACAAATCGAAATTTGAAAATAAATCCTTGCCTACTTTAAGGCTTTCAGCGCCTACACAATGCTCAAAATGTCCAATTCTTTATCACAGACAAGGTAAAAACATAACAAGTTTTCATTCCCAATAGTTTTCTTTAACAAAAATTTACACAGCTTGGAAATATAGGAGTACCTGAAAATTCACCAAAATGCCCACCGCATATATATATATATATATATATATATATATATATATATATATATATATATATATATATATATATATATGTATATATATATATATATATATATATATATATATATATATATATATATATATATATATATATATATATATATATATATATATATATATATAAATATATATATATATATATATATATATATATATATATATATATATTTATATATATATATATATATCTGTATATATATATATATATATATATATATATATATATATATATATACATATATATATATATATATATATATATATATATATACATATATATATTTATAAATTTATAAATTTATATAAGAAATATGAATTTTCGGCGTAACGAGTTTAATACTAATTTTCTTAGAAAATTTGTAAAAATAAGCAAAATGTAAGAAAAAGTGGCAAGAAAATACATTTTTTTACTAATTTTCGACAAATTAGTATAAACTCGCTTCGCCGGAAATTCGTGAAATATATATATATGTATATATATATATATATATATATATATATATATATATATATATATATATATATATATATATATATATATATATATATATATCTATCTATCTATATGTCTAGGGTTCGATGAAGCAACCTTGCTTTTAATAAAACCAATGTTTTAAGTTTTGCTGTTGGGCAATAACTACTTTATTCACTTAATTCTACAGTCTTTTTATGTTACAATTTAATGCTGACTACCTGAGAAATTTTGAATATGCAACAAAATATGCTGTCAACAAAATAGTTGATATGCAAAATATGCTATGAATGGAATGTGTGACAATTTATCGTGAGAACAAAATTAAGTTTCTGCGTATGAAGTCTTCGTGGTTCCTATTACATTCCGTCGTGGGAATGGGTAGAGTGCATTCATCATGAAGATTGAGTTACGTTCAATCGTGTGAATGTATTTAGCGTTGAAAAGTGCAAACACTGCCGCCCACCAAGAGCCTGATCAGCTCTTAAACCTGATGTTCTTCATACCATGTAGTTGATGGTTTTTACTAATGTTCGAAGAACATTATATATATATATATATATATATATATATATATATATATATATATATATATATATATATATATATATATATATATATATATATATATATATATATATATGTATATATATATATATATATATATATATATATATATATATATATATATATATATATATATATATATATATATATATATATATATATATATATATATATATATATATATATATAAATATATATATATATATATATATATATATATATATATATATCATCAAAAAATTTCAGTGAGATAATCTCGGGAACGCGCCATCCGATTGAGCTTAAACTTTCAGGATACATTGACGTATATGCAGAATAGGTCCAAGTCTCACTAGATGTCAATTATCTTTAACCCTTTGGCGCCGGCGGCCATTTTAGTGATATTTTTAATATACCTATTATTCCGAACAAAATTAATTTTTGCAAAAATAAAGTTGACGAAATAAATTTTGAACCTGTTTTACATGTGAATCGGATAATGTTTTGGAATTTGTTAACCCCATGTGTGCGCTGGGTGCCTAAAAAGAGAACGGAAAAATTTGAAAGTTGTTAAATTGCGATAACTTTTGACAGAGCTATTCAATCATTACGAAATTTTCAGGACATATTGGTATTGTTTAGTTGTAGATTTATGTAGTTGTAGATTATGTATTTTAATTATTTAAGTTGTAGATTATGTATATATGATTATTTTAGTTGTAGATTATGTATTTTAATGAGCGTGCTGGGAACCCTGTCCTTAGGGCAGGCACTGAAAGTGAAAACCTTCAAATCATCGTCTCTCTTGAAAAAATGCCGCTTGTTAAAAAAAAAGCCACTCATATGTAAACTCCGCCAAGCTGTTGACGTCAGCTATTACTTGATCGTTAATGCCAAACGTTGCCGTGAGCATTTGTCCAAATAGACCACGTTTTGCGCGATTGGTACTAAACTGCAGTGTTTCAATTTAGTGCAGAGTTTCTTCGGAAAATTTCGCAAGGTGACTGACTAAACTTTCGCATCTTATTTTCTTTGTTATGTTGCTTCCCAGCGTGCATAAATTTTTAATACCGTCAGTCACCATTTCCGTGTTTCGTTTATCCCATAATAGGTCAGATATCGGGATTTTTATATTGAGTTGCAGTGATCCGCGCAATAGATTGCCGGTGCCTATATGCTCGATAAACAAACCTCCATCTAGGTGTGTAATGTTTGCTGTTCCTTGGGTTGGTGTCGAGAAAACACACAATGTTAGCAATGCTGTGAGTAGTGTGCTCGAAAAGAGCTGTCTTTTTGACGTTGCTTGCCGTTGTTCCCCCTTTGGTTGCTTTGTTGCTATGGAGTCGATATCACTTGACGTTGGTTTTCGTTTTTTCGTAATTGTGTTTATTGTAGCTTACGGCTGAGAACGTGACTGAATTGATTGTGCTTCGACTTCTGGTAGTTCATCTGATTGGCTGCTGAATGGTAGTTGGCAAATCTTTGTAATGGGTCGCTTGATGACATTTCGATGTAGTTTTAATGTAACTACACGTACTAAACCATCCTCGCCTGGGTGAGTAGCCAATATTCTTGCTAATGGCCATTGTAATGATGGAAAATAATATTTTTTGACTAGTACCAAGTCACCTACTTTTAAATTTTCTTGGGATTGAAGCCATTTTGGTCTTTTTTGAAGCTGTCGCAGGTATTCCCTTGTCCATCGACCCCAAAATGAATGTTTTATAGCCTGTAGCAGTCTCCATCGCTTCAATAATGTCAGATTCGTCTCTTCCGGATCACTTTTGATTTCGAATAAATTCCCACCAGTCAAAAAGTGGCCGGGTGTTAAGGCGATATTATCTGAAGGATCATCGCTTATTTCAGTCAAAGGTCTAGAATTCAGGCATGCTTCGACCTGTGCTAAAAGTGTATACAACTCTTCGATGTTCCAATACATTTGTAGAGATGCCGCTTCATCGACTTCACCCCAGCTTCCCAGAGTCCACCGAAATGTGGACTCCCAGGAGGTATGAATTGCCATTCTAGACCTTCACGAGCTAATACTTCGTTACTCGAGTGTAGCACATTCTTGTACGCATCTCGCAGTGTTCTATTGGCACCAATAAAGCTAGATCTACAATCGCTGTAGATAGTTCTACACTTACCTCGGCGTGCTATAAAACGCCGAATAGCAGCAATGCACGTTTCCGTCGATAAATCTGATGCTTATTCTAAATGAAAAGCTTTCGTTGCCATGCAAACGAAAACTACCACATATGCCTTTGTTGTTTTCGCGCCTCGTCCTCCATTCTATTTTACTGGTATAGGCCCAGCATAGTCAATTCCTGTGTGCTCGAAAGGGTTTGATGGCCGTACTTGAGCTGCTGGCAGTGCTCCCATTAATCGATGATTTGGTTTAGCCGTTATCTTGAAACACGTAAGGCAACTTCGAATTTCCTTCTTTGCAAGTGAGGAGGCACCAATTATCCAATATTCAAGTCGTGACGTTGCAAGTGTTAACTGTATGCCACCATGCATTGTTTGGAGATGGGCCTGATTAATGAGCAGTTGTGCTAGTTTCCCTTGTGGTATGATTGCTGAATGCTTCGTGGTTTCTCCCACCAATGCGAAGTGTAGCCTGCCGCCCACCCTGAGGATACCTTCGGAGTCTAGCCATGGAGTGAGCAATCGGATGTTGCTTGATGTAGGTATGGGTTTCGTATTTTGAAGATGCTGAATTTCTTCCCCCTAAGCATTTTGTTGTGCTAACTTTATGCATCTGTCATGAGACAGTTTGAGTTCCTTAGTTGACAAGCTTCCACTGAGCTTATCTGAAGGTTTATGACAGTTCTGGATGAACCACAGGCAATATGTTACCACCTTGTTCAACTAAGTGAAGCTTGAGTACCGAAGAAAAATGAAATGAGAAATTCACTTGTTGCCTTTGCGGAAGTGAGTGTAACCGCTCGCTCTTCCGGTTCTTTATCTTCGAAGTTGTGGACTTCAGTCCTATTTGATTTAATATTCAGTTTACTCAGCCATGGTGGTCCATTCCACCATAATGAAGATGCTATAAATTCGGTGGGATATAAACCTTGTGTTGCTAGGTCGGCAGGGTTTTCGTGGCTTGCAACTTGACTCCATGCCGCTGCGGATGACTCTTGCTGTATTGCGCTCACTCGTTTAGCAACATAAACTGTTCAGCTTGGTGCTGGTTTCTGCAGCCAGGCTAAAACGATTGTGGAATCATTCCAGTAATGAACTCGCACATGCTTCCAACGATCGCGTTCAATTACTTGCTTCATGATTTTGGTTAGCAGAACCGCTCCACACAGTTCCAATCTGGGTAATGATTGTGTTTTGATGGGTGCCACCTTTGATTTTGCGGCTAGCAGACGTGTTGTGGCTGCTGATCTATTAACAATTCGAGCATAAACTGCAGCAGTGTATGCCGTAGATGATGCATCTCAAAATCCGTGCAGCTCAATCTGACTGGACGGAACATATCCTATCCACCGGGGAATACTAAGTTGGCTGATTTGATGCGATTAACTGCGCACTGTGAGCCATTCTTTGATGACCTCTTCATCCAGAAGTTCGTCCCAATTACACTTGGTTAGCCATATTTTTTGGATAGCTATTTTTACAATTATGATTGTAGGCTGTAACTATCCAATCGGGTCAAATAGCTTTGATATGTCATAAAGAATCTCTCGTTTGGTCTTGGGGTCAGCTTCTTTACTGACGTTGATGGTAAATGAAAATGTATCTGATGCCGGATGCCAACAAAGACCAAGAGTGTTGATGTTGTTGGACAATTCAATGTTCAATGGAACTTGAGTCGCTCGGTCTGCAATGGGAATTTTTTCCAATAGCTTAGTATTATTTGCACTCCATTGTCGAAGGTGTAGACCTCCTTTGTGCAATAAGCTCTGGAGCTCCCTTTGAATTTGTATCAGTTCTGCCACGTCATGTGCGCCAGTTAAACAGTTGTCTATATAAAAGTCGTCCATCAATACCTTTGATGCTTTCGGATAGTTCTTCCGTTCATCTCCAGCCAACTTGTGAAGTGTTTTGATGGCTAGATATGGAACACTAGTCGTCTCATATGTGTTAGTCGTTAATCGATAAATCTGAATTGGATCTATCTTATTGAAACGCCACAATATTCGTAAACAATCACGATCAGCTTCGTCTATCCATATCTGCCGGTACATTTTTTTTATGTCCGAAGCCACTACATAACAATGTTGCCTCCATCTCATTAAGATGTAAAAGATGGTCTCTTGAATAGTAGGACCAGTCAGTAGCAATTCGTTGAGAGATTTGCCCAATGAACCCTTTTGCGAGGCGTTGAATACAACTCTTAGTTTTTTTGTAGGGCTATTATTCTTAATTACGGCGTGATGCGGTAAATAGTATGACGGTTTCTTATGAATGTGATCTATGGGTACTAGCTCCATGTGGCCGAGGTTGAGATATTCTTTCATGAAATTACTGTATTTCTTTTGTAACTCTGGATTCTTTGTAAACCGGTGTTCCAACTGACGAAATCGAATGTATGCTACTTTCTGTGTATCGCTCATCTCCCGGACTGGATCGACATTAGATTTGAATGGTAGCCGTACCGAGTAAGACCCATTTGAGAGGCGTCGTGTAAATTTATGGTAGTGTTCTTCTCCTTCCGTCTCTTCATTTGTCAAAGCATGACTACTGAGGCTTCTTCAAGTTCCCAGAATCGTCGCAATGACTGGTCCAGCTCGTTGTAGGAAAACATGACTTGTACTTTCTGCTTTTCAGTTGCTTTTGCGACAGGGCCGAATAGCACCCAGCTTCGTTTGTTGTGCAGATGGATTTCCTGGTAAAAATCCAGGCAACAGGATTTTACTAAATATGTCGGCTCCAATCAGAAAGTCGATTTTAGATGGTATGTAGTAATTCGGGTCTGCTAAGTCTTCTGCCTTGAGACCTTCGGGTAAATGTCTAGATGTCTGTGCAGTAGGTAGTGGAGTTGTAATGGTGTTTAGGATTAGTGGGCTAAACACTACTTTCTCCTGCACCTCGTTTAGTCCGATAACATGCGCTGCGATCGTAGTCTGTCCACGAGTCGTAACTTCGTGTGCTCCAGCTACACCACCAATTGTAATTTTCGCATGTTTTCTTGACGCGTTCAATGCTCTCATGGCGGCTTCGCAAATTAGAGATCTTTGTGCTCCAGTGTCCAGTAAGGCTCGTAGAGTGATGGCTTCACCTGTCGACGAATTGGAATCGCTCACTGTACTTACGCGTACTAGTGCTGTTGCTAGTAGGACTTGGTTTCGGTTGTCCGACATACATATGCATGGTTTGGTTGTGGCTGCTTCTGGTGGGTGTACTGTTTGTGTTGAGAAAATGTGTAATGACGTATTGTGTCATTTTCCACATACGTTGCAGCCGTGCTTTGAAGTACACTGTTTTGCTCCATGTTGACTGCTCAAGCAATTGAAGCATAGTCGTTTTGAGTTGAAGAATTCTCGTCGAGTTTGAACAGTAGATTGTTTGTACTCTGTGCAATTGAACAATCTATGATCTTCGTTGCACATTGGACATTGTGGGCAGCCTGTGCGGAGTGAATGGTTACAGTTGGTCGTTTACTTGCCGGTTTTGCACTGGAGATCGATAATGCTTCTAGCAGAAAGTTTAGAACTTCCTGCAACGTTGGAACTAACTTTGACTGTCCGATATGTTTCTGCCAGTCCTTCCTTGTTTTCTCATCGAACTTTTGGTTAAGGATAGAAGTGGCTACGACATCGAAGTAATTTACGTTTAAAGTTGAAAGAGTGGTTACCAACTGATTGGTTATATCGACCAGCCGTTTCAATTGATTAACGTCATCCTTGTTGCACCTGGGAAGCTCCCAGAATCGTTGTACCATTTCATTGGAGAAAGCTCTGTCATTGTCGTATCGTTCACAGAGCAGATCCCATGCTGGTTGGTAATTTGCTTCGGTGATCGTAAGATGTCGAATTACGTGTTCTGCCTCATTGCGAAGAGAGCTGCGCAAGGTTTGCAGCTTTTGCACAGCGTTCAGCTTCTCGCGGTCGTGAACCATGCACTTGTATAGGTCGCGAAAAGCACACCATGATGAGTATTTGCCATCGAATGTTGGAATTTAGACTCGCTCCAATTTTATGGCCTCCACTTAATTCGCTGGCCCCTGTTCACTTCCTGGTGCCGAAAGTTTGGAATTAGTGTTATATTCCACAATTTTCTCCAAGAATAGGGTAACATTGTCCATCACGATGTTCTCTGCTGCTTCAAATTCGTCCATGTAGCTTTTACGCGCCTCCTTGTCGCTCTTCAGCTTGAGCTGGATGACGGTCCTCGCATTTGCTCCAAAGTCCATGCAGCCGTTCCAACCTTGCCTTGAAGTATGCAAGGCTGTATCGTCTTGAACCGTCTTTCTTGAAGTTTTCGATGAGTTGTTGAATAGCCTTGATCTGCAACTCTTGTCCAGCCTGTTCCGACATCTTGGGTTGACTTGATTCAATACTGCTACAATTGAATCCGGTTCGAAGGCCCAATGTCTAGGGTTCGATGAAGCAACCTTGCTTTTACTAAAACCAATGTTTTAAGTTTTGCTGTTGGGCAATAACTATTTTATTCACTTAATTCGACAGTCTTTTTATGTTAAAATTTAATGCTGACTACCTGAGAAATTTTGAATATGCAAGAAAATATGCTGTAAACAAAATAGTTGATATATCAAATATGCTACTTGATATACAAAATATGAATGGAATGTGTGAAAATTTATCGTGAGAACAAAATTAAGTTTCTGCGTATGAAGTCGTCGTGGTTCCTATTGCATTCCGTCGTGGAAATGGGTAGAGTGCATTCATCATGAAGATTGAGTTACGTTCAATCGTGTGAATGTATTAAGCATTGAAAAGTGCAAACAACATATATATATATATATATATATATATATATATATATATATATATATATATATATATATATATATATATATATATATATATATATATATATATATATATATATATATATATATATATATATATATATATATATATATAACATATATATATATATATATATATATATATATATATATATATATATATATATATATATATATATATATATATATAACACAACATATATATATATATATATATATATATATATATATATATATATATATATATAACACTCCATCAGGAGCTCCTTAACACAACGTTGGAAATAAATAATAACACAACGGCTATGAATACGAGGACGCAAGACAAAGCAACATTGCCTATAAGGAATCTAGCTGAGGGTACAACTCCATCTATTCAGTAAAATTTTCGAACCTCAACGGTGAAACACCAATTTACAAGTTCGGTACTTTTTGGTCCCAAAACGATTGGCAGAATCGTATACAAAAAATAAAAAAACGAACGATATTCTTCTCAATAAGAGCACGTCTTCCAATTTAACGACTTCAGTAAACAAAAGTGCATTCTTTGTGAAAGGGATTCCTTATTCTGCTGACGACGAATGGTTGGGAAAGATTCTCGAAGCGGATTTTCATATAAACGACTACGAAGTGAAATTTTTATCCCAGCGTAAACATATATCCTCAAGACGGTGTAAGGTCTTCATCCCATCAAAATATGCCTGGCTTTTTACTTGCTTGAGTGGAAACAACAGCTCCATCAATTGGAAAGGAGTGACATTCAGCCCCTGGAGAAACATCACCGACAAAACTAGGTATAAGAAAAAACAAAAAATTGTAAGAAAAAATTGTATCCCTAGTCACACCTTTACCCAATTTCCTTCCACCCATAAAACTCGCTCATCACGTACTCAGTCCCAATTTTCAATGACAACAGATAATTCTTCCTTATCTGACTGTTCCAATGCTTTTACTCATAATAATAGTAATGCACTGATACCCCCAGCAGTTAACACGGCATCTTCTCCCTCAAGCAGGTGTACCAACGCTGCTAATAAACGCTCCTCCAAGGTTTCCAGTCAGGCCGCCGCAAACTTAGCTCCTTCTACGAGCAATATAAATTATTCTTCTAATGGTAGTAATATGACATCTGAATCTCTTCGAAGAACAGGCAACCCTTTTAGGCATTTTTCCTAACCGATCTCAGAAAAGCCTCAAACTTTTTTACCACAATTGTGGTGGTATGAGAGGCAAACTAAGTAAATTATACCTTGACGCCAAATCGTGCCATTTTAATTTACTCGCCATCACCGAAACTTGGCTTAATGCCTCTCATAAGAATGAGGAGATTCTTGATAGTAGTTGGACTATTTACAGAAGCGACCGTGATTATTGTTCTACGGGTCAGTCGCGAGGAGGTGGTGTCTTACTTGCTGTTAGCAACACACTTTCAAGTGAGCTTGTAGATACCACTCCAAATGTTTTCTTCCAATGTATAATTGTTCGGATCTCCACTAATAACAACTCAATTTACATCGCTGTTGTCTACATCCCCCCTAGATCTGACGAGTCCATCTACAGCAATTTTTGTGACACAATATCTTCATTAGCTACATCACTTAGCGAAAAAGATAAAATAATAGTTTTGGGTGATTTCAATCGTCCGAATCTTTGCTTTGTTCCGGATGAAAATGACTCTTACCTTCTCCCCGTAAACCTTGTAGACACCAACGATTTCAATCTTGCTAGTGCCTTTTATGGTAATGATTTCCAGCAGGTTTCCCAAACTCCTAACCAAAATGGTAATTGGTTAGATCTTGTTTTCACAAATGCTTATGACGAAGTAGTGGTTAGTCCAACTAGTGACGCAGAGCATCTTTTTTGCAATAGTTTACACCATACAGCATTGTCAGTCGAACTTTCCACTCCAGATTCCACTTGCTTGAAAACTTACCATAACTCAATTGTTTTTGACTTCCGTAATGCTGATTATGAAAGCATTAAACATGTTCTTGATACTACTGATTGGTCGACTACTCTTTCAACACAAGATCTCGAGACAGCCATTTCCTCTTTTTACAACAAAATATTTGACGCCGTTGAAAGATATGTTCCAAAGATAAAAAAAAAGAATAAATTGTCTGAGCCATGGCTTGATAGGGACCTTAGGCATATGCGAAATCGTAGGAACAAACTTTATAAGCTTATTAAAGGAAATACCGATGTTATTCCTGCTATTCAGGAAGAATATAATGAAGCAAAGTTAAAGTAGCAAAGTCTCATGAGGCTTATGACACTTACATTAGAACAACCGGCGAAAATATAGTCCGCGACCCGAAAAAATTCTTTGATTTTGTTAATGTGAAGCGAAAAACTACTGGCTATCCATCGTCCATGTTTCTTAATAATATAACGTCTTCCTCTCCTAAAGAGATATGTGATCTATTTGCTGATAGTTTCCAAGAAATTTTCAATGCACCAGACCCATCAAACTCACACCTTTCTTCCGCTGATTCAGCTTCAACAGCTTTTGTGAACCATTTAGAAATTTCCCGTGATGAAATAACAAAGGCCCTGGGCCTGATTTTCTTCCTCCGATCTTCTTGCGCAAGTGTGTAGAGCAGCTTATAGATCCCTTGCATATTTTCTTTAATAGATCACTTTTGTCGGGAATTTTCCCATTCTGTTGGAAGCTTTCGTATGTCACACCCATATTCAAAAATGGTGATCGACGCTGTATCCGAAATTATAGGGGCATTGCCATTTTGTCTTCGATTCCGAAACTTTTCGAAAAGGTGGTATACGATAAACTTTCTCCGCTTGTTGATTCCCGTTTGAACGAGCAACAACATGGCTTTAGAAAAGGTCGCTCAACTACCACGAATTTGACAATTCTATTCTCTGACATTCTATGCAAAATGGAAAAAGGATACCAAATTGACGCAGTCTACACTGACTTCAGTAAGGCTTTTGACAGAGTTGACCATTCTACCTTGATTCTAAAGCTTCAGAAATTCGGTATTGCCGGGTCTTTACTCAGCTGGCTGACCTTCTACCTTCGCGATCGCACACAATGTGTAAAATTTCAGGGATTTTTATCGAAAAACGTTAGTGCTACCTCTGGTGTACCCCAAGGTAGCCATCTTGGCCCACTTCTTTTTAATATATTTATTTCTGACTTATCTGACGTCCTAGCAGGCATACCTCATTTACTCTATGCAGACGATCTCAAACTTTATCAGACTATTGAATCGAAATCGGATGCCCCCTTTCTCCAATCCAAGCTTAATTCACTTGATCAGTGGTGCAATATAAACAAGCTCTCTCTCAATATCAGCAAATGCCAAGTTATTAGTTTTTCCAGGAAATGCACGGTCACACACAATACGTACTTTCTCGGCAATAATATGCTAACCCGAGTTGATAACATTGCTGACCTCGGTGTTATCTTAGATGAAAAACTTCGCTTCGAACAAACAGCTAGGTTTCATCAAAAGACGTGCCAAAGAATTCCGTAGTCTGTGGGTAACAAGATCCTTATACACTTCACTTGTACGTCCTATTCTCGAATACGCTTGCATTAGCTGGAATCCCGCTTTTGAAACCTACAGTGACAGACTCGAGTCAATACAAAAACAATTTCTACTTTTCGCCTTGAGAGAACTGTA
>OZ022263.1:146697853-146714306 GCA_963978885.1 Nemotelus pantherinus
ATTTCTAATTCTGTAGAAATTTCGTTGAAAATTCGTGAAATGGTTGCCAGATATGATGAATTTCGTAATTTATTGAAATTTTTTATCGAGCGATGTTGTCATAAAATTTCCAAATAGGAATGATCCTGCAATGACAATTTACAAGAAATATTCACGTTTGAAAAATTTCAAAAGTTTGGACGGTGGTAACCCTAAATATATATTCACTCCTATAACTTACAGCGCAGCCATTCAATCGAAACGAAATTCATAGAGTGGGTTTAACAAAACGTGAAGCAGCTATAGTGCTAGCACATGATTGCCAGCACCAGACAATTTCGTAAATATTGCACCAACAGATGCTTCCATTTTGTTTTCATAAGCAAAGCATTTACAATAAAATAAACAACCGATATTTAAATTTTCCGAGTTTTGGAAATTTTTCGGATGGCAGCCCCAGACATAGTTTAATTGCTGTAACTTCCGATGATATTCTTGGATGAAAACGAAATTCAAAGGATAGGTTGATTAAACACGAGCATGTTGTGGTAGATTTATTGCTGCTGAGTTGGAAAAATGCTGCCAACACTGAACATTTTCATCATTTGTGTTACAGGAAATGCTGCCAGAAAATGATATTTGTTCCTTTGAGTAAGAAATGGTTGATATGATACTTCAAAGAAGGGTATAACGTCTTCACACATTTTTAAATCCCTCAAATACAACTTCTTCGAAAATTAGTTTTCTAGCGGTTCTGATGCACTAGACTTTTTTTTAAATCGGATCGTGCTGAGATGAAAGTCAAGTACGTTTTTACTCACAGTAGAAAGCATTTCTTTTGATAGTAGAACGGTGGTGGTCTCATGTGCTATATTAGTGATTTAATTGATACTGTGTTTTGTTTAAAAGAGTGTAGTTTTCGTAGTTGTTTTTAGGTAAATAGTGAGTTTGAATTGCAAGATTAAAATTTGAAATAAAATAACTTTGAATATATTTAGAATTGAGAAGTGTGCAATGGAGATAGATACGGAAAATATTACAGAATGTGTGAGTAGGAGGAATGATTTAATAAATCATCTTTTGACAAATAAGTTTAATCGCATATTATATCAAGATAAACATTTTCTTAAAAGTTTACTCATTCCACGGCCGAAAATGGGAAATTTAGTCCCAAAAAAGCTGAACATCGCAGGATATTAGCCGCACACTAAATAAGAATCAAATTTAGAAACAACATGCCCACTTGGCTTCTAAACATAAATTACTCGGTAAATTCGGTATCAGTAAAAAAAATCAAAACGTGCGAGAAAATCGGAAAATGATGAGATATTTGATTGATATTATAATTTTTCTGTCAATGCAGGAAATGGCATTTAGAGACAATGATGAGATAGCAGAATGCAACAACTATTAGCTAAGCTTGCAAGTTTAGCTAATTAGGTAAACTTTTTACTCACAAGGACGAAATAACCGAACGGATATTCCTTTTCTTGAATATCAGTAATGATCGCCATGCAAATTACATTTTTACTATTTGGATTGAACAATTGGGGCAATTCAATATTGAAGAAAAATATTGGTTGGTCTGACTTTAGACATAGCCCTGATTATGGCTGGTGAAATAATTAAATAAATTGCTCATCAAGAATTGTTTATACATTGTTATGCACGCAAGGTGAATTAAGTGCTTCAAGATTAATAATTTGTGCACGTATTATTTATTTTAATTTTTTTATAAAAGGTAATATACGATATACTTAAGTAATAGTTATGAGTAACAATGCCCTATTTTGTACAATTCCTTCTATCTCTTCAATCATCCCTTTGATTATAGTTCGTACTTGGCATGGTTTTTCTACTGCTCTCTATTGTTTTTATTTTTACCAATCATACCAATACCCACTTGTACATTCCTTTCTTTTCCTAGCGAGAGTGCTGTAGGCCGCCTCGTGGTTCTTGCTGGACGATTTAATTATAAGTTTCTTAGCACCAAGCACCAAAAATTTAAGTTGACAAATTATAACTTTCTTTTTGGCCCACCCAAATATTTATGTCACGATTCGTCACTGATACTTACTTTTACAGAAACCTGGCTAAAAGACTCTCGTTAAAACGAAGAAATACTTGATGACTGCTGGACTATATACAGAAACGACCGTAATTATTTTCTTACTGGACAGACTAGGGGAGCAAATAATCATAGCTCCCTGCCAAATGAAATGGTTGAAACAAACTCACATAATCAGCTCGAACACAAAACTATCACTCAAAAAAAGTCTAGCGCATCAGAACCGCTAGAAAACTAATTTTTATATAGGAGTGAATATATATTTAGGGTTACCAACATCCAAACTTTTTAAATTTTTGAAACGTAAATATTTGTTGTTAATTGTCATTGCAGGATCATTCCCATTTGGATATGCTATGACAACATCGCTCGGTAAAGAAATGTAGACAAATTCCGAAATTCATCATAGCTGGCAACCCTTTCACAATTTTTCAACGAAATTCCTACAGAATTACAAACGCAACAAGATCCACTTATCACATGAATTTCGTTTTGATTTCGTTTTGATTTCGTTACTGCATCGGAAGTTATAGGGAAAAAATCTGTATTTTCCTGAGCAAATTTACAATGTCTAGAAGACGAAAATTGCCATAGCTGGCGACCCTACACTAATTTTTCAACAAAATTTCTATGAAATCTACCTTAGAGTAAGGTTCACCTACTGCGTAAATTTCGTTTAAATCTGGTCGCTAAATCGGAAGCTATAGGCAAAAAACCAGTTTTTTTTCTCAGTGATTTTTCCAAATGGCTCCACTGCCACAGTGTTGCTCGTATTGCAAAATCATTTCTATCAGACCTGGTCTTAGTCAATACTAACATGTCATCAGTTCTCGTAAACAGAAGTTTTGAGTGCTGAAAACAAAGGTTATTTAATCATGGGTTGCCGTTCTTGTTTACCGCGGAATTTTGAAAATTTTGATTTGACTTGGTGGACAAAAGTCAAAATTTATCATTAGTTTGAATTTATTTTCAAACAAAAATGTTTCAGGAATTTCGATTATTTGAGGGATTTTTGTTCAGGAGCCTGCTGTAGCTACAGAGTTGCCTATACAGTCTTGAAGGTCCATGTGTGTTAAATCTTAGCCGACATCAATACGCTCTGCAAATTTTACGATGATCCATTGTTTTTCTTAGAAGTTATGACAAATCGAAATAAAAAAAAATCCTTGTCTACTTTAAGGCACTCGGCGCCTACACAAAGCTCAAAATTTCCAATTCTTTATCATTAGCAAAATAAAAACACAATCACTTTTCATCTCCAATACTTTTATTTAACAAAAATTTACACTACTTGGAAATATAGGAGTACCTGAAAATTCACTACTATGCCCGCCGACGACAAAAGGTTTAAAATATCTGAATTCTAGCAAATTATGGACCTACCTGTTATATACATCTATGCCCTCCTAAAATTTCAGCTCAATCGGATCGGCCGCTCCAGCGATTATCTCCCTTAGTCATTTTGCTGATATATATGTATATATATATATATATATATATATATATATATATATATATATATATATATATATATATATATATATATATATATATATATATATATATATATATATATATATATATGTATATATATATATATATATATATATATATATATATATATATATATATATATATATATATATATATATATATATATATAAAGAAATATGAATTTTCGGCGAAACGAGTTTAATACTAATTTTCTTCGAAAATTAGTAGAAAATTTCCTTTATACTGGAGCTTTCTACATCCCGTAAACTCGTTTCGCCGAAAATTCATATTTCTTTATATATATATATATATATATATATATATATATATATATATATATATATATATATATATATATATATATATATATATATATATATATATATATATATATAAAGAAATATGAATTTTCGGCGAAACGAGTTTAATACTAATTTTCTTCGAAAATTAGTAGAAAATTTCCTTTATACTGGAGCTTTCTACATCCCACTTGTGTTTTATGGGCCTCTTACACATAGAAAAGCAAACTTACAAATATTCCAAGTCGTAATCAAAATCGGATGATATAAACATGCCGTTGAGAAAGTGGATACTGTTAGTTACAAATGTTTAGGTCAATATATCTCAAAAACGGTAATGGTTACAAGAAAAAGAGGTAGAATATTTATTGTAGGAAATTTTTAAGCTACAAATTTGTATAACTTTGTTTTTCTGAAGACGTGACCGTTACTGAGATATTTAGGAAAGGTCACTTTTGATGACCTTTGACCCCGTATAAAAAGTAACGCAGTACTTGAATCGATGGGGACTTTTGGCATTTTGCTCAACACATTTCATTCTACTGATATAACACTACATTTCCAATTTGTTATTCCACTACTAACATTTGAATTCAGATACAACATTAACAATCCATCATATCAGCTGACTGGATTCGTCGTTAAATTTGCCACAGCTGCTGTCACTGACAAGTTGTTACATCACAGCTGTCACCGACACCACAACAGGTAATGCTCAACTCGGCCCTGCATACTAATTAAAATCTATATTCTAGGTCGAGTCCAAACACTTGGAGTGAAATGTGTTTGCGTACGCTTTTGCTCTCATGCACTTTCACATATCTTCCTCTCTCTCTAATCAATCTCTTAAATCTGTGGTTGAACTCTAGAGTGGGACCTATTTCAACTACAGCGTGAAGCTTCTTTTACATTTTCGAATTTTTAAATTCACTACTTTTCAATAGAAGGCGTTGCTGAAAGCTCTGTTTAAAATGAAGTGTAAAGTGTTGTCTTTCGCGTTAAAAAATAGATAATGTCATAGAAAATACAGTTGGATGAATGATTTGTGCATTGAAATCAATAATGAAACAAATTACATAACAACCCATAAATTACAACATAACCCATCTGTGATAAAAATAGTTATTGAAAATTAAATTCAAATATGTGTTACGACAGATGTCGTTGTACCTTCGAAATTTAAATTCGAATGATTTCATGTGTTGAAAGTTGTGAGTTTGGAGTAGGCATTGCCAGCAAATGGACAAACCAAAGGCGTATGCGATTTCGATTTGCCTTTTTTCTCCTGGGTGTCAAGAATAAAATGCCTCATCAAAATTTTGAGTGAAATGTTGTAATTATTACGTTTTATTAACGTTACCATAGTTTTTGATATTTAAAGGTGAAGCAATATAGTCCTTGATAAAGACAATGATGCTGCTGAAAATTAAATTCACGGAATAAATGAGAATAGTTTGCCTTTATAAAGACAATGATGCTGCTGAAAATTAAATTCACGGAATAAATGAGAATAGTTTGCCTTTATAAAACACAATCAATAATACATCGATTGAAAAAAACTGTTATACATGATTATCCCATATTAGAATTTTGTATTACTTTTATATATCATAAAAGTACATACCATAAACATATATTATTACGTGCCTGTCGAAGAAAATCAATTCTATCTGCTACAGACTTACTTAATGTTCAGCATCAATGATAATTTGAAAATCTGCTAAAGTATTCCTTGCAAACTACAGCACATTGCACATACCTAAATGGTAAATGATTCGGCCTTTCTTGATTGAATTGTAATAAAGTCGTTGGCAAGTGTGTCATGTGCATTCCAGCCAAGTAATCTGGGTATGGTTAAATTTTTTTTCATCCAAAGTAATTCGTATCATTTCAGCGCCATTGTCAGCTAAATGTTGGATTCAATGTGACGTAGTGTGCTTTTTGCTCACCAAAAATACTTAAAATTAGTAAATGGCCAAGAGTAATTTTCCATGACATTAGTACGCTCAGCTCAGATACTTCCATCTACACATTCAGCTGCAAAAGTACTTTTACCTTCACCCAAACCTATCCCAAAATCATCGTTTCGAAATAATCAAGAATGGCAGCACCAATTACTGTCCACTCATCGTTTTATTCCTATAGAAATTCCTGATTCAAAAGCTCGGAGGATAAGTTCAGTCGATATCGAACGATCAACAAGTAAAGAAAAATGAAAAGGGTAACTTTAGCCTTTATGACAGCTAATGCGTACGCAGAAACAGTGCACTCTAAGCCAGCATTGGAAACGCGGTCTAGTTCTGAAAGTTCTGAAAGTTCTGAAAAGGGTAACTTTAGCCTTTATGACAGCTAATGCGTACGCAGAAACAGTGCACTCTAAGCCAGCATTGGAAACGCGGTCTAGTTCTGAAAGTGAATATTTCATACTTAAACTCCAAGCGAACATTCAAATTGTTAATTTATATAACATCTGAATTTATTATTTATATAACACATGTATTACAAATTATTATATATATTATACAAATTACTAGCTAATTTGATCGATTTAATCGTTTGTTTTCAGGGAATCTAGAAAAAATTCCGATTATTTTAGTTTTTCATAAAATGCCCCCAAACTAGCAATGAGTGCTACAGCTTTGAGTTTTCAAAGCGCAAAATGTCATCACCATTTTCGAATTTCGAAAATCCGTCATTGGGAACAGGCCAGCTCCACTCTGAGATTCGGCGAAAGCTCACTCCAACATTGGAAACGCGGCCTGATTTTCTTCGCAAAGCTTTTTCCTAATGTTCGAAGAAGAACATTAGTATTAAAATCACTTTGGCCATATATCATCAAAAAATTTCAGTGAAAAAATCTCAGGAACGCGCCATCCGATTGAACTGAAATTTTCAGAACACATTGGTGTATATGCAGAATAGTGCCAGGTCTCAGAAAAAGTTAATAATCTTTAACCCTTTGGCGCCGGCGGCCATTTTAGTGATATTTTTAATATACCTATTATTCCGTACACAAATAAGTTTTGCTAAAATAAAGTTGACGAAATAAATTTCGAACGTATTTTACATGTGGATCGGATAATGTTTTGGAATTTTTTAACCCCATGTGTGCGCTGGGTGCCTAAAAACAGAACGGGAAAACTTGAAAATTTTTAAATTGCGATAACTTTTGACACATTTATTCAATCATTATGAAATTTTCAGAACATATTAATTTTATTTAGTTCTAGACTTCTGTAGCTTTTAATGGGCGTGCTGGCAACTCTGTAGCTAGGGCAGGCACTGGAAGTGAAAACCTCCAAATCATCGTCTCTCTTGAAAAAATGCCGCTTCTTCAAAAAAAAGCCACTCATATGTAAATCTTGTGCTTTGTTTACATAGACAAGACAAAAAATTTGATATGGTATAACGGGCACGCCTGGTAACCCTTGCCCAATTTACCTATATTTTTAGCATCAAAAACTTCTGTTCACGGAAACTCACGATCCAATGAGCAGAACTAATTAAAATTTGCAGAATGTATTGGCCTAAAATAGGACCAGGTCTGATAGAAGTAATTTTGATATGCGGGCGATTCTCTGCCAGTGGTGCCATCTTGAAAAATCACTAAAACAGATAACTGCTTTTAGCCCTATAAATTCTGATTGAATCGTTCGATTTTGACGAAATTCACACAGTAGCTGAACCTTACTTAAAACCACGTTTGGTATAAATTTGGTTGAAAAATTCGATTGGTGCTGCCAGCTATGGTAATTTTTGTTTCTTTAGATTTGAAAATTTGCTCAGGAAAATAAAACTTTTTGCCGTATAACGTCCAGTGCAGTCATGCAATCAATACGAATTTTATACAATTAATGGAACCTATTATAGACATTATTCAGGCCTAATTTGGTTGAAGAGCCACGATAGGGTTGCCAGCTATTGTTGGTTTTGTGTTTTTTTTTTCTTTTCATAGTGCTTCCCAGACAACTGGTTTGTTGGTATAAGAGAAAGCACAAAGTTTTTTTTACGTCCCAACGACACGCGGTGTTCCCAAGTGGTCCCCCATTTAAGTACTAACTGGCCCAACACTGCTTGACTTCGGTGATCGGACGAGAACCGGCTATTCCAGTGTGGTATTGCCGTGGATTTTTAACATACCTAAAAAGATATTTGCAATATCTTTATTAAGCGGTTTTATCGTAGAATTTTCAATTGTTAATGATATTGTAGTGACAATAAACAGCAAGTATTAAGCTTTCCATTATTTGAAAAAACTCGCTGCAGGTAATCCTAAATTTCTTTATACTCCTATAACTTCGAATGTAATATATCAACGTCAAGCAGATGTGATATATTTTTAGCTTTGATACTGGCGAAAGGTTGCCAGCACGAGTCGGTTGTGCTACTTTTGTGTCAATAAATGCTTACAGTTAGTATTCATACCGGAAACATTTACAATGAAAATAAATAACCGATGTTTCAAGTCCCAAAGTTCTGCAAATTTTTCGGATCGCAGCCCCAAACACCAACTTCATTTACAGTGCTGCAGGCACTGAGCATTTTCTTCATTGATGTTATATGAGATGCTGCTTTCAAAATTTTGTGAAATAAGCAACTGATAACGAATATAATTAACCCGTGTTGTGCTCTCATAAACGTTGAAATTCATGCCAGTGGTAATATCTGAAACCTTCTACCATATGAGTTATAATGCATTCTTGAGACCAAAGTAAAACGTGGCATTTGAAACAGTTTGGCCGTAATAAGCAGCTCATTTGGTGGAATATGCACTCAAAACCTACACGATTCTTCTACTGTTCTTCGAACATTAGTGTTTCTAGCGGTTCAGGTGCGCTAGAGTTTTTTATGTTTTAAATTTCTTATTTTAGTTTGTACTTTTTTCAATTTATTTCATTTCTGATAATTATTTTTTGTTCTTTATATTCATCTTGATTCAATTTTTTTTCATTAGGATTATTATGTTTCTGTTTTATTTTTTTGTTTTATTATTTTAATATGATTTTTTTATAATATTCAGTAATTGGATTTGTTTGTTGAATATATTAATATTAAATAAATAAATTCTCAACCGATCGTTTGTCGCCACTTTTAAAAAGCGGTGTACGATGGGAAGACTTCCAGAAAAGAGAAAACATACCACGATGCAGCGATTTGCTGAAAATTATATGCGGGGGTGGAATTATCGTTTCTGCACCCTTAATTATGAAGCTTGGACGAAGTAGGTCCGGTCCAGGGCGTTTTTTCATGTCAAGCTCTCTTAAAGCTTTGGTAATGTTCTCTCTAGTTAAATATATTCCATCAGTGATAGACAGCTGAGACGTCTGGGAAAGTGACATATTAAGTGAGCCGCTGAGTGGTCAAAAAACCTCCTGATAATGGTCGGCAAACAAGCCACATACATTTTGTGGGTCAGTTATTTTTGCATACTTTTGCATTGCATGGTTTAACCAGAAGCTTTTAATTTGGTGTTCACAAAGTCGAAAAAATGTAAGGGTTGTCAAGTATGTTTTCGCCACATTGACAATGCCTTAATATGCTTCGCGAGACTTTCGTAAAAATGTTGAGCTAAGCCATTATATCTTTGCTTCATATCATCGCCAGCATTGCTATTGGTTTTTATAATCTTACATAATTTGTTGCTCTAATTTCGCAAACACCTCAGAGATCTATCTTTCCATGGCTCAGATAGTTTATTTTTTTCTTAATCTTCGGAACGTATTTTTCAACCGCATCAAAAACCAACTGCTCGATGGTAAAAGTGTACCCTTTCAGTCAATATTACTCAAATGATTGTCAATAATATCAAAATTAGCATTTCGAAAGTCATATACAACAGAACTGTTGCAAATTTGTAAAATTGTCAGATCAGATATGGATAACTCGATTGTAAAGACAGTGTGTTGAAGAGTATTGAAGAAACGATGCTTTGCGTCAACAGTCGGAGTAGCCATTCCATCGTCGTAGCTGTTAGTAAAGACAAAATTTAACCAATTACCATTTTGGTTTAAAGTCGGAGCACTTTCCTGCAAATTATTGCTGTAAAATGAACTTAGAAGACTTAGACTAAAGACAGACGACACAAGTTAATGATCATTAACACAATGATCATTGAACGCTAATGATAATTTGTTGGGAGAGTGACACACGGTTATTTGAATGAGGTTGTTTAACAGCTGTAGGTTGTTTGAATTTAAATGGTATTATTTTGACAGTTATTGTCTATCGAAACACATCAAAAAATCAGAAATTAGAACAAGTTTTACTGCGAATGAGCCTTTGTGTAAAATTGAGGAAATTTTACACAAAAAAAAGTTTAATCACGATAAGGAAGAAAATATAAAATGTTCAGGTATTGAAGAAGAGAATACGAAGAAATGTGCAAAAAATGAAACATTTGCATGCCATTTTGTAATATATTCGAAATAATATGTTTATGATTTTGACAGTTAGACATGGAATTTCCCGAATTTCCCCAGTAAATTTCATAATCTTCTCCGTAGATGGTGCGACAATCGATAAGAGCAAATGAGCATTAGCTTCCAAATGATAATTCGTAGAACCTCATTGATGATGTTATAAATGATGATTAACCATGACACACGTAATAGATAATGATCATTGGGCTCGAAATGATAATTAACTTGTGTCGTCTGTCTAGCCTCTTAGATAGGATTGATATTGACTGGAAAAATGTTGTTGCCGTTTTCATCAGCCATGAACTTTTAATTTGGGCGATTGAAATCTCCCAGTACTTCAATGTTGTCATTATCTTTCAGAGAACATACCAAATACTTGCGGATATAAAGTCCAGTGAAATTCGAAATAAAAAAGGCAAAACTTCGGAAAAATTAGGGGAAAGCTAAATTTTGGTGTGAACCTTGATACTGGCGTGTTGAGCAAAATGCCAAAAGTCCCCATCGATTCAAGTACTGCGTTACTTTTTATACGGGGTCAAAGGTCATCAAAAGTGACCTTTCCTAAATATCTCAGTAACGGTCACGTCTTCAGAAAAACAAAGTTATACAAATTTGTAGCTTAAAAATTTCCTACAATAAATATTCTACAACTTTTTCTTGTAACCATTACCGTTTTTGAGATATATTGACCTAAACATTTGTAACTAACAGTATCCACTTTCTCAACGGCATGTTTATATCATCCGATTTTGATTACGACTTGGAATATTTGTAAGTTTGCTTTTCTATGTGTAAGAGGCCCATAAAACACAAGTGGGATGTAGAAAGCTCCAGTATAAAGGAAATTTTCTACTAATTTTCGAAGAAAATTAGTATTAAACTCGTTTCGCCGAAAATTCATATTTCTTTATATATATATATATATATATATATATATATATATATATATATATATATATATATATATATATATATATATATATATAATAAAGAAATATGAATTTTCGGCGAAACGAGTTTAATACTAATTTTCTTCGAAAATTAGTAGAAAATTTCCTTTATACTGGAGCTTTCTACATCCCACTTGTGTTTTATGGGCCTCTTACACATAGAAAAGCAAACTTACAAATATTCCAAGTCGTAATCAAAATCGGATGATATAAACATGCCGTTGAGAAAGTGGATACTGTTAGTTACAAATGTTTAGGTCAATATATCTCAAAAACGGTAATGGTTACAAGAAAAAGTTGTAGAATATTTATTGTAGGAAATTTTTAAGCTACAAATTTGTATAACTTTGTTTTTCTGAAGACGTGACCGTTACTGAGATATTTAGGAAAGGTCACTTTTGATGACCTTTGACCCCGTATAAAAAGTAACGCAGTACTTGAATCGATGGGGACTTTTGGCATTTTGCTCAACACGCCAGTATCAAGGTTCACACCAAAATTTAGCTTTCCCCTAATTTTTCCGAAGTTTTGCCTTTTTTATTTCGAATTTCACTGGACTTTATATCCGCAAGTATTTGGTATGTTCTCTGAAAGATAATGACAACATTGAAGTACTGGGAGATTTCAATCGCCCAAATTAAAAGTTCATGGCTGATGAAAACGGCAACAACATTTTTCCAGTCAATATCAATCCTATCTAAGAGGCTAGACAGACGACACAAGTTAATTATCATTTCGAGCCCAATGATCATTATCTATTACGTGTGTCATGGTTAATCATCATTTATAACATCATCAATGAGGTTCTACGAATTATCATTTGGAAGCTAATGCTCATTTGCTCTTATCGATTGTCGCACCATCTACGGAGAAGATTATGAAATTTACTGGGGAAATTCGGGAAATTCCATGTCTAACTGTCAAAATCATAAACATATTATTTCGAATATATTACAAAATGGCATGCAAATGTTTCATTTTTTGCACATTTCTTCGTATTCTCTTCTTCAATACCTGAACATTTTATATTTTCTTCCTTATCGTGATTAAACTTTTTTTTGTGTAAAATTTCCTCAATTTTACACAAAGGCTCATTCGCAGTAAAACTTGTTCTAATTTCTGATTTTTTGATGTGTTTCGATAGACAATAACTGTCAAAATAATACCATTTAAATTCAAACAACCTACAGCTGTTAAACAACCTCATTCAAATAACCGTGTGTCACTCTCCCAACAAATTATCATTAGCGTTCAATGATCATTGTGTTAATGATCATTAACTTGTGTCGTCTGTCTTTAGTCTAAGTCTTCTAAGTTCATTTTACAGCAATAATTTGCAGGAAAGTGCTCCGACTTTAAACCAAAATGGTAATTGGTTAAATTTTGTCTTTACTAACAGCTACGACGATGGAATGGCTACTCCGACTGTTGACGCAAAGCATCGTTTCTTCAATACTCTTCAACACACTGTCTTTACAATCGAGTTATCCATATCTGATCTGACAATTTTACAAATTTGCAACAGTTCTGTTGTATATGACTTTCGAAATGCTAATTTTGATATTATTGACAATCATTTGAGTAATATTGACTGAAAGGGTACACTTTTACCATCGAGCAGTTGGTTTTTGATGCGGTTGAAAAATACGTTCCGAAGATTAAGAAAAAAATAAACTATCTGAGCCATGGAAAGATAGATCTCTGAGGTGTTTGCGAAATTAGAGCAACAAATTATGTAAGATTATAAAAACCAATAGCAATGCTGGCGATGATATGAAGCAAAGATATAATGGCTTAGCTCAACATTTTTACGAAAGTCTCGCGAAGCATATTAAGGCATTGTCAATGTGGCGAAAACATACTTGACAACCCTTACATTTTTTCGACTTTGTGAACACCAAATTAAAAGCTTCTGGTTAAACCATGCAATGCAAAAGTATGCAAAAATAACTGACCCACAAAATGTATGTGGCTTGTTTGCCGACCATTTTCAGGAGGTTTTTTGACCACTCAGCGGCTCACTTAATATGTCACTTTCCCAGACGTCTCAGCTGTCTATCACTGATGGAATATATTTAACTAGAGAGAACATTACCAAAGCTTTAAGAGAGCTTGACATGAAAAAACGCCCTGGACCGGACCTACTTCGTCCAAGCTTCATAATTAAGGGTGCAGAAACGATAATTCCACCCCCGCATATAATTTTCAGCAAATCGCTGCATCGTGGTATGTTTTCTCTTTTCTGGAAGTCTTCCCATCGTACACCGCTTTTTAAAAGTGGCGACAAACGATCGGTTGAGAATTTATTTATTTAATATTAATATATTCAACAAACAAATCCAATTACTGAATATTATAAAAAAATCATATTAAAATAATAAAACAAAAAAATAAAACAGAAACATAATAATCCTAATGAAAAAAAATTGAATCAAGATGAATATAAAGAACAAAAAATAATTATCAGAAATGAAATAAATTGAAAAAAGTACAAACTAAAATAAGAAATTTAAAACATAAAAAACTCTAGCGCACCTGAACCGCTAGAAACACTAATGTTCGAAGAACAGTAGAAGAATCGTGTAGGTTTTGAGTGCATATTCCACCAAATGAGCTGCTTATTACGGCCAAACTGTTTCAAATGCCACGTTTTACTTTGGTCTCAAGAATGCATTATAACTCATATGGTAGAAGGTTTCAGATATTACCACTGGCATGAATTTCAACGTTTATGAGAGCACAACACGGGTTAATTATATTCGTTATCAGTTGCTTATTTCACAAAATTTTGAAAGCAGCATCTCATATAACATCAATGAAGAAAATGCTCAGTGCCTGCAGCACTGTAAATGAAGTTGGTGTTTGGGGCTGCGATCCGAAAAATTTGCAGAACTTTGGGACTTGAAACATCGGTTATTTATTTTCATTGTAAATGTTTCCGGTATGAATACTAACTGTAAGCATTTATTGACACAAAAGTAGCACAACCGACTCGTGCTGGCAACCTTTCGCCAGTATCAAAGCTAAAAATATATCACATCTGCTTGACGTTGATATATTACATTCGAAGTTATAGGAGTATAAAGAAATTTAGGATTACCTGCAGCGAGTTTTTTCAAATAATGGAAAGCTTAATACTTGCTGTTTATTGTCACTACAATATCATTAACAATTGAAAATTCTACGATAAAACCGCTTAATAAAGATATTGCAAATATCTTTTTAGGTATGTTAAAAATCCACGGCAATACCACACTGGAATAGCCGGTTCTCGTCCGATCACCGAAGTCAAGCAGTGTTGGGCCAGTTAGTACTTAAATGGGGGACCACTTGGGAACACCGCGTGTCGTTGGGACGTAAAAAAAACTTTGTGCTTTCTCTTATACCAACAAACCAGTTGTCTGGGAAGCACTATGAAAAGAAAAAAAAAACACAAAACCAACAATAGCTGGCAACCCTATCGTGGCTCTTCAACCAAATTAGGCCTGAATAATGTCTATAATAGGTTCCATTAATTGTATAAAATTCGTATTGATTGCATGACTGCACTGGACGTTATACGGCAAAAAGTTTTATTTTCCTGAGCAAATTTTCAAATCTAAAGAAACAAAAATTACCATAGCTGGCAGCACCAATCGAATTTTTCAACCAAATTTATACCAAACGTGGTTTAAGTAAGGTTCAGCTACTGTGTGAATTTCGTCAAAATCGAACGATTCAATCAGAATTTATAGGGCTAAAAGCAGTTATCTGTTTTAGTGATTTTTCAAGATGGCACCACTGGCAGAGAATCGCCCGCATATCAAAATTACTTCTATCAGACCTGGTCCTATTTTAGGCCAATACATTCTGCAAATTTTAATTAGTTCTGCTCATTGGATCGTGAGTTTCCGTGAACAGAAGTTTTTGATGCTAAAAATATAGGTAAATTGGGCAAGGGTTACCAGGCGTGCCCGTTATACCATATCAAATTTTTTGTCTTGTCTATGTAAACAAAGCACAAGATTTACATATGAGTGGCTTTTTTTGAAGAAGCGGCATTTTTTCAAGAGAGACGATGATTTGGAGGTTTTCACTTCCAGTGCCTGCCCTAGCTACAGAGTTGCCAGCACGCCCATTAAAAGCTACAGAAGTCTAGAACTAAATAAAATTAATATGTTCTGAAAATTTCATAATGATTGAATAAATGTGTCAAAAGTTATCGCAATTTAAAAATTTTCAAGTTTTCCGTTCTGTTTTTAGGCACCCAGCGCACACATGGGGTTAAAAAATTCCAAAACATTATCCGATCCACATGTAAAATACGTTCGAAATTTATTTCGTCAACTTTATTTTAGCAAAACTTATTTGTGTACGGAATAATAGTATATTAAAAATATCACTAAAATGGCCGCCGGCGCCAAAGGGTTAAAGATTATTAACTTTTTCTGAGACCTGGCACTATTCTGCATATACACCAATGTGTTCTGAAAATTTCAGTTCAATCGGATGGCGCGTTCCTGAGATTTTTTCACTGAAATTTTTTGATGATATATGGCCAAAGTGATTTTAATACTAATGTTCTTCTTCGAACATTAGGAAAAAGCTTTGCGAAGAAAATCAGGCCGCGTTTCCAATGTTGGAGTGAGCTTTCGCCGAATCTCAGAGTGGAGCTGGCCTGTTCCCAATGACGGATTTTCGAAATTCGAAAATGGTGATGACATTTTGCGCTTTGAAAACTCAAAGCTGTAGCACTCATTGCTAGTTTGGGGGCATTTTATGAAAAACTAAAATAATCGGAATTTTTTCTAGATTCCCTGAAAACAAACGATTAAATCGATCAAATTAGCTAGTAATTTGTATAATATATATAATAATTTGTAATACATGTGTTATATAAATAATAAATTCAGATGTTATATAAATTAACAATTTGAATGTTCGCTTGGAGTTTAAGTATGAAATATTCACTTTCAGAACTAGACCGCGTTTCCAATGCTGGCTTAGAGTGCACTGTTTCTGCGTACGCATTAGCTGTCATAAAGGCTAAAGTTACCCTTTTCAGAACTTTCAGAACTTTCAGAACTAGACCGCGTTTCCAATGCTGGCTTAGAGTGCACTGTTTCTGCGTACGCATTAGCTGTCATAAAGGCTAAAGTTACCCTTTTCATTTTTCTTTACTTGTTGATCGTTCGATATCGACTGAACTTATCCTCCGAGCTTTTGAATCAGGAATTTCTATAGGAATAAAACGATGAGTGGACA
>OZ022263.1:146714506-146806044 GCA_963978885.1 Nemotelus pantherinus
CTTCCGAGGAAGGGATTGCAAACCAACAAAATGAAAATATCGTTGAGGCACCAAAAGTGAAAGACGATGATGCTATTCGATGTTTTGATGTTGTCTTAAAATGGGCTGCGTAAAACTCAATTTCTGTAGACAAAGTTGAGACACTTCAAGAACTACGGGGCACGGCACTGAACAGGTGCCCACTACGCACTTTTAAGCAAGCTAAAATCAACGATTTCTTTCAAACATGAATTGAATTAAATGTTATAAACATGTATACATAAATGTACACCTTATTCGAGTCGAATTAAATGTTTTAATAGCAAATTTATAAGTGTTTCGATAATTTCACCATACCGATGGTTTCAACCAAGCTGGTTTTTATTAGTTGAAATTATCGCGACTGTACTGTATATATATATATATATATATATATATATATATATAAATATAATATACACACATATATATATATATATATATATATATATATATATATATATATATATAAATATATATACATATATATATATATATATATATATATATATATATATATATATATATTATATATATATATATATATATATGTATATATATATGTATACATATATATATATATATGTATATATATATATATATATATATATATATATATATATATACTTATATATATATATATATATATATATATATATATATATATATATATATATATATATATATATATATATATATACTTATATATTTTTTACTTATAAATATAATATACTTTATATACTTATAAATATAATATACACACATATATATATATATATATATATATATATATATATATATATATATATATATATATATATATATAAATATATATATATATATATATATATATATATATATATATTTTTATATTTATATATATATATATATATATATATATATATATATATATATATATATATATATATATATATACTGATGGTATCTTTAGTTCAGAAATCTAACCCGACTATACAGTTTTCCGCAAGGACCGGGATCATTTAATTATTGGTAAATCCAGTGTTGGAGGCGTCCTCATCGGTATAAATAAAGCACTCAACGGAACACTCTGTCGTGATTTCCCTTTCTCTCCTCCTATTGAATGTATTTTTGTGCGTTATCTTCTGCCAAAACCTTAGTCGTCGCTTCGATATATATCCCCTGTAACCTTCCTCTGTCGATTTATGAACAATTCCTGGCGGAACTCTCTTCTTACCTCAACAGTCATTTTCCCACCGCCTACGATCTGTTATGTGGTGATTTTAATCTCCCTACTCTAGATTGGAATGCTGACTATCCGGTTATCATCTCGACTAGTAGTGTTTCTTTAATAACGTCTTCGTTTCTCTCACTTTGTTCCCTCTCTCAGATCAACAATATACCAAAGGCCAGCAATAGAATTCTGGATTTTGCTTTGTCCTATCTCCCTATATCATCACTTTCGTTAAGCGCTGGTTTCTTTCTTTATGTTCCTCCTGATTCTCATCACCCCCTCTTATTCTAGAAATTTCGAAAATTCTTTCTATGAGGAACAAAATTCCATCCTTAAAACGTTACAACTTTCACAGGGCTGATTTCACCGGCATGGCGATTGAAATAAATAGAATTAGCTGGTTTTCTTTTTTTCGTGGCCTTGACGTTGATGATGCTTTGTGCAAGTTGTATAATATCCTATCAACCCTTATTCCACAATTCACACCAACTAATCGTCCTAATAAACCGAGCGATGCTCCATGGTTCAGCAGTGAAGTTGCAGTCGCACTTGAAGCCAGAAATGCAGCTCGTTATTTATATATAAGATCAGGTTCACCTGTTGACCTTCTTTTGTATAAGGATCTTCGCTTCAAAGCGCAAGAAGTTGTCAGACAGGCGATGCGCTCCTACATTGCTGGCGTTGAAACATCAATTAGAACCAATCAAGCGAATACCTTTTGGTCATTCATCCGTTCCTTAAAAAATTGTCCTAGTATCCCCAATGGTATGCACTTGGGTGATACAGCTGCCTCCACTTCACAAGAAGTGTGTGAGCATTTTGCTTCTTACTTTTCCTCTTTTTTCTCACAGCAAATCCTCTTCTAATTCCTTAAATCTTCCCTCCACATCTTCTCCTGAATTGCACTCATATCGAACGAACCCTCTTGAAATTGAACTTCTGTTGAACGATATCAATGCCAATACCAGTAGTGGTTCCCATGGTATTCCAAATATCCTGGCTAAATCTCTTTCATCATCTCTGTGCGTCCCTCTTTCTATTTTGTTCAACTTAAGTATATCTTCTGGCTCTTTTCCTTCTCGCTGGAAAACTGCCAACATCTTTCCTATACATAAAGCTGGTGATCGTGCATGCATCTCAAACTACCGTCCCATTTCCCTTCTTCCTTGCTTTAGCAAGATCCTTGAAAAGTGGTTTACAAGCGAGTCTACTCCTTTATCCAGCCTACTCTCGCTCATGAGCAGCATGGTTTTGTCAAAAGTAAATCTACCTTAACCAACCTTCTTTCCTTCACACACACGGTCGCATCCGCTCTTGACCATCAAAAGCAGGTTGATGTACTTTATACCGACTTTTCCAAAGCCTTTGACTCCGTCAACCATAACCTCCTTCTTCAAAAGCTAAGGTACGATGTCATTGCTGCTCCTCTTCTTTCCTGGTTTAACTCTTACATCCTCAACCGTACCTGTATTGTAACCGTTAATTGCTCCTCTTCAATTCCTTTTTATCCTGCATCAGGTGTTCCGCAAGGGTCTATCCTTGGTCCTCTTCTCTTTCTTTTGTTCATAAACGACCTTCCTCCTTTAATCCCTTCTTCTTGTCTTTTGTATGCCGACGATTTCAAGATGTTTTGAGTGATTGAGTCACAAGATGCCTGTATGGTTTTGCAAAACCATCTCAACAGCCTACAGACTTGGTGCGCTTTCAATGCTCTCACTTTGAACATCGTGAAATGTCACAAAATGTCTTTCTCTTTGAAAATTTCACCTTTGATGTTCTCCTACTCTGTTTGTGGCTATCCTCTTAATATCGTTGATAACTTTAGAGATCTTGGCGTAATGTTTGATCCTAAGCTCAAATTTGACAAGCATATTTCTTATATTACTGCCAGGGCCTCTAAATTATCCGGTTTTATTATTACATCCTCTAAAGCATTCGTTAACATTGCCACCTGTGTGCACCTTTTCCTCTCCTTTGTACGTAGTGTTCTTGAATATTGCTGTCAAGTTTGGTGTCCTCATTATGTCTACTTAAATACTGCGTTGGAGTCCGTTCAACGCAGATTTACTCGCACCCTGTTTTATAAATTTCAGCTTATGTATATATATATATATATATATATATATATATATATATATATATATATATATATATATATATATATATATATATATATATATATATCTATTTATATATATATATATATAAATATATATATATATATATATATATATATATATATATATATATATATATATATAAATATATATATATATATATATATATATAGATATATATATATATATATATATATATATATATATATATATATATATATATATATATATATAGATACACACATAGTGGCGTGCATTAACCTCTTCGTGCAGGATAGGCAGTTACATACTCTTGGAAGTGAACACAACATAACGAAAAATGAGAATTTAATTCAAAATATTTATTTTGTAATTATTGTACATTATTACTATAACTTAAAGTTCAATTAACAAAGAAAACTTCAAATGAACCGGCTTTGGTTTTTTTGCACTGCTGGCTCTTTTGGTATTATTTAATTATATTTTGGGGGCAAAATTTTTATTTCTTTCACACGAAAGGTATTTACCAGCCTGTTAAATTGCTAGGATTACTCTGACAATAATTTTCTTAGAATCTACATTACATTGAAATTTGTTTAGAATCTACCTTACACTGAAATTATTAATTACTTATGCCTTATTATAATTAAATTAGCCTAAATAGATATAAATCGTATGAATCAAATTCATTCTGTTCCTGGGAGAGTTGATTTAATGCTATTGAATCTTTTAACCAATGTTCAAAGAAGAACATTAGTATTAAAATCACTTTGGCCAAAAATTCATATATATATACATATATATATATATATATATATATATATATATATATATATATATATATATATATATATATATATATATATATATATATATATATATATATATATATATATATATATATATATATATGTATATATATATATATATATATATATATATATATATATATATATATATATATATATATATATATATATATATATATATATATATATATATATATATATAGATATATATATATATCATCAAAAAATTTCAGTGAAAAAATCTCAGGAACGCGCTATCCGATTGAGCTGAAATTTTCAGGACACATTGGTGTATATGCAGAATAGTGTCAGGTCTCAAAAAAGCTAATAATCTTTAACCCTTTGGCGCCGGCGGCCATTTTAGTGATTTTTTTAATATACCTATTATTCCGTACACAAATAATTTTTGCAACATTAAAGTTGACGTTATAAATTTCAAACAAGTTTTACATGTGAATCGGATAATGTTTTAGAATTTTTTGACCCCATGTGTGCGCTGGGTGCCTAAAAAGAGAACGGGAAAATTTTTAAATTGCGATAACTTTTGACAGAGCTATTCTATGATTACGAAATCTTCAGGACAGGTTTGTTTTATTTAGTTGTAGATTAGTGTACGTTTTAATGAGCGTCCTGGCAACCCTGTAGCTAGGGCAGGCACTGAAAGTGAAAACCTCCAAATCATCGTCTCTCTTGAAAAAATGTCGTTTGTTAAAAAAAAAGCCACTCATATGTAAATTTTGTGGTTTGTTTACATAAACAAACCCTAAAATTCTTTATACTCCTATAACTTCAAATGTTATATAACAAGGTGAGGCAGATGTGATATATTCTTGGCTTTGATACTGGCGAAAGCTTGTCAGCACGAATCGGTTGTGCTACTTTTGTATCAATAAATGCTTACAGTTAGTATTCATACCGGAAACATTTACAATGAAAATAAATAACCGATGTTTCAAGTCCCAAAGTTCTGCAAATTTTTCGGATCGCAGCCCCAAACACCAACTTCATTTACAGTGCTGCAGGCACTGAGCATTTTCTTCATTGATGTTATATGAGATGCTGCTTTCAAAATTTTGTGAAATAAGCAACTGATAACGAATATAATTAACCCGTGTTGTGCTCTCATAAACGTTGAAATTCATGCCAGTGGTAATATCTGAAACCTTCTGCCATATGAGTTATAATGCATTCTTGAGACCAAAGTAAAACGTGGCATTTGAAACAGTTTGGCCGTAATAAGCAGCTCATTTGGTGGAATATGCACTCAAAAGCTGCACGATTCTTCTACTTATTTCGAACATTAGTGTTTCCAGCGGTTCAGGTGCGCTAGAGTTTTTTTTTTTATTTAGAACCAAAACACTACGATTTTTAAAATTTCCTATCTGTGACATTGATACACTAAAACCACACTCAAATTAAACATTAAAAATAGATTTATGTTTACGTACTTATTTCTGGTGGCAGCTCCCTTGCATTATGAAAACTGAGTTGTAGGCTCGTATGTTAGCCGGACCGACTTAGACTGACTTGGCTTCGAACGGATTGAAATGAAACTTCAAAGTAGGTTTTTGGTTGGATCAACGTGGATTAGTCGAAAAAAATTTGGCTAGTTCTAGTAAAGTGAAGTTTATCGCATCGGAACGTCACTTATATGAATAGAACTCAAATGCACTTTGAAATTTTCAATCCTCAATCCCTCGATCCGGATCTTTTAACGCCCAAGTCGATCCGATCCTGTGAAATTTCGTGATCGGATCGACTTATCTCAAATCAATCCACAGCGGGTATACAACGCAGCTTGACTAATCCTAATCCACTTTGAAACCACGTAATAAAAGCGGCTTATGGATTTTCTAGTGCAGCGTGGCTGTTCACTTGTAAGCACTGTCGCGCAGTTGTACAGCATAGCTTGTAGCATCCCACACGTTTCCCAACTGGGAAATGCGTTTACTACTTTTGTCAGAGACTTGATCACGTCTCAAGGATAAAAGTACAAGCGAGCTACTCATACGTCTTAACAATTACCGCTACAGAGCGGTTTCTTGTTTTTCAAAATCTCAAGCTGCGGCAATGCGCGAATTACATCAACCGACAATTCAACGTTGAAAAAAAACACAATTTGAATTTCTGATTCTTAAGTTTATTCGTCTAGCTCTAAATTCTGACTGACTCTAAGTCTAAATTACAACATTTAATATCTTTCCAAAAGTTGCTTGATATACATTTCAAAATAACAGGTAATGTATTAAATTTACGATTGTGCAAAAAGTGAATTAATAGGAATTATGTCGAAGTACAATGTACCCGTAAAGTGCAGGTGTCGGATTTGGGTCAGCAGCGTGTGTCGGATATCTGTAGTTGCGGATGTAACTCCTCCCTCCTTAAGAAGTGCGACAATCAGAGAAACTGTGGTGTTGAGGTTTCTCTTATGTGGAGCGCTTGTAAATGTTGGCTGCTATTTCTTCCTTGGAATTGTAGGTATAGGCTTATTATTAAGATAATTGATAGCAAAATGGTAAGTAGTGGTAGGATAGATTCGTTAGCGGCGTCAAGTTTTCCAAAAAATTCGGTTAAATCCATTTTTGGGAATTTGGTCTCTGTTAAGGTAGGTAAGTCGATGGTATCGTTGATGATCGTGTTATTGTCGGGGATGATGGAGTTTACGTTAACTTCGTCCCAGAAAACGCTATTTTGGCTGATGTAGGTAATCTCGTTTATGTCAACCTGGCAGTCCTGATGGTGGATTAGAAGAGTTCCGGATATGGATCTATAAGAGATTCCACAGGTTGAACTGAGCGTGGTTTCGGGAATGTTGATGGTAAGTATATAATTTGGCTCGGGCTGAATTATTTCTGATGTTTCTGCGACGTTCTTAAACTGGCATGATGTTGGTGTGCCATTAATGATGTTGATGATACACCTGGAATTACTCGAATCTTTTTGATGGTTTATCTCTTCGCAGTAATAAATCCCTTCAATTTTCGGACACTTTTTGTAAAAAAACTGGACACTATTATGGTTAAGGATCATGTAAGGCTTTGAGGAGATAAGTTGGGTTTTTTGCATGGGAAGAGGTATTATGTGGAAAAAGGAGGAGTTTTCTGCGGATAGAATCGGTATTGTAATAAGCTTGAAGATTTAACATTTCATATATGTGCTCATCGGATTGAATTTTGATCGATTGTTTTTCAAGTGTGTTTGAAATTTCAGTTAGTTCAAGTGGGCTTAGAATTTGTTTAGATATAATGTTTAATTTAGCGAGTAATACTGCTTCTGCTATTCCCGATAGATGATTATCTAACATGTCTATATTGTAGTGCAATTGATTTAAGTATTGTATTCGCACCATGGAGTCAAATTCTCTGTTAATTTTGTTCTATGAATGTTCTAAATACTTCTTGATAGTGTCGCTTTGGGTATTGATGTGACTTGTTAGGTTATCGAAACGCTCTATCATAAGGTGGTTTTCATTTTTAATGTTGGATTGATTTGTCAATAATGCTTCGACATCTTTATTTATGCGTGAGGCATCATTCGCGTCCATGTTACCTGTAATCCCTTTAATGATTGTCCCGAGTCCGTTGATTAGACCCCTTTTGGGACGTAGCCTAGGTTTTAGAGTTTGAAGTTTATGGGATAGTTCCTTAAGTATCAGCTTTGTAATTTGGATTGTATTTGTCGCGTCGTTGGTTTTGTCGAATTCTGAGAGCGAGTCCTTTATTTTCTGTACAGCGTGTTCGTATTTGTCTAAATTTACAATGTGCACCAAGTTTTCATAGGTTTGTATCATTCTGCTTGTTCCCAATCGGAGAGGTAGTAGGCCGCGATTCTTGGTCATGTCCTGTATCTCTATTTTCTGTCCCTGTGTCATGATGATTAACCTGAAATTTACGTTTTTTCTTAATTTTGGACTTGTGTAGCTTTTGATTTCTTGTGGTGATTATAGTAATTTTGTTATCTTTTTTTACTTTGTGTTTGCTAAACCTAGGTGTATATAAATAAATATATATATAAATCAGCAAAATGATTAAGGGAGATAATATCCGATTGAGCTGAAATTTTCGGAGGACGTGGATTTATATAAAGGGTAAGTCTATAACTTGCTAGAAATCATTATTTTCAGGACTCAAAACTTCTGTTCACGAGAACTGACGATCGGATTATGCGATCAATATGAAATTTGCAGAGCATGTTGGAACTAACTAGGACCTGATAGAAGTGATTTTGAAATACGGACAACATTGTGGCATTGGTACCATTTGGAAATATCGCTGAGAAAAAAAACTGGTTCTCGGCCTATAGCTTCTGAGTTAGCCGTCAGATTTTCACAAAATTCAGGCAGTAAGTGAACCTTACTCTAAGTAAGATTTCGCAGAAATTTGGTTGAAAAGTTAGTATATGGTCGCCAGATATGGCAATTTTTGGCTCCTTAATATTGTAAATTTGCTCAGGAAAATAAAGGTTTTTTCCCAATAACTTCCAATGCAGTAACGAAATCAAAACGAAATTCATGTTATAAGTGGATCTTGTTACATTTCTATTTCTGTGGGAATTTCGTTGAAAAAGCGTGAAATTGTTGCCAGCTATGATTTATTTCGTAATTTACTGACATTTCTTTATTGAGCGATGTTGTCATAAAATTTCCATTTCGGAATGATCCTGCAATGGCAATTAATAACAAATATTTACGTTTCAAAAATTTAAAAAGTTCGGACGGGGGTTGCCCTAAAATTATACTCACTCCTATAACTTACAGCGCAGCCATTCAAACGAAATTCATAGGATGGGTTTAATACAACGTGAAGCAGCTATTATGCCAGCACCAGACAATTTCGTAAATATTGCACCAACAGATGCTTCCATTTTTTGTTCATAAGCAAAGCATTTACAATAAAATAACCAACCGATATTTAACTTTTTCGAGTTTTGGAAATTTTTCGGACGGCAGCCCCAGACATAGTTTAATCGCTGAAACTTTCGATGATATCCTTGGATGGAAACGAAATTCAAAGGATAGGTTGATTAAGCACGAGGAAGTTATGGTAGATTTATTGCTGCTGTGTTGGACAAATATTGCCAGCACTGAATATTTTCATCATTTGTTTTATAAGAAATGCTGTCGGAAAATGAAATTTATTCCTTTGAGTAAGAACTGGTTGATATGATACGACAAAGAAGTGTATAACGTCTTCACACATTTTTAAATCCGTCACAGATAATTTCTTCCAAAATTAGTTTTCTAGCGGGTCTGATGTGCTAGACTTTTTTTTTACTGCATATCATGTACCACTACATATAATGTTCGTAATGTACTGCTTCAAATATTTTCGAATTAACTGCTAGTTCATCGCCACTTGAAAAGTTGTCATAATTAATAATCGAGTATTTCCATAGCATTCCATTTAGTTATGGTTTGATTTTCAAAAGTCCGAATTTTTTCAGTTACCTGATTTATTAGCCTGAAACTGTGACTAACCAGCACCATTCCGCCCTCGAAATAGTGCATACCATCAGCAAGTGCGTCGATCGTTATGACCCCTGGAAATTGTCAGTACGAGTCGATAGATCGCAGTCTCTTTCACCCGCCGTAAAGACTACAACTGTGAAGAAAAGCTCGTGCACAAGTCAGTACACCTCCAGATCGAAACAGTAATTGCGATTGAAAGTGTTGGTATCGTTCAATGTTCTCAATGGAAGTATGAGCGCAACCACTCCCGCAATACGGCAAGTTCATATTTTTCACTTGACACTGAATTACCCTGGCACATTACCAGTTTTACCGCACTACCGCAATGAGAAAGCTAGCCAAAGCACTCTAAATTTACATTTATACTTTACGCCGAATAGACCTGGAACATCGTCTACATGAATATTGCACTTCCGAATTCTTTTGTTTTCTCACGAAATGTCAAATTCTTGATTGGAGACTGCAACGGAGAACACATCAAAATATCTCGTCGGGTACAGACTGCCACTCCTTCACAATCTAATCACAATCCCATCGAACACCAATTCATGTACATTTTTCAACCAATTCGCCGATCTCAATCAATCTTTTCGATCAAGCACATCACCATGTCAACTCAATTTTGGAACACGCGGTCGATCCCCCGAATTCCAATTCCTTCCGCTACAGCTTTCAACTCGGCCGCCTTGTGTCGCATTTCCAAATCGACCGCCTGGCCTCCCCACGACCACTCCACGACTTCCAAGATCTCTCGCGCGAGTTACATCCGCAACTACATATATTCCCATGGACGGCGCCACTTGCAACGACATCCGTTCCCACAGACAGATATCCGACACACGCTGCTGACCCAAATCCGACACCTGCACTTTACGGGTACATTGTACTTCGACATAATTCCTATTAATTCACTTTTTGCACAATCGTAAATTTAATACATTACCTGTTATTTTGAAATGTATATCAAGCAACTTTTGGAAAGATATTAAATGTTGTAATTTAGACTTAGAGTCAGTCAGAATTTAGAGCTAGACGAATAAACTTAAGAATCAGAAATTCAAATTGTGTTTTTTTCAACGTTGAATTGTCGGTTGATGTAATTGGCGCAGTCGTAACGGATCTTTGCGCTACGCGATCGTGCTAAGTTGTTCGACATCGGTAGTGCAGTTTTGTGTGTTCCTGCTTTCGAAGGATTATCGAGAAGGGGTTCCTTTCATCGAAGGATTATCGAGAAAAATACAACTACGGTCTATTACCAACCCTCGAAGGATTATCGAGTTAAATTCAACACATCGACGGCTTATTCGAATTTTGTGAAGTCCCTGTCGACGGCTCATCGAAGAGGACCACCTGAGAATGATACTAATCATAGTCACGTAAGTCAATATAATTGGATACTTTCCTTTCCATCCTTCTACCTATGCCATACGCACAAAATACTAAAGATAGAATTAGACCATATCCTTGATTAAGAAAGTATTTAAGAGTGATTCCTTTAACTACAATTTTGGAAAGTGATCGTGAAAATCTAAGTGCTTCCAGTGTTGCGCCAATAAATAATTGTGACTTGTTAAGTGAAAATTCTCCAAATCGCGTTAGAAACGAATTTCAAGCTTCAATAAATAGTGCGATTGATTTGCCAGATAATAACATGACGGAAATTGTCGAAATTTTCAATTCCTTGAGAATCCCTGATGCGATCAAGGATTTGCCGAAATTTAACGGCAATCCCAGATTGCTCCACGACTTCATTGAAAATGTTGAGGAAATCACCTCCATGATTCCAATCATAACACCTGCCTATAATAAAATGATACTCCGCGCTATACGAAACAAAATCGAAGGTCCAGCCAATGAAGTGTTAAATATGTATGGCACATCATTGAACTGGGCAGAAATAAAGAAAAACCTCATTCTTCACTATAGCGACAAGAGAAACGAAACCTCGCTGATAAGAGATTTACATAATCTTAGTCAACGCGGCAAAACAGTTGAGAAGTTCTATAGTGAAATTATAGAAACTTTGACTACGATGACTAGTCACATCCAACTTCATGAGACCGACGCAAGTGTAATTACCACTAAACGCGAATTGTATTCTGAAATGTGCCTTAACGCATTTTTATCAGGACTCCAAGAGCCGCTTGGGGCAACTATACGTGCTATGAGACCTAACTCTCTAGCATTAGCATTTTCTTATTGCATAAAAGAACAGAATACTTTTTATTCGAGACATAACAACCCCAATTCTCAAGGAAAAACACAAACTCCCCATTTTGTCGTACAGAAAAACTCAGCAATGCAAACGATCGGTACACATGTCTATTATTTGAATAACTCTACAGCTCCAATCATGCCACGAAGGCCCAACTTTCAAATACCAAGCATTTTTCAACCAAGATTCATTCCGCCTCATAGCCAAAACAATAATTTTTACCCATTCAATCATCAATCAAATGTTCAATCTAATAGATCAGCGTTTCCGAAACCCATCCCCATGGACACAAGCTCAGGGTATACTCATCTCCGCCACGGAAATAGCCAACAACCCCCAAAACAGAACAACTTCTTTAGACCTATGGGACCACCCAGAACCACCAACCCCCCAAATAATAATTTCTTTAGACCTATGGGACCACCCAGAGCCACTATTCCCCCAAATAACAACTTCTTTAAATCAACGGGGCCACCCAGATTCGTTAGCAAAGAATTGTTCAACATTACAGAAACAGACTCGACCGACAAGACCAACCCTGCCAATACACCCCAATATTTTCAACCGTCCCCAAACGACTTTTACAGACAATACTTGGACGACTACTACTGCTATACAGAACCTAGCTCTACGAACAATGACTTCAATAAACAGAATCAGGGAAATTATCAGGACCCTTACCAATACAATGTAAGTCAACAAGACAATCAAAGTCAATCCGATGTTCACGTAATTGATGATGAAAATTTTTCATCACCTGCCTCAGTAGTTCAACCGGGTACATAGATATAAATACTCATGGTTCAACCCTTCCTTTCGTAGAAATATCATCTCCTTTTGGTCGAAATCTCAAGTTCCTTATTGACACGGGTGCATCTTCCTCGTTCATCGATCCCGAATTCTTTCATCCGGAAGACGTAGAAATAATTAAACCTATCTTTATTAAAACTATCCTCAACAAATATGCATTGAACAAACAAATCTTTTTGCCAACATTTAACGAATTTAATCAGCCTGGGAAACTAAGATTCCTAATCTTTAAGTTCCATGAATATTTCGATGGACTATTGGGACTCGATACCTTAACAGCGCTTAACGCTAAAGTAGATCTAGCTCAGAAAGTCCTAATAAAAGACAACGCGAAAATTCCTCTCTTCTTTAAACCCAATCTAACCTCTTCTAAATTCACGGTAGCCGCAAAATCAAAGTTTATCGCCAAATTGCCAGTTGACATTTGTAAAGGAGATATTTATATTGGGAATACCGAAGTTTCCCCCGCGTTACTCATCCCCGAAGGCATTTACACTGCTGACGACTGGCACAGTTTCATCACTGTCATAAACCAGTCCGATAATGAACAAACACTCTTCATAGAGCAACCATTAAAAGTCTCCAAATTTTCATCTTCCGAATTCACAGAAGTCAACAACTTCAATATCGATTATAATTGCGGTCCCGATACCTTTATACCTCCTGAAAACGTCACTAAATTGATTCGAGTATCTCACCTCAATAAAGAGGAAAGAGACTTGATATTTCGTATCTGCCGTGAATACGACGACGTTTTCTACCGTGAAGGACAAAATCTCACATTCACAAACAAAATTAAACACCATATCCCGACTACGGATGATATACCGATATATACCAAGTCTTACCGCTACCCTCATGTGCATAAAGAGGAGGTGAAAAGACAAATCAATGATATGCTAGACCAAAATATCATTAGGCCAAGCTATTCGCCATGGAGCTCTCCCGTTTGGATTGTTCCAAAAAAACGGACGCGAGTGGCAAAAAGAAATGGAGACTCGTGATCGATTATCGTACGCTCAACGAAAAAACGATAACCGATCGCTACCCCATTCCTAACATATCCGATATCCTTGACAAACTGGGCAAAAGTCTTTATTTCTCGACAATAGATCTTGCCAGCGGGTTTTACCAAATCGAAATGGACCCAAAAGATATTCAAAAAACCGCCTTCACAGTGGAAGGAGGGCACTATGAATATGTTCGGATGCCATTCGGACTAAAGAACGCTCCATCCACTTTTCAGCGGGTGATGGACAACGTTCTCCAAGATCTTCAAGGGAAAATATGCCTGGTCTATCTAGACGATATCATTGTTTTCTCCACCTCGTTACAGGAGCATGGAGAAAACCTGAGAAAAGTTTTCGAAAAATTACGCGATGCCAACTTCAAAGTACAGTTAGACAAATCGGAGTTTCTTCACAAGGAATTAGCCTTTTTAGGCCACATAGTTACAACAGATGGAGTGAAACCAAACCCGGACAAAATCAGAGCAATAAAAGATTTCCCGATTCCCCGAAACCAAAAGGAAATAAAATCTTTCCTAGGACTGCCAGGCTATTACCGAAAATTTATTCGAGACTTCGCCAAATTGACCAAACCCCTCACCGAATGTCTGAAAAAAGGTAGAAGCGTCCACTTTACGGAACAATACGTAAAAGCATTCGAACACTGTAAGAACTTATTAATGAACGACCCTATCTTACAATATCCAGACTTCAGTAAACCCTTCATCTTAACCACCGACGCCAGCAACTTTGCAATCGGTGCAGTGCTGTCGCAAGGAACCGTCGGAAACGACAAACCCGTCTGCTATGCTAGTAGGACCTTGACGGATTCCGAGATCAATTATTCCACGATCGAAAAGGAACTCCTGGCGATAGTCTGGGCGGTAAAATATTTCAGGCCCTACCTTTTCGGGCGGAAGTTCAAGAACGTAACGGACCACAAACATCTCACTTGGCTAATGAGTCTTAAAGACCCGAATTCAAAGCTAGTGAGATGGCGATTGAAACTTGAAGAATTCGATTACGATGTTGCCTATAAAAAGGGATATCAGAATTCAAATGCAGATGCTCTGAGCAGAATAAGGCTCCCCGATAAACTCAGCGAATTAAATGTTAACGAATCCTTCTTGGAGGAAGGAAACATCTCAAATCTTGCCGACAACGGCTCCACAATTCATTCCGCAGAGGAAAACCTAAACGACGGCATCCCAATATCCGAAAGACCGTTAAACGAGTTCAACCTTCAAATCATTCTCGAGAAATCGGCAAGAGCCCCACTAACATCGCTGCAGATGTTATTTAAAAACCGCCAAAGAAGAACGATTCGCATGCTTGATTATACCGAGGGCACTCTCCTAGATCTCCTAGAATGATAGAATATCCAGCAAAATTTTAAAACAAATTGTTTTTCAAATTTCCGACATTTTGTGCTTCTTATTTAATTTTAGTATCCAGAGGGGGATTTTCCCGGACGCACTAAAACTGGCGGTTGTAGTACCTGTACATAAAAAAGGCGATAAAACTAGTTTAGGCAATTATAGACCCATATCTCTGCTATCTGTTTTTTCAAAAATTATTGAAAAAGGTGTCAAACGCAGGATAGTGACGTTTTTAAATAAAATTAAGTTTTTTAACGACTGTCAGTTTGGTTTTACGTCAGGAAAATCCACAGAAGGTGCCTTACTTAAATTCTGTCACGAAATTTATAGTGCTATAAACGAGTCCAAAATTCCCGCAGCATTATTTATTGATATTACTAAAGCTTTCGATCTGGTCGATCATTCCATCCTACTGAAAAAACTTTATAGTGCAGGGATAAGGGATAATGTTTTGGATTGGTTTCATTCTTTTCTTTGCGATCGTAAGCAGAAAGTTAAAATAAATGACATCT
The DNA here is from genome assembly GCA_963978885.1 of Nemotelus pantherinus. Lineage (NCBI taxonomy): Eukaryota > Metazoa > Arthropoda > Insecta > Diptera > Stratiomyidae > Nemotelus > Nemotelus pantherinus. Next base: position 146,730,033 of record OZ022263.1, read on the forward strand.
TGAGTTCTGCAACGACCCTAAATATTGGAGTTCCTCAAGGCTCGGTCCTGTCTCCAGTATTATTTCTGATTTTCATAAATTCACTATTTTCTGAAAACTTTTATGGGAAAATTACAGCTTTTGCAGATGACGCTGTCCTGTCCTACTCCAGTTTTAATTACTTTGAAACATATGTCAAAATGAGCCACGACCTTGAAATTTTAAGATATTGGTTTAGTGTCCATAAACTTAGGCTGAGTGACAAGACAAAATATATGATATTTAACCTAGTGAGATCAGTTTGTGTTGATTTGAATTTGACTTTCCACGCCCCAACCTGCTTAAAATATCTTTTTTCACCAATGAGAGCTGAAGATGAGGTTTTTTATTCTTTTGACCAAAATGCGAGTTGTTCTCCATACTGCTTTGATATTGAAAGAGTTGATAGTTTTAAGTATCTGGGAGTGTTAATTGACACCAAATTAAATTGGAGAGATCACACCGTGTATCTGAAAGCGTATTTTAACAATTTGGTCAGGCAATTGTATCACCTAAGCCTATATTGCCCCTTTTCAGTTCTAAAACTAGTTTACAACGGTCTGTTTTTGTCTAAACTACAATATGGATTAAGCTGCTGGGGAGGTACACATTTTAATAAACTGGAACCATTGATTGTTAAACAAAAACATGCCGTTAGAATTATTTTCAAAGTTCACCGCAGAACGCCAAGTTTTAATCTATTTCAAGCACTAGGTACACTTCCATTAAGGCATTTGTATTTTTTTAAGGTTCTACGAATTTTCTTCGAGAACTCAGGATATCAAACACCAAGAGTTTATGATTCAGCTAATCTACGGGTTAACACTAGAAATTTAGTGATAGTTCCCATTTGCAATAAATCACACTTTAGTCGTTTTTACAGCATTGTTGCTCCTCGTCTATTTAACCTTTTGCCACCAAATATTAGAGGCGAGACCAGAAAGACAACGTTTTCGAAAAAAATCAAATCTTGGCTGTTTTCTATTGATCACTTGGGCATTGAAAAACTGTTGAATCCCTTAACATAACCTTTGCATTTGTTTTCAATATAATCTTTTGCTATTTTCTCTATCTACGGTCTTTATATCTTAGTTTAATTTATGAGTCCCCCACCATAAATTGACGATTCATGTTTTTTTCTATGTTATTAACGGGCATTCGACTCTTGCGTAAAGCAACTGAATGCTTTGTATTTCATCTGCATCTTCTTCAGCACCATTTAAAATTTAAAATATCGAGTTAGTTGAATTTCTGTTTTATTTTATTTCTTTCTTTAAATTTTCTATTTCTTGATGTTAGGTATAAACGTAATTAAAGTTCAAAGGATTTTGTAATTTATTATAGCTGTAAGTTTATGCACATGAAATAAAGACTATTATTATTATTATTATTATCTGTTCAAAAAATTTCTAACTCCAAATAAACTTAACGCAATCTTTACATCCGATGAAATATTTAAAATTGTCCAAACGGTTTACTCTAAATTCTTTTCTCAGTCTAAAACTTTCAAATTAATCCGTTGCATGGAAGTTCTACAGGACGTCACCGACATCGATGAGCAAGATCGACTCATCAACGAATATCATACAAATAACAACCATAGAGGGATATGCGAAACAGTCCTTCACCTTAGAAGAAAATACTACTTCCCCCACTTAAAGGAAAAAATAACTAAAATTATCAACAACTGTGAGACATGCCAAACGCAAAAGTATGATCGCAACCCACAAAAACCACATTTCCAAATTTCAGAAAACCCGAAAGAACCCTTAGACAGTATATACATAGATATATACACAATTAATGGCAAACCAATTTTAACTATCATTGACAGATTTTCCAAATTCGCAGCAGCTTACACTCTGGAGTCCAAAAATAGTTTGAATATCCTTAAAGCGCTCAGGCACTTCATTTGCCTCCATGGCACGCCACGAATATTAGTAGCCGTTCAAGGCACGGAGATGTCTTCCTCGATATTCAAAGACTTTTGCGCACAGTACGGTATCACGACACATTTTACATCCTTTCAGCAGACTAGTAGCAATACATACGTGGAAAGATGGCACTCAACTTTGACAGAAATCTACAGAATTGTTCTAGAAAAAAGAAAAAAAGAATAAACTCAACACTGACCACGACGACATACTTAACGAAGCCATAATAACCTACAACAACGCCATACACTCAACAACAAAACTTACCCCCTACGAATTATTTTCAGGCAGAACGCATATTTTTAGTAAAGACCTTAATTACAGCGACGAACACGAATATCTCCAGAAACTCAACGAATTTAGGACTAAATTATATCCGAGCATTAAAAGTAGAGTAGATGACTTAGTGAACCGAAATATAGAAAAACTAAATAAAAATCGAGAAGTACCCGAAATATTAACACCGAACGAAACTGTATATAGGAAAGAATGCAGGAGGAACAAAATTACACCTAGGTTTAGCAAACACAAAGTAAAAAAAGATAACAAAATTACTATAATCACCACAAGAAATCAAAAGCTACACAAGTCCAAAATTAAGAAAAAACGTAAATTTCAGGTTAATCATCATGACACAGGGAAAGAAAATAGAGATACAGGACATGACCAAGAATCGCGGTCTACTACCTCTCCGATTGGGAACAAGCAGAATGATACAAACCTATGAAAACTTGGTGCACATTGTAAATTTATATATATATATATATATATATATATATATATATGTATATGTATATAAATAAATATATATATATATATATATATATATATATATATATATATATATATATATATATATATAAATATATATATATATATATATATATATATATATATATATATATATATATATATATATCTATATATATATGTATTTATATTTATATTTATATATACATATATATGTATATCTATATATATATCTATATCTATAGATATACATATATATATATATATATATATATATATATATATATATATATATGTATATATATTTATATATATATATATATATATATATATATATATATATATATATATATATATATATATATATATATAAATATATATAAATATATATATTTATATGTATATATATATATATATATATATATATATATATATATATATATATATATATATATATATATATATATATATATATATATATATATATCTTCGTCTGTTTTTAATGTTAGTTCGTTGTGTCCTCGAATATGCTTGTCAAGTGCGGTCTCCACGTTTCCTATACCTTTCTGAGGTCATCGAGTGTGTGCAGCGTAGGTTCACACGCTCTTTATTTGTGAACATTAGTATTAAAACCACTTCGACCAAAAATTCATATTTCTATATATATATATATATATATATATATATATATATATATATATATATATATATATATATATATATATATATATATATATATATATATATATATATATATATATATATATATATATATATATATATATATATATATATATATATATATATATATATATATCATCAAAAAATTTCAGTGAAAAAATCTCAGGAACGCGCCATCCGATTGAACTGAAATTTTGAGGACACATTGGTGTATATGCAAAATAGTGCCAGGTCTCAGAAAAATATGAAAATCTTTAACCCTTTGGAGCCGGCGGCCATTTTAGTGATATTTTTAATATACCTATTATTCCGTACACAATTAAGTTTTGCAAAAATAAAGTTAACAGAATAAATTTCGAACGTGTTTTACATGTGAATCAGATAATGTTTTGGGATTTTTTAACCCCATGTGTGCGCTGGGTGCCTCAAAAGAAAACAGGAAAAATTGAAAATTTTTAAATTGCGATAACTTTTGACAAAGCTATTCAATCATTACCAAATTTTTAGGACATGTTATTGTTATTTAGTTGTAAATTTGTGTAGCTTTTAATGAGCTTGCTGGCAACCCTGAAGCTAGGGCAAGCACTGAAAGTGAAAACCTCCAAATCATCGTCTCTCTTGAAAAAATGCCGTTTCTTCAAAAAAAGGCCACTCATATGTAAATTTCGTGCTTGTTTTACATAGACCAAAAAAAAATTTGATATGGTATAGCGGGCACGCCTGGTAACCCTTGCCCAATTTACCTAAAGTTTTATCATCAAAAACTTCTGTTCACGGAAACTCACGATCCGATGAGCACAATTAATTGAAATTTCCAGACTGTATTGGTCTTAAATAGGACCAGGTTTGATAGAAGTAATATTAAAATGCGGGCGATTCTGTGCCAGTGGTGCCATCTTGAAAAATCACTAAAAAAGATAACTGTTTTTAGCCTTATAAATTCTGATTGAATCGTTCAATTTTGAAGAAATTCACACAGTAGCTGGACCTTACTTCAAACCACGTTTGGTAGAAATCTGGTTGATGAATTCGGTTGGAACTGCCAGCTATGATAAGTTTGGTGTCTTAAATTTGAAAAAAATAAAAATTTGGAAGTGAAAACATTCATATCTTCGAATATCCTAAAAATGTCCGTTTCTTACAATAAAACCAATCTGTATACAAATCTTATGCTTTATCTACACGTTCAAAGTAAAACTTTGGAAATTTCATGTCGGACAAGAACGGTAACCCTCTCCCAGTTAACCTATATTTTTAGCATCAAAAACTTCTGTTCACGGGAATTCACGAACCAATAATCAGATACCATTGAAATTTACAGAATGCATTGGACTTAAGTAGAACCAGGTCTGATAGAAGCGATTTTGAATTGTCGGCAACTCTGTGCCAGTGGTGCCATCTTGAAAAATTACAAAGAAAAAAAAACTGCTTTTTGCCCTATGAAATGTGAAATATTTACCAGATTTTCATGAAATTGACACAGTAGCTGCACCTTACTCTAATTTCTGTTTGGTTGAAAAATTTGATTGTTGCTGCCAGCTATGGTAATTTTTGTGTCTTTGGTTTTGAAAATTCTCTCAGGAAAATAAAACTTTTAGCCCTATAACTTCCAGTGCAGTCATTTAATCAATACGAATTTCATAGAACTAATGGAACCTTTCATAAACATTATTCAGGCCAATTTTGGTTCAAAAGCCACGATAGGGCTGCCAGCTATTGTTGGTTTTGTGTTTGTTTGCAATATCTTTATTAAGCGGTTTTATCGTAGAATTTTCAATTGGTAATGATATTGTAGTGACAATAAACAGCAAATATTAAGCTTTCGATTATTTGAAAAAACTCGCTACAGGTAACCCTAAATTTCTTTATACTCCTATAACTTCGAATGTAATAAAACAACGTGAAGCAGATGTGATATACTCTTGGCTTTGATACTGGCGAAAGGTTGCCAGCACGAGTCGGTTGTGCTACTTTTGTATCAATAAATGCTTACAGTTAGTATTCATACCGGAAACATTTACAATGAAAATAAATAACCGATGTTTCAATTCCCTAAGTTCTGCAAATTTTTCGGATCGCAGCCCCAAACACCAACTTCAGTTACAGTGCTGCAGGCACTGAGCATTTTCTTCATTGATGTTGTATGAGATGTTGCTTTCAAAGTTTGGTGATATAAGCAACTGGTAACGAATATAATTAACAAGTGTTTTTCTTTCATAAACTTTGAAACCCATGCCAGTGGTAATATCTGAAACCTTCTACCATATGAGTTATAATGCATTCTTGAGACCAAAGTAAAACGTGGCATTTGAAACAGTTTGGCCGTAATAAGCAGCTCATGTGGTGGAATATGCACTCAAAACCTGCAAGATTCTTCTACTGTTCTTCGAACATTAGTGTTTCTAGTTTTAATTTAATATCCCGTACACTCCGTATTTTTCCCGTTTGTCCTTCCTTCAAATTCCGACCTTGGAGTCACGCCGGCTGTTGCTTGACGAGTGCCTCTTGTTCAAAACGCAGCGCTGTATAATGTCAGACTTCACCGATGCATTCCGACCTCGCAGCTCGTTACGGGGAAACAGGTCTCAGGAAGTTTTCACTGTTCCGTTCGTTCGTACAAATGTATACTTCGTTTCTCCTTTCGTCAGAATCCCTAGAGGTCATAATGAATTGGGGCTTGGAACTCTGCCACAATCGTTCTTTACCTTTAAAAGGTATTTAAAAGTATTTATTCTAGACCTGAGCGTTGGGTCATTAGTTTATTGAATTATGTTTTTCTTTTTGTATACAATAATCTTTGTTTTTTTTATCCATTTCTTATTTCATTGCCATAATTGGAATTTGTATTCTGTTGTGATGAATCTTTGAATTAAATAAATAAATAAATAAATATATATATATATATATATATATATATATATATGTATGTATATATATATATATATATATATATATATATATATGTATATATATAAATATATATATATATACATATATATATATATATAAATATACATATATATATATATGTATATATATATATATATATATATATATATATATATATATATATATATATATATTTATATATATATATATATATTTATATATATATATATATACATATATATATATATATATATATATATATATATATATATATATATATATATATATATATATATATATATATATATATATATATATATATATATATATATATATATATATATATATATATATATGATATAAGAATTTTCGGCGAAGCGAGTTTAATACTGAATTTTCTTCAAAATTGAGTAAAAATTTGCAAAAATTGACTGAACGTATATTTTCCATCCATCAATGGACTGAACGTATATTTTCCAAACCATCAGGGGTCAGGGCTCCGCCACCATTAGAGGCCCGGGGCTTTCTGCCTAACCTGGGTTTCTGCGGAAGGGAGGCAGTGTTTCTTCCCCTTTCCCGCATTAAATTTCCATGTAGGTTCCGTGCGTCGTCTTGCGTATGGCTTGCCAGCCCATACAGCAGAGCCATAGGTGGATTCCTTAACGGATTAAAGGCCCCTTTTTCCTAAGGTTTATTGATATATCAGTTTGCGGCTACTCTATAATGACGGATGAATTATAGGCAGCATCTCGTTTCTCTTGAGAGCTTACCGACTCCATGTTTTTCATCGAACCATCCCAGCCGCAGTGAGCTACCAAAGCGGTACCAAAGCATGCGTCGGATGTTATTGCCCCACACCAGCGGCTGACATACAACCCCATACGAAGACTGACCCTCCACCGTGTTTCACTGTAGGACGCAAATTCCTCTTTGCCAATGCATCATTCTGCTTCCTCCGCACGTATCCGCGCCCGTCAGCCATAAATATTGTACTTACTCTCGTCACTAAACAGAACTTGATTCCAAAAACTGTTGACCTTACTAAGATGCAGGCGAGCGAAGTCAAGCCTCTTCTTTTCATTAACTGGAGAAATGAAAGGTTTTCTGCGCGGAACTCTACCGTTATAACCCTGATTACGCAAAACTCTACGTATTGTTTCTGGACTCACTTGCTTCCCTGTTGCCTTTGTCATTGCCGAAACAATTTTTTGTGGCTCCTTACTTATTTTCCGTAACAAGTCTCTCTCATCTCTCTAAATTAAGGATTTCGGTCTACCTGTTCGTTGTTGATTTTGTATTCTCCCTTCCGTTTTCGCTTTCCGCATGATCGTTTGCATCGTTCCCTGACTTCTTCCAACTATTTTAGCAATTTCGTCTTACGATTTCCCTTCCACTCATTCACTAAGGATGATTTTTCGCACTCCCAAACTCGTTTCCTTCCGTGTACTCATGTTTAAGTATTAAAGGTACCCAAATCACTTAAGTTTGATCGACTTGCAATATACTTATGTTTATCTTTGTGTATTAACACGGTAGCAATCTTTATCGCCGTATGACTCATCGCTTAGACTGATTCTTTTGAATGTTCTGTGGTGTATGCTGACTTTTGTTTCCTCACTTTCAGCGGAATTTCTTGTTATTAACTATGTATATGTGAATGTATATGTATGTTCTCTTTAATTCTGTGTAAAATAGATTACAATGCCTTTGATATTCCTTTTAAGTACGTTTTTCACCCGTCTTTTCATTTTCTATGCGTAAAGCGTTTTTAAGCGGTATATGCTGACTTTGGTGAGCAACTGTATATATATAAATATATATATATATATATATATATATATATATATATATATATATATATATATATATATATATATATATATATATATATATATATATATATATATATGTAAATGTATATAAATATATGTATATGTTGATGTATATATATATATATATATATATATATATATATATATATATATATATATATATATATATATATATATATATATATATATATATAGATATATATATATATATCATCAAAAAAGTTCAGTGACTATTTCTCAGGAACGCGCCATCCGATTAAGTTGAAACTTTCAGGATACATTGGTGTAAATGGAGAAAAGTTCCAAGTTTCACTAAATGTCAATTATCTTTATCCCTTTGGTGCCGCCAGCCAATTTAGTGATTTTTACTAATGTTCGAAGAACATTAGTATGAAAATCGATTCGGCCAAAAATTCATATTTCCATATATATATATATATATCATCAAAAAATTTCAGTGAGATAATCTCGGGAACGCGCCATCCGATTGAGCTGAAACTTTCAGGATACATTGGTGTATATGCAGAATAGGTCCAGGTTTCTTTAAATTTCAGTTATTGTTAACCTTTTGGCGCCGGCGGCCATTTAAGTGATATTTTTAATATACCTATTATTTCGTGCGCAAATAATTTTCGCAAAAATAAAGTTAACGAAGTAAATTTCGAACGTGTTTTACATATGAATCGAATAATGGTTTGAAATTTTTTAACCCTATGTGTGCGCTGGGTGCCTAAAAAGAGGACGGGAAAATTTGAAAATTTTTAAATTGCGATAACTTTTGACAGAGCCATTCAATCATTACGAAATTTTCAGGACATATTGATATTATTTAGTTGTAGGTTTGTGTAGCTTTTAATGAGCGTGCTGGCAACCCTGTAGCTAGGGCAGGCACTGAAATTGAAAACCTCCAAATCATCGTCTCTCTTGAAAAAATGCCGTTTCTTCAAAAAAAAGCCACTCATATGTAAATCTTGTGCTTTGTTTACATAACCAAAAAAAAAAAAAAAGATATGGTATAACGGGCACGCTTGGTAACCCTTGCCCAATTTACCTATATTTTAAGCATCAAAAACTTCTGTTCACGGAAACTCACGATCCGATGAGCAGAATTAATTGAAATTTGCAGAATGTATTGGTCTTAAATAGGACCAGGTCTGATAGAAGCGATTTTGAAATGCGGGCTATTCTGTGCCAGTGGTGCCATCTTGAAAAACCACTAAAAAAGATAACTGTTTTTAGCCCTATAAATTCTGATTGAATCGTTCGATTTTGACGAAACTCACACAACTGCTGGACCTTACCTTAAGCCACGTTTGGTAGAAATTTGGTCGAAAAATTCGGTTGGAGTTGCCAGCTATGATAATTTTGGTGTCTTCATTTTGAAAAAAAAAATTTGGAAGTGAAAACATTCAAACCATCGAATATTCAAAAAAATGTCCGTTTCTTACAATAAAACCAATCTGTATATAAATCTTATGTTTTATCTACACGTTCAAAATAAAACTTTGGAAATTTCATGTCGGACAAGAACGGTAATCTTCTCCCAGTTAACCTATATTTTTAGCATCAAAAACTTCTGTTCACGGAAACTCACGAACCAATAATCAGAAACAGCTAAAATTTACAGAATGCATTGGACTTAAGTAAGACCAGATTTGATAGAAGCGATTCTGAATTGTGGGCAAGTCTGTGCCAGTGGTGCCATCTTGAAAAATTACAAAGAAAAAAAACTGCTTTTTGCCCTATGAAATGTGAATAAATTACCAGATTTTCATGAAATTGGCACAGTAGCTAAACCTAACTCTAATCTCTGTTTGGTGGAAATTTGATTGAAAAATTTGATTGGTGCTACCAGCTATGGTAATTTTTGTGTTTTTGGTTTTGAAAATTCGCTCAGGAAAATAAAACTTTTTGCACTATAACTTCCAGTGCAGTCATGAAATCAATACGAATTTCATACAATTAATGAAACCTGTCATAAACATTATTCAGACCAAATTTGGTTGAAAATCCACGATAGGGTTGCCAGCTATTTTTGGTTTTGTGTTTAATTGCAATATCTTTATTAAGCGGTTTTATCGTAGAATTTTGAAATAGTAATGATATTGTAGTGACAATAAACAGCAAATATTAAGCTTTCGATTATTTGAAAAAACTCGCTGCAGGTTACTTTAAAGTTCTTTTTACTCCTTTAACTTCGAATGTTATATAACAACGTGAAGCAGATGTGATATATTCTTGGCTTTGATACTGGCAGAAGGTTGCCAGCACGAGTCGGTTGTGCTACTTTTGTATCAATAAACGCTTACAGTTAGTATTCATACCGGAAACATTTACAATTAAAATAAATAATCAATGTTGCAATTCGCAAAGTTCTGCAAATTTTTCGGATCGCAGCCCTAAACTCCAACTTCAGTTACAGTGCTGCAGGCACTGAGCATTTTCTTCATTGATATTATATGAGATGCTGCTTTCAAAATTTTGTGAAATAAGCAACTGATAACAACAATATAATTAACCCGTGTTTTGCTCTCATAAACGTTGAAATTCATGCCAGTATTCATATCTGAAACCTTCTACCATATGAGTTATAATGCATTCTTGAGACAAAAGTAAAACGTGGCATTTGAAACAGTTTGGTCGTAATAAGCAGCACATGTGGTGGAATATGCACTCAAAACCTGCACGATTCTTCTACTGTTCTTCGAACATTAGTGTTTCTAGCGGTTCAGGTGCGCTAGAGTTTTTTTTAATATACCTGTTATTCCGTCCACAAATAATTTTTGCAAAAATGGAGTTCAAAAAAATAAATTTTGATATTGTTTTACATCTGAATCAGGTAATGTTTTGGAATGTTTTAACCCCATGTGTGCGCTAGGTGCCTAAAAAGAGAACGGGAAAATTTGAAAATTTTTAAATTGCGATAACTTTTGATATAGCTATTTAATTATTATGAACATATTGGTGTTATTTAATTATGACTTTGTGTAGCTTCTTATGAGCATGTTGGCAACAATGTAGCAATGGCAGGCGCTGAAAGTGAAAATCTTTAAATCATCGAATTTCCTGAAAAATTATCACTTTTTGGAAAAAATGCCAACCATAAATAAGTCTTATGCTTTGTCTCAATTGCCAATGTAAAAAATTTGAAATTTTACAACGGGCACGCCTGGTAACCCTTTCCCAATTTACCTACATTTTTAGCATTAAACTTCTGTTCACGGAAACTTACGATTCGATAATCAGAATTAGTTGAAATTTACAGAATGTATTGGTCTTAAATAGGACCAAGTCTGATAGAAGCGGTTATTAAATTCGGGCAATTTTATGCCAGTGGTGTCATCTTGAAAAATCATTTAGAAAAATAGCTGCTTACCCTTACTTTAAACCACGTTTGGTAGAAATTTTGTTGAAAAATTCGGTTGGAACTGCCAGCTATGGTAATTTTGGTGTCTTAAATTTTGAAAATTCCTGAGGAAAATAAAGCTCTTTGCCCTATAGATTATAGTACAGTCATTGAATCATAAAGAAATTCAAATGGCAAATTTAACTTATTGTACTCAATATTCAGTAGAAATTGAAGTTCAATACAATGATAGGGTTGCCAGCTTTGGTTGTTTTTGTATTTTTTTGGCATACCTTTAGTAAGCAATTTTAGCATAGAATTTTCAAATCGGAGTGATCTTAAAGTGAAAATAAACACAAAATATTAAGATCTAGCACATTTGAAAACTTTTGCGAATGGTAACCCAAACAGACCCAAACAGAAAAGTACCTTTGCCTCTTGCATGCCAATAGCTATTCCATTTCCGACCTGATTCTGGACTTCGGTCTGGTTCTGAGTTCTGCTTAGGCCTCTTATCATACAATTCGCTACAAGCTGCAAACTACTTGCACTTGTACAGCGAGCGTTGAAGTCATGCAGAGGCGCTGTGGTATGCACCCTCCTAGCGACAATGGAAAATTCATGAAGCTTGGCTAATTGGCTAATATGAAATAGTACTATATCTTGCACATACTGTTGTAGCTGAGAACAGTTGGACATTAGCTACGTTTAGAACGTGACTTGAAAGTGTATTCAAAGCGATTTGAGATAGAAACGGTGGAGTGAAAACATTTGAGCAACCCGTTTACTTTCCATTGTTTCAATATCAATCCCTAAATCAGTCCACGCTGTATACGTAGCTATAGTATATCGATATAAAATTCATTTGAGTTTGTGCGTAAGGCTAAAGTATTGAGACTGCAAGCCTTACACCGCTAAAATTTGGGTATTTTTTGTACTTATTTTGTTGGATTATGTTTGCGAAATTGGGCATCAGGAATTCAGAGTATGAAATATAGCTAATTGCTAGATACTTGCAATTAATTTCGATTCATTTCTCAATTTTCATCCAAAATTTTGGAATTGGAATGTAGACTATATTAATGTAAAATAAATATAAAAACTCTAGCGCAACTGAACCGCTAGAAACACGAATGATCGAAGAACAGTAGAAGAATCGTGCTGGTTTTGAGTGCATATTCTACCACATAAGCTGCTTATTACGGCCAAACTGTTTTAAATGCCACGTTTTACTTTGGTCTCAAGAATGCATTATAACTCATATAGTGGAAGGTTTCAGATATTACCACTGGCAAGAATTTCAACGTTTATGAGAGCAGAACACGGGTTAATTATATTCGTTATCAGTTGCTTATTTCACAAAATTTTGAAAGCAGCATCTCATATAACATCAATGAAGAAAATGCTCAGTGCCTGCAGCACTGTAACTGAAGTTGGTGTTTGGGGCTGCGATCCGAAAAATTTGCAGAACTTTGGGAATTGAAACATCGGTTGTTTATTTTCATTGTAAATGTTTCCGGTATGAATACTAGCTGTAAGCATTTATTGATACAAAAGTAGCACAACCGACTCGTGTTGACAACCTTGTGCCAGTATCAAAGCCAAGAATATATCACATCTGCTTCACGTTGTTATATTACATTCGAAGTTATAGGAGTATAAAGAAATTTAGCGAGTTTTTTCAAATAATCGAAAACTTAATATTTGCTGCTTATTGTCACTACAATATCATTATCATTTGAAATTTCTACGATAAAACCGCTTAATAAAGATATTGCAAACAAACACAAAGCCAAAAATAGCTGGCAACCCTATCGTGGCTTTTCAACCAAATTTGGCCTGAATAATAGTTCATGACTGCACTGAAAGTTATAAGGCAAAAAGTTTTATTTCCTGAGTGAATTTTCAAAACCAAAGACACAAAAATGACCATAGCTGGCAGCACCAATCGAATTTTTCAACCAACCAATTTTTCACCACACAGAGATGAGAGTAAGGTTCAGCTACTGTGTCAATTTCAAGAAAATCTGGTAACTTATTCACATTTCATAGGGCAAAAAGCAGTTTTTTTTCTTTGTAATTTTTCAAGATGGCACCACTGGCACAGAGTTGCCCACAATTCAAAATCGCTTCTATCAGACCTGAACCTACCTAAGTCCAATGCATTCTGTAAATTTCAGTTGTATCTCATTATTGGTTCGTGAGTCCCCGTGAACAGAAGTTTTTGATGCTAAAAATATAGGTTAACTGGGAGAGGGTTACTGTTCTTGTTCGACATGAAATTTCCAAAGTTTTACTTTGAACGTGTAGATAAAGCATACGATTTGGATACAGATTGGTTTTATTGTAAGAAACGGACAGTTTTTAGGATATTCGAAGGTTTGAATATTTTCACTTTCAAAATTTTTATTTTTTCAAATTTAAGACACCAAAATTATCATAGCTGGCAGCTCCAACTGAGCTTTTCAACCAAATTTCTACCAAACGTGGTAAATAAGGTCCAGCTACTGTGTGAATTTCGTCCAAATCGAACGATTCAATCAGAATTTATAATGTTAAAAGCAGTGATCTTTTTTAGTGATTTTTCAAGATGGAACCAGTGGCACAGAATCGACCTCATTTAAAAATCACTTCTATCAGACCTGGTCCTATTTAATTCCAATACATTCTGCATATTTCAATTTACTCTGCTTATAGGATCGTGAGTTTCCGTGAACAGAAGTTTTTGATGCTTGAAATATAGGTAAATTAGGCAAGGGTTACCAGGTGTTCCTGTTATACCATGTCAAATTTTTTTTTTGGTTATGTAAACAAAGCACAAGATTTACATATGAGTGGCTATTTTTTTGAAGAAGAGAGAGAGATGATGATTTGGAGGTTATTACTTTCAGTGCCTGCCCTTGCTACAGGATTGCCAGTAGGCCCATTAAAAGCTACACAAATCTGCAACTAAATAATACCAATATTTTCTCAAAATTTCGTAATGATTGAATAGCTCTGTCAAAAGTTATCGCAATTTAAAAATTTTCAAATTTTCCCGTTCTCTTTTAAGGCACCCAGCGCACACATGGGGTAAAAAATTCCAAAACATTATCCGATTCACATGAAAAACATGTTCGAAATTGATTTCGTCAACTTTTCAAAAATTATTTGTGTACGGAATAATAGGTATATTAAAAATATCACTAAAATGGCCACCGGCGCCAAAGGCTTAAAAATAATTTACATTTAGTGAGACCTGGACCTTTTCTGCATATACACTAATGTATCCTGAAAGTTTCAGCTCAATCGGACGGCGCGTTCCCGAGATAATCTCAGAAATTTTTTGATGATGATATATATATATATATATATATATATATATATATATATATATATATATATATATATATATATATATATATATATATATATACATGTATATATATATATATGTTCGAGTTCAATGATATAATCAATAATGTAATCAAGAAATCTATTATTATGAATCTATTATCATATAATCAATAAATCTATTATAAATTGTTAAACGTACGTACATACAAACTTTGCATATCATGCGAAGTCTCCATGACCGCAAAACGTACGTTCATACTTCTATGTACATACAAACTTCGCACATCATGCGAAGTTTCCAATACAGAAAATAAAACAAATATAGAATTAATCTTAGAAATAGCGAAATTCTTGCTAATAAGCAGCAATTTGTATCGGAAACGCGTGACGGGACAACAGCATTGCATTCGAAACATCAAAAACTCTAGCGCACCTGAACCGCTACAAAACTAATTTTCGAAGAAATTGTCTTTGAGTGACAAAAAAATGTGGAACGACGTAATACACTTTTTTGTAGAATCATATCAACCATTCCTTGTTCAAAGCAACAGAACTCAACTATAACACATATTATGAAAATATTTAGTGCTGGCAACATTTTCCCAACGAAGCAGCAATAAGTTTATCTTCGCAAGCTCATACTTAAATCAACTTATCCTTTGAATTTCGTTCTCATCGGAGGATTCCGTCGAAAGCTTTAGCGGTTAACGTTGTTTGAAGCTGCCATCCAAAAAATGTTCAAAACTCGAAAAAATTTAAAAATTGGTTTCTTAGTTTTATTGCAAATGTTTTGCATATGAGTATGTAATTTGAAGCATCTGTTGATGCAATAGTTACGAAAATGGCTAAAGCTGGTTAGCCTGTGTCAGCAGCAAAGCAAAATATATACCAAATCTGCTTCACGTTAAACTAAATCCAACCAATAAGTTTCGTTTCGATTGAATCACTGCGCTAGAAGTTATACGGGTGAAAAAATGTTTAGGGTTACCACCCCAAAAACTTTTCAAATTTTTAAAGCGTTAATATTTGCTGTTAATTTTCATTGCAGGATCGTTCTCATTTGCAAATCTAATGACATAATCGCGCAGTAAAGAAACTCCAAAAAATTACAAAAATGGTCATAGCTGGCAGCCCTTCCACGATTTTTGTACGAAATTCCTATGACATTTGGCTCACATCAAAATCTATTTGCTGCATAAACTTCATTTTGATATCTTGACTGAACCGGAAGTTATAGGGAAAAAAGCTTTATTTTGCTGAGCAAATTTGCAAGATTTAGGAGACAAAAATCACCATAGCTGGCAACTCTATTCTAATTTTTCAGCCAAATTTTCATCAAATGTTACTTTAAAAATCCAAATATTGTGTGAATTTCGTTTAAATCTGATGGCTGAATCGGAAGTTATAGGCCAAAACGCTGTTTTTTTTCTCAGTGATTTTTCAAGATGGCACCACTACCACAGGGTTGCGCGCATTTCAAAATCATTTCTATCAGACTTGGTCCTAATTGATATCAACATGTTCTGTGAATTTCATTACGATCGGATAATCCGGTCGTCAGTTCTCGTGAACAGAACTTTCGAGTGCTGAAAATAGAGGTAATGTAGTGATGGGTTGCCGTTCTTGTGCAAATCGGAATTTTTAAAATTTTAAATTGACATGATGCACAAACGTTAAAATTTATCAATGATTTGAATTTTTTGTCAAAAATCAATGATTTTTCAGGAGGTTCAATGATTTGAAGGATTTTTTTTCAAGAGCCTGCCGCAGCTACAGGGTTACCGGCACTACCTTGGAAATCCATGTGTATTAAACTTTAGTCAACATCAATACGCTCTGCAAATTTCACGATGATCCAATGTTTTTGTCAGAAGTAATGACAAATCAAAATTTGAAAAAAAATCCTTGCCTACTTTTAGGCACGCGGCACCCACACACGGCTCAAAATTTCCAATTCTTTACCATTAACAAGCTTATAACATAATAAGTTTTCATTCCCAATACTTTTTTTTCAACAAAAATTCACGCTGCTGGGAAATATAGGAGTACCTCAAAATTCACTAAAACGCTCGCTGCCGCCAAAAGGTTTAGAATATCTGAATTTTAGCAAATCGTGGACCTACCTACTTGATACATCTACGTTTTCCGAAAGTTTCAGCTTAATCGGATTGGCCACTCCAGAGATTATCTCCCTTAATCATTTTGATGATATATATATATATATATATATATATATATATATATATATATATATATATATATATATATATATATATATATATATATACATATACAGATATATATATATATATATATATATATATATATATATACATATATATATATATATATATATATATATATATATATATATATATATATATATATATATATATATATATATACATATATATAAAGAAATATGAATTTTCGGCGAAACGAGTTTAATACTACTTTTCTTCGAAAATTAGTAAAAATACCATATTTTCGCATTCCAAAGATCATATGTCTTTGGAAACTTTATTGTCTACGAATGCAACTGTCTATCTGATGTCCGGTCACGCGGAATTCGAATCGATTTTGGTCACACGAAATTCGAACCAAATCAGCATTTTAATATCTAGATGAAAATGTATTTAAATTAAAGCATTACGAAAAATAAATCAGACGATTAATAGCATTCAATAAGTGTTTTTATTAACGTCTCGAAGTGATTACGATACATTGCATCGTGATTACTCGTCGGCAACCAATCACTAGTACAAGCACCGTGGTTACAGTATCAAAAACCTAATTATCTTGGTTTTTGATTCAACATTTGGTGACCTCTATACTACGAAGCTCTAAGAAGAAATCTTGAGCAGTAGGGAAGAATACGTAAAGCCTTCTATACAACGAAGCTCAGATTGTAAGTCTTGAGCGGTAGAAGCAAAATAAAACAGTTGGATACATTCCTATATTACGAAGCTCGAAGTAGAAAACTTGAGCGGTAGGCAATAGAATCTCCTATTCAACGAAGCTCTGGGCAAGGTTAGAGCGGTAGGAAGATTGGTTTCTATACCACGAAACTCATTGTTGGGTGATAGAAAGCAGCATAAGGGACGTTAAATTCCGATACTACGAAGCTCATAACATAAAGCTTGAGCATTAGGAAGTTCACCAATACACTTGTCAAAATGGTGGAACCAGGATCGTCAGCTGCGTTGGAGGCAATGGAGGCTCAAGAGGTGCTAACAGCAAATCTCCAACAAACTATAAGCAACTATAAAAAGTACTCTGAAGACAGAAAGAACTTAGCGTACTTCGAAGAAAGGTTTAGAAGATTAGAAGCAGCCTGGAAATCTTTTAAAAAGAAAGATATAGTGCTGCGATCAATGGAGGAATTGAAAGACCATCGATACTTTGCCAAGAAGGTGTACGAGTCTATTTCAGAATTGTACAAAAAATATAAAGCATTTCACGGAACAAATCCGAATTTATAGTGGGGTGTCGTCATTAAGCACGTCAAGCAAAGCAACGTTGTCTGAAGTTCCGATTGGAGAGGAACATATGGAAAAAGTCAAGGTTGATGAATCAGGCAAGATCCATATTTTGATTCGTCGCCAGCACATAAAATTTGAGGCAATCAACAGATTGCTATCACGATTATCTTTCGTAAATCTGACAGCCGCGTACGTATCAATTAAGTCGGATGCTGTAAAGAGGATGTGGATGCAGATAGAGAACGTCAACCTAAACATCCATGAATTGACCAATGATCCATGTCAATACGGCTATGACAGCGCAAGATTTCAGATTCTAGAAGACCAGGTTCAAGAAACACTCATCGCGTTAAATGGTAACATGCAGTTAACGTCGCTAAACAATGCAGAAGTAAAACTACCGACAATAACACTACCTAAGTTTGATGGCGACAATGAGAAATATACCCAATTTCGAGACCTTTTCCGGCAGATGGTGCACGAACAGCCAATGCCTGAGTGCCAGAAATGGTGGTATCTTAAAGCTAATCTTACTGGGGAGGCAGAAAAGCTGATTCGAGGTTTGCTAACGTCTAGTGAAAACTACGCCGCCGCATGGAAGACGTTGGAAGACCGTTACAATAATAAACGACTGCTGATAGCAATTCTAGAAAACAAATTGTTATCACAGCCAAATCGCGCAGCGGAAAATCCATCAGCTACAACAATCAAGAATCTGCATGATGTAACAAAAGAGTGTTTACTCGGGATCACAAACCTCGGTATCTCAACCATAGGATGGGATCCTATTTTGATTCATCTGCTCGTGAAGAAATTGGAGAAAGCATCCCACACATTGTTTGAGCAATCATTAGAGAACCCTAGAGAGCCGCCAACTTTGATGCAGCTACTGAGTTTTTTGGAGACACGGTTTCAATCCCTGGAAAATTTGAGTTCGAGGGGAAAATCAGAAAACCAAAGTAAAAGCTTCACTCGAGCATTAGTATCCACCATAGTTTCTTGTGTTCATTGTCAGGGATCGCATCCCATTTTCAACTGCAAAGAGTTCTTGAAATTGTCAGTTGGTGATCGATTAAGAACAGCAAAGAAAAACAATATTTGTTTAAACTGCTTAAAGTCAGGGCATTTTGCGTCATACTGCACATCTAGAGGATGTACCAAGTGCAACAAAAAGCACAACACCTTGTTGCATTTCAAGGAATACCACTCGGAAGCGAAGACGAAGGAACTGGGTGTCTTAACAGGATCATCGAACACAACAAAGACAATGAACGAAAAGAAGTCACCGGCGTCACTAACGACAACAAAGCGACTAACTCATCGCAGCTACGTGTTGCTAGGAACAGCTCTTATCCAATTTTCACCAGAGAATGGAAAAAAAATTACTTACAGAGCTGTACTCGATTCTGGCTCCCAAATAAATGTGGTCACTGAACGAATTGTCCGGAAATTGAATCTGCCAGTAACATCAGTGTCAATGCAAATACAATGCATTGGCAACGGTCGTCAAAATGCCTGCAAAAGAACATGCCTATATTTACAGTCGGGAAGACCGTTTTCAGAGAGGCTTGAAGCATATGTCCTACTAACTATAATTTCGCAGCAGCAAACACAAGTTATAGATGCATCGAGCTGGAAAATTCCGGAAGGCATTATCCTAGCAGACGCCAGATTCCATACTCCTGGATAAATCGATGTACTACTCGGTGCTGAGTTCCATCATCAAATCCTCAGAACTGGGCAAATAAAACTCAACGATGGGCTACCGGTGCTACAGAATACCGTTTTTGGCTGGGTAATGTCTGGGAAGATTGACGAAATGCCTTTAATTAGACCGGCTTGCGGAATTTCTACAGAAGAAGAAGAACTAAACAGAATAATGAGAAACTTTTGGCAGCTTGAAGAAGTTGGGCCTACAAAGCCACAATTAACCGGAGCAGAAAAACTATGTGAGATTCACTTCAACCAGACAACCGAAAGAACCACAGACGGCAGATTCGTTGTGAAATTACCTTTCAACGACAGTCCAAATACCTTAGGTGAATCTAAGGACATTGCGATGCGAAGATTTTTGGCACTTGAGCGGCGACTGCAACGAGATCCAGAACTTCGAGCTGAATATTCAGCTTTTATGAATGAATATCTCGATCTAGGACACATGCAAGAGACTAGAAACGTCCCCAAAAATCATTATTTCGTGCCCCATCACTGCGTCATTAAGCCCGAATCAACGTCAACAAGACTACGGGTAGTTTTTGATGCATCACCTAAGACGACTACCCAATTATCACTCAATGATATACTTCATTCGGGACCAAGTATACAAGATGAAATGTGGATCATCCTACTAAGGTTCAGGCTACCCAGATTTGTGTTCTCCGCCGATATCCAAAAGATGTACAGACAGATTTGGATTCATGAAGATCATCGAGCCTTTCATTTGATACTCTGGCGTAACAACCCAAATGAGCCAATCAAAATCTTCGAGCTATTGACCGTGACGTATGGCGATACATCAGCTCCTTATCTTGCCATGAGATGCCTTCAACAGTTAGCATTGGAAAGAGCTGCTACCCTCTAGGAGCCGAAGTGATACACAAAAATGTTTATGTTGACAATGCAATAGCGGGTGCGAACATCAGCTCCTTATCTTGCCATGAGATGCCTTCAACAGTTAGCATTGGAAAGAGCTGCTACCCTCTAGGAGCCGAAGTGATACACAACAATTTTTATGTTGACAATGCAATAGCGGGTGCGAACACTGTTGCAGAAGCCCTCGAGATGCAAAATCAAGTCACCACGCTACTCAACGAGGCAGGATTTAAATTAAGGAAATGGAGTTCAAATCACCCTAGTCTTCTGGAAAGAATTCCACTCGACGATAGAGAAAAAGAGCTAGATTTGTCGAGTGCCAACGATGAAGCGATAAAAATATTGGGACTAGCATGGCAGCCAAAAGGTGACATATTCCGCATAAAGCTACAAGGAGTCCCTGTGGAAAAAGTGACTAGACGAAACATTGCTTCCGAGCTAGCTAGATTGTTCGATCCACTGGGACTACTAGGACCCATTGTGGTTACAGCAAAGATCATTATACAACAGTTAGTCAAACAAAATTTGGAATGGGACGCACCTGTTCCTCCCACACTTCACAACAAATGGCTTAAATTCAGAAAATATCTAGAGGCACTTAACGATATACACATTCCAATGCATGTCTTTGCTGACAAAGTACCGATGGATGTTCAGTTTCACGTATTTTCGGATGCTTCTAAAAACGCATACGGTGCGGCAATAAACTAAAGGTCAGAAGACAAATTCGGAACGGTAGTGGTCCGTCTTTTGTGTGCTAAGTCCCACATAGCACCCATTAAGATGCAAACCATCCCACGTCTTGAGTTGTGCGCAGCGAAACTTGCAGCAGATTTGACCCAGAAGGTCACGACAGAGCTAAACCTCAGTGACAAGAAAATAACATTCTGGACAGATTCACAGATTGTTTTGTCATGGATTAACTCACAATCATGTTCTTACAACCTTCGTTGCTAATCGTATATCTTCGATTCTCGAAAAAACTCTACCAGAGCAGTGGCGGCACGTAAGATCAACGGAAAACCCTGCAGACGCGCTGTCTAGAGGAACCACTCCCAACTACTTGGTAAACAATCACCTCTGGTTCTATGGCCCTCTATTTCTTCCTGGATCACACACACAATGGACTGCTAAATTCACTCCAAGTGGACATTGCGAATTGGAAAGGAAATGAAGTGCATTAGCCATAACAGAGGTAATAGGGAACCTAAGTGAAGACAAGATAATCGACACCATCGATCATCATAATTCCTTCCGTCGCTTACAGAGGATAGTAGCTTATATGCTAAAATTCAAGCATCAACGTAATGGGCCACCAGCTCAATCAAGGGTGCAACAGGATTACGCAATTCGAGTTATAATTCAGAATATGCAAAAACATTCAAGTAGAAAGTAGTAGGAAGTCGCTTAGCAGCAGCTGATCTGCCATATGACACTAAGTATCCAATGGTTTTGCCGTGTGATCATCCTCTTATACCATCCACAATGAAAATCTGCACGTTGGACAATTAGCGTTGCTAGCCAAGACTAGGCAGAGTTTTTGGCCTATTAAGGGCAAGGCTATTGCCCGAGGAGTGATACAACGATGCGTTACCTGCACACGTGCAAAGCCTAAGTTATTACAACAAATAATGGGGAATCTACCGACAGATCGAATTGAACCATCAATACCATTCGTTAATGCAGGCGTCGACTTTTGTGGTCCGATCTGTATTCATTATAAGACACGAGGGAAACGTCCTCAAAAGGCTTACATTGCAGTTTTTGTGTGCTTCGTGACGAAGGCCGAACTCGTCAGTGACCTCACAACCGAAGCCTTTCTCTGTGCCTTGAAACGTTTTATGGGACGAAGAGGCAGTGTGAAAAACCTCTACTGTGACAATGCAACAAATTTCGTCGGTGCCAAAAGTCAGATTGAAGAGTTACAGGAGATGATATATTCTGAAGATTCAAAAAAGGCTATTGGAACCAACTGTGTCAAGCAAGGTGTCCAATTTCATTTTATACCACCCAGAGCACCACATTTCGGTGGGCTTTGGGAAGCGGCAGTCAAAAGTGCAAAAGGCATTCTACGGAAGACGGTTGGGTCTGCATCTCTAACCTATGAGCAATTAGAAACAGTACTGATACAAATAGAGGCGGTATTGAATTCTCGACCCATGGTGCCAATGTCTACGAATCCCAACGATCTGACGGTACTAACCCCCGGAACCCTTCTTGATCGGCGAACCCATAACTGCTGCAATCGATCCAACCACCAAGACACGAAAATCACTCTTAAGTGATAGATGGCACGAAATCATCAAGTTGAAGGAAGAATTCTGGCAGCGATGGCGGACAGAATATCTTCAGCAACTACAGCAGAGAGCACAATGGAAACACCAGTCACACAATGTGAAACCGGGCACAATGGTACTTCTGAAAGAAGATTACGTTCCTGCTCTAAAATGGCCTCTTAGACGAGTCGAACAAGTTTATCAAGGCAACGATGGGAAGGTTCGTGTTGTGGAGGTACGAACAGCGGAAGGTTTTCTGAAAAGAGCAATTCACCGCTTAGCACCACTCCCTGTCGAGGACGTTGAGAATTCTTCAACCCTTGTAGAAAAAGACTTGGAAACAGTCAACAACCCAGCTCCTGCACAAACCACTACCAAAGAAGCTCACAGGTCACAAAACCATCACAAACAAATCAGAGAAGATAATGACCCGACACCAAAAAAGAAAGCGAAACTAACGCTCGGCTCTGCAATAGTCACCTTGCTCATTGCATGCCTAACCTTGCCGGTGACAACAACAGCTCCACTCGAACAACCTTTCGACGTAGAGGACTTCGCAAATTCTCCAGGCATACATTTTGACAACATCGGAGTAATGAACTTGATATCACATGAATGGAAGCTCATTATATATTACGACCTTCAACGCTACTGGGAAGAATGCCAGGTATTGAGAAAGGGAATTCAAATGCTGGAAGTTTTATGCCGAAATCAGTGGAACCACGCATCATGTCGTTCGATAATTTCTCAATTCGATCAAATGTCAACAGAAATCTCCAAAGAGAATAGCCTTCTACAGTCGCATCGAGTTAAACGAGGAGCTCTAAATATAATCGGAAATGTTGCCAGTTCGCTGTTCGGTATTCTAGATGAAAAATACGCAAGGGACATGACCAAAACCATAAATGCTGTAAAGAGGAACGAAGATTATTTGGTAGACATGTTGAAAAACCAGACATCAATTATTGACGCTACGATGAATATAATGAAACGAGACCGAACAGCAGCTCAAAAAAGGTTTCAGAGTCTGGAATTACAGATTGATCAACTTAAGAACAGCGTAACTAAAGGAGTAATTGATGACTTCCAATTCATAGCCATTGAAGTAATGATGATTATGGCAAACATCAACCAAATTCAAGGCGCCCTTGCAGAAGTTCTGATTGATGCACACCACCAGAAAATCAATCCTAAGCTACTGACTCCTGATCGATTAGCACAGGAACTTCATCTAATTAAGAACAAGCTCCCACCATCATACCATATACCCGTAGATCCAGCAGACTCTTCAGCAATCTACCGGTTGATGACAACTCATAGCTGCATTCAGGATAATTACGTTCTCTTCCAGCTAAAGATACCACTGGTTTCTTCTGACGTATTCGATGTCTTCAAGTTGATACCGATTCCAGTTTTAGCAAACGATACCTTGATAACAATACATACATCGTCATCCGTCTTTGCTATGAATCTATATCGTGACAGCTACTATGTGATGAGTACTCAAGAACTAAGTAGTTGCCGGGTCCTACCAAAAACAACTTATGTTTGTGAGCAACTACGACATATTTATCATAAAGGCTCTGACACCGGTAAATGCGAACTGAACGTATTCAACCACCTTCGAGGTGCAGCAGAATGCAAAGTAAAAAGCATTGATACTAATGAATACTGGCAGCAGCTTTCCAACAAGAACGACTGGATCTTTGCAACTAAACAACCCATAACATTTCATGCCGTCTGCGAAGGAAGATCTTCATCAGCCATCATCCAAGGGTCTGGGCTGCTACGAATCGGTCCCAAGTGTGTCATAAAACACGATTCACTATCCATTTCCAGTCATCACGAACATATTAGCCACGATCGACTGTCATATTCTAAGATGGGAATCAACTTCACAGTTAATCCTCCTCCAATACAGCCGTCGATAAAGATGAACTACTCGAACTCGGCAAATACAGCTGAAGTTGAGAATCTTCAAAAATCCCTGCCCACGAACATAGAACTGCCAAACGAAGTTGAAATTCCGACATTCCACCATATTACAGTTAGCTATTTTGCTGTAACATTAGCCGGATTCTGCGTTGTCATCCTCCTGTGGCAATCCGGGTCGTGCCAGAAACTACATCCATGCAAGAGGAATCAACCCACCACCAACAGCAATCAACCACCAACAGGGTCTGTGACGCCACCAGTTCAAGCGCACGATATCACTAACTTTGAAGTATACGAAAGTTGAACAAGAGTGTTCAACGAGGGGGAGATTATGTTCGAGTTCAATAATATAATCAATAATATAATCAAGAAATCTATTATTATGAATCTATTATCATATAATCAATAAATCTATTATAAATTGTTAAACGTACGTACATACAAATTTCGCATATCATGCGAAGTTTCCATGACAGCAAAACGTACGTACATACTTCTATGTACATACAAACTTCGCACATCATGCGAAGTTTCCAATACAGAAAATAAAACAAATATAGAATTAATCTTAGCAAAAGCGAAATTCTTGCTAATAAGCAGCAATTTGTATCGGAAACGCGTGACCGGACAACAGCATTGCATTCGAAACATCAAAAATACCATACTTTCGCATTCCAAAGATCATATGTCTTTGGAAACTTTATTGTCTACGAATGCAACTGTCTGTCTGATGTCCGGTCACGCGGAATTCGAATTGACTTCGGTCACACGAAATTCGAGCGGCTTGAGCGGCGACTGCAACGAGATCCAGAACTTCGAGCTGAATATTCAGCTTTTATGAATGAATATCTCGATCTAAGACACATGCAAGAGACTAGAAACGTCCCCAAAAATCATTATTTCGTGCCCCATCACTGCGTCATTAAGCCCGAATCAACGTCAACAAGACTACGGGTAGTTTTTGATGCATCACCTAAGACGACTACCCAATTATCACTCAATGATATACTTCATTCGGGACCAAGTATACAAGATGAAATGTGGATCATCCTACTAAGGTTCAGGCTACCCAGATTTGTGTTCTCCGCCGATATCCAAAAGATGTACAGACAGATTTGGATTCATGAAGATCATCGAGCCTTTCATTTGATACTCTGGCGTAACAACCCAAATGAGCCAATCAAAATCTTCGAGCTATTGACCGTGACGTATGGCGATACATCAGCTCCTTATCTTTCCATGAGATGCCTTCAACAGTTAGCATTGGAAAGAGCTGCTACCCTCTAGGAGCCGAAGTGATACACAAAAATTTTTATGTTGACAATGCAATAGCGGGTGCGAACATCAGCTCCTTATCTTGCCATGAGATGCCTTCAACAGTTAGCATTGGAAAGAGCTGCTACCCTCTAGGAGCCGAAGTGATACACAAAAATTTTTATGTTGACAATGCAATAGCGGGTGCGAACACTGTTGCAGAAGCCCTCGAGATGCAAAATCAAGTCACCACGCTACTCAACGAGGCAGGATTTAAATTAAGGAAATGGAGTTCAAATCACCCTAGTCTTCTGGAAAGAATTCCACTCGACGATAGAGAAAAAGAGCTAGATTTGTCGAGTGCCAACGATGAAGCGATAAAAATATTGGGACTAGCATGGCAGCCAAAAGGTGACATATTCCGCATAAAGCTACAAGGATTCCCTGTGGAAAAAGTGACTAGAGGAAACATTGCTTCCGAGCTAGCTAGATTGTTCGATCCACTGGGACTACTAGGACCCATTGTGGTTACAGCAAAGATCATTATACAACAGTTAGTCAAACAAAATTTGGAATGGGACGCACCTGTTCCTCCCACACTTCACAACAAATGGCTTGAATTCAGAAAAGATCTAGAGGCACTTAACGATATACACATTCCAATGCATGTCTTTGCTGACAAAGTATCGATGGATGTTCAGTTTCACGTATTTTCGGATGCTTCTAAAAACGCATACGGTGCGGCAATAAACTAAAGGTCAGAAGACAAATTCGGAACGGTAGTGGTCCGTCTTTTGTGTGCTAAGTCCCACATAGCACCCATTAAGATGCAAACCATCCCACGTCTTGAGTTGTGCGCAGCGAAACTTGCAGCAGATTTGACCCAGAAGGTCACGACAGAGCTAAACCTCAGTGACAAGAAAATAACATTCTGGACAGATTCACAGATTGTTTTGTCATGGATTAACTCACAATCATGTTCTTACAACCTTCGTTGCTAATCGTATATCTTCGATTCTCGAAAAAACTCTACCAGAGCAGTGGCGGCACGTAAGATCAACGGAAAACCTTGCAGACGTGCTGTCTAGAGGAACCACTCCCAACTACTTGCAAAACAATCACCTCTGGTTCTATGGCCCTCTATTTCTTCCTGGATCACACACACAATGGACTGCTAAATTCACTCCAAGTGGACATTGCGAATTGGAAAGGAAATGAAGTGCATTAGCCATAACAGAGGTAATAGGGAACCTAAGAGAAGACAAGATAATCGACACCATCGATCATCATAATTCCTTCCGTCGCTTACAGAGGATAGTAGCTTATATGCTAAAATTCAAGCATCAACGTAATGGGCCACCAGCTCAATCAAGGGTGCAACAGGATTACGCAATTCGAGTTATAATTCAGAATATGCAAAAACATTCAAGTAAGAAGTAGTAGGAAGTCGCTTAGCAGCAGCTGATCTGCCATATGACACTAAGTATCCAATGGTTTTGCCGTGTGATCATCCTCTTATACCATCCACAATGAAAATCTGCACGTTGGACAATTAGCGTTGCTAGCCAAGACTAGGCAGCGTTTTTGGCCTATTAAGGGCAAGGCTATTGCCCGAGGAGTGATACAACGATGCGTTACCTGCACACGTGCAAAGCCTAAGTTATTACAACAAATAATGGGGAATCTACCGACAGATCGAATTGAACCATCAATACCATTCGTTAATGCAGGCGTCGACTTTTGTGGTCCGGTCTGTATTCATTATAAGACACGAGGGAAACGTCCTCAAAAGGCTTACATCGCAGTTTTTGTGTGCTTCGTGACGAAGGCCGAACTCGTCAGTGACCTCACAACCGAAGCCTTTCTCTGTGCCTTGAAACGTTTTATGGGACGAAGAGGCAGTGTGAAAAACCTCTACTGTGACAATGCAACAAATTTCGTCGGTGCCAAAAGTCAGATTGAAGAGTTACAGGAGATGATATATTCTGAAGATTCAAAAAAGGCTATTGGAACCAACTGTGTCAAGCAAGGTGTCCAATTTCATTTTATACCATCCAGAGCACCACATTTCGGTGGGCTTTGGGAAGCGGCAGTCAAAAGTGCAAAAGGCATTCTACGGAAGACGGTTGGGTCTGCATCTCTAACCTATGAGCAATTAGAAACAGTACTGATACAAATAGAGGCGGTATTGAATTCTCGACCCATGGTGCCAATGTCTACGAATCCCAACGATCTGACGGTACTAACCCCTGGAACCCTTCTTGATCGGCGAACCCATAACTGCTGCAATCGATCCAACCACCAAGACACGAAAATCACTCTTAAGTGATAGATGGCACGAAATCATCAAGTTGAAGGAAGAATTCTGGCAGCGATGGCGGACAGAATATCTTCAGCAACTACAGCAGAGAGCACAATGGAAACACCAGTCACACAATGTGAAACCGGGCACAATGGTACTTCTGAAAGAAGATTACGTTCCTGCTCTAAAATGGCCTCTTAGACGAGTCGAACAAGTTTATCAAGGCAACGATGGGAAGGTTCGTGTTGTGGAGGTACGAACAGCGGAAGGTTTTCTGAAAAGAGCAATTCACCGCTTAGCACCACTCCCTGTCGAGGACGTTGAGAATTCTTCAACCCTTGTAGAAAAAGACTTGGAAACAGTCAACAACCCAGCTCCTGCACAAACCACTACCAAAGAAGCTCACAGGTCACAAAACCATCACAAACAAACCAGAGAAGATAATGACCCGACACCAAAAAAGAAAGCGAAACTAACGCTCGGCTCTGCAATAGTCACCTTGCTCATTGCATGCCTAACCTTGCCGGTGACAACAACAGCTCCACTCGAACAACCTTTCGACGTAGAGGACTTCGCAAATTCTCCAGGCATACATTTTGACAACATCGGAGTAATGAACTTGATATCACATGAATGGAAGCTCATTATATATTACGACCTTCAACGCTACTGGGAAGAATGCCAGGTATTGAGAAAGGGAATTCAAATGCTGGAAGTTTTATGCCGAAATCAGTGGAACCACGCATCATGTCGTTCGATAATTTCTCAATTCGATCAAATGTCAACAGAAATCTCCAAAGAGAATAGCCTTCTACAGTCGCATCGAGTTAAACGAGGAGCTCTAAATATAATCGGAAATGTTGCCAGTTCGCTGTTCGGTATTCTAGATGAAGAATACGCAAGGGACATGACCAAAACCATAAATGCTGTAAAGAGGAACGAAGATTATTTGGTAGACATGTTGAAAAACCAGACATCAATTATTGACGCTACGATGAATATAATGAAACGAGACCGAACAGCAGCTCAAAAAAGGTTTCAGAGTCTGGAATTACAGATTGATCAACTTAAGAACAGCGTAACTAAAGGAGTAATTGATGACTTCCAATTCATAGCCATTGAAGTAATGATGATTATGGCAAACATCAACCAAATTCAAGGCGCCCTTGCAGAAGTTCTGATTGATGCACACCACCAGAAAATCAATCCTAAGCTACTGACTCCTGATCGATTAGCACAGGAACTTCATCTAATTAAGAACAAGCTCCCACCATCATACCATATACCCGTAGATCCAGCAGACTCTTCAGCAATCTACCGGTTGATGACAACTCATAGCTGCATTCAGGATAATTACGTTCTCTTCCAGCTAAAGATACCACTGGTTTCTTCTGACGTATTCGATGTCTTCAAGTTGATACCGATTCCCGTTTTAGCAAACGATACCTTGATAACAATACATACATCGTCATCCGTCTTTGCTATGAATCTATATCGTGACAGCTACTATGTGATGAGTACTCAAGAACTAAGTAGTTGCCGGGTCCTACCAAAAACAACTTATGTTTGTGAGCAACTACGACATATTTATCATAAAGGCTCTGACACCGGTAAATGCGAACTGAACGTATTCAACCACCTTCGAGGTGCAGCAGAATGCAAAGTAAAAAGCATTGATACTAATGAATACTGGCAGCAGCTTTCCAACAAGAACGACTGGATCTTTGCAACTAAACAACCCATAACATTTCATGCCGTCTGCGAAGGAAGATCTTCATCAGCCATCATCCAAGGGTCTGGGCTGCTACGAATCGGTGTCAAGTGTGTCATAAAACACGATTCACTATCCATTTCCAGTCATCACGAACATATAAGCCACGATCGACTGTCATATTCTAAGATGGGAATCAACTTCACAGTTAATCCTCCTCCAATACAGCCGTCGATAAAGATGAACTACTCGAACTCGGCAAATACAGCTGAAGTTGAGAATCTTCAAAAATCCCTGCCCACGAACATAGAACTGCCAAACGAAGTTGAAATTCCGACATTCCACCATATTACAGTTAGCTATTTTGCTGTAACATTAGCCGGATTCTGCGTTGTCATCGTCCTGTGGCAATCCGGGTCGTGCCAGAAACTACATCCATGCAAGAGGAATCAACCCACCACCAACAGCAATCAACCACCAACAGGGTCTGTGACGCCACCAGTTCAAGCGCACGATATCACTAACTTTGAAGTATACGAAAGTTGAACAAGAGTGTTCAACGAGGGGGAGATTATGTTCGAGTTCAATAATATAATCAATAATATAATCAAGAAATCTATTATTATGAATCTATTATCATATAATCAATAAATCTATTATAAATTGTTAAACGTACGTACATACAAATTTCGCATATCATGCGAAGTTTCCATGACAGCAAAACGTACGTACATACTTCTATGTACATACAAACTTCGCACATCATGCGAAGTTTCCAATACAGAAAATAAAACAAATATAGAATTAATCTTAGCAAAAGCGAAATTCTTGCTAATAAGCAGCAATTTGTATCGGAAACGCGTGACCGGACAACAGCATTGCATTCGAAACATCAAAAATACCATACTTTCGCATTCCAAAGATCATATGTCTTTGGAAACTTTATTGTCTACGAATGCAACTGTCTGTCTGATGTCCGGTCACGCGGAATTCGAATTGACTTCGGTCACACGAAATTCGAGCGGCTTGAGCGGCGACTGCAACGAGATCCAGAACTTCGAGCTGAATATTCAGCTTTTATGAATGAATATCTCGATCTAAGACACATGCAAGAGACTAGAAACGTCCCCAAAAATCATTATTTCGTGCCCCATCACTGCGTCATTAAGCCCGAATCAACGTCAACAAGACTATGGGTAGTTTTTGATGCATCACCTAAGACGACTACCCAATTATCACTCAATGATATACTTCATTCGGGACCAAGTATACAAGATGAAATGTGGATCATCCTACTGAGGTTCAGGCTACCCAGATTTGTGTTCTCCGCCGATATCCAAAAGATGTACAGACAGATTTGGATTCATGAAGATCATCGAGCCTTTCATTTGATACTCTGGCGTAACAACCCAAATGAGCCAATCAAAATCTTCGAGCTATTGACCGTGACGTATGGCGATACATCAGCTCCTTATCTTTCCATGAGATGCCTTCAACAGTTAGCATTGGAAAGAGCTGCTACCCTCTAGGAGCCGAAGTGATACACAAAAATTTTTATGTTGACAATGCAATAGCGGGTGCGAACATCAGCTCCTTATCTTGCCATGAGATGCGTTCAACAGTTAGCGTTGGAAAGAGCTGCTACCCTCTAGGAGCCGAAGTGATACACAAAAATTTTTATGTTGACAATGCAATAGCGGGTGCGAACACTGTTGCAGAAGCCCTCGAGATGCAAAATCAAGTCACCACGCTACTCAACGAGGCAGGATTTAAATTAAGGAAATGGAGTTCAAATCACCCTAGTCTTCTGGAAAGAATTCCACTCGACGATAGAGAAAAAGAGCTAGATTTGTCGAGTGCCAACGATGAAGCGATAAAAATATTGGGACTAGCATGGCAGCCAAAAGGTGACATATTCCGCATAAAGCTACAAGGAGTCCCTGTGGAAAAAGTGACTAGAGGAAACATTGCTTCCGAGCTAGCTAGATTGTTCGATCCACTGGGACTACTAGGACCCATTGTGGTTACAGCAAAGATCATTATACAACAGTTAGTCAAACAAAATTTGGAATGGGACGCACCTGTTCCTCCCACACTTCACAACAAATGGCTTGAATTCAGAAAAGATCTAGAGGCACTTAACGATATACACATTCCAATGCATGTCTTTGCTGACAAAGTATCGATGGATGTTCAGTTTCACGTATTTTCGGATGCTTCTAAAAACGCATACGGTGCGGCAATAAACTAAAGGTCAGAAGACAAATTCGGAACGGTAGTGGTCCGTCTTTTGTGTGCTAAGTCCCACATAGCACCCATTAAGATGCAAACCATCCCACGTCTTGAGTTGTGCGCAGCGAAACTTGCAGCAGATTTGACCCAGAAGGTCACGACAGAGCTAAACCTCAGTGACAAGAAAATAACATTCTGGACAGATTCACAGATTGTTTTGTCATGGATTAACTCACAATCATGTTCTTACAACCTTCGTTGCTAATCGTATATCTTCGATTCTCGAAAAAACTCTACCAGAGCAGTGGCGGCACGTAAGATCAACGGAAAACCCTGCAGACGCGCTGTCTAGAGGAACCACTCCCAACTACTTGGTAAACAATCACCTCTGGTTCTATGGCCCTCTATTTCTTCCTGGATCACACACACAATGGACTGCTAAATTCACTCCAAGTGGACATTGCGAATTGGAAAGGAAATGAAGTGCATTAGCCATAACAGAGGTAATAGGGAACCTAAGAGA
Organism: Nemotelus pantherinus; assembly: GCA_963978885.1. NCBI lineage: Eukaryota > Metazoa > Arthropoda > Insecta > Diptera > Stratiomyidae > Nemotelus > Nemotelus pantherinus. The sequence continues at coordinate 146,763,126 of OZ022263.1, forward strand.
AGACAAGATAATCGACACCATCGATCATCATAATTCCTTCCGTCGCTTACAGAGGATAGTAGCTTATATGCTAAAATTCAAGCATCAACGTAATGGGCCACCAGCTCAATCAAGGGTGCAACAGGATTACGCAATTCGAGTTATAATTCAGAATATGCAAAAACATTCAAGTAGGAAGTAGTAGGAAGTCGCTTAGCAGCAGCTGATCTGCCATATGGCACTAAGTATCTAATGGTTTTGCCGTGTGATCATCCTCTTATACCATCCACAATGAAAATCTGCACGTTGGACAATTAGCGTTGCTAGCCAAGACTAGGCAGCGTTTTTGGCCTATTAAGGGCAAGGCTATTGCCCGAGGAGTGATACAACGATGCGTTACCTGCACACGTGCAAAGCCTAAGTTATTACAACAAATAATGGGGAATCTACCGACAGATCGAATTGAACCATCAATACCATTCGTTAATGCAGGCGTCGACTTTTGTGGTCCGGTCTGTATTCATTATAAGACACGAGGGAAACGTCCTCAAAAGGCTTACATCGCAGTTTTTGTGTGCTTCGTGACGAAGGCCGAACTCGTCAGTGACCTCACAACCGAAGCCTTTCTCTGTGCCTTGAAACGTTTTATGGGACGAAGAGGCAGTGTGAAAAACCTCTACTGTGACAATGCAACAAATTTCGTCGGTGCCAAAAGTCAGATTGAAGAGTTACAGGAGATGATATATTCTGAAGATTCAAAAAAGGCTATTGGAACCAACTGTGTCAAGCAAGGTGTCAAATTTCATTTTATACCACCCAGAGCACCACATTTCGGTGGGCTTTGGGAAGCGGCAGTCAAAAGTGCAAAAGGCATTCTACGGAAGACGGTTGGGTCTGCATCTCTAACCTATGAGCAATTAGAAACAGTACTGATACAAATAGAGGCGGTATTGAATTCTCGACCCATGGTGCCAATGTCTACGAATCCCAACGATCTGACGGTACTAACCCCCGGAACCCTTCTTGATCGGCGAACCCATAACTGCTGCAATCGATCCAACCACCAAGACACGAAAATCACTCTTAAGTGATAGATGGCACGAAATCATCAAGTTGAAGGAAGAATTCTGGCAGCGATGGCGGACAGAATATCTTCAGCAACTACAGCAGAGAGCACAATGGAAACACCAGTCACACAATGTGAAACCGGGCACAATGGTACTTCTGAAAGAAGATTACGTTCCTGCTCTAAAATGGCCTCTTAGACGAGTCGAACAAGTTTATCAAGGCAACGATGGGAAGGTTCGTGTTGTGGAGGTACCAACAGCGGAAGGTTTTCTGAAAAGAGCAATTTACCGCTTAGCACCACTCCCTGTCGAGGACGTTGAGAATTCTTCAACCCTTGTAGAAAAAGACTTGGAAACAGTCAACAACCCAGCTCCTGCACAAACCACTACCAAAGAAGCTCACAGGTCACAAAACCATCACAAACAAATCAGAGAAGATAATGACCCGACACCAAAAAAGAAAGCGAAACTAACGCTCGGCTCTGCAATAGTCACCTTGCTCATTGCATGCCTAACCTTGCCGGTGACAACAACAGCTCCACTCGAACAACCTTTCGACGTAGAGGACTTCGCAAATTCTCCAGGCATACATTTTGACAACATCGGAGTAATGAACTTGATATCACATGAATGGAAGCTCATTATATATTACGACCTTCAACGCTACTGGGAAGAATGCCAGGTATTGAGAAAGGGAATTCAAATGCTGGAAGTTTTATGCCGAAATCAGTGGAACCACGCATCATGTCGTTCGATAATTTCTCAATTCGATCAAATGTCAACAGAAATCTCCAAAGAGAATAGCCTTCTACAGTCGCATCGAGTTAAACGAGGAGCTCTAAATATAATCGGAAATGTTGCCAGTTCGCTGTTCGGTATTCTAGATGAAGAATACGCAAGGGACATGACCAAAACCATAAATGCTGTAAAGAGGAACGAAGATTATTTGGTAGACATGTTGAAAAACCAGACATCAATTATTGACGCTACGATGAATATAATGAAACGAGACCGAACAGCAGCTCAAAAAAGGTTTCAGAGTCTGGAATTACAGATTGATCAACTTAAGAACAGCGTAACTAAAGGAGTAATTGATGACTTCCAATTCATAGCCATTGAAGTAATGATGATTATGGCAAACATCAACCAAATTCAAGGCGCCCTTGCAGAAGTTCTGATTGATGCACACCACCAGAAAATCAATCCTAAGCTACTGACTCCTGATCGATTAGCACAGGAACTTCATCTAATTAAGAACAAGCTCCCACCATCATACCATATACCCGTAGATCCAGCAGACTCTTCAGCAATCTACCGGTTGATGACAACTCATAGCTGGATTCAGGATAATTACATTCTCTTCCAGCTAAAGATACCACTGGTTTCTTCTGACGTATTCGATGTCTTCAAGTTGATACCGATTCCAGTTTTAGCAAACGATACCTTGATAACAATACATACATCGTCATCCGTCTTTGCTATGAATCTACATCGTGACAGCTACTATGTGATGAGTACTCAAGAACTAAGTAGTTGCCGGGTCCTACCAAAAACAACTTATGTTTGTGAGCAACTACGACATATTTATCATAAAGGCTCTGACACCGGTAAATGCGAACTGAACGTATTCAACCACCTTCGAGGTGCAGCAGAATGCAAAGTAAAAAGCATTGATACTAATGAATACTGGCAGCAGCTTTCCAACAAGAACGACTGGATCTTTGCAACTAAACAACCCATAACATTTCATGCCGTCTGCGAAGGAAGATCTTCATCAGCCATCATCCAAGGGTCTGGGCTGCTACGAATCGGTCCCAAGTGTGTCATAAAACACGATTCACTATCCATTTCCAGTCATCACGAACATATTAGCCCCGATCGACTGTCATATTCTAAGATGGGAATCAACTTCACAGTTAATCCTCCTCCAATACAGCCGTCGATAAAGATGAACTACTCGAACTTGGCAAATACAGCTGAAGTTGAGAATCTTCAAAAATCCCTGCCCACGAACATAGAACTGCCAAACGAAGTTGAAATTCCGACATTCCACCATATTACAGTTAGCTATTTTGCTGTAACATTAGCCGGATTCTGCGTTGTCATCCTCCTGTGGCAATCCGGGTCGTGCCAGAAACTACATCCATGCAAGAGGAATCAACCCACCACCAACAGCAATCAACCACCAACAGGGTCTGTGACGCCACCAGTTCAAGCGCACGATATCACTAACTTTGAAGTATACGAAAGTTGAACAAGAGTGTTCAACGAGGGGGAGATTATGTTCGAGTTCAATAATATAATCAATAATATAATCAAGAAATCTATTATTATGAATCTATTATCATATAATCAATAAATCTATTATAAATTGTTAAACGTACGTACATACAAATTTCGCATATCATGCGAAGTTTCCATGACAGCAAAACGTACGTACATACTTCTATGTACATACACTCAGAAAAAAATCGTTGTATAAATAAATAAAATAGATATGAATCAAATATTTTCAAATATGATTTGGCGTCATATACGTTCCTTTTTAATTCAAATAATCTGCCTTCATTTCAATAACGCTGTATCAAAATGGTCTTGTTTAGCTCAAAATGTTTTGTTTTACATTCAATAATGAAAATTATGATATGAAAATAACATTTGTATAATAAAGTGGAATCATTTTTATTGAATGTGGGAACTTATTTAATTAAAATAAGATTCGTTTTTCATTTAAAAATGTTTCAACTTTTGATTTAAATTTGATTCTATTAAATTTTAAATGGTGAAATTTTTCTGAGTGTACAAACTTCGCACATCATGCGAAGTTTCCAATGCAGAAAATAAAACAAATATAGAATTAATCTTAGCAAAAGCGAAATTCTTGCTAATAAGCAGCAATTTGTATCGGAAACGCGTGACCGGACAACAGCATTGCATGCGAAACATCAAAAATACCATACTTTCGCATTCCAAAGATCATATGTCTTTGGAAACTTTATTGTCTACGAATGCAACTGTCTGTCTGATGTCCGGTCACGCGGAATTCGAATTGACTTCGGTCACACGAAATTCGAGCGGCTTGAGCGGCGACTGCAACGAGATCCAGAACTTCGAGCTGAATATTCAGCTTTTATGAATGAATATCTCGATCTAAGACACATGCAAGAGACTAGAAACGTCCCCAAAAATCATTATTTCGTGCCCCATCACTGCGTCATTAAGCCCGAATCAACGTCAACAAGACTACGGGTAGTTTTTGATGCATCACCTAAGACGACTACCCAATTATCACTCAATGATATACTTCATTCGGGACCAAGTATACAAGATGAAATGTGGATCATCCTACTAAGGTTCAGGCTACCCAGATTTGTGTTCTCCGCCGATATCCAAAAGATGTACAGACAGATTTGGATTCATGAAGATCATCGAGCCTTTCATTTGATACTCTGGCGTAACAACCCAAATGAGCCAATCAAAATCTTCGAGCTATTGACCGTGACGTATGGCGATACATCAGCTCCTTATCTTGCCATGAGATGCCTTCAACAGTTAGCATTGGAAAGAGCTGCTACCCTCTAGGAGCCGAAGTGATACACAAAAATTTTTATGTTGACAATGCAATAGCGGGTGCGAACATCAGCTCCTTATCTTGCCATGAGATGCGTTCAACAGTTAGCATTGGAAAGAGCTGCTACCCTCTAGGAGCCGAAGTGATACACAAAAATTTTTATGTTGACAATGCAATAGCGGGTGCGAACACTGTTGCAGAAGCCCTCGAGATGCAAAATCAAGTCACCACGCTACTCAACGAGGCAGGATTTAAATTAAGGAAATGGAGTTCAAATCACCCTAGTCTTCTGGAAAGAATTCCACTCGACGATAGAGAAAAAGAGCTAGATTTGTCGAGTGCCAACGATGAAGCGATAAAAATATTGGGACTAGCATGGCAGCCAAAAGGTGACATATTCCGCATAAAGCTACAAGGAGTCCCTGTGGAAAAAGTGACTAGACGAAACATTGCTTCCGAGCTAGCTAGATTGTTCGATCCACTGGGACTACTAGGACCCATTGTGGTTACAGCAAAGATCATTATACAACAGTTAGTCAAACAAAATTTGGAATGGGACGCACCTGTTCCTCCCACACTTCACAACAAATGGCTTGAATTCAGAAAAGATCTAGAGGCACTTAACGATATACACATTCCAATGCATGTCTTTGCTGACAAAGTACCGATGGATGTTCAGTTTCACGTATTTTCGGATGCTTCTAAAAACGCGTACGGTGTGGCAATAAACTAAAGGTCAGAAGACAAATTCGGAACGGTAGTGGTCCGTCTTTTGTGTGCTAAGTCCCACATAGCACCCATTAAGATGCAAACCATCCCACGTCTTGAGTTGTGCGCAGCGAAACTTGCAGCAGATTTGACCCAGAAGGTCACGACAGAGCTAAACCTCAGTGACAAGAAAATAACATTCTGGACAGATTCACAGATTGTTTTGTCATGGATTAACTCACAATCATGTTCTTACAACCTTCGTTGCTAATCGTATATCTTCGATTCTCGAAAAAACTCTACCAGAGCAGTGGCGGCACGTAAGATCAACGGAAAACCCTGCAGACGCGCTGTCTAGAGGAACCACTCCCAACTACTTGGTAAACAATCACCTCTGGTTCTATGGCCCTCTATTTCTTCCTGGATCACACACACAATGGACTGCTAAATTCACTCCAAGTGGACATTGCGAATTGGAAAGGAAATGAAGTGCATTAGCCATAACAGAGGTAATAGGGAACCTAAGAGAAGACAAGATAATCGACACCATCGATCATCATAATTCCTTCCGTCGCTTACAGAGGATAGTAGCTTATATGCTAAAATTCAAGCATCAACGTAATGGGCCACCAGCTCAATCAAGGGTGCAACAGGATTACGCAATTCGAGTTATAATTCAGAATATGCAAAAACATTCAAGTAGGAAGTAGTAGGAAGTCGCTTAGCAGCAGCTGATCTGCCATATGGCACTAAGTATCCAATGGTTTTGCCGTGTGATCATCCTCTTATACCATCCACAATGAAAATCTGCACGTTGGACAATTAGCGTTGCTAGCCAAGACTAGGCAGCGTTTTTGGCCTATTAAGGGCAAGGCTATTGCCCGAGGAGTGATACAACGATGCGTTACCTGCACACGTGCAAAGCCTAAGTTATTACAACAAATAATGGGGAATCTACCGACAGATCGAATTGAACCATCAATACCATTCGTTAATGCAGGCGTCGACTTTTGTGGTCCGGTCTGTATTCATTATAAGACACGAGGGAAACGTCCTCAAAAGGCTTACATCGCAGTTTTTGTGTGCTTCGTGACGAAGGCCGAACTCGTCAGTGACCTCACAACCGAAGCCTTTCTCTGTGCCTTGAAACGTTTTATGGGACGAAGAGGCAGTGTGAAAAACCTCTACTGTGACAATGCAACAAATTTCGTCGGTGCCAAAAGTCAGATTGAAGAGTTACAGGAGATGATATATTCTGAAGATTCAAAAAAGGCTATTGGAACCAACTGTGTCAAGCAAGGTGTCCAATTTCATTTTATACCACCCAGAGCACCACATTTCGGTGGGCTTTGGGAAGCGGCAGTCAAAAGTGCAAAAGGCATTCTACGGAAGACGGTTGGGTCTGCATCTCTAACCTATGAGCAATTAGAAACAGTACTGATACAAATAGAGGCGGTATTGAATTCTCGACCCATGGTGCCAATGTCTACGAATCCCAACGATCTGACGGTACTAACCCCCGGAACCCTTCTTGATCGGCGAACCCATAACTGCTGCAATCGATCCAACCACCAAGACACGAAAATCACTCTTAAGTGATAGATGGCACGAAATCATCAAGTTGAAGGAAGAATTCTGGCAGCGATGGCGGACAGAATATCTTCAGCAACTACAGCAGAGAGCACAATGGAAACACCAGTCACACAATGTGAAACCGGGCACAATGGTACTTCTGAAAGAAGATTACGTTCCTGCTCTAAAATGGCCTCTTAGACGAGTCGAACAAGTTTATCAAGGCAACGATGGGAAGGTTCGTGTTGTGGAGGTACGAACAGCGGAAGGTTTTCTGAAAAGAGCAATTCACCGCTTAGCACCACTCCCTGTCGAGGACGTTGAGAATTCTTCAACCCTTGTAGAAAAAGACTTGGAAACAGTCAACAACCCAGCTCCTGCACAAACCACTACCAAAGAAGCTCACAGGTCACAAAACCATCACAAACAAACCAGAGAAGATAATGACCCGACACCAAAAAAGAAAGCGAAACTAACGCTCGGCTCTGCAATAGTCACCTTGCTCATTGCATGCCTAACCTTGCCGGTGACAACAACAGCTCCACTCGAACAACCTTTCGACGTAGAGGACTTCGCAAATTCTCCAGGCATACATTTTGACAACATCGGAGTAATGAACTTGATATCACATGAATGGAAGCTCATTATATATTACGACCTTCAACGCTACTGGGAAGAATGCCAGGTATTGAGAAAGGGAATTCAAATGCTGGAAGTTTTATGCCGAAATCAGTGGAACCACGCATCATGTCGTTCGATAATTTCTCAATTCGATCAAATGTCAACAGAAATCTCCAAAGAGAATAGCCTTCTACAGTCGCATCGAGTTAAACGAGGAGCTCTAAATATAATCGGAAATGTTGCCAGTTCGCTGTTCGGTATTCTAGATGAAGAATACGCAAGGGACATGACCAAAACCATAAATGCTGTAAAGAGGAACGAAGATTATTTGGTAGACATGTTGAAAAACCAGACATCAATTATTGACGCTACGATGAATATAATGAAACGAGACCGAACAGCAGCTCAAAAAAGGTTTCAGAGTCTGGAATTACAGATTGATCAACTTAAGAACAGCGTAACTAAAGGAGTAATTGATGACTTCCAATTCATAGCCATTGAAGTAATGATGATTATGGCAAACATCAACCAAATTCAAGGCGCCCTTGCAGAAGTTCTGATTGATGCACACCACCAGAAAATCAATCCTAAGCTACTGACTCCTGATCGATTAGCACAGGAACTTCATCTAATTAAGAACAAGCTCCCACCATCATACCATATACCCGTAGATCCAGCAGACTCTTCAGCAATCTACCGGTTGATGACAACTCATAGCTGCATTCAGGATAATTACGTTCTCTTCCAGCTAAAGATACCACTGGTTTCTTCTGACGTATTCGATGTCTTCAAGTTGATACCGATTCCAGTTTTAGCAAACGATACCTTGATAACAATACATACATCGTCATCCGTCTTTGCTATGAATCTACATCGTGACAGCTACTATGTGATGAGTACTCAAGAACTAAGTAGTTGCCGGGTCCTACCAAAAACAACTTATGTTTGTGAGCAACTACGACATATTTATCATAAAGGCTCTGACACCGGTAAATGCGAACTGAACGTATTCAACCACCTTCGAGGTGCAGCAGAATGCAAAGTAAAAAGCATTGATACTAATGAATACTGGCAGCAGCTTTCCAACAAGAACGACTGGATCTTTGCAACTAAACAACCCATAACATTTCATGCCGTCTGCGAAGGAAGATCTTCATCAGCCATCATCCAAGGGTCTGGGCTGCTACGAATCGGTCCCAAGTGTGTCATAAAACACGATTCACTATCCATTTCCAGTCATCACGAACATATTAGCCACGATCGACTGTCATATTCTAAGATGGGAATCAACTTCACAGTTAATCCTCCTCCAATACAGCCGTCGATAAAGATGAACTACTCGAACTCGGCAAATACAGCTGAAGTTGAGAATCTTCAAAAATCCCTGCCCACGAACATAGAACTGCCAAACGAAGTTGAAATTCCGACATTCCACCATATTACAGTTAGCTATTTTGCTGTAACATTAGCCGGATTCTGCGTTGTCATCCTCCTGTGGCAATCCGGGTCGTGCCAGAAACTACATCCATGCAAGAGGAATCAACCCACCACCAACAGCAATCAACCACCAACAGGGTCTGTGACGCCACCAGTTCAAGCGCACGATATCACTAACTTTGAAGTATACGAAAGTTGAACAAGAGTGTTCAACGAGGGGGAGATTATGTTCGAGTTCAATAATATAATCAATAATATAATCAAGAAATCTATTATTATGAATCTATTATCATATAATCAATAAATCTATTATAAATTGTTAAACGTACGTACATACAAATTTCGCATATCATGCGAAGTTTCCATGACAGCAAAACGTACGTACATACTTCTATGTACATACAAACTTCGCACATCATGCGAAGTTTCCAATACAGAAAATAAAACAAATATAGAATTAATCTTAGCAAAAGCGAAATTCTTGCTAATAAGCAGCAATTTGTATCGGAAACGCGTGACCGGACAACAGCATTGCATTCGAAACATCAAAAATACCATACTTTCGCATTCCAAAGATCATATGTCTTTGGAAACTTTATTGTCTACGAATGCAACTGTCTGATGTCCGGTCACGCGGAATTCGAATTGACTTCGGTCACACGAAATTCGAACCAAATCAGCATTTTAATATCTAAATGAAAATGTATTTAAATTAAAGCATTACGAAAAATAAATCAGATGATTAATAGCATTCAATAAGTGTTTTTATAAACGTCTCGAAGTCTATGAAACGAATCAGGGAACTGTACGCAAAACCATTACAGCTGGGGCAGCACAAGGATCCATTCTCGGACCAGACCTATGGAATGTTGCGTATGATGGTCTCTTACGCCTCGAAATGCCGGAAGATGTGCTGTTGGTGGGCTATGCTGATGATGTAGCCGCTGTCATCACGTCTAGAAATCCTCATCTCGCCCAACTCAAACTCAATCAAGTAATGAGAAGGGTGGAAGCCTGGATGGAAACCATGGTCTCCAGCTGGCGATCGCGAAAACTGAGATTGTCATGCTGACCAGGCCAACCATTATACCCATGACGGTTGGCTCTGAAGTACTTGAGACCAGAAAATTGGCTAAGTATCTTGGAGTGATATTGGACTCGAAGCTGGCTTATGGGGAGCACATCCGAAAAGTATGCGATAGGGCGCTACTGTCTGTTATCTCGCTTGGGAGACTCATGGCAAACGTTCACGGTCCTAGTCCGAGTAAACGTAAGCTCCTTATGACGGTGGCTCATTCAATGCTGCTGTATGGTGCGGAGATATGGGCCACTGCGTTAAGGTTTGAAAAGTATCGAGCTAGGATGGTGAGCGTCCAGAGTAGGGGAGCGCTGTGAACTGCAAGCAGCTACAGAACAGTTTCAGGAAACGCCGTGTTACTGATAGCGGGAGTAATCCCAATTGATCTATTGGCGAACGAACGCAGGGGAGTGTTCCTGAACAGAGCAGAAGTGGGAAGAGAAATCTTGGTTGCTCAAGCACGAGCGCGAACGCTTGAGCTTTGGGAGGAGCGTTGGGCTACGAGCTCGAAGGGAGCATGGACGATTAGGCTAATTCGCGCCTTAAAACCTTGGCTTAATCGCGACCACGGTGAAATAAACTTCTACCTGTGCCAGTTCCTATCGGGCCACGGCTACTTCAGGAAATACCTTCACAGAATGGGGAAAGTGAGGACGGAGTTCTGTAAGTACTGTGCTAAGGAAAGTGATGACGCTTTGCATACCTTTTTCCATCGCGCCCGCTTCAGAAGAGAGCGACACATGCTCTTCTCTGCAATTGGCCCTGTGACGCCGGAGTCAATCGTGGAGATGATGCTACAGTCAGAAGACGCCTGGTCAGCTGTGTCAGCATATGTGGAGCTGGTATTGCGCTTAAAAAAAGAGGAAGGATGTCTCATAGACTCCTGAAAGCCTGACAGAACGGAAGTAAGCCAATGGGACACCTGATGGGTGGAAGTAGCACGGCCGAGTTGAGGTAATGCGAAAGCGGTTCCGGCTTGGACCTCCGTGGTCGGCGGGTGACGTTTTTTAGTGAGTAAGAATCTCACATAATCTTGTTTAATTCGCAAGATACCTTTTGAAGGTTTTTGACATCCGCTCCCAAAAAAAAAAAAAAAAAAAACGTCTCGAAGTGATTACGATACATTGCATCGTGATTACTCGTCGGCAACCAATCACTGGTACAAGCACCGTGGTTACAGTATCAAAAACCTAATTATCTTGGTTTTTGATTCAACAATATATATATATATATATATATATATATATATATATATATATATATATATATATATATATATATATATATAAATATATATATATATATATATATATATATATATATTTATATATAGATATATATATATATATATATATATATATATATATATATATATATATATATATATATATATATATATATATATATATGTATATAAATATATATATATATATATATATATATATATATATATATATATATATATATATATATACTATATATATATATATATATATATATATATATATATATATATATATATATATATATATATATATATATATATATATATATATATATAGACTATAAACTTCGTAAGGATCTGATGACTCTATCAGAATCTTCCACAATCCAAAATTTGAAAAACATTCTGTGCCTGCTTTAACGCACTCAGCGCCCAGGAAGGGCTAAAAACTTTCGAAACGTTATCATAAACGAGCTAAAAACATTTCAAGTTGTCATATGGCATTCCGGTTTATTTGCTTCAAATTTTTTTTATTGTAATAATATAATATTATTGTAATTTGATTTGAAAGGGTTAATAGTATTTTAACTTGATCTTGATTCCGACCAAAAACTAAACAAGGTGTATACATAAAAAAGATGACAATTTACATTTTCTTTAAGCCAAACTAAAATAAAATAACAAGTCCCAGACTTTTATCTGGTTGTCAATATGAGGCGGAGACTCAAAGGAAAAGAAATGTTGTTTTTAGGAACTTAACGTTATAGTTAAAGCCTTTTTGAAACTGGTTTTAGAGATAGACGGAGAAAAGTAGTCGAAAATTTTGTTTAATATTTTGCAGCATCTATTTATCGGTTTTCTGCCACCACAAACTGTGTGATGCTGATGCTCATTGAGAAGACGTGTGCCTCGTCTGTGTTACAGGACTAACTATTGACCGTTATGTTACTGCAAATAGATACAAATAATCAAGCCCAAAATCGCATCAAAAACCAAATATAAGCACAACAACGTTCTCATTAAAAAAACGTGTTGTCAAATTTAAATCATTTAGTCTATAATTATAGCATGGAAGTTTTTGGACGGAAGGAATCACGTGGACGATATAAGTCTCTCAGAGCAAAAAGAACGAATTGCCTTTGGAAAGATTCCAGTCTGGCGCTATGAATATTGCAAGTAGAATTCCAGACGTTGCATCTATATTCCAGTTATGGACGAACTAAAGATAATTTCAGAGTTTTTGCCACACATTCTTGAATTCTTTTGCTCGCCTCTTAATAAATTCCAGCTGTTTTCTGGTCCTTGCAAGTACTTGGTCGTATTGAAGATAAAAACGAAGCTTCTTATCCAGCACGACCCCGAGAGCCATCATACTATCCACATTCTTCAGCAGCTGATTACTTAGGTCGTAATGAAAATTTGTAGTAGAGATCTTACGGGAAAAGCTTATGGCATGGCATTTGTCAATTTTAAGAAGAAGTTTATCTCGGGTTCACCATTGTTCAAGCTATAACAGCTTTAACTGAAGCAATTTTGAATAAGATTTTGATTGAATAGTGTGGTACATCTTGAGATTATTTGCATAAAAAAGGTGAGGAATGTTCAATAGTACCTCCGATAAAACTAAAAGAAAAATATTAAACAGGAGTGGCCATAAGTGGCTGCTTTTTAGAATTGCAAAGGCAACGGTAATTTTTTGGAAAGAAAACCTTGGAATTTTACATGCTGTGATGGATTTCTTTCGTAACAATCCTATCAATTTAGCAAATTTTGTGATATGCCAAATTTTTGCAGCTTAAATTTCATCACATCATGATCGTCAAGTTCAAAAGCATTGTTGAAGTCAGTGTATATCATATCAAACAAACGTCCTTTTTCCATTTAGCAAACCACATTTGAAATTATTATTATAAGGTTGGTGGTAGTGAACCTACCTCTTCTGAAGCTATGTTGATGCTCTTTAAAAGAGTATCAACAGCAATTGTAAGTTGTTCACAGACAACTTTTTCAAACAGCTTTAGTAAGGGAGAAAAAATGGCAAAAAATGGCTACTAACGAGCTTCTGCGAAAGGACTTCTGACCTCCTGGTGTTCTGGTCAAAGAAATCACCAGAATTGTTCGTAAGAATTTTCATCCGAGAGGAGCAAGAAGCTCCAGAACTAAGGATCTTCTTTATTATCAAAAAATCTGCGGTTTGAGGACCAAAACTAATGACTTCAGGCTCTCTGTCACGCTAGCTTCGAATGATATAATATGTCTTACAGAAACCTGGCTTACTGATGATATCTTGGATTCGGAAATCTAATCTGACCACACAGTTTTCCGTAAAGACAGGGATCGTTTGAATAGTGGTAAATCCGATGGTGGAGGTGTTCTAATCGGTATTAATAAGGAAGTCAACGGAAATCAATGTCGTGATTTTCCTTTCTGTCCTCCTGTTGAGTTTATTTTTGTGCGTATTTTTCTACTTTCTGCCAAAACCTCAGTCGTTGCTTCTATATATATCCTCTGCAACCTTCCTCTGTCAGTTTATGAACGCTTCCTTGCGGAACTTTCTTCTTACCTCAACAGTCGTTTACGCACCGCTTATGTTCTGCTATGTGGTGATTTTAACCTCCCAACTCTGGATTGGGATTATGCCTATTCAGCTTTCATCTAAACTAGTGGTGCTTCTTTAATAATGTCATCGTTTCTCTCACTTTGTTTGCTCTCACAAGTTAACAGCATACCAAATGCCAACAATAGAATTCTGGACATTGCTATGTCCGATCTCTCAAAATCATCACTTTCTTTAAGTGCTGCTCTCTTTCGCTATGTACCTCCTGACCCACATAATCCCCCTCTTGTCCTTGACATCTCTAACATTGATTCAATGAGGAACAAAATCCCTTCCCTAGTACGTTTCAACTTTCACAAAGCTGATTTCACTGGCATGGCAATTGAATTAAATAGCATTAACTGATTCTCTTTCTTTCGTGGTCTTGACATTGATGCTGCTTTGTGCAAGTTGTATATTTTCCTCTCAAATTTCATTTCATGATTGACACTAACTCATCATCTTAAAAAACGGAATGATGCTCCTTGGTTCAGCAATAATGTCGCAGTCGCACTTGAAGCCAAAAATGCAGCTCGTAATTTATACAAAAGATCTGGTTCACTTGTTGACCTTTTTTTGTATAAAGAACTACGCTCTAAAGTGAATGCAGCTGCCAGACAGGTGATGTGCACTTACATTGCTGGCATTGAAGCGTCAATCAGAACCAGCCAACCGAAATTCTTTTGGTCATTCATTCGTTCCTTGAAAAACTCTCGCAGCATTCCCAATGGTATGCATTTGGATGATACAGCTCCTTTTACTCCGCTTGAAGTGTGTGAACTTTTTGCTTCTTACTTTTCCTCTTTCTTCTCACAACAATGCCCCCTGGGCGTCCCTCTGTCTATGTTGTTCAGTATAAGTTTTTTTTCTGGTTCTTTCCCTTCTCTTTGGAAAACTGACAATATCTTTTTTACACGTAAAGCTGTACATGCATATCAAACTACCGTCCCATTTCCGTTCTTTCTTGTTTCAGATCCTTGAGAAAGTAGACTACATGCGAGTCTACTCCTTTATCCAATCTACCTTAGATCATGAGCAGCATGGCTTTGTCAAAGGTAAATCCACATTAACCAACCTTCTTTCTTTCACACATATGGTCGTATCCACTCTTGGCCATCAAAAGCAGGTTCACGTTCTATATACTGACTTCTCCAAAGCCATTGCTTCTGCCAACTATAACCTCCGCCTTCAAAAGCTTAGGAAAAGTGGCATAGCTGGACCTCTTCTCTGCTGGTTTAACTCTCACATATATGGTCGTACCTGCACTGCAACTGTTAATTCCTGTTCTTCAACTCCCTCTTTTCCTACATCAGGTATCCCGCAAGGACCTATTCTCGGTCCTCTTCTCTTTCTTTTGTTCATAAACGATTTACCTCCTTTAATACAATCTTCTTGTTTGTTATATGCTGACGATTTCAAGAAGTTTCGAGTGATTGAGTCACAAAATGACTGTACGCTCTTACAAAATGACCTTAATAGTCTACAGACTTGGTGCTGCACCAATGCTCTCACTTTGAGCATCGTAAAATGTCACAAAATATATTTTACCTGTAAAACGTCACCTTTAATGTTCTCCTATTCTGTTTCAGCCTCTCCTCTTAATGTTGTTGATAATTTTATACATCTTGCTGTAATATTTGATTCTTAGCTTAAATTTGAAAAGCATATTTCATATCTAACTGCCAGGGCCTCTAATTTATCGGGTTTCATTAAAATATCCTCTAAATATTTCGTTAATATTTCCACCTGTGTACACATTTTTCTCCCCTTTGTACGTAGTGTCCTTGAATATTGCTGTCAAGTGTGTTGTCCTCATTATGTCTACTTTAATACTGCGTTGGAGTCTGTTCAACGCAGATTTACTCGTACCTTGTTCTTCAAGTTTCAACTTATAGCTATCGCCTCACGTTCATAAATCTTCCTTCCCTCGAATCACGCAGACTTTTCCTAGATGAGTCTCTACTCTATAAATTATTTTATAGGATAGTTATTTCTAACATCAGTAACTGCGTTTCTGTCCGTGAAATAGCTTATGGCACGCGTTCTACTGTTGTGTTTAGTATGCCATTTGCACGCACTGTTATTTATTTTTTTCGCCACTATTGCGGTTACCAAGGCAGAACAATAACTTACAGTTTGATCCCCTACCACCGACATTGCGTGCTTTTAAAACTTTTTAAAAAATCATATTTTATATACAAGTACATAACTTATTGCAGTTTTTCGTTTTTACTAATGTTCGAAGAAGAACATTAGTATTAAAATCACTTTGGCCAAAAATTCATATTTCTATATATATATATATATATATATATATATATATATATATATATATATATATATATATATATATATATATATATATATATATATATATATATATATATATATATATATATATATATATATATATATCATCAAAAATTTTCAGTGAAAAAATCTCAGAAACGCGCCATCCGATTGAACTGAAATTTTCAGGACACATTGGTGTATATGCAGAATAGTGCCAGGTCTCAGAAAAAGTTAATCATCTTAAATCCTTTGGCGCCGGCGGCCATTTTAGTGGCCGGCGGCCATTTTATTATTTTACCTATTATTCCGAATACAAATAATTTTTGCACAAATAAAGTTGACGAAATAAGTTTCGAACGTGTTTTACATGTGGATCGGATAATGTTTTGGAATTTTTTAGCCCCATGTGTGCGCTGGGTGCCTAAAAAGAGAACGGAAAAATTTGAAAATTTTTAAATTGCGATAACTTTTTACAAAGCTATTCAATCATTACGAAATTTTCAGAACATATTGGTATTATTTAGTTGTAGATTTGTGTAGCTTTAAATGAGCGTGCTGGCAACCCTGTAGCTAGGGCAGGCACTGAAAGTGAAAACCTTCAAATCATCGTCTCTCTTGAAAAAATGCCGCTTCTTCAAAAAAAAGACACTCATATATAAATCTCATGCTTTGTTTACATATCCAAAAAAAAAATTTGATATGGTATAACGGGCACGCCTGGTAACCCTTGCCCAATTTACCTATATTTTTAGCATCAAAAACTTCTCACGGAAACTCACGATCCAATGAGCAGAACTAATTGAAATTTGCAGCATGTATTGGTCTCGAGTAGGTCCCGGTCTGATAGAAGTGATTTTGAAATGCGGTTGATTCTGTGCCAGTGGTGCCATCTTGAAAAATCACTAAAAAAGATAACTGCTTTTAGCCCTAGAAATTCTGATTGAATCGTTCGATTTTGACGAAATTCACACAGTAGCTGAACCTTATTTTAGACCACGTTTGGTAGAAATTTGGTTGAAAAATTCGGTTGGAGCTGCCAGCTATGATAATTTTGGTGTCTTAAATTTGAAAAAATAAAAATTTGGAAGTGATAACATTCAAACCATCGAATATCCTAAAAATGTCCGTTTCTTACAATAAAACCAATCTGCATACAAATCTTATGCTTTATCTACACGTTCAAAGTAAAACTTTGGAAATTTCATGTCGGACAAGAACGGAAACCCTCTCCCAGTCAACCTATATTTTTAGCATCAAAATCTTCTGTTCACGGGAACTCACGAATCAATAATCAGATACCATTGAAATTTACAGAAAGCATTGGACTTAAGTAGGACGAGAGAAATCAATACGAATTTCATACAATTGATGGAACGTATTATAGATATTATTCAGGCCAAATTTGGTTGAAAAGCCACAATAGGGTTGCCAGCTATTGTTGGTTTTGTGTTTGTTTGCAATATCTCTATTAAGCGGCTAAATCGTAGAATTTTCAATTGGTTATGATATTTTAGTGCCAAGAAACAGCAAATATTAAGCTTTCGATTATTTGAAAAAACTCGCTGCAGGTAACCCTAAATTTCTTTATACTCCTATAACCGAATGTAATATAACAACGTGAAGCAGATGTGATATATTCTTGGCTTTGATACTGGCGAAAAGTTGCCAGCACGAGTCGGTTGTGCTACTTTTGTATCAATAAAATTATACCGGAAACATTTATAATGCAAATATATAACCGATGTTTCAATTCCCAAAGTTCTGCAAATTTTTCGGATCGCAACCTCAAACACCAACTTCAGTTACAGTGCTGCAGGGACTGAGCATTTTCTTCATTAATGCTATATGAGATGCTGCTTTCAAAATTTTGTGAAATAAGCAACTGATAACGAATATAATTTACCCGTGTTTTGGTCCCATAAACGTTGAAATTCATCCCAGTGGTAATATCTCAAAACCTTCTACCATATGAGTTATAATTTCTTGAGACCAAAGTAAAACGTGGCATTTGAAACAGTTTGGCCGTAATAAGCAGCTCATGTGGACGAATATGCACTCAAAACCTGCACGAATCCTCTACTGTTATTCGAACATTATTTTAATATTAAGTGCAGTTGTTTGAGTCTCCGCTAAATCAAGTCTACAATAATTCTAATGTTCACCACTTTCGTGGAATATCGCTTAAGTCGCAAAGTGGACATATTTAATATGTTTTGACATTTATGTGTGTTTACATTTTAGTATTCATAACACCCTCCTCCTTTGGGAAAAAAAATTATTTTCTGTAGAAAGGAAATTTTTTGAACTCAAATCCATACTTTACAATTTTAATCACTTTTTTGTCCATCAACGATTCTGCTTATGTACATAGAAATATTGAGTTTGAATATTTAATTCATAAGTGTTTCATTTTGTTTTAACTTAAAATAAATGTGTGGCCACGTTTCCAATGCTGGCTTGGTGTTCTAGATAAAAGATTAAAACTGCCACGAATTAGAACTTGAACTTATTTATTATGCGTTAAGGGAAATTTAACAATACGAGGAATTTCCATTAAATGAACAAATTTTAGCAACCGATTTAAATTCAACGACAACTATTCAAACTACGACCGATCGATTTGAGTTCAACTATAACAATGAACTTGAAAAATGTCTTTATGAAAATTCCGGTACATTTCATTCTACTGATATAACACTACATTTCCAACTTGTTATTCCACTACTAACATTTGAATTCAGATACAACATTAACAATCCATCATATCAGCTGACTGGATTCGTCATTAAATTTGCCACAGCTGCTGTCACTGACAAGTTGTCACATCACAGCTGTCACCGACACCACAACAGGTAATGCTCAACTCGGCCCTGCATACTAATTAAAATCTATATTCTAGGTCGAGCCCAAACATACTCCCCCCGCTGGTCCGACAGGATCAGAACTAATACCTGTAAAGATATGCTAAGTATTTTCTACCATCAATGCTAAGTTACCGGTTATCGAGCTTATGATTGTCTCATCTTCCATGAAACGTTGACTATCGTAGTTCGGGAACAATCAGAATTCCAGGATCAAGACTGGTTCGAAACAAAGAGTAGAGATGTTAATGTTACCTGTGGCATTTCTTCCGTACAGGTACATAACATCCAGGAAGAAAGGGGTTATTTTGTACGTGGCGCCCCGACGAATCGAACGAACACAAGGAATAAGGACTTCAAAGGGATTTCATTTATTTGGTGCTTTTTAATTTATTGCCTTGGTAAGATTGCTATTTTTGCTATAGGTCTCTTATAAATCTTTCCATTCAACTTTAATGACACAACCCGTACTAGTTGGTCCGTTCCAGGATGTAATTCTGTTATCTTCGCCAAAGGCCAACGATACGTTGGCAACCTTTCATCCTTCACTACGCATAAGTCTCCTAATTGGGGGCAATCTTTATGGTATAGCCATTTGGGTCGTGTTTGGAGTCGTGAAAGGTATTCCTCTTTCCATCGGGTCCAAAACGTCTGCGTGAGTCTTTGCACTAACTGCCATCGGCTTAACCAATTCATATTAATTTCCATTACGTTTTTTTCTGGTAGGGCTAGCATCATATCTCCAATTAAGATATGGGCTGGTGTTAGAGCTTGCGAGTCGTTTGGATCATCAGTGAGGGAACATAGCGGTCGTGAATTGAGACATGCTTCGATACGATTTAGCACTGTTGACATTTCTTCATAGGTCAATGCAACGTTTCCAACTACACGACGTAGATGTGTCTTAATCGACTTCACTCCTGCCTCCCATAATCCACCGAAATGGGGTGTTATGTTGGGCCGCCTCCTCGCGGTGCACCCCGGGTAACGCCAAATGGCTCAACAACTGGTACGGCTCGGCTTTTCTATTGGCTTTTGCGATTTGATCGACGATTGGAATTTGTGGCTATGGCAATAATGACTTTTGTGGCATGACCTGGCTTAGATAAATAATTTAAGGCACGACCAACGATTTGGAAATACGCATCCGGGCTGGCGGTTATGGCATTCTGGACCTAGTCGCTTTATGCGCGGTACCGCCGGAGTGAAATCCGAGCGCGAACGGCTCCAGGCTAATGTCATGCCGTCTCCGTCCCGTTAAAACCTGGCAAGTCTCAGAGTACGTTCGAAGCCCGCACCGTTGAGTTGGTGGTGCAGGTTCGGTTGACATTGTTCCCGATTAGCGCTGACCTGGCTCTGAGATCCAGCCCCATGAAGGCTGGTGATCAACCCTCGCGTCGGCCTCCCTGCTTTGCATAGATTACCACGAGGTCATTAAGGCGACTGCACATCCGGGTGGAGATAGCGGCTCTGAGTTGGGACCCATAAGAATTGATGACGCAAACAACAAAATTGACAGACAAGACACAAGACAAGACAGACGGACAACCAAACGTGGAGACGACAGTGGCGACGCAGGGCGAAGGAGGTGCCGCCATAGACCGTTTTGCGTTTGCGAGGAGGCCGAGGGTCCAGAGGACGCCTCCCCTGCCGAACATTCAAACGCGAAGCGAGGGAACGATCAGCTCCGTATGCGCAACAGATGCGCAAGGTGCTAAAAATGCTGATCTCAGCAGCAGTGCTCTGGAGACTCCGAGGAGTCTCCAGAGCACTGAAAGTGCTGAGACGGGAGTGGTGGACGAAACGGCACCACAACAACTCGCACCAGAACGTGCGTCTCCCAAGAGGGAGTACATCAAGCGAGAGCGAGTGGCTGAGGAGGATATGTTGAGGAAGTGTCAGCATATCCTTCGAAAAATGTTTCAGGCCGCCAACGTGCAGAAAAACATATCGAAGCACGTTAAGGATGGTATGCTCGAGCTGGAGGAGGCTTTTGAAGTCATCTTCGCTTGCAGAACGAACTGGCAGAAGGCAGAACTGGAGTATCAGCGAGTGTTGGAAGACCAGACTGCTGAGGCAGCCACTCCTGTAGGGGTCCCGGGACTGGATCGGCCATGGCAGAATAAACGCGTAGCCGAGTCTAGTCCTGAAGGCACAAAAGAAATCCGGGTCAGGAAGGAGGTGCCAGCATCCGATTTAAGGAGGTGGGTGACGGTCACCCACAGAAAAAAGAAGGTAAACCACCGGTGGTACCCGCTGGCCCAGAAAAGGTGCAAAAAAAGGGGGTCCAAATGGGCGAAAACAAAGAAATGGTGGCAAAGAAAAAGAAGGGAAAGAATAGGCGGAGACAGCGGGGAAAGAAAATTGATGCTGTAATCGTCAAACCAGCCCCGGGGAAAACCTACGCGGAGGTCCTGGGGGCCATCCATCAAAATGTTTCCCCAGATGAAACTGGTACACAAGTACGACGCATAAGGAAAACCGCAGAAGGGGGGGTTCTTCTGGAAATTGCGCGGACGAACGATCGAACGAAATTGCAGGACTCGATCAGGGCTGCCGTAGATGGCCAGGGGGACGTGAAGCTTGTGACCCCTAGAGTCAAAATTGAGCTTCTCGACCTCGATTGCCTCACAGTCAGCGAGGAGGTGACATCGGCCATCAATCGCGAGGCTGGCGGTGAAGGAGCCGGCGAGGTGAAAACCACTCTATTCCCAGCTAACACAAGGGAGCAGAGGAGAGCTGTGGTGGAGCTGGATGAGGCACCAGCATCCAAAATCCTCAAGTCTGGTCGAGTCCGGGTGGGAATGATTAGCGTCCGGGTACGAAGGTGGGCTGAGGTTACACGCTGCTACCGGTGCCTAGGCTACGACCACACAAGACGTAGCTGCAAGGGCCCGGACCGGAGTGCCAGCTGCTGGAAATGTGGACAGGTTGGCCACCGGGCAGCAGACTGCTCTGCGCAGGCTCAGTGTATATTATGCACTGAGAGGCATGGTGCGAATGGTGCCAAGCATTTAATGAGATCGAGTGCATGTCGAGTTTTCAAAGACGCACTTGATGCCAAGAAAAAGCAAGGAAGGAAATGAGAGTCCTTCAAGGCAACCTGCAGGGCTGTAGAGCTGCAGACGACCTCCTCACGCAGCTAGTCTGCGAGCATAAGGCTCAGATCGTACTGATCAGCGAGCCTTATAAGGGGAGGCATTCGTCCGTTTGGCTGGCAGATGCTACGGGGTACGCGGCGATTTGGATCGCCGACGGGCAGAGGGCTCGTATCAGCGGTCGCGGCTCAGGAAATGGTCACGTGTGGGTGACATACGGAGAGGTCACCTTTGTGAGCTGCTATTTGTCCCCGAACGACTCTATGCAGGAATTCGGAGACAAGCTTTGCTCACTGGAGGACTCTCTCCGTGGCATCGTCGGCAATGTCATCGTAGGGAGTGACTTCAATGCAAGGGCGTTGGAGTGGGGCATGCCCACCGAAAACACTCGCGGGCGGCGCATAGTCGAGATGGCATCGAGGTTAAGTTTGTTGGTGCTGAATACGGGTTCAACGTCAACATTCAGAAGGCCCGGATTTGGTGAATCCATTCCCGATGTCACTATGGCATCGGAGAGACTAGCGACACTCGTCAGCGATTGGAGGGTGATGGAGCATTACACTGAGAGTGATTATAATTTCATCACTTTCCAAATCGCTGAGGACAGGCAAAGACACCGCCGCTCTCCCTGTAAGTGGCTAGGCTGGAATGCCGCGAAACTTCACAGGGACGCGATGACCGCATCGCTCGCTTCGAGCTTGGAAGGGGAGCCTCTAACATCTGGGACCCCAGTGACCCATGCAGCAGCAGAGGCCGCTGCTGACAGAACCATGGGGTGGATTCGCAGGGCATGTGCGGCTTCAATGCCCAAACGTAAACCCTTCCGTAGGAGGCAACATGCATACTGGTGGAACGATGAAATCGCCGAACTGAGGCGCATCGCTTTGGCGTGCAGGCGCAGGGCACAGCGAGCCAGGAATAGGCCGGGAACGGCTGAGCTATCTGCTGCTCACATTGCGGCAAAGAGGGAGCTGACCAAGGCCATCACGAGGAGCAAACGTGCCAAATGGCAGGCTCTTTGTGAGGAGGTCAACTCAGACCCCTGGGGAGATGGCTACAAATTGGTCACTCATAGACTTGGCTGCATGCGGCCTAGCACTCTCATGGATGCGATATCCATGGAGCGTATCGTTGGTTCGCTTTTCCCGGTGCATTCGTCAAGGGCTGACGGTCCCATCATCGTTAACCAGGCGGATGTTCCTCCCTTTACGGACGAGGAGCTGAACAGTGCAGTGTCCAGGATGAAGAACCGAAAGGCTCCGGGTCCAGATGGGGTGCCGGTCGAGGCACTTAAAGTCGTGGCGGAGAGCCAACCGCGTCTATTATTGGACATGTATAATTCATGTCTAGTCGCGGGGGTCTTCCCGTCGCGGTGGAAAGTAGCTGGACTGGTACTTGTTGACAAGGGGAAGGGTAACCTGGGCAATCCATCATCATATCGCCCACTGTGCATGCTGGACACTGCGGGGAAGCTTCTCGAGGGGTTGCTCAAGCCAAGGCTGCTGTCAGCTGTCAGATCTGCTGGTGATCTCTCTGCCAGGCAGCGAGGCTTCCAAAAAAGGCATTCAACAATCGATGCCATCTCAGAGGTTGTTGGGGCTGTAGCAAGAGCGGAAGAGGCATGTCATCAAGCCAGACCGGTCGTTCTGCTGGTAACGCTGGACGTTCAAAATGCCTTTAACTTG
Organism: Nemotelus pantherinus; assembly: GCA_963978885.1. Classification (NCBI taxonomy): domain Eukaryota; kingdom Metazoa; phylum Arthropoda; class Insecta; order Diptera; family Stratiomyidae; genus Nemotelus; species Nemotelus pantherinus. The sequence continues at coordinate 146,786,916 of OZ022263.1, forward strand.
GCGAGGTGGACAGACATCTTGCGGGCCCTTGAGCAGACGTTCCGTATCTCTGACTACTTGCTAGCCAAGATGCGGGACTACCTTAGGGATCGCTGGTTGATCTACAACACCGACGAAGGAGTCAAAAGAAGGCTTGTCACTTCAAGTGTGGCAGAGGGGTCGATCTTTGGACCTGACTTCTGGAACATCATGTACGATTATCTGCTGCGCCTGGAAATGCCTGCGGATGTGTTTCTGGTAGGTTACGCTGATGACGTCGCGGCGGTAATCACTTCCAGATCTGCCGAATTCGCTCAATTCAGACTTAACCAAGTCATGAGGAGGGTGGATCGGTGGATGACCGAACACGGCCTCCAGCTGGCAATCTCTAAAACAGAGATTGTTATGCTGACGAAGCGGAGGATACCAACTGTCATACCCATGACAGTTGGCTCCGTCGAGGTCCAGACCAGCAAGTCGGTCAGGTATCTGGGAGTGACCCTGGACACCAAGCTGACGTATTGGGATCCTATCCGCAGGGCATGTGACAGGGCTCTAGTAGTCGTCACTTCGCTGAGTAGGCTTATGGCCAACGTCGGTGGATCCAGTGAGACGCGACGGAGGCTGTTGATGGTAACGACCGATTCCATCTTGCTATATGGAGCCGAAATCTGGGGAGATGCGCTCCGAACTGAAAAGTTCCGGAAGCGCATTGCCAGTGTCCAGCGCAGGGGTGCCTTGCGTATCGCCTGTAGCTACCGCACAGTCTCAGAAGAGGCTGTGATGGTGGTATCGGGAGTAATCCCGTTCGATCTTCTAGCGCGAGAACGCAAAGAAGGGTACCTCTATCGCTCAGAGCTGGGTAGAACTGAGGCTCTGACGCACGCGCGTACGCTTACTCTCCAACTCTGGCAACAACGTTGGAGTTTAAGTGCTAAAGGACGCTGGACGGCTAAGCTAATTGGTCTCATTGAGCCTTGGCTTAACCGGAGCCACGGAGAGGTAAACTTTTACCTTTGTCAATTCTTGACAGGGCACGGTTACTTCAGGAAATACCTGAACAGAATGGGTAAGGTGGTCACACCGTACTGCCGGTACTGTGTGACTGAGCTCGATGATGCTCAGCACACATTCTTTATGTGCAGTCGCTTCGTAAGTTTGAGGCGCACCATTGAGTCCACGATTGGCCTGGCAACGCCTGAGACGATCGTGGAAGCAATGCTGCGAAACGAGGAGAACTGGCGCGCAGTCTCAACATATGTTGAGAAAGCGCTGCGCATAAAGCGGGAGGAGGGTTGCCTTACCGACCCATGAACTGTGGTAGTTTCTGAAGTCCGTGGTTACCGATGGGTGAGTCAGCACGACCGGGTCGAAGCAGTGCTTAGACGGGTCTCGACTCGGAACTTCGTGGGCTTGTAGATGGTCCTTTTTTTAGTGAGTCAAACCTCACATACCCCGTGGTGATAGGTCACCCGAAGATCTGGTATGCAGATTTTTTTTTTGCCATCTACACTAGGGAAAAAAGAAAAAAAAATCCACCGAAATGCGGAGAGGCAGGAGGGTTGAAGTGCCAAACAATTCCTTTATTCGCCAACTCTTCCGCTGCATTGGTGCTGGCTAATTTCAGTATGTGGCTCAATTCTATGTTTGCTCCAACGAAATTGGTTCCACAATCTGAATATATGTTACTGCAAAATCCTCTTCTACTCATGAACCGTTGCAATGCTGCAAGAAATGCTTGAGTGGTAAGATCACCTACGAGTTCAATATGTATTGCTTTTACACTCAAGCAAACAAAAATTGCGATATAGCCTTTGTATAATTGGCAACCTCTACCTCTTCTGCTTCGTAGTTCAAACGGTCCACAATAATCAATACCGACATGTGTAAATGGTCTAGATGCTGTTGTTCTAGCCGCAGGAAGATCACCCATAAGTTGTGTGGAACACTTAGCTGAGGCACGATAGCATTTGACACATCTGTGTACGATACGCTTTATCGTGTTGCGCCCATCCAAAAGCCAAAATTGTCTGCGAAGAGTATTTAACATAAGTTGCGTGCCTCCATGCATCGTTTCGATATGCAATTTCTGTAGTAACAGTTCAACGACAGTTCCATTTTTGGGTAATATAATCGGATGCTTTCCATTGTACGATAATGCTGATTTTGTCAAACGTCCTCCAACTCGCAGTAAACCATCCTTATCGATGAACGGGTTTAATGGTAGCAGTTTACTTTTCTTATTGAGTAATTGCTTTGCTTATAACGTGTGTATCTCATTGTCAAATTCTTTCATCTGAGTGTATTTCAACCAAATACGAAAGGCTTTACTAAGTTCTACGGTTTTCAGATAACCTTTGTCCAATGTTCGTTTACGTGTTAGATCGCCGAATCGAATACAATATGCTGTTACGCGAGTCAATCTAGTAAGTGTCGAATATCTCTTCAATATTTCCTCCATATGTTGCCACGTAATTGTGCTCAAATGTACTAATGCTTTATCTTTACTTTCAATGTCAGTTGTAACCAAAGTTTTTGTTTTAGGCCACATCTCCTTGCTCTGACAGAGCCAATCAGGTCCATTCCACCATAGCTTGTTCCCGATAAGTTTGTCCATGTCTAACCCTCGAGATGCTAAGTCAGCCGGGTTTTGGTGTGAAGGAACATGTCGCCATGGAGTATTTCCTACTGTTGATAATGTATCAGTTGTGTGGTTGGCTACAAAAGTGTTCCATTTGGCTGGTTGAGTTCTCAGCCATGCTAACACTATTTCTGCATCCGTCCATAACCAAGTATGAAATTTTCCCATGTCCAACATTTCTTCGATTTTTCTAATCAATTTCGCCAATAGCACAGCACCACATAGTTCCAAACGAGGAATGGATATAGTTCGAATAGGTGCGACTTTCGTTTTTGCCATTATGAGATGGGAATGTGTATCCGCTTCATGTCGGACAACTAAATATACAGCGGCAGCGTATGCTTTTGCTGATGCATCGCAAAACCCATGCAGTTCCAATTTAGCTGACGGCTGGAAATTTTTCCATCTTGGAATTCGAATGTTTCCTATCAATGTCAATTTCTCACGAAATGCTGTCCAACTTTGACTTATTTCTTCAGATAATATTTCATCCCAATCGAGGCCATGCAACCATAATGACTGCAATAAAATCTTCGCCATGATGATAGTTGGTGCCAGCCATCCTAAAGGATCATACAAACGCGCTATGTCTGAGAGCAGTTGTCTTTTCGTAACTGGCTTGTCATTTTCATTCAATCTGAGACAGTAACCGAAAGCATCTTGTAGAGGATACCAAACAATTCCCAATGATGTGTACCCATCTTCTAACTGCAACTCATGAGATATTTTCATTTCACAATCTTCAAGAGGAATTCCATCTAAAATGCGAACATCGTTAGCAATCCATTTGCGTAGAGGAAAACAGCCTGAGTTCAGTAGCTTTCTGATTTCTTCTCGTTTGTGTATCGTCTCTGACAGATCATGCCCACCCGACAATAAATCATCTACATAAAATTCCTTTTTAATAGCAGCTACGGCATCTGGATACATCTCCTTTTCGTCTTCTGCTAACTTCTGAAGCGTCCTCAATGCTAAAAACGGAGCACACGTCAAGCCAAAAGTGACTGTTGTCAAACAGTAATCCTGGATGTTTTGGTCGGGTTGAGTTCTCCACAAAATTCTTTGGTACTTCGTGTCGTCGTCGTCTAGATTGATTTGCCTATACATTTTAGTGACATCAGCTGATACCTATAGAATCTCCAATTGGTTAAGACAGCTAACATGTTGTTCTGGATTGCTGGACCAGTTAAAAGAAGATCGTTTAATGAAATTCCCGAGGTTGTCTTTCTAGAGGCATCAAAAACCACACGGCATTTAGTCGTAGTACTTTCTTTATGTACGGCGTGGTGTGGAAGATAAAAGTTTCTGTGATCTAAATTATCTGATTCTAAATGTTGAATGCTATTCGAAACCAATTTCATATGTCCTGCTTGAAGATAATCTTGAATACAATCCATATACTCCCGTTGAACTTCTGAGTTCGCTTGAAAACGTCGCTCTAAAGCTAAAAGACTGGATAATGCTGTTGATCGTGAATGCCCTAATGCATTTATTGCTTCTTCATTCTTAAATGACAACCGTACTACGTACCGACCAGTTTTATCCCTTCGTACATTTCGCACAAAATGCCTCTCACACGCTTCGTCTTCTTCCGAATTTACCAGCTTCGTAGGAACTTCTTCAATTTCCCAAAACCTTTGAAGTTGCGTACTCACGTTCGACCTGTCATCGATTTTTACTTTAAAACTCTGATATTGTGACCGGTTTAATACTCCAACGTCTCCAGACAGGATCCAACCAAGTTTGGAGTTCTGGGCTATTGGACCTTGTGGAAATCGATGTATATCGCTAAGAATCACTTTAGCATAGATATCAGCACCTAGTAATAAGTCAATGTGACCAGGTTGGTCAAAATGTGGATCCGCTTATTGGTTTCTATCAAACCATTCTTTGCCAGGTAGTGGAATATGTCTTGTAGGAATCAAATTTGTCAATGTCTTTAGAATTAAGGCTTCGAAGTGTATAATTTCTTTGTTTCGAGTTTCTAACTGAGCTTCGACTATTCCCTTTACCATATTACTCGGAGAGTGACCTATTCCAGCTATATTAACATCTGTTGCCTTTCGTTTCAGACCGAGTTGTTGAACGGCGGACTCAGTGATCAGCGACGTTTGAGAACCTTGATCAAGAAGGGCTCGCAAAATGAAAGGTCCAACATCCGTGGTTAAAGTAACTTAAGCTGTGGCTAGCAATACTTCCCGCTTCAATATATTCACTGAGTTCATGTTAACTTGATGAAAGGATGACGACCATAATTGTTCGTTGCTAAAGCAGACGTAATATCTGATGATCGATTTGGGGCCTGTTCCATATAGTTGAATGGGTTGATTTCTCTATGATGTAAAGTATGATGAGATTGTTTGCATTTCAAACATGTGATTTTCCTTTCACAATTTGCAACTAAATGCCCTTTTTTTAAGCAGTTGATACATAAGCGATGGCGCTTCACTGTTGTAAATTTATCGTTCTGTGACAATTTGCAAAATTTGGGACATTTATGTAAAGAATGGTTTACTTTGCATAACACGCATGATAGTTCATGTTCATTTTGAACAGCGAAAACGCGACGTTCTTGTGAACAAAGGGGTTTTTGAAATTTGGGTCGATCGCAGCCCGCAGCTTCCAAAGCGCGAAACCGATTTTCCAAAAAATCTTTTATGTGACTAAACGATACTGCATCCTTCCGATCAGTTTGTCGCTGTTGTTCCCACATTTGTCTAGTATCTGGTGGCAACCGCTGCGTGGTCATATACACAATGATGCTTTCCCATAAATTTTCCACCTCCAAATGCTCTATGCTCTGAATACATTCACTAGTTCGATCTAATAATGTTTTGAGTGAAGATGACGATTCATTAGCCTTTTCAATACTAAACAACTGTTTAAATTGTGAATTTAAAAGCATGTACTTGTTATCGTATCTTTGCACTAATAAGTCCCATGCTGCATCATAGTTTCCTTCGGTCGTAGAAATATGCCTTAAAAGACCTTCAGCTTCCCCACATATACTGCTCTTCAGGTAGTGCAATTTTTCTACCTTGGAGATCTACTGACGGTTATGCACCAATGAAATAAACAAATCACGGAAAGGAACCCATTCAATATAATCTCCTGCGAACCTAGGAAGAGTAATTTGAGGTCGTGGTAATTTGAGGTCATGTTCCTTATGCCCTTGAGCTTCTTCTGCTGGTTGGACAGTTCCCACTTCTTTCATTAACTCCACTATCTCGGATGAAAACACCAAATGGCTTTCTTCAAATTTCCCAAGTTCATCATTTTGGAAATATTCCCTCTCTATGTCTTTTTCCCCATTTATCAGATTTAAAATTTGATTATGCGTATGAGTAAAAGTGTCGTATAGTTTCTGGACCTTTTCATTTAGTTTGAAATAATAAGAAGCCGTTTTCCGGCTCTTTGGGTCCTTTTTATAATTAATTTCAAGCCGTGCTAATTGTTCGGCATTTAATTTTTGTTGGATTATTAAATTGTCCATTTCAATTGAACAACGATCTTATTAAGCAATTACCAGAGAATTGCGGCGTGAAAATAAATGCAACAATATCCAACAAGTGCAACGATAAGCAACAATATTCAACGATATGTAACGATATGCAACTATATGCAACGATATGCAACAATAGGCAACAATATGCAGCAATATGCAACGATATGTAACAATATGCAATAATATGCAGCGATATGCACCAATATGCAACGGTATGCAATCGATTCAAAGAATAAATGTACGAATATGTACTAAATGCAATCAAGTCAAAACTAAAGGCAATAAATAGCACCAAATTTAACAAAGGAAAATTTGGATTCGACTCACCAGGTTATGACCGCTATTCCAATACAGTTATATTTTAACTGTTATCTTCAACACTGTTATCACTGTTTCTTTAAACCGCGCGAAATCCCGTTTAAAAGTTCACACACGATCCTGAATCCGGTTCGAAGGACCCAAAAATGTTCTAGATAAAAGATTAAAACTGCCACGAATTAGAACTTGAACTTATTTACTATGCGTTAAGTAAAATTTAACAATACGAGTAAATTCCATTAAATGAACAAATTTTAGCAACCGATTTAAATTCAACGACAACTATTCAAACTACGACCGATCGATTTGAGTTCAACTATAACAATGAACTTGAAAAATGTCTTTATGAAAATTCCGGTACATTTCATTCTACTGATATAACACTACATTTCCAATTTGTTATTCCACTACTAACATTTGAATTCAGATACAACATTAACAATCCATCATATCAGCTGACTGGATTCGTCGTTAAATTTGCCACAGCTGCTGTCACTGACAAGTTGTTACATCACAGCTGTCACCGACACCACAACAGGTAATGCTCAACTCGGCCCTGCATACTAATTAAAATCTATATTCTAGGTCGAGTCCAAACACTTGGAGTGAAATGTGTTTGCGTACGCTTTTGCTCTCATGCACTTTCACATATCTTCCTCTCTCTCTAATCAATCTCTTAAATCTGTGGTTGAACTCTAGAGTGGGACCTATTTCAACTACAGCGTGAAGCTTCTTTTACATTTTCGAATTTTTAAATTCACTACTTTTCAATAGAAGGCGTTGCTGAAAGCTCTGTTTAAAATGAAGTGTAAAGTGTTGTCTTTCGCGTTAAAAAATAGATAATGTCATAGAAAATACAGTTGGATGAATGATTTGTGCATTGAAATCAATAATGAAACAAATTACATAACAACCCATAAATTACAACATAACCCATCTGTGATAAAAATAGTTATTGAAAATTAAATTCAAATATGTGTTACGACAGATGTCGTTGTACCTTCGAAATTTAAATTCGAATGATTTCATGTGTTGAAAGTTGTGAGTTTGGAGTAGGCATTGCCAGCAAATGGACAAACCAAAGGCGTATGCGATTTCGATTTGCCTTTTTTCTCCTGGGTGTCAAGAATAAAATGCCTCATCAAAATTTTGAGTGAAATGTTGTAATTATTACGTTTTATTAACGTTACCATAGTTTTTGATATTTAAAGGTGAAGCAATATAGTCCTTGATAAAGACAATGATGCTGCTGAAAATTAAATTCACGGAATAAATGAGAATAGTTTGCCTTTATAAAGACAATGATGCTGCTGAAAATTAAATTCACGGAATAAATGAGAATAGTTTGCCTTTATAAAACACAATCAATAATACATCGATTGAAAAAACTGTTATACATGATTATCCCATATTAGAATTTTGTATTACTTTTATATATCATAAAAGTACATACCATAAACATATATTATTACGTGCCTGTCGAAGAAAATCAATTCTATCTGCTACAGACTTACTTAATGTTCAGCATCAATGATAATTTGAAAATCTGCTAAAGTATTCCTTGCAAACTACAGCACATTGCACATACCTAAATGGTAAATGATTCGGCCTTTCTTGATTGAATTGTAATAAAGTCGTTGGCAAGTGTGTCATGTGCATTCCAGCCAAGTAATCTGGGTATGGTTAAATTTTTTTTCATCCAAAGTAATTCGTATCATTTCAGCGCCATTGTCAGCTAAATGTTGGATTCAATGTGACGTAGTGTGCTTTTTGCTCACCAAAAATACTTAAAATTAGTAAATGGCCAAGAGTAATTTTCCATGACATTAGTACGCTCAGCTCAGATACTTCCATCTACACATTCAGCTGCAAAAGTACTTTTACCTTCACCCAAACCTATCCCAAAATCATCGTTTCGAAATAATCAAGAATGGCAGCACCAATTACTGTCCACTCATCGTTTTATTCCTATAGAAATTCCTGATTCAAAAGCTCGGAGGATAAGTTCAGTCGATATCGAACGATCAACAAGTAAAGAAAAATGAAAAGGGTAACTTTAGCCTTTATGACAGCTAATGCGTACGCAGAAACAGTGCACTCTAAGCCAGCATTGGAAACGCGGTCTAGTTCTGAAAGTTCTGAAAGTTCTGAAAAGGGTAACTTTAGCCTTTATGACAGCTAATGCGTACGCAGAAACAGTGCACTCTAAGCCAGCATTGGAAACGCGGTCTAGTTCTGAAAGTGAATATTTCATACTTAAACTCCAAGCGAACATTCAAATTGTTAATTTATATAACATCTGAATTTATTATTTATATAACACATGTATTACAAATTATTATATATATTATACAAATTACTAGCTAATTTGATCGATTTAATCGTTTGTTTTCAGGGAATCTAGAAAAAATTCCGATTATTTTAGTTTTTCATAAAATGCCCCCAAACTAGCAATGAGTGCTACAGCTTTGAGTTTTCAAAGCGCAAAATGTCATCACCATTTTCGAATTTCGAAAATCCGTCATTGGGAACAGGCCAGCTCCACTCTGAGATTCGGCGAAAGCTCACTCCAACATTGGAAACGCGGCCTGATTTTCTTCGCAAAGCTTTTTCCTAATGTTCGAAGAAGAACATTAGTATTAAAATCACTTTGGCCATATATCATCAAAAAATTTCAGTGAAAAAATCTCAGGAACGCGCCATCCGATTGAACTGAAATTTTCAGAACACATTGGTGTATATGCAGAATAGTGCCAGGTCTCAGAAAAAGTTAATAATCTTTAACCCTTTGGCGCCGGCGGCCATTTTAGTGATATTTTTAATATACCTATTATTCCGTACACAAATAAGTTTTGCTAAAATAAAGTTGACGAAATAAATTTCGAACGTATTTTACATGTGGATCGGATAATGTTTTGGAATTTTTTAACCCCATGTGTGCGCTGGGTGCCTAAAAACAGAACGGGAAAACTTGAAAATTTTTAAATTGCGATAACTTTTGACACATTTATTCAATCATTATGAAATTTTCAGAACATATTAATTTTATTTAGTTCTAGACTTCTGTAGCTTTTAATGGGCGTGCTGGCAACTCTGTAGCTAGGGCAGGCACTGGAAGTGAAAACCTCCAAATCATCGTCTCTCTTGAAAAAATGCCGCTTCTTCAAAAAAAAGCCACTCATATGTAAATCTTGTGCTTTGTTTACATAGACAAGACAAAAAATTTGATATGGTATAACGGGCACGCCTGGTAACCCTTGCCCAATTTACCTATATTTTTAGCATCAAAAACTTCTGTTCACGGAAACTCACGATCCAATGAGCAGAACTAATTAAAATTTGCAGAATGTATTGGCCTAAAATAGGACCAGGTCTGATAGAAGTAATTTTGATATGCGGGCGATTCTCTGCCAGTGGTGCCATCTTGAAAAATCACTAAAACAGATAACTGCTTTTAGCCCTATAAATTCTGATTGAATCGTTCGATTTTGACGAAATTCACACAGTAGCTGAACCTTACTTAAAACCACGTTTGGTATAAATTTGGTTGAAAAATTCGATTGGTGCTGCCAGCTATGGTAATTTTTGTTTCTTTAGATTTGAAAATTTGCTCAGGAAAATAAAACTTTTTGCCGTATAACGTCCAGTGCAGTCATGCAATCAATACGAATTTTATACAATTAATGGAACCTATTATAGACATTATTCAGGCCTAATTTGGTTGAAGAGCCACGATAGGGTTGCCAGCTATTGTTGGTTTTGTGTTTTTTTTTTCTTTTCATAGTGCTTCCCAGACAACTGGTTTGTTGGTATAAGAGAAAGCACAAAGTTTTTTTTACGTCCCAACGACACGCGGTGTTCCCAAGTGGTCCCCCATTTAAGTACTAACTGGCCCAACACTGCTTGACTTCGGTGATCGGACGAGAACCGGCTATTCCAGTGTGGTATTGCCGTGGATTTTTAACATACCTAAAAAGATATTTGCAATATCTTTATTAAGCGGTTTTATCGTAGAATTTTCAATTGTTAATGATATTGTAGTGACAATAAACAGCAAGTATTAAGCTTTCCATTATTTGAAAAAACTCGCTGCAGGTAATCCTAAATTTCTTTATACTCCTATAACTTCGAATGTAATATATCAACGTCAAGCAGATGTGATATATTTTTAGCTTTGATACTGGCGAAAGGTTGCCAGCACGAGTCGGTTGTGCTACTTTTGTGTCAATAAATGCTTACAGTTAGTATTCATACCGGAAACATTTACAATGAAAATAAATAACCGATGTTTCAAGTCCCAAAGTTCTGCAAATTTTTCGGATCGCAGCCCCAAACACCAACTTCATTTACAGTGCTGCAGGCACTGAGCATTTTCTTCATTGATGTTATATGAGATGCTGCTTTCAAAATTTTGTGAAATAAGCAACTGATAACGAATATAATTAACCCGTGTTGTGCTCTCATAAACGTTGAAATTCATGCCAGTGGTAATATCTGAAACCTTCTACCATATGAGTTATAATGCATTCTTGAGACCAAAGTAAAACGTGGCATTTGAAACAGTTTGGCCGTAATAAGCAGCTCATTTGGTGGAATATGCACTCAAAACCTACACGATTCTTCTACTGTTCTTCGAACATTAGTGTTTCTAGCGGTTCAGGTGCGCTAGAGTTTTTTATGTTTTAAATTTCTTATTTTAGTTTGTACTTTTTTCAATTTATTTCATTTCTGATAATTATTTTTTGTTCTTTATATTCATCTTGATTCAATTTTTTTTCATTAGGATTATTATGTTTCTGTTTTATTTTTTTGTTTTATTATTTTAATATGATTTTTTTATAATATTCAGTAATTGGATTTGTTTGTTGAATATATTAATATTAAATAAATAAATTCTCAACCGATCGTTTGTCGCCACTTTTAAAAAGCGGTGTACGATGGGAAGACTTCCAGAAAAGAGAAAACATACCACGATGCAGCGATTTGCTGAAAATTATATGCGGGGGTGGAATTATCGTTTCTGCACCCTTAATTATGAAGCTTGGACGAAGTAGGTCCGGTCCAGGGCGTTTTTTCATGTCAAGCTCTCTTAAAGCTTTGGTAATGTTCTCTCTAGTTAAATATATTCCATCAGTGATAGACAGCTGAGACGTCTGGGAAAGTGACATATTAAGTGAGCCGCTGAGTGGTCAAAAAACCTCCTGAAAATGGTCGGCAAACAAGCCACATACATTTTGTGGGTCAGTTATTTTTGCATACTTTTGCATTGCATGGTTTAACCAGAAGCTTTTAATTTGGTGTTCACAAAGTCGAAAAAATGTAAGGGTTGTCAAGTATGTTTTCGCCACATTGACAATGCCTTAATATGCTTCGCGAGACTTTCGTAAAAATGTTGAGCTAAGCCATTATATCTTTGCTTCATATCATCGCCAGCATTGCTATTGGTTTTTATAATCTTACATAATTTGTTGCTCTAATTTCGCAAACACCTCAGAGATCTATCTTTCCATGGCTCAGATAGTTTATTTTTTTCTTAATCTTCGGAACGTATTTTTCAACCGCATCAAAAACCAACTGCTCGATGGTAAAAGTGTACCCTTTCAGTCAATATTACTCAAATGATTGTCAATAATATCAAAATTAGCATTTCGAAAGTCATATACAACAGAACTGTTGCAAATTTGTAAAATTGTCAGATCAGATATGGATAACTCGATTGTAAAGACAGTGTGTTGAAGAGTATTGAAGAAACGATGCTTTGCGTCAACAGTCGGAGTAGCCATTCCATCGTCGTAGCTGTTAGTAAAGACAAAATTTAACCAATTACCATTTTGGTTTAAAGTCGGAGCACTTTCCTGCAAATTATTGCTGTAAAATGAACTTAGAAGACTTAGACTAAAGACAGACGACACAAGTTAATGATCATTAACACAATGATCATTGAACGCTAATGATAATTTGTTGGGAGAGTGACACACGGTTATTTGAATGAGGTTGTTTAACAGCTGTAGGTTGTTTGAATTTAAATGGTATTATTTTGACAGTTATTGTCTATCGAAACACATCAAAAAATCAGAAATTAGAACAAGTTTTACTGCGAATGAGCCTTTGTGTAAAATTGAGGAAATTTTACACAAAAAAAAGTTTAATCACGATAAGGAAGAAAATATAAAATGTTCAGGTATTGAAGAAGAGAATACGAAGAAATGTGCAAAAAATGAAACATTTGCATGCCATTTTGTAATATATTCGAAATAATATGTTTATGATTTTGACAGTTAGACATGGAATTTCCCGAATTTCCCCAGTAAATTTCATAATCTTCTCCGTAGATGGTGCGACAATCGATAAGAGCAAATGAGCATTAGCTTCCAAATGATAATTCGTAGAACCTCATTGATGATGTTATAAATGATGATTAACCATGACACACGTAATAGATAATGATCATTGGGCTCGAAATGATAATTAACTTGTGTCGTCTGTCTAGCCTCTTAGATAGGATTGATATTGACTGGAAAAATGTTGTTGCCGTTTTCATCAGCCATGAACTTTTAATTTGGGCGATTGAAATCTCCCAGTACTTCAATGTTGTCATTATCTTTCAGAGAACATACCAAATACTTGCGGATATAAAGTCCAGTGAAATTCGAAATAAAAAAGGCAAAACTTCGGAAAAATTAGGGGAAAGCTAAATTTTGGTGTGAACCTTGATACTGGCGTGTTGAGCAAAATGCCAAAAGTCCCCATCGATTCAAGTACTGCGTTACTTTTTATACGGGGTCAAAGGTCATCAAAAGTGACCTTTCCTAAATATCTCAGTAACGGTCACGTCTTCAGAAAAACAAAGTTATACAAATTTGTAGCTTAAAAATTTCCTACAATAAATATTCTACAACTTTTTCTTGTAACCATTACCGTTTTTGAGATATATTGACCTAAACATTTGTAACTAACAGTATCCACTTTCTCAACGGCATGTTTATATCATCCGATTTTGATTACGACTTGGAATATTTGTAAGTTTGCTTTTCTATGTGTAAGAGGCCCATAAAACACAAGTGGGATGTAGAAAGCTCCAGTATAAAGGAAATTTTCTACTAATTTTCGAAGAAAATTAGTATTAAACTCGTTTCGCCGAAAATTCATATTTCTTTATTATATATATATATATATATATATATATATATATATATATATATATATATATATATATATATATATATATATATATAAAGAAATATGAATTTTCGGCGAAACGAGTTTAATACTAATTTTCTTCGAAAATTAGTAGAAAATTTCCTTTATACTGGAGCTTTCTACATCCCACTTGTGTTTTATGGGCCTCTTACACATAGAAAAGCAAACTTACAAATATTCCAAGTCGTAATCAAAATCGGATGATATAAACATGCCGTTGAGAAAGTGGATACTGTTAGTTACAAATGTTTAGGTCAATATATCTCAAAAACGGTAATGGTTACAAGAAAAAGTTGTAGAATATTTATTGTAGGAAATTTTTAAGCTACAAATTTGTATAACTTTGTTTTTCTGAAGACGTGACCGTTACTGAGATATTTAGGAAAGGTCACTTTTGATGACCTTTGACCCCGTATAAAAAGTAACGCAGTACTTGAATCGATGGGGACTTTTGGCATTTTGCTCAACACGCCAGTATCAAGGTTCACACCAAAATTTAGCTTTCCCCTAATTTTTCCGAAGTTTTGCCTTTTTTATTTCGAATTTCACTGGACTTTATATCCGCAAGTATTTGGTATGTTCTCTGAAAGATAATGACAACATTGAAGTACTGGGAGATTTCAATCGCCCAAATTAAAAGTTCATGGCTGATGAAAACGGCAACAACATTTTTCCAGTCAATATCAATCCTATCTAAGAGGCTAGACAGACGACACAAGTTAATTATCATTTCGAGCCCAATGATCATTATCTATTACGTGTGTCATGGTTAATCATCATTTATAACATCATCAATGAGGTTCTACGAATTATCATTTGGAAGCTAATGCTCATTTGCTCTTATCGATTGTCGCACCATCTACGGAGAAGATTATGAAATTTACTGGGGAAATTCGGGAAATTCCATGTCTAACTGTCAAAATCATAAACATATTATTTCGAATATATTACAAAATGGCATGCAAATGTTTCATTTTTTGCACATTTCTTCGTATTCTCTTCTTCAATACCTGAACATTTTATATTTTCTTCCTTATCGTGATTAAACTTTTTTTTGTGTAAAATTTCCTCAATTTTACACAAAGGCTCATTCGCAGTAAAACTTGTTCTAATTTCTGATTTTTTGATGTGTTTCGATAGACAATAACTGTCAAAATAATACCATTTAAATTCAAACAACCTACAGCTGTTAAACAACCTCATTCAAATAACCGTGTGTCACTCTCCCAACAAATTATCATTAGCGTTCAATGATCATTGTGTTAATGATCATTAACTTGTGTCGTCTGTCTTTAGTCTAAGTCTTCTAAGTTCATTTTACAGCAATAATTTGCAGGAAAGTGCTCCGACTTTAAACCAAAATGGTAATTGGTTAAATTTTGTCTTTACTAACAGCTACGACGATGGAATGGCTACTCCGACTGTTGACGCAAAGCATCGTTTCTTCAATACTCTTCAACACACTGTCTTTACAATCGAGTTATCCATATCTGATCTGACAATTTTACAAATTTGCAACAGTTCTGTTGTATATGACTTTCGAAATGCTAATTTTGATATTATTGACAATCATTTGAGTAATATTGACTGAAAGGGTACACTTTTACCATCGAGCAGTTGGTTTTTGATGCGGTTGAAAAATACGTTCCGAAGATTAAGAAAAAAATAAACTATCTGAGCCATGGAAAGATAGATCTCTGAGGTGTTTGCGAAATTAGAGCAACAAATTATGTAAGATTATAAAAACCAATAGCAATGCTGGCGATGATATGAAGCAAAGATATAATGGCTTAGCTCAACATTTTTACGAAAGTCTCGCGAAGCATATTAAGGCATTGTCAATGTGGCGAAAACATACTTGACAACCCTTACATTTTTTCGACTTTGTGAACACCAAATTAAAAGCTTCTGGTTAAACCATGCAATGCAAAAGTATGCAAAAATAACTGACCCACAAAATGTATGTGGCTTGTTTGCCGACCATTATCAGGAGGTTTTTTGACCACTCAGCGGCTCACTTAATATGTCACTTTCCCAGACGTCTCAGCTGTCTATCACTGATGGAATATATTTAACTAGAGAGAACATTACCAAAGCTTTAAGAGAGCTTGACATGAAAAAACGCCCTGGACCGGACCTACTTCGTCCAAGCTTCATAATTAAGGGTGCAGAAACGATAATTCCACCCCCGCATATAATTTTCAGCAAATCGCTGCATCGTGGTATGTTTTCTCTTTTCTGGAAGTCTTCCCATCGTACACCGCTTTTTAAAAGTGGCGACAAACGATCGGTTGAGAATTTATTTATTTAATATTAATATATTCAACAAACAAATCCAATTACTGAATATTATAAAAAAATCATATTAAAATAATAAAACAAAAAAATAAAACAGAAACATAATAATCCTAATGAAAAAAAATTGAATCAAGATGAATATAAAGAACAAAAAATAATTATCAGAAATGAAATAAATTGAAAAAAGTACAAACTAAAATAAGAAATTTAAAACATAAAAAACTCTAGCGCACCTGAACCGCTAGAAACACTAATGTTCGAAGAACAGTAGAAGAATCGTGTAGGTTTTGAGTGCATATTCCACCAAATGAGCTGCTTATTACGGCCAAACTGTTTCAAATGCCACGTTTTACTTTGGTCTCAAGAATGCATTATAACTCATATGGTAGAAGGTTTCAGATATTACCACTGGCATGAATTTCAACGTTTATGAGAGCACAACACGGGTTAATTATATTCGTTATCAGTTGCTTATTTCACAAAATTTTGAAAGCAGCATCTCATATAACATCAATGAAGAAAATGCTCAGTGCCTGCAGCACTGTAAATGAAGTTGGTGTTTGGGGCTGCGATCCGAAAAATTTGCAGAACTTTGGGACTTGAAACATCGGTTATTTATTTTCATTGTAAATGTTTCCGGTATGAATACTAACTGTAAGCATTTATTGACACAAAAGTAGCACAACCGACTCGTGCTGGCAACCTTTCGCCAGTATCAAAGCTAAAAATATATCACATCTGCTTGACGTTGATATATTACATTCGAAGTTATAGGAGTATAAAGAAATTTAGGATTACCTGCAGCGAGTTTTTTCAAATAATGGAAAGCTTAATACTTGCTGTTTATTGTCACTACAATATCATTAACAATTGAAAATTCTACGATAAAACCGCTTAATAAAGATATTGCAAATATCTTTTTAGGTATGTTAAAAATCCACGGCAATACCACACTGGAATAGCCGGTTCTCGTCCGATCACCGAAGTCAAGCAGTGTTGGGCCAGTTAGTACTTAAATGGGGGACCACTTGGAACACCGCGTGTCGTTGGGACGTAAAAAAAACTTTGTGCTTTCTCTTATACCAACAAACCAGTTGTCTGGGAAGCACTATGAAAAGAAAAAAAAAACACAAAACCAACAATAGCTGGCAACCCTATCGTGGCTCTTCAACCAAATTAGGCCTGAATAATGTCTATAATAGGTTCCATTAATTGTATAAAATTCGTATTGATTGCATGACTGCACTGGACGTTATACGGCAAAAAGTTTTATTTTCCTGAGCAAATTTTCAAATCTAAAGAAACAAAAATTACCATAGCTGGCAGCACCAATCGAATTTTTCAACCAAATTTATACCAAACGTGGTTTTAAGTAAGGTTCAGCTACTGTGTGAATTTCGTCAAAATCGAACGATTCAATCAGAATTTATAGGGCTAAAAGCAGTTATCTGTTTTAGTGATTTTTCAAGATGGCACCACTGGCAGAGAATCGCCCGCATATCAAAATTACTTCTATCAGACCTGGTCCTATTTTAGGCCAATACATTCTGCAAATTTTAATTAGTTCTGCTCATTGGATCGTGAGTTTCCGTGAACAGAAGTTTTTGATGCTAAAAATATAGGTAAATTGGGCAAGGGTTACCAGGCGTGCCCGTTATACCATATCAAATTTTTTGTCTTGTCTATGTAAACAAAGCACAAGATTTACATATGAGTGGCTTTTTTTGAAGAAGCGGCATTTTTTCAAGAGAGACGATGATTTGGAGGTTTTCACTTCCAGTGCCTGCCCTAGCTACAGAGTTGCCAGCACGCCCATTAAAAGCTACAGAAGTCTAGAACTAAATAAAATTAATATGTTCTGAAAATTTCATAATGATTGAATAAATGTGTCAAAAGTTATCGCAATTTAAAAATTTTCAAGTTTTCCCGTTCTGTTTTTAGGCACCCAGCGCACACATGGGGTTAAAAAATTCCAAAACATTATCCGATCCACATGTAAAATACGTTCGAAATTTATTTCGTCAACTTTATTTTAGCAAAACTTATTTGTGTACGGAATAATAGGTATATTAAAAATATCACTAAAATGGCCGCCGGCGCCAAAGGGTTAAAGATTATTAACTTTTTCTGAGACCTGGCACTATTCTGCATATACACCAATGTGTTCTGAAAATTTCAGTTCAATCGGATGGCGCGTTCCTGAGATTTTTTCACTGAAATTTTTTGATGATATATGGCCAAAGTGATTTTAATACTAATGTTCTTCTTCGAACATTAGGAAAAAGCTTTGCGAAGAAAATCAGGCCGCGTTTCCAATGTTGGAGTGAGCTTTCGCCGAATCTCAGAGTGGAGCTGGCCTGTTCCCAATGACGGATTTTCGAAATTCGAAAATGGTGATGACATTTTGCGCTTTGAAAACTCAAAGCTGTAGCACTCATTGCTAGTTTGGGGGCATTTTATGAAAAACTAAAATAATCGGAATTTTTTCTAGATTCCCTGAAAACAAACGATTAAATCGATCAAATTAGCTAGTAATTTGTATAATATATATAATAATTTGTAATACATGTGTTATATAAATAATAAATTCAGATGTTATATAAATTAACAATTTGAATGTTCGCTTGGAGTTTAAGTATGAAATATTCACTTTCAGAACTAGACCGCGTTTCCAATGCTGGCTTAGAGTGCACTGTTTCTGCGTACGCATTAGCTGTCATAAAGGCTAAAGTTACCCTTTTCAGAACTTTCAGAACTTTCAGAACTAGACCGCGTTTCCAATGCTGGCTTAGAGTGCACTGTTTCTGCGTACGCATTAGCTGTCATAAAGGCTAAAGTTACCCTTTTCATTTTTCTTTACTTGTTGATCGTTCGATATCGACTGAACTTATCCTCCGAGCTTTTGAATCAGGAATTTCTATAGGAATAAAACGATGAGTGGACAGTAATTGGTGCTGCCATTCTTGATTATTTCGAAACGATGATTTTGGGATAGGTTTGGGTGAAGGTAAAAGTACTTTTGCAGCTGAATGTGTAGATGGAAGTATCTGAGCTGAGCGTACTAATGTCATGGAAAATTACTCTTGGCCATTTACTAATTTTAAGTATTTTTGGTGAGCAAAAAGCACACTACGTCACATTGAATCCAACATTTAGCTGACAATGGCGCTGAAATGATACGAATTACT
>OZ022263.1:146806244-146833744 GCA_963978885.1 Nemotelus pantherinus
ATCAAAATATGCCTGGCTTTTTACTTGCTTGAGTGGAAACAACAGCCCCATCAATTGGAAAGGAGTGACATTCAGCCCCTGGAGAAACATCACCGACAAAACTAGCTATAAGAAAAAACAAAAAATTGTAAGAAAAAATTGTATCCCTAGTCACACCTTTACCCAATTTCCTTCCACCCATAAAACTCGCTCATCACGTACTCAGTCTCAATTTTCAATGACAACAGATAATTCTTCCTTATCTGACTGTTCCAATGCTTTTACTCATAATAATAGTAATGCACTGATACCCCCAGCAGTTAACACGGCATCTTCTCCCTCAAGCAGGTGTACCAACGCTGCTAATAAACACTCCTCCAAGGTTTCCAGTCAGGCCGCCGCAAACTTAGCTCCTTCTACGAGCAATATAAATTATTCTTCTAATGGTAGTAATATGACATCTGAATCTCTTCGAAGATCAGGCAACCCTTTTAGGCATTTTTCCTAACCGATCTCAGAAAAGCCTCAAACTTTTTTACCACAATTGTGGTGGTATGAGAGGCAAACTAAGTAAATTATACCTTGACGCCAAATCGTGCCATTTTAATTTACTCGCCATCACCGAAACTTGGCTTAATGCCTCTCATAAGAATGAGGAGATTCTTGATAGTAGTTGGACTATTTACAGAAGCGACCGTGATTATTGTTCTACGGGTCAGTCGCGAGGAGGTGGTGTCTTACTTGCTGTTAGCAACACACTTTCAAGTGAGCTTGTAGATACCACTCCAAATGTTTTCTTCCAATGTATAATTGTTCGGATCTCCACTAATAACAACTCAATTTACATCGCTGTTGTCTACATCCCCCCTAGATCTGACGAGTCCATCTACAGCAATTTTTGTGACACAATATCTTCATTAGCAACATCACTTAGCGAAAAAGATAAAATAATAGTTTTGGGTGACTTCAATCGTCCGAATCTTTGCTTTGTTCCGGATGAAAATGACTCTTACCTTCTCCCCGTAAACCTTGTAGACACCAACGATTTCAATCTTGCGAGTGCCTTTTATGGTAATGATTTGCAGCAGGTTTCCCAAACTCCTAACCAAAATGGTAATTGGTTAGATCTTGTTTTCACAAATGCTTATGACGAAGTAGTGGTTAGTCCAACTAGTGACGCAGAGCATCTTTTTTGCAATAGTTTACACCATACAGCACTGTCAGTCGAACTTTCCACTCCAGATTCCACTTGCTTGAAAACTTACAATAACTCAATTGTATTTGACTTCCGTAATGCTGATTATGAAAGCATTAAACATGTTCTTGATACTACTGATTGGTCGACTACTCTTTCAACACAAGATCTCGAGACAGCCATTTCCTCTTTTTACAACAAAATATTTGACGCCGTTGAAAGATATGTTCCAAAGATAAAAAAAAAGAATAAATTGTCTGAGCCATGGCTTGATAGGGACCTTAGGCATATGCGAAATCGTAGGAACAAACTTTATAAGCTTATTAAAGAAAATACCGATGTTATTCCTGCTATTCAGGAAGAATATAATGAAGTTGCTAAGCAATTTTTAGCAAAGTCTCATGAGGCTTATGACACTTACATTAGAACAACCGGCGAAAATATAGTCCGCGACCCGAAAAAATTCTTTGATTTTGTTAATGTGAAGCGAAAAACTACTGGCTATCCATCGTCCATGTTTCTTAATAATATAACGTCTTCCTCTCCTAAAGAGATATGTGACCTATTTGCTGATAGTTTCCAAGAAATTTTCAATGCACCAGACCCATCAAACTCACACCTTTCTTCCGCTGACTCAGCTTCAACAGCTTTTGTGAACCATTTAGAAATTTCCCGTGATGAAATACGTAAAGCTATTTTGGATCTCGACTGCAACAAAGGCCCTGGGCCCGATTTTCTTCCTCCGATCTTCTTGCGCAAGTGTGTAGAGCAGCTTATAGATCCCTTGCATATTTTCTTTAACAGATCACTTTCGTCGGGAATTTTCCCATTCTGTTGGAAGCTTTCGTATGTCACACCCATATTCAAAAATGGTGATCGACGCTGTATCCGAAATTATAGGGGCATTGCCATTTTGTCTTCGATTCCGAAACTTTTCGAAAAGGTGGTATACGATAAACTTTCTCCGCTTGTTGATTCCCGTTTGAACGAGCAACAACATGGCTTTAGAAAAGGTCGCTCAACTACCACGAATTTGACAATTCTAATCTCTGACGTTCTATGCAAAATGGAAAAAGGATACCAAATTGACGCAGTCTACACTGACTTCAGTAAGGCGTTTGACAGAGTTGACCATTCTACCTTGATTCTAAAGCTTCAGAAATTTGGTATTGCCGGGTCTTTACTCAGCTGGCTGACCTCCTACCTTCGCGATCGCACACAATGTGTAAAATTTCAAGGATTTTTATCGAAAAACGTTAGTGCTACCTCTGGTGTACCCCAAGGTAGCCATCTTGGCCCACTTCTTTTTAATATATTTATTTCTGACTTATCTGACGTCCTAGCAGGCATACCTCATTTACTCTATGCAGACGATCTCAAACTTTATCAGACTATTGAATCGAAATCGGATGCCCCCTTTCTCCAATCCAAGCTTAATTCACTTGATCAGTGGTGCAATATAAACAAGCTCTCTCTCAATATCAGCAAATGCCAAGTTATTAGTTTTTCCAGGAAATGCACGGTCACACACAATACCTACTTTCTCGGCAATAATATGCTAACCCGAGTTGATAACATTGCTGACCTCGGTGTTATCTTAGATGAAAAACTCCGCTTCACCTTACACTTTGATAAAATGCTTTCTCGTGCGAACAAACAGCTAGGTTTCATCAAAAGACGTGCCAAAGAATTCCGTAGTCTGTGGGTCACAAGATCCTTATACACTTCACTTGTACGTCCTATTCTCGAATACGCTTGCATTAGCTGGAATCCCGCTTTTGAAACCTACAGTGACAGACTCGAGTCAATACAAAAACAATTTCTACTTTTCGCCTTGAGAGATCTGTACAACCCTTATGATTTTAATAGCTTGCCCCCTTATGAGTTTCGACTGGGTCATTTAAACCTATCGACACTAGCCTCCAGAAGAATAATGATATCGGCCTGCTTCACATTCGACGTCATTAGAGGCACTATTAATGTAGAATTCCTGAATAGTAAAATTTCGATAAATATCCCTGTGAGGAACACCAGGTCCAATCGTTTCCTAAAAGAATATTCACATTCGACGACATATGCTGCAAATGAGCCTATAAATAGATGCTGCAGAATATTCAACAGCATAAGTCACTTATATTCCCCTACGATTTCCAAATCATCCTTCAAATCCTCTCTTTTGCATGCCATCCATACCCCTAAACCTTAAGCCATAGCTATATGTCAATGTTTTTATTTATTGATTGTTATTTATTAATCTTTTTGTTACTTTTTTCATTTGTTTGTTACTTATTTAACTTGTTTGTTTTTACTTTTTACTTCACTTTACTCTTCCATTTTATTTTTATTTTGTTATTTTATATAAGATTTTGTACCTTGTTTGGTGAATTAATAAAATAAAATAAAATAAAATAAAATAAAAATATATATATATATATATATATATATATATATATATATATATATATATATATATATATATATATATATATATATATATATATATATATATATATATATATATATATATATATATATATATATATATATATATATATATATATATATATATATATATATATATATATATATATATATATATATATATATATATATATATATATATATATATATATATATATATATATATATATATATATATATATATATATATATATATATATATATATATATATATATATATATATATATATATATATATATATATATATATATATATATATATATATATATATATATATATATATATATATATATATATATATATATATATATATATATATATATATATATATATATATATATATATATATATATATATATATATATATATATATATATATATATATATATATATATATATATATATATATATATATATATATATATATATATATATATATATATATATATATATATATATATATATATATATATATATATATATATATATATATATATATATATATATATATATATATATATATATATATATATATATATATATATATATATATATATATATATATAGAAATATGAATTTTTGGCCAAAGTGATTTTAATACTAATGTTCTTCTTCGAACATGGGTAAAAATCCAAGTTCTGCTTAACGTTCAAAACTTAAAAAAGAAAAACAAAAGGGCGCATTGAATCTAGTCTAGTTGAATCTAGTTCTAGATGCCTAGAAGTCACTAGGCGTTACTCTCAAAATTAAACAATTTTGCGCTAAAATTAAAACAAATTTATCATTGGCAAGTCCGAGTTTCACTACTTGTCAAAATAAATTGAACCTTAAAAAAGAATTTCATTGTTGCCACGTCTACGACCGACGTCGAAAACTTCTTGTTGTCACTACGAACTACACTATTTGATTGGCATATATTGTTATTTGATTTGCATATATTGTTACACATTTCACTTCTCTATATATTCAATATTTAAAAAATTTTCAGCCACCCTATTCTCCTGCTGCGTGCTGTTGCCGTCCGTTCCGTCGCGTTTCCGTTAGACAATGTCGTTAGACAATGAGAATGCGGTTCCCTCAGGCGCGTCTGCGGTACCGCAAATTAGTGCGACATCCGTTAAACCACCCGCGTTTTGGCAAGAAGAGCCAGCTCTGTGGTTCTCCCAACTGGAGAGCCAATTCGCAAAAGCAGGTATAAAGAGCTCGGAGACGAAATATCATTATGTGATCTCCTCGCTGGGCTCCGCGGAGTTAAAGATGGTCAGGGATGTGGTTGCGAGCCTGGACCCTGACACGCCTTACGATATCCTCAAGAGTGCGCTTATATCGCGACTTGCAGCCAGCGATTCGTCAAAGTTAAAGCAACTCTTGGGGAATCTTACACTAGGCGATAGACAACCTTCCCAGCAGCTTCGTGACATGAAGCAGTTGGGAGGTTCCGCGGTTGGGGACGACCTTTTGAGGACCCTCTGGCTACAGCGGCTTCCGGAGCAGACTCAGGCTATTTTAGCCTGCTCTCCGGAGGCCAGCCTGAGCAAGAGCGGACAAAATAGCGGAGGTTTTTGTCACGCCACAAGTAAGCTTAGTCGCTGTTTCCCCCCAGCAGTCTGAGGTGGCCGCTTTGACACAGCAGGTTGCTGCCCTCACGAGGCTCGTCCACCAACAACTACGATCGCGTTCGAGGTCCCAAAGGAGATCTCGCTCGCAGCCACGTCGCCGAAGCCAGTCACGAGGGACTGGTATTTGTTGGTATCACTACAAATTCGGCTCCAAGGTTCTAAAATGCATCTCTCCATGCGCCTTCAAGGCTGGTTCATCTGAACCAAAAACCTAAGTCGTTGTTCTCTTCAGACGGTAAGAAAACGCGACTTGTCACCTAGCCGTCGTCTAATTATTCATGACAACTTGTCTAAACGACACTACTTGATTGACACAGGCGCAGATATTTTGGTGCTTCCAGCACCCGCTACCGGAAAACTTCCACCTTCTGGTATGCGACTTGCTGCGGCAAACCAGTCGACCATCAACACCTATGGACAAAAGGTGGTTAAACTAGATCTGGGACTCCGTCGTGAGTTTCCATGTGATTTTATCATTGCCGATGTCTCTAGACCCATTTTAGGCGCAAACTTCCACTGCCACTATGGGCTAGTCGTCGACTTAGCAAATGATATCCTTGTGGATCCTCTGACTTCTATTTAATCGAAAGGCTCGTACACTTCGTACAAAGGTCCAAAACTTAGTGTTTTGTTTGAGCAAACCTCAGATCCACGGATACATGCCCTTCTCAACAAATACCATGCCATCACGGTCAACACAGGGTTCTCACAACCCTGTAAACACAAGGTGACACACCACGTTTTGACCACAGGCCCTCCAATAGTGTCGAGACCACGTCGACTTGCACCAGATAAGCTCGCGGCGGCCAAAAAAGAATTCGATTTCCTGCTACAACAGGGAATTTGCCGCCCCTCAAACAGAAGCTGGTCTTCTTCGCTACATATGGTACGCAAGGCTAATGGGGAATGGTGTCCTTGTGGCAAATATAGACGCCTAAATGCCATAACCGTCCCGGATAGATATCCAAGACTTCTGTCATGAATTACATGGCAAAAACATATTTTCCACTATAGACCTGACTAAGGCCTACCATCAAATTCCAGTCGAGCCGAACGATATTTCAAAGACCGCCATCTGCACACCTTTCGGACTCTTTGAGTTCATCCGAATGACTTTCGGGCTTTGCAATGCGGCACAATCGTTCCAACGCTTCATACATGAAGTCCTACACGGATTAAAATTCTGTTTTATTTACCTCGACGACATTTTGGTAGCTTCAACTTCCGAAGAAAAGCATCTTGTTCACTTGGAACAAATTTTCAAAAGATAAGCGGACCATGGTCTTATAATCAATATGGAAAAATGCCATTTCCTTCCACCTTCAATCAAATTCTTAGGTCATGAGGTTTCGCCAAAAGGCATTAAGCCCTCCCCAGATCGGGTTGAGGCAATATCAATTGCTAAACTCCCCAAGACGGTTGAGGACCTAAGAAGATTTTCGGGGATGGTAAACTTTTATCGTCGCTTTCTTCCGCACACAGCTGAGATGCAGCAACCACTCAACGCCTATCTTTGTGGCT
This sequence comes from Nemotelus pantherinus, assembly GCA_963978885.1. Taxonomy (NCBI): domain Eukaryota; kingdom Metazoa; phylum Arthropoda; class Insecta; order Diptera; family Stratiomyidae; genus Nemotelus; species Nemotelus pantherinus. The sequence continues at coordinate 146,813,041 of OZ022263.1, forward strand.
CTAAGAAAGATGGTGCTAAGATAATTGACTGGTCAATCGACGCTAGCAAAGCTTTTGACCAAGTCAAGACTGGTTTAACAGAAGCCACTCTATTGTCCTTTCCGGACTCAAACGCCGAGCTTGGTCTATTCGTAGACGCTTCAGATACCGCCATTGGGGCTGCTCTGCAGAAAAAATGTCAAGGCTCTTGGCAACCCCTTGGTTTTTACTCTGCCAAATTAAGCGACGCACAAAGAAAGTATAGTGCATACGACCGCGAACTCTTAGCGGTTTATCAGGACATTTGTTATTTCCGATACTTTTTGGAGGCCCAAAGATACACCGACCACAAACCACTGACTTTTGCTTTCAAACAAAAGCCAGAAAAGGCCACACCTCGTCAACTTAGACATCTAAGTTACATAAGTGAGCTCACTTCTAACATTCGGCATGTCTCTTGTTGCAACAACGTTGTTGCTGACGCACTCTCTCGTCTAGAAGAAATCATTCTTCACAGCACTCTGGACTTTGCCGCAATCGCCTCGTCCCAATCATCGGACGCAGAGTTTCAGAAGATTCTAAAGGACTCTGAATTTCTTTTAAAGAAACAACCCATCTTTGGCACCAACGTCGACATTTTTTGTGAAGTGTCTGGCCCAACCATATGACCTTACATTCCTCACACGTTCAGGAAACAGGTGTTCAACTCAGAACATTATATAGCTCACCCTGGTATTGCAAACAAATTCTTCTGGCCTTCGATGAACAAGGACATTGCCACTTGGGCCCGAGAATGTCTATCTTGTCAAAAATGCAAGTTAACCAAACATGTGAGCAAACCTTATCGAACTTTCCTACGGTCTCTGAACGTTTTAAGGTCATTCACATCGACATAGTTGATCCACTAACACACTTGCAGGGATACACACCCTGTCTCACCATAATCGACCGTTTCACACGTTGGCCTGAAGCAATTCTTTTAGCCAGAATTACTGCCAATGACTGTGCTACTGCTTTACTAAGCACCTGGATTGCTAGATTCGGAGTTCCCCAATACATTGTCACCGACCAGGGCAGACACTTTGAGTCAGCGCTTCATGCTGAGCTTTGTCGACTCTTGGGCTTCGAACGCAATCGTACCACAGCGTACCATCCTCAGGCCAACGGTTTCTTAGAAAGATGGCATCGTACACTTAAATCGGCTATCATGGCTCTCAACGATGTTTCTTGGACTAGAACACTGCCCATAATTCTTCTTGGATTACGATCTCTAATCCGAGAAGAATTCGCAGCATCACTGGCACAACTCCTATACGGAGAAAACCTGCGTCTTCCTAGTGATTTTCTTCAAGAAAATCCTAGGAAGAATAGCCAAACAGAATTTGCCAACGAACTTTCGGCTACAATGGCAAAACTTCGACCGGTTGATGCTAAACATCACACAACACCGAAAATATTCATCTTCAACCAACTCGACTCATGCTCACACGTCTTCGTGAGAGTCGACTCTGTTCCTCCACCACTCATTCCACCGTACAATGGTCCTTTCAAAGTCCTAGCCAAACATTTTAACTATAACACTCTGAAAATCAGAAACAAATCCGTCAATGTTTCAATTAACAGGCCCAAGCCCTGTTACATGTCTTCCTCTACGGAACCTCTTGACAACTCTTCTAAAAACCAACAAGCATCGGAAACCTCGACTGCCCCAGTGCTACCTTCAGCTCCCGAAAAGAGACCAGCGAGGAAAGTTACTTTTGCTCCATACCCTCTAGCTGGGCGAACCACAAAGGTGCCACTCTATTACGCCTCGCGATAACGCGTAAAACGCTGGCAGGGGAGTATTGTGGATACACAAACACCTACACTTAACATTCTCACATTCACTACTCACCACACTACTTTACAGCAAACACAACACACCATACATTTTTAAATCAAATAGGCTAAGTAAAAAATGTTGGAGTTTTATGGAAAATATTTTGTGTTGTCAAGGATTGTTAAAAATAATAGGTTGTTACTAATTAAAAAAATTAGTCTGTTATCTCGAGAAATATTTACAAGTTAATTGAATAAAAGGAGTTGTTCAATTAAATTAAAAGAAATTTTTGAATTATTTTCTTTTAAATGTTTACACAACTAATTTATAAATTTATAGATAAAATTGGATAGCCAAGCCAAATAGATATATTTATATATATAGATATAAATATATGTATATATATGTATATATATATATATATATATATATATATATATATATATATATATATATATATGTATATATATATATATATATATATTTATATATATATATATATATATATATATATATATATATATATATATATATATATATATATATATATATATATATATATATATATTAATATGCATATATATATATATATATATATATATATATATATATATATATATATATATATATATCTATATATATATATATATATATATATATATATATATATATATATATATATATATATATATATATATCTATATATATATATATATATATATATATATATATATATATATATATATATATATATATATAAATATATATATGTATATACATATATATATTTTTATATAATATATATATATATTTATATAATGATCAAGGATGGTCAACTTTTATCGTCGCTTTCTTCCGCACACAGCTGAGATGCAGCAACCACTCAACGCCTATCTTTGTGGCTCTAAGAAAGATGGTGCTAAGATAATTGATTGGTCAATCGACGCTAGCAAAGCTTTTGACCAAGTCAAGACTGGTTTAACAGAAGCCACTCTATTGTCCTTTCCGGACTCAAACGCCGAGCTTGGTCTATTCGTAGACGCTTCAGATTCCGCCATTGGGGCTGCTCTGCAGAAAAAATGTCAAGGCTCTTGGCAACCCCTTGGTTTTTACTCTGCCAAATTAAGCGACGCACAAAGAAAGTATAGTGCATACGACCGCGAACTCTTAGCGGTTTATCAGGACATTCGTTATTTCCGATACTTTTTGGAGGCCCAAAGATACACCGACCACAAACCACTGACTTTTGCTTTCAAACAAAAGCCAGAAAAGGCCACACCTCGTCAACTTAGACATCTAAGTTACATAAGTGAGCTCACTTCTAACATTCGGCATGTCTCTTGTTGCAACAACGTTGTTGCTGACGCACTCTCTCGTCTAGAAGAAATCATTCTTCACAGCACTCTGGACTTTGCCGCAATCGCCTCGTCCCAATCATCGGACGCAGAGTTTCAGAAGATTCTAAAGGACTCTGAATTTCTTTTAAAGAAACAACCCATCTTTGGCACCAACGTCGACATTTTTTGTGAAGTGTCTGGCCCAACCATACGACCTTACATTCCTCACACGTTCAGGAAACAGGTGTTCAACTCAGAACATTATATCGCTCACCCTGGTATTCGTGCTACAAGAAAGCACATTGCAAACAAATTCTTCTGGCCTTCGATGAACAAGGACATTGCCACTTGGGCGCGAGAATGTCTATCTTGTCATAAATGCAAGTTAACCAGACATGTGAGCAAACCTTATCGAACTTTCCTACGGTCTCTGAACGTTTTAAGGTCATTCACATCGACATAGTTGATCCACTAACACACTTGCAGGGATACACACCCTGTCTCACCATAATCGACCGTTTCACACGTTGGCCTGAAGCAATTCTTTTAGCCAGAATTACTGCCAATGACTGTGCTACTGCTTTACTAAGCACCTGGATTGCTAGATTCGGAGTTCCCCAATACATTGTCACCGACCAGGGCAGAAACTTTGAGTCAGCGCTTCATGCTGAGCTTTGTCGACTCTTGGGCTTCGAACGCAATCGTACCACAGCGTACCATCCTCAGGCCAACGGTTTCTTAGAAAGATGGCATCGTACACTTAAATCGGCTATCATGGCTCACAACGATGTTTCTTGGACTAGAACACTGCCCATAATTCTTCTTGGATTACGATCTCTAATCCGAGAAGAATTCGCAGCATCACTGGCACAACTCCTATACGGAGAAAACCTGCGTCTTCCTAGTGATTTTCTTCAAGAAAATCCTAGAAAGATTAGCCAAACAGAATTTGCCAACGAACTTTCGGCTACAATGGCAAAACTATATAATATATTTATATATATATAAGGTTATGTCGGGCGCAAACCGACTAAAAACCACCTCCTTATCCTCCACCGCCCCACGGGACTGCCGACAGGTATTACTTGGTGGGGTGGGGTCAGCTTTAGCTGTTCACGGGCTGCCGCCTAGTGCTCGCTCTCTTGGCATCCTCTTTTCGAAGAACGGCGTTAATTTGCGCTAGTGCTCTCGTCAGTGCTTTCCAAGCTTCCTCTGATGCCAGTTTCATCTCCACCACGTTTTATGCCGATAAGAGCAGGTTGGTAAAAAGTTGCAGCTTAGCTCGGTGTCGCGCAAATCGTGGACACTGAAACAGTATGTGCTCCGGGTCCTCGTCTTTTCCGCATATCGGGCAGTTGGGGGAGCCGTCCAGGCCAAACCGATGCAGATATTTCCGGTATACGCCATGCCCAGTTAAGAACTGCGTATGTTCGATGGTGATTTCTCCGTGCTTCCGCTGGGTCCATTTAGCAATATCTTTGATAAGCTTATATGTCCATCTACCGGTTGCGCATTGATTCCATCTCCTTTGCCATATTCCTACAGAGACTTGCCTCTCTGCCTTTGAATCCGCACTGTTGTTTATGTAGAGCCTTTGCATCTCATTTGCTAGGATTTCTATCAAAATCATGCCCGCTATCACACATGCCGCTTCCCCTGGTGTTATTCTGTAGGCGCGAATCACTCTCAGAGCACTTAATCGATATGTCGAGCACATTTTCTTCTTATTCGCTTTTGATGTCAGCTTGTGTGTCCATATTGGCGCCGCGTAGAGAAGGATAGAGCTTACGACTCTGGATATTAAAATTCTGCTACTTTGACGGGGGCCGCCGATATTCGGAAGCATCTTCGATAGTGCTACGGTTACGTTTGCGGCTTTGTTGCACACCTGTTCAACATGGGCTTTGAAGCTCAACCTTGAGTTAATCATGACGCCCAAGTACTTGATTGAAGCCTTGGATTTGATGCTCTGGTCTCCGACGGTGACTTCAAAGCACTCGGTTTTTCGCCGGCTGCTTATCAATACCGCCTCAGTCTTGTGCCCTGCGAGCTCTAGACCAGCACTTTCTAGCCATTCCCTGACTTGGTACACCGCCTCGTCCGCCAGCAGTTCAATTCCTTCCAGATTTGCAGCAGATACCAACACACCTATGTCGTCCGCGAATCCGATTATTGTTACCTCTCTTGGGAATTTTGGGGTAAGCACGTTATTGTACATAACGTTCCAGAGTAGAGGCCACAAGACAGATCCCTGTGGGATACCTGCTGTAACGCAGTGATGTTTCGGCCCGTCATCGGGGTCATACCATAAAACTCGGTTCCGAAAATAGTCAGCGATTAACTCCGTCAGGTAGTAAGGAACTTTCAGCTTGAGTAACTTAGTTACTATTTGGTTCCAATTTGCCGAGTTGAACGCGTTTTTGATGTCGAGCGTGATAAGAGCACAGTAGTTTCGGGATGCTCTACGCGCTTCAAGCGCGGGCTTGGCTAGCTCGATTATCACACTGATAGCGTCAACCGTCGAACGTGCTTTGCGAAAACCGTACTGGCGATCAGATAGTCCTCCATTGTCTTCCACCGCCGGTAGAAGCCTGTTGTAGATGATCCGCTCCAGTGTTTTGCCTAGGACGTCCAGCAGGCAGATGAGGCGATAAGATGCCGGCTCTCCAACCGGTTTGTTTGGTTTTGGCAACAACACTAGCTTCTGCCTCTTCCAACATGCTGGGAAAGTTCGATTATTCAGGCATGTGTTGAAAACACTTACAAACAATTCCGGCCTCGACTTGATGGCTATCTTAAGCCACTTGTTTGTGATTCCATCCAGCCCAGGCGCCTTTTTGTCCTTTAGTCCCTTGCACACCTCCGAAAGTTCTGCTTCGGTGACCGGGTGCACATCCTCCGCCGCATTCCCTGCTTCAGGTACGATGACACCATCCTGATGATGAGGAAACAGCGTTTCAACTATCTTCCTGAGTAGTACGGGACAACTGGCCTGCGTTGAGCATGGGCCCTTTATGCGTGACATGACTGCTCGGTAAGCACCTCCCCATGGGTCGATACTTGCCTCTTCACACAGCTTTTTGCAGCAAGCCTTCTTGCTGTTTCGAATAGCCAGTTGGAATTTTTTCCGCGCCTCCTGGTATGATCGCTGCAGATTTACACCACTGATTTACACCACGTTGGCACTGTCTTCTAGCTTTCAGACATAGCGCCCGGAGCTTCGCTAAATCATCGGACCACCAGTAATTTGGTTTCCTATACGGTAACTGTTTTCGCCGTGGCATCGAGGCATCACATACGCGCGGTGCCAATTCCACAACCTGTGCAGCCTTTTCCTCCGCGGTTCCTCGAGGCATTTCAGCTTTTGTAGTGTTTCTACGAAGCCTCCTTCATCGAATTTCCGGGCTGACCAGCCCTTGCCGACTTTTTCCTTGGCTAGTTGTTGTGATCGACTGCCCAACTTTTAGTGGGTCTCAAACATAATAGCTTGATGATCGCTATGGGTGTAATGCTCAGACAAGTACCATGTTATGTCTCTCGCCACCTTCGTACTAGCATATGTCAGGTCGATTACAGAGCTCATTCCTCTGCTACGGAAAGTAGGTACATTTCCGGAGTTTAACAGAACCACGTCCAGCTGGGAGAATGATTCCATAAGACTGCGGCTTCGTACATGCGTTTCCCTACTGCCCCGTTCCGTGGACCACGCACTAAAGTCGCCGGCTATGATGTGTGGAGTGTGCTGTTTGGCATCCAAAACCAACCTATCCAGAAAGTGGGAAAACTCATCCTTCGTCGAGTTTGGGGTAATGTAACAACTGTACACATAACAGCCGCCTATTTTAGCCCAAACGAAACCATCTACGCTCTCTTTCATGGCTTCTCCAAATGGGATATTTCCGCAAGCCCATATTGCCGCTCTGTTGGATTTGTCAGCAACCCAGGAGCCCTTGTTCGGTCTTCTATATTGCTCGCACAATATCGCTATATCGATTTTCATCTCGTAGACGTTTTGGGAGAGCAGATCTTGCGCTGCCACACAATGTTTGAGATTCAACTGGATAAATCTCATTTTCTGTTGCTGAGAGCTCTTTTGAACACTGGACATCTAGCGCTGCTAGCAACATAATTTGTGTCGGCTCCCTTTGCCTGAGAGCAGAATAGACACTTTGGCTCTTTTACGCAATCCTTTGCAAAATGGCCTTTTTCTCCGCAGCGTTGACACATTTCCGACCTATCCTGGTCACCTTTACATGCCCTAGCAAAGTGCCCATATTCTAGGCACTTGAAGCATCTTTTCAGCTGGATTTGCTCTCTAAGCCGACAAACGACCCAACTGATTCGTATCTTTCCAGCTGCAATCACCATTTTTGCTTGTGCTGCTGGAATGCTCATCGTGGCCATCTGTGTTCCACCATGCGACTTCCTTAACGAAAGCACCGACTCTTCCATCAGGTCATTCAGATTGAAATGTTCCTGGAAAGCTTTGCATATGTCAGCTTTCGTTGTGATTTCATCCAGATCCCTGATGTCAATCTTCGTCGTATCACATCTGGATGTGACTTCGGCTTTCCCGTTTAATGCCTCCTCCATTTGCTTTTGGAGTTTGAGCACTACGTCTGGAACAGATGATCTCATCTGTAGCAGCAATTCGCCCTTCTGCGTTCGGCGGATGCGGGTCACCCTTTCGCCTACTTCCTTCAAACTCGTGTCAGCCTTCATCTGGCGTAGGATGTCTGCATATGTCACGTCACCTTTCGTGGAAATAATCATGACGTCCGGACGATTTCTCTTTACAGGGGGCATCTTTTTTCCTTTCTTAGTCACCTTCTTAGTCACCTTAATCCATGGGTCCTGGGCCTTTTCTTGCAAGCACTCCTTCTGCGCGGGGATTTTGGTTGGCGTCTTACCCATCTTCTTTTTGGGGGTCTGTCCAAAGGTTTGTACTTCGGTTTCCGCTTCTCTAGATCGCTTCTGCATTTTGACCTCGGATGGTCCTGAAGATTCGCCAGCTGTGTCGCTGCCCTTTGGTCTACACCGGTCAGCATTTTCACATGCAACTAATGTTGGTGTGACCTGCGTTGCCACTTCCATTCGTCCAGGCTTGCGCCGTCCCCTTTCTACTCGAGCTTTATGATACGCCGCTCGGATGGCCCTAACCTGATCTTTAATCGCATGGTGCAGATTGGTTCGCGATTCCGTAAAATCTGCTAGGGCTCTAATCATTTCGCCTAGTTTGGCAAAGGCATCGAGTTTTTGCTCCGTTGGTGCTACAATCATTTGCTGCATCGTGCTTTTGGAGTCATCTGGAATTTCCCCTCATTTAGTTGCTACTCTTGGTGGTGTTCGAGCCAGCAGCGATTTCCGAGTGAAAGGGTTTTCCATGCGTTGAAACGGATTCTCCATTTGTACACTGGTGTTTTGCCTTGTAGTATTGAACGTTGAAGGAGCCAAGCTGCCCGCTCCTTTAACGATAGGGTCCGCTGGCGACTCCCTTCCAGCTATGCTGGAAGATAGCCCGCCGGAAGTCACGGTTCCTTCCGACGCTTGAACGTATATCCCCGTTCGAATTTTCTGCTCCTTTACTTCCATCGTTGGTTTATTATTCTGGGTTCCTTCCCATTGCCTTTTATACCTGCGGCCAGGTTAGACGCATATTTGAAGGACGGCGCCAGCTCGTTCTGTCATAGAGAGCTCATTGGGTTTCTTAGGCATTTCCGCCCCACCCTCCTTCTCTACCGCTCTCGGTCGGGGACTGCTGCTTGTTATTCGCAGCTAACCTACATTACTGTAGGCCGTCCATATATATATATATATATATATATATATATATATATATATATATATATATATATATATATATATATATATATATATATATATATATATATATATATATTTATGTATATATATATATATGTATATATATATATATATATATATATATATATATATATATAAATATATGTATATATATATATATATATATATATATATAAATATATATATATATATATATATATATATATATATATATATAAAAATATATATAGGTATATATATATTTATATATATATATATATATATATATATATATATATATATATATATATATATATATATATATATATATATATATATCTATATATATATATATATATATATATATATATATATATATATATATATATATATATATATATATATATATATATATATATATATGCATAATATATTTACTCCCAACCAAAACGGTCATTGGTTGGATCTTGTGTTTACAAACGCTATGACGAAGTAGTGGTAAGTTCAACTAATGATGCAGAGCATCTCTTCTAGATAGCAGATTTAGATAGCAGCATATATATATATAGCATATATATATATATATATATATATATATATATATATATATATATATATATATATATATATATATATATATATATATATATATATATATATATATATATATATATATATATATATATATATATATATATATATATATATATATATATATATATATATATATATATATATATATATATATATATATATATATATATATATGCATAATATATTTACTCCCAACCAAAACGGTCATTGGTTGGATCTTGTGTTTACAAACGCCTATGACGAAGTAGTGGTAAGTCCAACTAATGATGCAGAGCATCTCTTTTCAAATAGTTTACACCACACTGCACTATCAGTTGAACTTCCCACTCCTGATTCTATTTACTTAAAAACGTACAATAATTCAATTGTATATGACTTTCTTAACGCTGACTACGAAAGTATTCACCATGTACTTGACTCTATAGATTGGACGATTACTCTTTCAGCGCTAGATCTTGAGGAAGCCATTTCCACTTTTTACGATAAAATATTTGACGCCGTTGAAAGATATGTACCTAAGATTAAAAAAAAAAAGAAAAAATTGTCTGAACCATGGCTTGATAGGGAACTTAGGCATTTGCGAAATCATAGAAACAAACTATATAAACGATTAAAGGAAAATATTGATGTTAATCCTACTATTCAGGAAGCTTATAATGAAGTAGTTAAGGAATTCTCGACAAAGTCTCGCGATGCTTATGCCAATTATATTAAGAAAACCGGTGAAAGTATAATCCACAACCCAAAAAATGCTTTGATTTTGTAAATATGAAGCGGAAAGTCACCGGTTATCCATTGTCAATGTCCTATAATAATATCACCTCTGCTTCTACTAAAGATATCTGCGATTTATTCGCAGATAATTTCCAGAAAATTTTCAATGTATCAGACCCATCTAACTCAATTGTTTCTCCTTCTAATTCAGCACCAACCACTTTTCTCAGCCAAATTAAAATATCACGCGAAGAAATACGTAAAGCTATATTGGAGCTCGATTGCAACAAAGGCCCTGGTCCTGATCTCCTTCCGCCGACCTTCCTGCGGAGGTGTGTAGAGCAGCTAATAACACCCCTGCATATATTCTTTGACAGATCACTTTCATGCGGTGTTTTCCCATCCTGCTGGAAACTTTCATATGTGACACCAATTTTCAAAAATGGCGTCGAAAATTACAGGGGCATTGCCATTTTATCTTCCATTCCAAAACTTTTTGAAAAAATTGTTTACATTAAACTTTCCCCACTAGTTGACTCCCGTCTGAATGAGCAATAGCATGGCTTTAGAAAAGGTCGCTCAACTATCACAAACTTGACAATCCTAGTTTCGGACGTTTTGTGTAATATATATATATATATATATATATATATATATATATATATATATATATATATATATATATATATATATATATATATATAATATTTGTATATATAGATATATACATATGTATATATATATAATATATATATATATATATATATATATATATATATATATATATATATATATATATATATATATATATATATATATATATATATATATATATATATATGTATATATATATATATATATATATATATATATATATATATATATATATATATATATATATATATATATATATATATATATATATATATATATCGCAACTTTTGCCCTGTCAACAACGTCAGTGTGGAGCTCCCCAGTGGATCCGTATTTTTCAGCTACTTACTGTGACCCATCAGATCTTGATAATCTTGACGGTTTTCTTAATTTCCGCGAGTGCTTTGGTCATATTGTTTGTGCTTTCTCTTGGTGATTTTTTTTTTTCTTTCTTTATTGTGCTTGTTTTTATTTTCTTATTGAGTGCGCGAGTACTGGTTTTTTCTGCAAAGCCGTTAATTTAATAACTACATCATTGCCGTGCCAGAAAGAGGGTGCTATCTAAATCTGACACAGACACATACCAAACTTACCCGAGACACTTACCGCTTATTTGCCAGAGGTACTTACCATAAGCCATCCGAGACATCGCGTAGCTTGGACACTTTTCATTAACTATCGTTATAAACCCTTCGTTAGTATCGTTACTAAGCATTCATCTTTTTTCTCTCTCGCGGTTTATCACATAATAATAATTTGATATTATGGCACTTTGTACAGCCATCAACTGCCTGGATAAGAAGGATACTTCTCCCTTCGTTATCTGTGCGAGTTTCTGTGCGCAAACGTTCCATTCTTAATGCGTTTCCCTGCCTGGAAAATGCTGCGATGAGATCTTAAAACGTAATTCAGGTGTTTACTGGTTCTGCAATAAATGCAGGAAACACTCAATGGTTTCTTATGCCTCTCGGCTGCGCTCGGCAAAATCTGCCATCGACGGTCTCTTTCGTTCCCTTTCGAAATTGACTGAGGATTTTCGCTCAACTAGCGATGAGGTTGATGAGCTGTTTCGTACTGCAATAATTGAGCACTACTCTGTTACAGCCATTGTACGCTCACCTGGATCTTCTGCTGCCATGCGAACTCGATCACAGACGCAAAACCTTGCGTCAACAACGAACGGTGCTCATCAACAACAACAATTACCACCAGGTAATTGCCAACAACTGCTGAGCCCATTACTGCCTACGCCTCAACCAGTGTCAACTGGCTTGTCTGGGCAGTCTTTATCATTGGATAATATGGAAGTGTTGCAACAATCTCGTAATGCACAGCAACAGCTACCAAGCCCGTTACTTTCAGTGGTTCATCAATTGCCCGTGTCTGCTGGCCTACTTTTTCAACCTGCTACTTCTGCTCAAACGCCACATCAGATGCCTTCGGCACCAACCTTGATTGCTGTTACTCCTCCTCTACAAGACTTTGTGACTTGACTTACTTATGAGACTAGTACTGCTGCTGTCAAGAACTATATCCATCACAAACTTGGATTTGTACCTGCCCTTCTGGATTGCACTAAGCTCACTCCTGACAACATCGCTGGAAGATTGATAAGCTCATTTAAAATAACCACCGCTGATAACAAGGAGTTACTGGATGCCAATTTCTGGCCCCCCTGTATAATTGCCAAAACCTTCATCAGAACCTCGTTCGAATTTTCAACGGAAAAGGAGAACACCTGTTCCAACCTAAACGTAAAAAATTGTAAAATATCCTTATACTACCACAACGTGCGTGGCTTGAGATCGAACCTCCAATCCATATCCCTTAACTCTTCACTCGCTTTAGATAACATTATCTGCCTCACGGAAACTTGGCTTTCTAGCGATATTAATAGCAGTGAAGTTCTTCCTTTGCACCAGGTATTTCGTGTTAATCGGAATTGTTCTATTTCCAAAAAAACCATGGCGGAGGTGTATTGATTGCCTTACGCGAACCTCTTCATGGAGCACTCTGTCGTAACTTTCATCCTTCTCCTCCTGTTGAATGCGTGATGGTTCGTACTTGTTTTCCTAATAACATTCACTTAATAATTCTCACTGTATATGTTCCTTCTAACAGTTCTTGTGCTGTGTACGAAAATTTTTTTATCGAGCTATCTCCTTACCTTCATAAATTTTTTCCTTTTGACCCATTAATAATCTGTGGCGATTTCAATATGCCTTCCATTGACTGGAATCCAGTTTCAAACTGCATCCGGTCTAATGATCAGCTCTCCTTAGTACTTTCCTCCTTCCTTTAACTCAACTCCCTTTCGCAGATTAACACTACACGTAACTTGAATGGTCGTATTCTTGACCTTATCCTTACTAATGTTCCCTCTACTGATATATCTGTCTCCACTGTGTTCCATCCCTATAGTCTAGTAGACGCTCACCACCCTCCTCTTTCTCTTTATGTTGCATTGTCATGTTCCCCAGAGAAAGTAATCTCAGCGGCTCCTCGATACAATTTTCGCAAGGCTAACTACTCAGGAATGACAGCGGAATTTCAAAAAATTAACTGGTTTTCGTTTTTCCGTGGGCTAAATATTGATCATGCACTCTCCAAATTTTATTCCTTCATCTATGACGTTATCTCTACCCATACACCTACCTTCAATCCGCGTAAATCTACAGATCCTCCTTGGCTAACCCAACGAGTTTTGAGGGCAATCCATCTAAAAAATGTTGCTCGGAAAAAGTTTCGTAGATCGAATTCTGCCTCTGATCTTGCCGTGTTTCGGTCCCTGTGATCCTTCGCTAAAATCGAAATGAAGCAGGCAATGCAAGATTATTTCGCTAGTCTGGAGTCTTATATTTCTTCTTCCAATACTAAACCTTTTTGGTCTTACATTCAATCCTTGAAGAAAAATTCTTCCATCCCTAACCAAGTAACTTTCAATGGCTCTACCTCCTCGTCTCCACAAGCAGTATGTGAGTTTTTCGCTAGCTTTTTTTCCTCCTCCTTTAAAAGTTCTACCTCTCTTGTACATCCCCTGATTTTTCCTTCCACTCCTCCTTCTCTTTCTCTAATCCAAACTAATCCGATCGAAGTTGAGATTTTATTGCTCAGCCTCGATCGGAATTCCGGTGGTGGTTCTGATTGTATTCCCAATTTGTATGCGTGGTCTATGTCTTCTTCATTGTGCGTTCCCCTCTCTATCCTTTTCACTGTAAGCCTATCATCCGGTATTTTTCCTTCCGCCTGGAAAATGTCTAATATTTACCCTATTTTCAAGACTGGCGATGTTTCCTCCGTCTCAAATTATCGGCCTATTTCTCTTCTCCCCTGTTTTAGTAAAATCCTTGAACAAATTGTCTTCTCTAGAATGTATCCTATCATTCATCCTATTCTAGCTCCAGAACAGCATGGGTTCGTGAGGGTAAGTCTACTTTGACTTACCTTATTCTTTTCTGAAACACAGTTGCTCTTGCCTTAGATCATCAGGAACAAGTGGACGTAGTGTGCACAGACTTTTCTAAAGCCTTTGATACTGTCGACCATAGTATATTACTCAGTAAAGTTTCACAGTTCGGTTTTTTCGGGCCAATCCTTTCTTGGTTTTCGTCCTACCTCAGTAACCGAGAGTTCAAAGTTACTATTAACAACCTCTCCTCTTCTCCTTTTCACCCCTCTTCTGGTGTTCCACAAGGGTCTATCCTTGGTCCTTTACTTTTCTGAATTTTTATTAATGACCTTCCTTCCATTATTGATTCGCCTTGTTAACTGTATGCTGACGATCTAAAATTGTTCCGAGTTATCAGGTCAGCTGATGACTGTATTATTCTCCAGAATGATTTGTGTGCTCTTCTTAATGGGTGTAACCGCAATTCTTTGTCCTTAAATGTTAGCAAATGTAAACATATGACCTTTTCCCTCAAATCATCTCCTATTTCTTTTTCTTATTCAATTTCCACTAACTATCTGTCGTTCGTTAATCACTCTAGGGACTTGGGTGCGACTTTTGACCCTAAATTAAAATTTAATTTCCATATTGCGGAAGTCACCGCTAAAGCCTCCCGAGTCTCTGGATTGGTACTTCGCTCTGCCTCTAAATTCGTTGACGTCCGTACATGTGTTCGTCTGTTTCTAATGTTAGTTCGTTGTGCCCTCGAATATGCTTGTCAAGTGTGGTCTCCACGTTTCCTTTACCTTTCTGAGGCCATCGAGTGTGTGCAGCGTAGGCTCACAAGCTCTTTATTTTTACTAATGTTCGAAGAAGAACATTAGTATTAAAATCACTTTGGCCAAAAATTCATATTTCTATATATATATATATATATATATATATATATATATATATATATATATATATATATATATATATATATATATATATATATATATATACATATATATATATATATATATATATATATATATATATATATATATATATATATATATACATATATATATATATATATATATATATATATATATATATATATATATATATATATATATATATAAATATATATATATATATATATATATATATATATATATTCTTGTTATATATATATATATATATATATATATATATATATATATATATATATATATATATATATATATATATATATATATATATGTATATATCAAAACATTTCAGTGAAAAAATCTCAGGAACGCGCCATCTGATTGAACTGAAATTTTCAGGACACATTGGTGTATATGCAGAATAGTGCCAGGTCTCAGAAAAAGTTAATAATCTTTAACCCTTTGGCGCCGGCGGCCATTTTATTTTTAATATACCTATTATTCCGTACACAAATAAGTTTTGCTAAAATAAAGTTGACGAAATAAATTTCGAACGTGTTTATCATGTGGATCAATAATGTTTTGGAATTTTTTAACGCCATGTGTGCGCTGGGTGCCTAAAAACAGAACGGGAAAACTTGAAAATTTTCAGAACATATTGGTATTATTTGGTTGTAGACTTTTGTAGCTTTTAATGGGCGTGCTGGCAACCCTGTAGCTAGGGCAGGTACTGAAAGTGAAAACCTCCAAATCATTGTCTCTCTTGAAAAAATACCGCTTCTTCAAAAAAAAGCCACTCATATGTAAATCTTGTGCTTTGTTTACATAGACAAGACAAAAAATTTGATATGGTATAACGGGCACGCCTGGTAACCCTTGCCCAATTTACCTATATTTTTAGCATCAAAAGCTTCTGTTCACAGAAACTCACGATCCAATGAGCAGAATTAATTAAAATTTGCAGAATGTATTGGCCTTAAATAGGACCAGGTCTGATAGAAGTGATTTTGAAATGCGGGCGATTCTCTGCCAGTGGTGCCATCTTGAAAAATCACTAAAAAAGATAACTGCTTTTGGCCCTATAAATTCTGATTGAATCGTTCGATTTTGACGAAATTCACACAGTAGCTGAACCTTACTTAAAACCACGTTTGGTATAAATTTGGTTGAAAAATTCGGTTGGAGCTGCCAGCTATGATAGTTTTGGTGTCTTAAATTTGGATAAATAAAAATTTGGAAGTGAAAACCTTCAAACCATCGAATTTCCAAAAACTATCCGTTTCTTACAATAAAACCAATCTTTTACAAATCTTATGCTTTATCTACACGTACAAAGTAAGACTTTGGAAATTTCATGTCGGACAAGAACGGTAACCCTTTCCCAGTCAACCTATATTTTTAGCATCAAACTTCTGTTCACGGGAACTCACGAATAAATAATCAGATACCATTGAAATTAACAGCATGCATTGGACTTAAATAGGACCAGGTCCGATAGAAGCGATTTTGAATTGTGGGCAACTCTGTGCCAGTGGTGCCATCTTGAAAAATTACAAAGAAAAAAAATTGCTTTTTGCCCTATGAAATTTGAATAAGTAACTAGATTTTCATGAAATTGATACAGTAGCTGAACCATACTCTTACTCTGTTTGGTGGAAATTTGGTTGAAAAATTCGATTGGTGCTGCCAGCTATGGTAATTTTTGTTTCTTTAGATTTGAAAATTTGCTCAGGAAAATAAAACTTTTTGCCCTATAACGTCCAGTGCAGTCATGCAATCAATACGAATTTTATACAATTAATGGAACTTTATATAGACATTATTCAGGCCTAATTTGGTTGAAGAGCCACGATAGGGTTGCCAGCTATTGTTGGTTTTGTGTTTGTTTATTTTTTCTTTTCATAGTGCTTCCCAGACAACTGGTTTGTTTGTATAAGAGATAACACAACGTTTTTTTTACGTCCCAACGACACGCGGTGCTCCCAAGTGGTCCCCCATCTAAGTACTTACCGGCCCAACACTGCTTAACTTCGGTGATCGGACGAGAACCGGCTATTCCAGTGTGGTATTGCCGTGGATTTTTAATATACCTAAAAAGATATTTGCAATATCTTTATTAAGCGGTTTTATCGTAGAATTTTCAATTGTTAATGATATTGTAGTGACAATAAACAGCAAGTATTAAGCTTTCCATTATTTGAAAAAACTCGCTGCAGGTAATCCTAAATTTCTTTATACTCCTATAACTTCGAATGTAATATAACAACGTGAAGCAGATGTGATATATTTTTAGCTTTGATGCTGGCAAAAGGTTGCCAGCACGAGTCGGTTGTGGTACTTTTGTGTCAATAAATGCTTACAGTAAGTATTCATACCGGAAACATTTACAATGAAAATAAATAACTGATGTTTCAAGTCCCAAAGTTCTGCAAATTTTTCGGATCGCAGCCCCAAACACCAACTTCATTTACAGTGCTGCAGGCACTGAGCATTTTTTTCATTGATGTTATATGAGATGCTGCTTTCAAAATTTTGTGAAATAAGCAACTGATAACGAATATAATTAACCCGTGTTGTGCTCTCATAAACGTTGAAATTCATGCCAAATTCAAATTCAAATTTATTCATTATAATTAAAACTTAACAGGTTTGCTGAGACTTAATTTAGAGCTTTAAGCAATTTGCTTCTTCAACTATGAACTAAACTTAGTCTTATTCCTGAGATTAATTGAACTTAAAGTAATGAGTCAGTATAGGGAAAAATGTACAAAAACCTTATATTTAGATGCTTTAATTTTTTTTTCTTATAACTAGACTAAGCTTACTTAAATCTAACTAAAATCTACTTTAGGCTAGTGCTAAAACTATCGTATTATTACTTTCTATTAGTAGATTGTGCAAAAGATTGAATGAGGGCGTTGTTGCAATGGCTAGATTTTCTAATAAATTTTATCCTATGCTTTTTTATAAGGATTTTTACCTCCTTTACTCCGGTTTCGATGTGTAGCTTGCGCGTGGAATAGAAAAACGGCTTATTGCAGATCATCTTGAGCCACTTGTTTTGAGCTATCTGAAGTTTGTTTATGTGGGCGTTAGCACACATGCCCCACACTGGTGCTCCGTAAAGCATCACTGGCTGTAGTACTTGTTTAACAAGAGTCATTTTGTTTTTTAGTGACAATTTGGATTTGCGGTTTAACAGTGGGAAAAGGGCATGTGCGCTTTTTGCGACCTTCAGGCAAGAATTGTCCGTCTGCGCCTTGTACGTGAGTTTTTTATCAAGCGTTATACCCAAATAGGAAATTTCGTCAGCCCATTCAATTGTCTGCCCCAATAAGTTGAGGCTTCGGGAAGGAAGGTTTGATGCTTTCCTTTTTTTTGAAAAATAAATTGCCTTTGTTGTGGCAGCATTGATTTTAATCTTCCATCTGAAAAAATACTGATACAATTGCATAAACGAATTTTCCAAGTGGGATATAGCTGTTTCGGGGTCAACGCTGGTAGTATATATGCAGGTGTCATCTGTAAAAATAGCCAGTTTAGAATGGCGATTTGATGGAATGTCAGCTGTGTAGAGATTAAAAAGGGTTGGACTTAAACATGATCCCTGAGGGAGTCCTGCAGGTATTACGCGGTGCGAGGAAAGACTGCTATTAACCTTTACTGCAAAATCACGATCAGTCAGAAATGACTGCACGATTTAAATGAGGTAGATAGGGACTTTAAAAGTAATCATTTTGAAGAGTAGACCCTCGTGCCAGACATTGTCGAAAGCCTTTTCAATGTCTAATGTTATCAGACCTACAGATTCTTTCTCAGCGAACGACCTTTTGATATCGTGAGTAACTCGGAATAGTTGGTGGTTGGTTGAATAACCCTCGCGAAACCCGAACTGAAATTGGGGTAAAATTTGCCCACACTCCAAAAAATATTTTACGCGTTTCAGAATCACTCGCTCGAATATTTTACCAAGCGAACAAAGCAAGCTGATAGGTCTGTAGCTCTCAGGCAAAGCAGGGTTCTTGCGTGACTTGTGTATTGGAATAACCCTTGCTTGTTTCCAGAAAGTCGGAAAGTAAGATATCTTCAAGCAGGCATTAAATATAAAACAAATATATATATATATATATATATATATATATATATATATATATATATATATATAAATATATATATATATATATACATATATACATATATATATGCATATATATATATATACATATATACATATATATATATATATATATATATATATATATATATATATATATATATATATATATACATATACATATATATATTTATTTATTTATATATTTATTTATTTAATTCAAAGATTCATCACAACAGAATACAAATTCCAATTATGGCAATGAAATAAGAAATGAATAAAAAAAAACAAAGATTATTGTATACAAAAAGAAAAACATAATTCAATAAATTAATGACCCAACGCTCAGGTCTAGAATAAATACTTTTAAATACCTTTTAAAGGTAAAGAACGATTGTGGCAGAGTTCCAAGCCCCAATTCATTATGACGTCTAGGGATTCTGACGAAAGGAGAAAAGAAGTATCCATTTGTACGAGCGAACGGAACAGTGAAAACTTCCTGAGACCTGTTGCCCCGTAACGAGCTGCGAGGTCGGAATGCATCGGTGAAGCCTGATATTATACCTCGCTGCGATTTGAACAGGAAGCACTTGTCAAGCAACAGCCAGCGTGACTCCAAGGTCCGAATTTGAAGGAAGGACAAATGGGAAACATACGGAGTGTAAAGGATATTATATTTAAAAACTCTAGCGCACCTGAACCGCTAGAAACACTAATGTTCGAGGAACAGTAGAAGAATCGTGCAGGTTTTGAGTGCATATTCCACCACATGTGCTGCTTATTACGGCCAAACTGTTTCAAATGCCACGTTTTACTTTGGTCTCAAGAATGCATTATAACTCATATGGCAGAAGGTTTCAGATATTACCACTGGCATGAATTTCAGCGTTTATGAGAGCACAACAAGGGTTAATTATATTCGTTATCAGTTGCTTATTTCACAAAATTTTGAAAGCAGCATCTCATATAACATCAATGAAGAAAATGTTCAGTGCCTGCAGCACTGTAAATGAAGTTGGTATTTGGGGCTGCGATCCGAAAAAATTGCAGAACTTTGGGACTTGAAACATCAGTTATTTATTTTCATTGTAAATGTTTCCGGTATGAATACTTACTGTAAGCATTTATTGACACAAAAGTAGCACAACCGACTCGTGCTGGCAACCTTTTGCCAGTATCAAAGCTAAAAAAATATCACATCTGCTTCACGTTGCTATATTACATTCGAAGTTATAGGAGTATAAAGAAATTTAGGATTACCTGCAGCGAGTTTTTTCAAATAATGGAAAGCTTAATACTTGCTGTTTATTGTCACTACAATATCATTAACAATTGAAAATTCTACGATAAAACCGCTTAATAAAGATATTGCAAATATCTTTTTAG
>OZ022263.1:146838744-146848744 GCA_963978885.1 Nemotelus pantherinus
TTCAGTGAGCTAGAATTTTGGCATAATCGCGAAACTTCGGTTTTCTCAGCGTGATCGTGAAGGATTCGTTCGATTTGAACTTTCGTTCCCTCTTGGCATCGGGGAGGCTGTCGTCATCTTCTCGCTTCGGGACGACAGGTGCGTGGTAAATTCCGGTAAAGAAGCGAGTGGCGCCTACCCACCCCTTTCTCTGTGAGCGAAGGCCGCCCGGAATTTACATTCTTGGTCTCATCGAGGGTCCAAGTCGCGTTGGCCACGATCTCATGAAAATAACGGTAACAAATTGGCGCCCAACGTGGGGCCTAATAACGGTGTAACGGGAAGTAACAGTTTAAGAAAATTGTAGCTTTTCAGTCCCAAATTGTGGGAAGGTTTTAAAGTCTGAAAAAGTTTGAATAATTGCGCAGCAAAAATTGATTTCATATATGGTTAACAAGGCGGAACGTAATTGAGTATATTTTTGGCAGCCAGATAATCAAGTATATTTCTGCTTAAAAGATTTGGATATTGAATTATATATATTGTTGGAGTTTTGAAGATACCGAGGTATCTATTGTTTTCAGGTTTGAATTCTGCAACGGATTGAGAGTGTGTGGTGAGTGAAGTACGTGAAGTGTGGATAGAATTGAATTTAGGAGTGTGTGTGGAAATTTTTAGGTTTAGCGGCAGTGGCTCGATTGGGAAAGGTCAATAAGTGGACGGTAGCTCGTGACGAAGGCCTTTTGTAGAGAAGATATTTATTTGGGCAGTTACAATCGGAAGTCTATAATAGGGAATAGCATAAATATATTGAATGTTAAGTGGTGTAGAGTAGTTTTGGATTCTAGGAAACCGGGGTGAAAATTCTAGTGGATCGGCTGAGCAAGGACGAGCTCATATATGAGCTTGCCATCCGTGGATTCCCACCGGATAACGTTGACGGCATGAGAAAGACGCTAAGGGCAACCCTGAAGGCGGAGTCGGCGCTGGAGACCTCATACGTGGAGGCAGCGTACCCGTTCGAGTATGAGACGGATCATGCAGAGATTTCAGCGAAAGCGACGGAGGTGGAAGAGTTGGTGGCCAAGGCAACGGGAGACAGGAATGCGTCTGAGTATCTGAAGATTCGTGTCAAGGTGGAATTTGCTTTTCGTCGTCTGGGTCGTATGCAGGCAACTACGCCGGAACAGGTAGAGGGAATTAAGAAACTTAGGAATAGGTTCATCATCGCAATGGGGACTTTTGTTTCTAAAGTGGAAGAAGGCAGCGACGACGATCAAGATCTTGATGGGGACAGTAAAACCACGGTTGCGCGACTGGAAACAAGGGTACCAAGTCTAGCAGAAGTTGTAAAGTGGGGGCTGAAATTTAGCGGGGATGCGTCAGGGTTCGTGAACGCTTTCCTGGAACGAGTCGAGGAGCTACGGCTAGCTGGGGGACTCACAAAACCCCAATTATTCAGAGCAGCGGTCGACTTATTCGACTCCCGCGCCTTGATATGGTTTCGGGCTAACCGAAACTTAGTAGCGTCTTGGGATGAACTAGTAGTCGAACTCAAGGCAGAGTTCCTACCATCCAATTACGAAGACAGGCTTTGGGAGTAGATTCGCAAACGCACGCAGGGAGAGAATGAAACAATTGGGGTATACGTTGCTATAATAGAGCGTCTGTTCAGTCGCTTGAAGACGGACTGTTCAGAGGAGGAGAAATTACGCGTTCTGCGACGTAATATATCACCTTTTTACCAGCAGCAGCTATGTTTGACACCAGTTACCTCGATTGCGGATCTAGTGAAAATAGGTCGAACTCTGGACGCTATCTAGTGAAAATAGGTCGAACTCTGGAGGGCATCAGTGGCAGCGTTCGTACCTCCGAGCACACGGTCTAGGCGTTGTCTGGAGCCAGATCTGACATACGTCGGCTCAGGGAACGTGGATCCGGTAGCATCACTGGCAACACAGCATCGTATACTCTGCTGGAACTGCAGGCGAGAAGGGCATATGTCGAGGGACTGTCGTGAGCTTCGTCGTTGTTTTGGGTGTGGACGTCAAGGAGTCGTGCGTCCTTCCTGTCCCGATTGCCGCAGGGTGAGCCAGGGCCAAGGGTCGAGGGCTGGATCAAACATGGAAAATTTGGGAAACGACCGGCGTGCTTGCTAGGCGGTCGAGCGAGTACTGGGCAGAGGCCACAACAAGAAACACGTCAACCAGTGGTAGAGTATTTATTTATTTATTTGGTACGTATTCAATACAACAGGCAAGACTGCTCAATTACAGATTGGATACCACGAACAAAATAAAATAACAAGAACTAAATTATAATATATAAATAAATATAAGTATATAAAATAATTAAAGTTAAAATAAAATAATGTAATAAAAAATAAAAGTAAAAAATTAAGTAAAGTAAAAAAGAAAGAGAAAAAAAAATCCATTACAAACACGAATGTTCAATTCTACAATAATCGACCTAATAAAAAATAGTAAGTATAAGTAATAGTATGCGCTGGTCAGAAGTATCCAGGATAACCGTCCGCACCTACGGGTGGAGATTGAGGGCATTACGATGGATGGTCTTCTAGATTCGGGAGCAAGTAGGACAATAGTTGGTGGGAATGGTTGGACTCAATTAGAAGCAACGGGGGCGACTTTGGGCCGGCAAGGAGTTGGAGAAATTCGACTGGCGAATGGGATAACTTGCGTCGTGGTTGGTGAGGCGCGGTTGAAATTTTCTTTGAATAATCGTGAGCATTGGTTAGAGACATTGATCGTACCATCGATACCTCACGAAGTAATATTAGGGGTAGATTTCTGGCAGAAGTTCGGTGTGGTATTAGACATGAGGGGTCAGCAGTGGAGTTTTGTCGCGGCTGCGGAGCTGAATAGTGGGGGCGCACTGCGCGCACGGTCGCAATTAACGGATGAGGAAACCAAGGTCTTAACGGATATGTTGGAAGAGCAGTTTAGGTTAATTTGAGACGGTCTGGGCTGCGCGAAATCTGTGGAACACGTAATTAAGACCACGGCATCACCTATAAAGCAAAAGTATTATCCGGTATCCCCGGCAGTTCAGAGGCAGATCAACGAAGAGTTGGACGAAATGCTAAGAAATGGAGTGGTCGAAGCATCGTCCAGTCCCTGGTCATCTCCCATACTGCTTGTTCGTAA
Organism: Nemotelus pantherinus; assembly: GCA_963978885.1. NCBI lineage: Eukaryota > Metazoa > Arthropoda > Insecta > Diptera > Stratiomyidae > Nemotelus > Nemotelus pantherinus. The sequence goes on from OZ022263.1 coordinate 146,841,891, forward strand.
GAAAGACGGATCGTATCGATTCTGCGTAGACTTTCGCAAATTAAATGCCGTATCAGAAAAGGGTGCATATCCATTACCATACATTTCGACCACTTTGGAGAAATTGCGTAACGCCTAGTTTTTGTCGACGCTGGATGTCAAGTCAGCGTACTGGCAAGTGCCGATGGCTAAAGGATCCCGGCGTTTTCTGAGAATGCCATTCGGCCTCCATAATTCTGGTGCGTCGTGGCAGCGCCTTATCGACACCGTTTTGGGTCCGCAATTGGAACCATTTGTATTTACCTATCTGGATTATATAATTATAGTTACAGAAACGTTTAATCGGCACATGGAGGTGCTGCAAGAGGTTTCTGTAAGATTAAGAGAGGCGGGCTTACGCGTGTTGCGAGAAAAATGCCAATTTTGCCGGTTCCAGCTCAAATATTTAGGGTACCTGGTGGACGGGGAGGGACTTAGTGTAGATCCAGAGAAGGTTCAGGCTATCAGAGAGTTTCCGCGGCCCACGACGGTGAAGCAGGTCAGACGACTTCATGGTAAATTTATCCCGGGTCACGCGACGATGGTGGCTCCTCTTAGTGACCTGCTGAAGAAGTGTCGTAGATTTATCTGGTCGGAAGAGTGCGAGCAAGCTTTCACGTCCTGCAAACAGAAACTATCAACAGCGCCAGTGCTAGCATGTCCAGACTTTGACCTGCCATTCAAGGTGCAGACGGACGCGTCAGACGTAAGCATCGGAGCGGTGTTGAGTCAAGCGCACCCAACAGGAGATAAAGTTGTATGCTATCTGAGCAGGGTGCTGTTGAAAATGGAGAAGAAGTACTCTACTACTGAGAAGGAGTTCTTGGGGGTGCTGTAGGCTGTTGAAAAGCTTCGACCATACATCGAGGGGACCCGTTTTGTCGTCATAACCGATCATCATTCACTTGTATGGTTGAATAACTTAAAGGATCCATCGGGCAGATTTGCCAGGTGGGCAGTAAGGTTCCAGCAATTCGACTTTGAAGTCATACACCGAAAGGGGAGAGAGCACCTAGTACCGGACGCACTATCTCGAGCGATCGCACAAGTAGACTGTATGGTGTCATCTCAGGAAGCGGAGCGGTGGTATTCAAGGATGCTGATGGAAGTAGGTGCGAATCCTGAAAAGTTCCCGAATTGGAAGGTCGTGGAGAAGAAGTTGTGGAAACAACTGCCGAGTAGTCGAGGATCGGCGGAGGTCGATCATGGGTAGAAAAGAGTCGTGCCAAAGGCAGAGAGGGGAACCATACTTCATCGGTGCCATGACGACCCGAAGGCGGGGCACATGGGGATTGCACGGACGGTGGCTCGTGTAGCGCAAAATTTTTATTGGCCTCGCATGCGGTCGGATATTCGGAGCTATGTGCGAAGGTGTAAAGTGTGCCACGCGTGCAAAATTGAGAGAAAAGCTCCAGTTGGATTGATGTCCACCAGGGCAGATGAGGCTAAATCCCGCTGGGAGATGGTGTGCGTAGATTTAATAGGGCCTCTGCCTAGGTCAACGCGTGGTTACTTATATACCCTGACGATTCTTGACTACGTGACTAAGTATTCGGTCATACTGTCGGTAAGAACAGCTACCGCGTCGGCTGTCTTCTGATTATTGGAGGAGAATATCTTTCTGATCTACGGAGTACCAAAAGTTATAGTCTGCGACAATGGAGTACAATTCGCTGGCAAACAATTTCGGAAAGCGGTAGAAGAATATGGAGCACGGGTGAGCTATACCGCCCTCTATCACCCTCAGGCTAATCCGGCCGAGCGGCGTAACCAGGACATAAAGTGTATGCTACGGTGCTACGTTGCCGACAATCATCGCTCATGGGATCTTTACTTGGCAAAAATTGCGTGCGCCCTGCGAACCTATCGACATGAAGTAACGGGTTACTCCCCTTACTTTCTGAATTTTGGTAGGGAGATGGTAACCTTCAGGGAAGAGGTGGAGCCCCCAGGGAGTGGGCGGTCGGATTTCTCCCCATCGAAGAACGCGGAAACTTTGGAGGCGGTCCGAAAGAAAGTGGTGAGGAGAATGACCAAGGCGGCAAAGTCTAGTAAAGGGTGGTATGACTTGCGACGTAGGGAGGTGGCGTCTAGTCGGTTCTAGTTCGGTTTTCTCAGCGTGATTGTGAAGGATTCGTTCGATTTGAACTTTCGTTCCCTCTTGGCATCGGGGAGGCTGTTGTCATCTTCTCGCTTCGGGACGACAGGTGCGCGGTAAATTCCGGTAAAGAAGCGAGTGGCGCCTACCCACCCCTTTCTCCGTGAGCGAAGGCCACCCGGAATTTACATTCTTGGTCTCATCGAGGGTCCAAGTCGCGTTGGTCACGATCTCATGAAAATAACGGTAACTATATATATATATATATATATATATATATATATATATATATATATATATATGTATATATATGTATATATATATATATATATATATATATATATATATATATATATATATATATATATATATATATATATATATTTATATATATATATATATATATATATATATATATATATATATATATATATATATATATATATATATATATATATATATATATATATGTATATATATATAGATATATACATATATATATATATATATATATATATATATATATATATATATTTCCATATATATACATATATATATATATATATATATATATATATATATATATATATATATATATATATATATATACATATATATATATATATATATATATATATATATATATATATATATATATATATATATATATATATATATATATATATATACATATGTATGTATGTATGTATATACAATTATATATATGGTTATATATATATATATATATATATATATATATATATATATATATATATATATATATATATATATATATATATATATATATATATATATATATATATATATATATATATATATCTATGTATATATATATATACAGTGGCTCATCAAAGTCAACATACAGAAGTAAAAACACGAGTATGGTATAGTGGAAAAAAAATAAGAATGCAAGGAAAACGTAAAAGTAGGTTTATTGGCATAAAAATAAGTTTCATAACATAATAATAAATAAAATATGAACACAGAAAGAAAAGCCAAAAAAGAAGCCATGAAAACTAAAAAAAATCATCCATCGAAAGTCAGCATACACTACGAGCCATGTTTCGAAACGAAGGCGACTGACCAAAAAACGTGAGCTCAATACTTCGTAAGCCCTCCACCAGCCTTAATAACAGCTTCTAAATGCCTTCGCATCGAACGAACGAGATTTCCGGTAATTTCGGGTGGAATATTCATCCAAGCACACAGCAGAGCATATTTCAGGGTCTCTTTGCTAGTAATAGTTGCTCTTACGGCTGGCTCACGGATTCTGCGATCCAATTCCTCCCATAAATGCTCTATAGGGCTTAGATTGGGAGTTTGAGGCGGACTGTGAAGCTGATGAGGGACGTTATACAGCAACCATTCCTTGACACTTCTAGTTGTATGTTTTGGATCATTGTCCTGCTGAAAAATCCAACCTGGCTGTAGGCCTAATTTCTGCACAGAGGGTATCAAATCGCCTCACAATATGTTCAAATACATGTATTGACCCATTGTACCATCAATAAAGTGTAATTGCCCCACACTAGTGGCCCCATACGAGGACTGACCCTCCACCGTGTTTCACTGTAGGACGCAAATTTTTCTTTGCCAATGCTTCGTTCCGCTTCCTCCACACATATCCGCGCCCGTCACAGCAACAAAAATTATACTTGCTCTCGCAACTAAACAGAACTTGATTCCAAAAACTGTCGTCCTTATTAAGATGCAGGCGAAAGAAGTCAAGCCTCTTCTTTTCATTAAGTGGACAAATGAAAGGTTTTCTGCGCGGAACTCTACCGTTATAACCCTGATTACGTCAAACTCTACGTAATGTTTCTGGACTCACTTGCTTCCTTGTTGCCTTTGGCATTGCCAGAGCACTTTTTTGTGGCTCCTTACTAATTTTCCGTAACAAGTCTCTCTCATCTATCTTACTTAAGGATTTCGGTCTACCTGTTCATTGTTAATTTTGTATTTTCCCTTCCGTTTCCACTTTCCGTATGATCGTTCGCACCGTTGCCCAACTTCTTCCAACTATTTTAGCAATTTCGCCATACGACTTCTCTTCCACTCGTTCACTAAGGATGATTTTTTGCACCTCCAAACTCATTTTCTTCCGTGTACTCATTTTGAAGTATTAAAGGCACCCAAATAACTTCAGTTTGATCGACTTGCAATGTACTAATGTTTATCTTTGGATATTAACACGGTAGCAATCTTTATCGCAGTATAACTCATCGCTTAGACTGATTCTTTAGAATTTTCTGTGGTGTATGCTGTCTTTTGTTTCCTCACTTTCAGCGGAATTTCTTGTAATTAAACTATGTATATGTGAATGTATATGTATGTTCTCATTAATTCTGTGTAAAATAGATTACAATGCCTTTGATATTCCTTTTAAGTTCGTTTTTCACCAGTCTTTTCATTTTCTTTCCACCTATGTATTGTCAATTACACGTTTTTAAAAGGTAAATAATGACTTTCGTCGCATCTTTATATATATATATATATATATATATATATATATATATATATATATATATATATAATATATATATGTATATATATATACATATATATATATATATATATATATATATATATATATATATATATATATATATATATATATATATATAGATATATATATATATATATGTTTATATACATATATATATATATATATATATATATATATATATATATATATATATATATATATATATAAATATAAATACAGTCGAACTTCGATAACTCAAACTTTTAAATACATATATATATATATATATATATATATATATATATATATACATATTTATATATATATATATATATATATATATATATATATATATATATGTATATATATATACATATATATATATATATATATATATATATATATATATATATATATATAATATGTATATATATATATATATATATATATATATATATATATATATATATATATATATACAAATATTTATATATAAATATATGTATATATATACATATATATATATATATATATATATATATATATATATATATATATATATATAATAAATAATATATTTATAATATTATATACAGTGGCTCACAGCTTATTTGATACAGTGCTTCTTTCAAAAATTAAGTTGCAATAACTCAATACATAATAACAATATCAAAAAAATTTGAACACCATTTTGAAGGCAATTGTTTGTTGTTTATTAAACAAGTTTATATTTGTTACAAAGTTGCTGTTTTACATCTTAAAAACAAAAAAAACTAAAAGTAATAACAAATTTCATGTCACAGCTTATTTGATACAGTTTGATTAAACATTCAAATTGTTGTGAATTATGAGGTTTCCAGTTGTTTCCAATACTTTGTATGATAGCCCTTAGACTTAAGTAGAGCCTGAAGCCTATTCGGCATTGAATCAACGAGTTTTTTTGTGATGTCAGGAGTAATTTTTTGCCATACCTCTAGCAGTGCTTTCATCAGGTCTTGTTTATTAGAAATCTTGTGTTTTCTAATGTTGTTATACAACAAAGTCCACAGATTCTCAATGACGTTCATATCTGGTGACTGTGCCGGCGGAGACATCAAATGAGGGCAATCCCAAATTGGCCAGGACTGCACAATTCCCGACTTGTGGTTTGGATCGTTGTCTTGGTACAACCGAAATTGGTCGCGAACACCCAGTTTTTTAGCACTTTGCAGCAAATTGTTTTTGGGTACATCAAGGTACTTTGTTTGGTTCATTGTTTCCTCAATAAACTTTAAATTTCTGACTCCGGCTGCGGACATGCAGGCCCAAACTATCACATTACCACTACCATGCTTCACAGTAGCTTTGAGGTTCTCCTTGTTTAGCTCAGTGTTTGCCTTGTGCCAGACATATGACATTCCGTTGGAGCCAAAAATGTTAAACTTGGACTCGTCCGCAAAAATAACCGAATTCCAGAACGCGGATGGCTTTCCCACATGCTCTTTGGCAAAGGCAAGTCGGATTATTGTATTTTTTTGGAAATGAAAGGCTTCCTACGAGCTACTCGGACCTGAAATCATGGTCGCGAAGTACTCGGCGGACGGACTCAGCACTACATGACTTCCTTAATTCACGATGAACCTCAGTAACCAATTTTGGAGCGGAAATCTTTGTGTTTGCTTTCACTTTCCTTACAATGTATCGTTCGTCAGATACGGTGAAAATATTGGTTGGCGCATTCCTCCTCTTATTTTCTACCCGATTTTCGTGTAGGAAGCGCTCAATTTTGTGCTGCACTGTAGAGACACTCAAACTCACACTTTCAGCAATTTTTCGAACACTTTGTTCTTTTTTAAAGTGGTTTAATACCAGCTCGCGCTGTTCAATTGTGGTGCCATGACCCATTTTACAATTTTGGCTCATTTTGGCACTTCAGCTTACAAAATCTTGCTAAAAATTACCTAAGCCAATGTCTAACACAATCAAAAATTCAAGAAGCAAAAACAAGACCGATTAACGGCGCGACAAATAGAAGTTTATTCGCATTGAAGTGTCTGTATCAAATAAGCTGTGAGCTGCAATTTTTCTGCGCCAGTGGTATTTCTCTTTTACCGGACGCCGAGGAATATTGCTGGAACATTTTTTGTTTGCATTGTATTTGTTGAACATGCATCTAGTCAAATACGTTTAAATTGTTTGGATAGGGTTCTTAATTTCAAAGTTACAGTGATTTGCATTTTTAAATAGTCACTG
>OZ022263.1:146850988-146970988 GCA_963978885.1 Nemotelus pantherinus
GGTCTCTGTTCCACCAGGACAACGCTCGACCTCACACATTTTTGATGATCCGCCAGAAGCTACGGGAGCTCGGATGGGATGTCTTATTGCAACCATCGTATAGTCCAAATCTGGCACCAAGTGATTACCATCTCTTCCGATCCATGCAAAACGCTCTTGGCGATACTAAGTTGGCCTCATAAGTGGCTTGCGAAAACTGACTTTCTGCGTTTTTTGCAAATAAGGAGGGGAGTTTTATAAGAAGGGAATAATGAAGTTGCCATCAAAATTACAACAAATTTGCAAACAAAACGGCGTATCGCCGACTTAAATCGGATAATTCTAAGTATGTTAAATATAGCGTCAAATTTCGATCACAAATACGACATTTCTTTTTCCCCAACTCAATATATATATCTATATATATCTATATATATATATATATATATATATATATATATATATATATATATATATATATATATATATATATATATATATATATATATATATATATATATAATATATATGTATATATATATAAATATATATATATATATATATATATATATATATCTATATATATATATATATATATATATATATATATATATATATATATATATATATATATATATATATATATATATCTATATATATATATATATATATATATATATATATAAATATATATATATATATATATATATATATATATATATATATATATATATATATATATATATATATATATGTATATATATAAAACTATATAAAGAAATATGAATTTTCGGCGAAACGAGTTTAAAAAGCAACACTCTTTTATGGTTACCAGACAAATTAAAAGTCAAGCGCATCAGAACCGCTAGAAAACTGAATTTCGAAAAAAATTTGTTTTGAGTGAAAAAAAAATTCGGAAAGACGTCACACACTTTAATGTAGTATCATACCAACGATTTCTTATCCAAAGCAACAAATCAAAACTATAGCGTAGATGATGAAAATGCTCAGTGCTGGCAACACTTTTCCAACGGCCATCAAATTTTAAAATTGGTTCCTTAATTTTGTTGCAAATGCTTTGCATATGAGTATGTAATTCAAAGCATCTGTTGGTGCAATATTTATGAAAATGTCTGATGCTGGTTACCATGTGCTAGCAACCAAGCAAAATACTCGTATATATCAAATCTGCTTCACGTTAAGTTAAACCCACGCTGTGAATTTCATTTCGATTGAATCACTGGGCTAGAAGTTATACGGGTGAAAAGAATTTTAGGGTTACCACCCTCAACACTTTTCAAATTTTCAAAACGTTAACATTTGTTGTAAATTTCCATTGCAGGATCATTTCCATTTCGAAATCTAATGGCATAATAGCTTGGTAAAGACATTCCAAAAAATTACAAATATGGTCATACCTGTCAGCCCTGTCAAGTTGGTTTTATGAAATTCAAACGACATTTGGCTTACCTTAAGGTCCATTTACTGCATGAACTTTGTTTTGATTTTATGACTGAATCAGAAGTTGTAGTTGCCTAACAAATTTGCAAAACAAAGGAGACAAAAATCACCACAGCTGGCAACTCTATTCAAATTTTTCAACCAAATTTTCAGCAAATGTTATCCAAGTGATTTTGCAAGATGGTACCACTACCACAGGGTTGCCTGCATTTCGAAATCACTTTTATCAGACTTGGGCCTCATTAATACCAACATGTGCTGCAAATTTCATTATGATTAAATAAGCCGGTCATCAGTTCTCGTGAACAGAACTTTCAAGTGCTGAAAATAGAGGTAATTTGGTGATGGGTTGCCGTTCTTGTGCAAGTCGGAATTTTGAAAATTTCAATTAAACATGATGGAAAAAGGTTAAACTTTATCAATGATTTGAAATTTTTGTAAAAAACAAAAAAATTTCAGGAGGGTCGTTTATTTGAAGGATATTTTTTCAGGAGCCTGCCGTAGCTGCACGGTTACTTGCACTATTAAAAAATCCATGTGTGTTAGGTCTTAGTCAACATCAATACGCTCTGGGATTTTCACGATGATCTAATGTTTTTGTCAGTAGTTATGACAAATCTTAATTTGAAAAAAATCCTTGCCTACTTCTAGGCTTTCAGCACCCACATATGGCTCAAAATATCCAGTAATTTATCAGAAACAAGCTTGAAACATATTAAGTTTTCATTCCCAATACTTATTTTTAACAAACATTTACACTGCTTGGAAATATAGGAGTGCTTGAAAATTCACTAAAATGACCGCCACCACCAAAATGTTAAAGATGTCTGAATTTTAGCAAATCGTGGACCCACCTTCTATTTACAACTATGTCCTCCAAAAATTTCAGCTCAATCAGGTCGGCCACCCAAGAGATTATCTCCCTTAATCATTTTGCAGATATATATATATATATATATATATATATATATATATATATATATATATATATATATATATATATATATATCTATATATATATATATATATATATATATATATATATATATATATATATATATATATATATATATATATATATATATATATATATATATATATATATATATATATATATATATATATATATATAAAGATACAGTAAGACCCCGTTTAACACGTAGGGTACGTTCCATCAAAGTAGAGCGTACTGCGAAGCAGCGCTGAACGAGGCTATCTTAACATGTAAATAATGGGGTTAGGGGAAGATGGGTAGAAAATTGGTTAGGTACTAAATTTAATAAATGTGTTTTTTTTAAATAAAATAAAACGAAACATTTATTTTTTACAAAAATAAAAATAATATAAACGAATATACTTATAAAAACAAGTAACATTTTAATTTAGTCAATTTCCAATTTTCTGCCTTTTTGTCAAGAAGGCATCTAATATAGTTTGCGTTTTCCTTTTGCGTTCTGTTAGAAATTGTTGATAAGTGGATAAAGCATCTACAGCACCTTGTCTTGCTTCTGAACTCCTGTCAAAATTTGGATCATTTTCAACAAATTGGTCCATAATTTCAGTTATAGTGGTAAAACTCCTTTTTACAAACGCCGTCGAAAGTTCTTTTTGCTATTCTTTGAAATTACTACTACCCATATTTTTGTTTTTTTCTTGCTCAGTTAGTTCTTTGAGCTCATAATTAGAAGGACTAGCTGCTGTTTCTTGAACTCTTTATTCGACGTCTTCCACGTTTACCTCATCTTAACCGGTTTGTTTCCCTAATTCTACTATTTCTTCCACTATTTCATCCATATCAACAGAGTGCCCAATGTCTTCGCTCTTGCTTAAATCTGGCCAAATGTTCTTCCCTACTCCTTTCAAAGATCTTTCTGTTATCTCATTCTAAGAAAGGTTTATGTTTTCTATAGCATTCATGATATTGTAGTTTTTCCAAAATTCTCTTATTCATTGCTTCTCTTCTCCCTCTATTTTTTCAAACATCTGCTTAAATGTTCGCCGTAAGTAATAAGCCTTAAAATTGGATATAACGCCTTGGTCCATTTGTTGGATTGAGGCAGTTGTGTTAGGCGGCAAAAAACCACTTCGACTGGAATGCATGTTGTTAAGTCTGATAAATTTATTGGGTGACTTGGAGCATTATCAATTAATAGTAGTGCTCTTTGTTCAAGTTTTTTAATTTTGCAAGAACGTTTAACAGACGACGGGCAGAAATGGTCAGTGAACGGAAAGTTTTCATAGTTATCCATGATTTTTTATTAGACTCCCAAATTAAAGGTAAAGTTGATTTAGATATGCCTTTCATAGCTCTTGGGTTTTTGGAGTGGTAACTTAGTAATGGGTTTAATTTGAAATCTCCGCTTGCGTTACCACCCAGTAGAAGTGTTAAGCGATCTTTTACGGCTTTAAATCCTGGTGCTCGTTTCTCTTCACGGGGTAGAAGTGTTCGTTTTGGCATTCTTTCCCAAAACAGGCCTATTTCATCAACATTAAAAACCAATACCGGTGGATAGTTTCTTCGTTAAATTATTGTTTTTAATGTCGCTGGGAATTCAACCGCCACTTTCGTATCAACACTTGCTGGTTCTCCTGTAATCTTTATATTATGAACGTTATTTCGATGTTTAAATCTATTAACCCATCCTCGACTAGCAACGGAAGTTTCACTTATGTCACTTGCCTCGACCTGAATGTAATTAAAAATTCTTCTAGCCTTTTCCATATGATAGATTGGCTGAATGGCATATTGCGTTCAATTTCGTCGTCAATCTATATAGACAGTCGTTTTAACCATTACATCAATTCAGTATATATATATATATATATATATATATATATATATATATATATATAATATATATATATATATATATATATATATATATATATATATATATATATATATATAAATATCAGTTAAAATAAGTTAAATGTTGAAGGGATATAATCTCTGGAGTGGCCGATTTGATTGAGCTGAAATTTTCGGAAAACGTAGATGTATATAGTAGCTAGGTCCATAGTTTGCTGAAATTCAGATATTCAAAACCTTTTGGCGGCCGCAAGCGTTATAGTGAATTTTTAGGTACTCCTATATTTACAAGCAGTCTAAATTTTTGTAAAATAAACGTTTGGAAATGAAACTATATTAAAATTTAAGCTTGTTTATGTTAAAAAACTCAAAATGTTGAGCCGTGTGTGGGTGCAGAGTGCCTAAAAGTAGGCAAGGATTTTTTTTCAAATTTTGATTTGTCATTACATCTGACAAAAACTTTGAATCATCGTGAAATTTGCAGAGTACCTCTATTATCAGCACTCGAAAGCTCTGTTCACGAGAACTGACGACCGGATTATCCGATCATAACCATTGATATAAAAGTATAGATGATATGCAAATAGCATATACGTATACTGTACGTGACTGTTGCCAGAAACATTTGTTTAAATATTGGTGAAAACGAAGTGTTCTGACATTGCCAGTTGTTTCATCATCGTTCCAGTAACTGGAACTGTCAACGTGACTTTTATAAAATAGAATGTCTTCACGCCGCGCATTTATAAAACGTCTTGAAAATCGTAATCCCGTGGTGCATTAAAAAAAATGATAATTCTGTCTCTTATGCATATAAGTGGCAGTGCCGAGTGATTGTTTAATGAAGTTATTATTTGTACATAGCTAGACAAATCAGATTCACCGGATTCTATATATATATATATATATATATATATATATATATATATATATATATATATATATAATATATATATATATATATATATATATATATATATATATATATATATACATATATATATATATATATATATATATATATATATATATATATATATATATATATATATATATATATATATATATATATATGTAAAAACATATATATATATATATATATATATATATATATATATATATATATATATATATATATATATATATATATATATAAAGATACAGTAAGACCCCGTTTAACACGGATGGATTTCCATTTGGAAATCTAATGGCATAATAGCTTGGTAAAGACATTCCAAAAAATTACAAAAATGGTCATACCTGTCAGCCCTGTCAAGTTGGTTTTATGAAATTCAAACGACATTTGGCTTACCTTAAGGTCCATTTACTGCATGAACTTTGTTTTGATTTTATGACTGAATCAGAAGTTGTAGGGAAGCAAACTTTATTTTGCCTAACAAATTAGCAAAACAAAGGTGACAAAAATCACCACAGCTGGCAACTCTATTCAAATTTTTCAACCAAATTTTCAGCAAATGTTATCTGAGGTCAGATCCAAATATTGTGTGAATTTTAATAAATTGTGATTGCTAAATCGGAAGTTATAGGCCAAAAAGCTGTTTTTTTCTAAGTAATTTTGCAAGATGGTACCACTGCCACAGGGTTGCCTGCATTTCAAAAATACTTTTATCAGACTTGGGCCTTATTAATACCAACATGTGCTGCAAATTTCATTATGATTAAATAAGCCGGTCATCAGTTCTCGTGAACAGAACTTTCAAGTGCTGAAAATAGAGGTAATTTGGTGATGGGTTGCCGTGCTTGTGCTAGTCGGAATTTTGAAAATTTCAATTAAACATGATGGAAAAATGTTAAACTTTATCAATGATTTGAAATTTTTGTAAACAGCAAAAAATTTTCAGGAGGGTCGTTTATTTGAAGGATATTTTTTCAGGAGCCTGCCGTAGCTGCACGGTTACTTGCACTGTTAAAAAATTCATGCGTGTTAGGTCTTAGTCAACATCAATACGCTCTGGGATTTTCACGATGATCTAATGTTTTTGTCAGTAGTTATGACAAATCAAAATTTGAAAAAAAACCCTTGCCTACTTCTAGGCTTTCAGCACCCACATATGGCTCAAAATATCCAGTAATTTATCAGAAAAAAGCTTGAAACATATTAAGTTTTCATTCCCAATACTTATTTTTAACAAACATTTACATTGCTTGGAAATATAGGAGTGCTTGAAAATTCACTAAAATGACCGCCACCACCAAAATGTTAAAGATGTCTGAATTTTAGCAAATCGTGGACCCACCTTCTATTTACAACTATGTCCTCCAAAAATTTCAGCTCAATCAGGTCGGCCACTCAAGAGATTATCTCCCTAAATCATTTTGCAGATATATACATTTATATATATATATACATTTATATATATATATATATATATATATATATCTATATATATATATATATATATATATATATATATATATATATATATATATATATATATATATATATATATACATATATATATATATATATATATATATATATATATATATATATATATATATATATATATATATATATATATATATATATATATATATAAAGATACAGTAAGACCCCGTTTAACACGTAGGGTACGTTCCATCAAAGTAGAGCGTAATGCGAAGCAGCGCTGAACGAGGCTATCTTAACATGTAAATAATGGGGTTAGGGGAAGATGGGTAGAAAATTGGTTAGGTATTAAATTTAACAATTGGTTTTTTTTTAAATAAAATAAAACGAAACATTTATTTCTTACAAAAATAAAAATAATATAAACGAATATACTTATGAAAACAAGTAACATTTTAATTTAGTCAGTTTCCAATTTTCTGCCTTTTTGTCAAGAAGGCATCTAATGAAGTTTGCGTTTTCCTTTTGCGTTCTCCTTTTGCGACACAAACATATCTTATGTTGACTTATTGCATCGGGTCATCCTAAACGGCGATTTTAAGACAATAATCTGTGCTACAAATGTCTCATCGACAGTGTTGTGATCGTACGTTTCAGTCTCAAGTTATAGAGCGTCACAGATGGAGTCTACCAAGCAAGAAAAATTCGGAAAGACGTCATACACTTTTATGTAGTATCATACCAACGATTTCTTATCCAAAGCAACAAATCAAAACTATAACATAGATGACGAAAATGCTCAGTGCTGGCAACACTTTTCCAACGGCCATCAAATTTTCAAATTGGTTCCTTAATTTTGTTGCAAATGCTTTGCATATGAGTATGTCATTCAAAGCATCTGTTGGTGCAATATTTATGAAAATGTCTGATGCTGGTTACCATGTGCTACACTGAAAGAAAAACTCTTGGTTGGTTCAACTATTTTTAATAGTATTGCAACGATTCATTCAAAATAGTTAAACGAACTACGGAAAATAGTTATTTTTACTATGTTAATATAGTTAATTTAACGATATAAAAGTAGTTGGTTCTAGTTATGCAAAAAATATCTCAACGTTCATGAAATCAACTGTTTTAATTGTTTCATAACCACGAAAATTAGTTGATGAATAGAAAAATATTCATCAATTCACTCAAAACTGCAACGTTTCGAATTATCAACAGTTTTTATGGTACTTAAACTACTTCGCAATAGTTGATTTCAGCAAACGTAATTCAGTGAGCAACGTCTTTGAAATTATTCTACGCAAAGTAGAATGGTTTCAACATTTGGACGTTTTTCATGCTCCGAATGAAATTGTTTATTAACCACGCGCCATGGTGCATAAAAGTAATCAACGATTTTCTTATGGTTGTTTTAACTATAGCCCTAGTTGATGCAAAAACAACTAAGGCAAACTATTAATTTTTCATACTCCTCATACTCATACTCCTATTCTATCATAGAAGTTTCATATACTACATGGCAAAATTATGTTCGGTTTGCTGTTCGATATAATTCATATGCATGTTATGCAGTGAAGCCTTTATATTACGTTGTATGACGCTTTCTTCCACTGTGGTAAACGCAGTGGACTGCGGCAAAGTGCTGTGAAAAATTTACTGTGAACACAAAGCAGCGGCATTGCGGCAGCCGCGCCACAGGGGGAGGCGTGAATGCCGCAGTTGAATTTGGTGAATCACAATGCAGCGACAATGTCGCTGTCAATGCAACCAAGGCATCAACCTAATTCATTTTCTTTTGTCTTTTGTATTGCTAAATCCTGTTGTACGAGGATTAGGTTGGCTACCACATAAGTACTATATACATAAACTATATATATATTACATACTATAGTCTTTTCCTATCTCGTACTATGTATATTGTTGGAATACCATTGTTTGTGGTTGCTTACTTTTTTTGCACCACGGACGTTGTTTGTCAACCACGCGTCATGGTGCATAAAAGTAATCAACTATTTTTTTATGGTTGTTTTAACTATAGCCCGTAGTTGACGCAAAAACAACTAAGGAAAATTGTTGATTTTACCAAGATTTTTCTTTCAGTGTAGCAACCAAGCAAAATACTCGTATATATCAAATCTGCTTCACGTTAAGTTAAACCCACGCTGTGAATTTCATTTCGATTAAATCACTGGGCTAGAAGTTATACGGGTGAAAAGAATTTTAGGGTTACCACCCTCAACACTTTTCAAATTTTCAAAACGTTAACATTTGTTGTAAATTTCCACTGCAGGATCATTTCCATTTGGAAATCTAATGGCATAATAGCTTGGTAAAGACATTCCAAAAAATTACAAAAATGGTCATACCTGTCAGCCCTGTCAAGTTGGTTTTATGAAATTCAAACGACATTTGGCTTACCTTAAGGTCCATTTACTGCATGAACTTTGTTTTGATTTTATGACTGAATCAGAAGTTGTAGGGAAGCAAACTTTATTTTGCCTAACAAATTAGCAAAACAAAGGTGACAAAAATCACCACAGCTGGCAACTCTATTCAAATTTTTCAACCAAATTTTCAGCAAATGTTATCTTAGGTCAGATCCAAATATTGTGTGAATTTTAATAAATTGTGATTGCTAAATCGGAAGTTATAGGCCAAAAAGCTGTTTTTTTCTAAGTAATTTTGCAAGATGGTACCACTGCCACAGTGTTGCCTGCATTTCAAAAATACTTTTATCAGACTTGGGCCTTATTAATACCAACATGTGCTGCAAATTTCATTATGATTAAATAAGCCGGTCATCAGTTCTCGTGAACAGAACTTTCAAGTGCTGAAAATAGAGGTAATTTGGTGATGGGTTGCCGTGCTTGTGCAAGTCGGAATTTTGAAAATTTCAATTAAACATGATGGAAAAATGTTAAACTTTATCAATGATTTGAAATTTTTGTAAACAGCAAAAAATTTTCAGGAGGGTCGTTTATTTGAAGGATATTTTTTCAGGAGCCTGCCGTAGCTGCACGGTTACTTGCACTGTTAAAAAATCCATGCGTGTTAGGTCTTAGTCAACATCAATACGCTCTGGGATTTTCACGATGATCTAATGTTTTTGTCAGTAGTTATGACAAATCAAAATTTGAAAAAAACCCTTGCCTACTTCTAGGCTTTCAGCACCCACATATGGCTCAAAATATCCAGTTATTTATCAGAAAAAAGCTTGAAACATATTAAGTTTTCATTCCCAATACTTATTTTTAACAAACATTTACATTGCTTGGAAATATAGGAGTGCTTGAAAATTCCCTAAAATGACCGCCACCACCAAAATGTTAAAGATGTCTGAATTTTAGCAAATCGTGGACCCACCTTCTATTTACAACTATGTCCTCCAAAAATTTCAGCTCAATCAGGTCGGCCACTCAAGAGATTATCTCCCTAAATCATTTTGCAGATATATATATATATATATATATATATATATATATATATATATATATATATATATATATATATATATATATATATATATATATATATATATATATATATATATATAGATACAGTAAGACCCCGTTTAACACGTAGGGTACGTTCCATCAAAGTAGAGCGTAATGCGAAGCAGCGCTGAACGAGGCTATCTTAACATGTAAATAATGGGGTCAGGGGAAGATGGGTAGAAAATTGGTTAGGTATTAAATTTAACAATTGTTTTTTTTAAATAAAATAAAACGAAACATTTATTTCTTACAAAAATAAAAATAATATAAACGAATATACTTATGAAAACAAGTAACATTTTAATTTAGTCAGTTTCCAATTTTCTGCCTTTTTGTCAAGAAGGCATCTAATGAAGTTTGCGTTTTCCTTTTGCGTTCTCCTTTTGCGACACAAACATATCTTATGTTGACTTATTGCATCGGGTCATCCTAAACGGCGATTTTAAGACAATAATCTGTGCTACAAGTGTCTCATCGACAGTGTTGTGATCGTACGTTTCAGTCTCAAGTTATAGAGCGTCACAGATGGAGTCTACCAAGCAAGAAAAATTCGGAAAGACGTCATACACTTTTATGTAGTATCATACCAACGATTTCTTATCCAAAGCAACAAATCAAAACTATAACATAGATGACGAAAATGCTCAGTGCTGGCAACACTTTTCCAACGGCCATCAAATTTTCAAATTGGTTCCTTAATTTTGTTGCAAATGCTTTGCATATGAGTATGTCATTCAAAGCATCTGTTGGTGCAATATTTATGAAAATGTCTGATGCTGGTTACCATGTGCTACACTGAAAGAAAAACTCTTGGTTGGTTCAACTATTTTTAATAGTATTGCAACGATTCATTCAAAATAGTTAAACGAACTACGGAAAATAGTTATTTTTACTATGTTAATATAGTTAATTTAACGATATAAAAGTAGTTGGTTCTAGTTATGCAAAAAATATCTCAACGTTCATGAAATCAACTGTTTTAATTGTTTCATAACCACGAAAATTAGTTGATAAATAGAAAAATATTCATCAATTCACTCAAAACTTCAACGTTTCGAATTATCAACAGTTTTTATGGTACTTAAACTACTTCGCAATAGTTGATTTCAGCAAACGTAATTCAGTGAGCAACGTCTTTGAAATTATTATACGCAAAGTAGAATGGTTTCAACATTTGGACGTTTTTCATGCTCCGAATGAAATTGTTTATTAACCACGCGCCATGGTGCATAAAAGTAATCAACGATTTTCTTATGGTTGTTTTAACTATAGCCCTAGTTGATGCAAAAACAACTAAGGCAAACTATTGATTTTTCATACTCCTCATACTCATACTCCTATTCTATCATAGAAGTTTCATATACTACATGGCAAAATTATGTTCGGTTTGCTGTTCGATATAATTCATATGCATGTTATGCAGTGAAGCCTTTATATTACGTTGTATGACGCTTTCTTCCACTGTGGTAAACGCAGTGGACTGCGGCAAAGTGCTGTGAAAAATTTACTGTGAACACAAAGCAGCGGCATTGCGGCAGCCGCGCCACAGGGAGAGGCGTGAATGCCGCAGTTGAATTTGGTGAATCACAATGCAGCGACAATGTCGCTGTCAATGCAACCAAGGCATCAACCTAATTCATTTTCTTTTGTCTTTTGTATTGCTAAATCCTGTTGTACGAGGATTAGGTTGGCTACCACATACTATATACATAAACTATATATATATTACATACTATAGTCTTTTCCTATCTCGTACTATGTATATTGTTGGAATACCATTGTTTGTGGTTGCTTACTTTTTTTGCACCACGGACGTTGTTTGTCAACCACGCGTCATGGTGCATAAAAGTAATCAACTATTTTTTTATGGTTGTTTTAACTATAGCCCGTAGTTGACGCAAAAACAACTAAGGAAAATTGTTGATTTCACCAAGATTTTTCTTTCAGTGTAGCAACCAAGCAAAATACTCGTATATATCAAATCTGCTTCACGTTAAGTTAAACCCACGCTGTGAATTTCATTTCGATTAAATCACTGGGCTAGAAGTTATACGGGTGAAAAGAATTTTAGGGTTACCACCCTCAACACTTTTCAAATTTTCAAAACGTTAACATTTGTTGTAAATTTCCACTGCAGGATCATTTCCATTTGGAAATCTAATGGCATAATAGCTTGGTAAAGACATTCCAAAAAATTACAAAAATGGTCATACCTGTCAGCCCTGTCAAGTTGGTTTTATGAAATTCAAACGACATTTGGCTTACCTTAAGGTCCATTTACTGCATGAACTTTGTTTTGATTTTATGACTGAATCAGAAGTTGTAGGGAAGCAAACTTTATTTTGCCTAACAAATTAGCAAAACAAAGGTGACAAAAATCACCACAGCTGGCAACTCTATTCAAATTTTTCAACCAAATTTTCAGCAAATGTTATCTGAGGTCAGATCCAAATATTGTGTGAATTTTAATAAATTGTGATTGCTAAATCGGAAGTTATAGGCCAAAAAGCTGTTTTTTTCTAAGTAATTTTGCAAGATGGTACCACTGCCACAGGGTTGCCTGCATTTCAAAAATACTTTTATCAGACTTGGGCCTTATTAATACCAACATGTGCTGCAAATTTCATTATGATTAAATAAGCCGGTCATCAGTTCTCGTGAACAGAACTTTCAAGTGCTGAAAATAGAGGTAATTTGGTGATCGGTTGCTGTTCTTATGCAAGTCGGAATTTTGAAAATTTCAATTAAACATGATGGAAAAAGGTTAAACTTTATCAATGATTTGAAATTTTTGTAAACAGCAAAAAATTTTCAGGAGGGTCGTTTATTTGAAGGATATTTTTTCAGGAGCCTGCCGTAGCTGCACAGTTACTTGCACTGTTAAAAAATCCATGCGTGTTAGGTCTTAGTCAACATCAATACGCTCTGGGATTTTCACGATGATCTAATGTTTTTGTCAGTAGTTATGACAAATCAAAATTTGAAAAATATCCTTGCCTATTTCTAGGCTTTCAGCACCCACATATGGCTCAAAATATCCAGTAATTTATCAGAAAAAAGCTTGAAACATATTAAGTTTTCATTCCCAATACTTATTTTTAACAAACATTTACATTGCTTGGAAATATAGGAGTGCTTGAAAATTCACTAAAATGTCCGCCACCACCAAAATGTTAAAGATGTCTGAATTTTAGCAAATCGTGGACCCACCTTCTATTTACAACTATGTCCTCCAAAAATTTCAGCTCAATCAGGTCGGCCACTCAAGAGATTATCTCCCTAAATCATTTTGCAGATATATACATTTATATATATATATATACATTTATATATATACGAGGGTAAATCAAATATAAACGAGACTTTCGGCCGTTCGGGCACAATAGTGGTGGGAGAACGTTCCCGCTTCGTTTGGCGATAGGTAGGTTTGTCAGGAGTGGAGGAAGCACGTTAGCCCGACCCCTCAACTCTCTTAGTGCCAACCGTGACGATGTCGGAGCAAGAGGTACATTCGTCGATTGCGCAACGTGTTGTAATCAAGTTTCTCGCTGCAGAAGGCGTAAAACCGGCCGAAATCTTGAGGAGATTGACTGCCCAGTTCGGGGAAGAGACACTGTCGCGAGCCAGAGTGTTTGCATGGCATAAACAGTTTGTGGGTGGTCGTGATCATGTTGAAAATGAGAGCCATAATCGCAGACCCCGCACCAGCATTACAGCGAACAACATCAGCTGTGTTGGACGGCTTATTGAAGATGACAGGCGTCTTACCACTTCTGAAATTGCAAGTGAGGTCGGGATAAGTTATGGGAGCACTTACTCCATACTCACAGAGGAGCTTGGGTACCGTAAGGTGTGCGCCAGGTGGGTTCCTCGCCTTCTCACAGCAGAACAGAAATTGAATCGACTTCAGGTGTGTAAGCGTCTTCTGGCACGATTTCGGGAAGAAGGGGACCCATTTCTGACTCACATCATCACCTGTGATGAAACTTGGGTGCACCACTACACCCCTGAGTCCAAACAAGCGAGTATGGAGTGGAGACAAAAAGGAGAACGAGGACCAGTGAAAGCCAAGTCACGACTGTCAGCTGGCAAGGTTTTGGCTACGGTTTTTTTTGACCAGCGTGGTTTGCTGCACCTCGATTTTTTGCATGAGCGCAGGACAATCAATGCGGCTTACTACTGCGACATTTTGACTGAGGTCCGACTTGCATATCGCCGCAAAAGACGAGACCTACCGATGAGGAAAGTGGTTCTTCTCCATGACAATGCTCGCCCCCACACAGCAGCCTTGACCAGAGAAAAATTGGAGCAACTGGGGTGAGAGACACTGGACCACCCTCCTTACAGTCCAGACCTGTCACCCTGTGACTTTCATGTGTTTGGTCCTCTCAAGGAAGCATTGGGAGGCCAAAGATTCGACAGTGATGCTGAGGTGGAAACCTACGTGCGCAATTGGCTGCAGACACGACCTGCATCTTTCTATGTGCAAGGAATTGGGAAGCTGCCTATCCGCTGGGAAAAATGTGTTTCTAAAGCAGGAGATTACGTAGAAAAATAAGATATGTACTTTTTTGCATTTAAAATAAAAATAAATTTTCTAAAAATAAAGTCTCGTTTATATTTGATTTACCCTCGTATATATATATATATATATATATATATATATATATATATATATATATATATATATATATATATATATCTATATATATCTATATATATATATATATATATATATATCTATATATATATATATATACATATATATATATATATATATATATATATATATATATATATATATATATATATATATATATATATATATATATATATATATATATATATAAAGATACAGTAAGACCCCGTTTAACACGTAGGGTACGTTCCATCAAAGTAGAGCGTACTGCGAAGCAGCGCTGAACGAGGCTATCTTAACATGTAAATAATGGGGTTAGGGGAAGATGGATAGAAAATTGGTTAGGTATTAAATTTAATAATTGGGTTTTTTTTTAAATAAAGTAAAACGAAACATTTATTTCTTACAAAAATAAAAATAATATAAACGAATATACTTATGAAAACAAGTAACATTTTAATTTAGTCAGTTTCCAATTTTCTGTCTTTTTGTCAAGAAGGCATCTAATGAAGTTTG
Source organism: Nemotelus pantherinus (assembly GCA_963978885.1). Classification (NCBI taxonomy): domain Eukaryota; kingdom Metazoa; phylum Arthropoda; class Insecta; order Diptera; family Stratiomyidae; genus Nemotelus; species Nemotelus pantherinus. Next base: position 146,866,243 of record OZ022263.1, read on the forward strand.
CGTTTTCCTTTTGCGTTCTCCTTTTGCGACACAAACATATCTTATGTTGACTTATTGCATCGGGTCATCCTAAACGGCGATTTTAAGACAATAATCTGTGCTACAAGTGTCTCATCGACAGTGTTGTGATCGTACTTTTCAGTCTCAAGTTATAGAGCGTCACAGATGGAGTCTACCAAGCAAGAAAAATTCGGAAAGACGTCGTACACTTTTATGTAGTATCATACCAACGATTTCTTATCCAAAGCAACAAATCAAAACTATAACATAGATGACGAAAATGCTCAGTGCTGACAACACTTTTCCAACGGCCATCAAATTTTCAAATTGGTTCCTTAATTTTGTTGCAAATGCTTTGCATATGAGTATGTCATTCAAAGCATCTGTTGGTGCAATATTTATAAAAATGTCTGATGCTGGTTACCATGTGCTACACTGAAAGAAAAACTCTTGGTTGGTTCAACTATTTTTAATAGTATTGCAACGATTCATTCAAAATAGTTAAACGAACTACGGAAAATAGTTATTTTTACTATGTTAATATAGTTAATTTAACGATATAAAAGTAGTTGGTTCTAGTTATGCAAAAAATATCTCAACGTTCATGAAATCAACTGTTTTAATTGTTTCATAACCACGAAAATTAGTTGATAAATAGAAAAATATTCATCAATTCACTCAAAACTTCAACGTTTCGAATTATCAACAGTTTTTATGGTACTTAAACTACTTCGCAATAGTTGATTTCAGCAAACGTAATTCAGTGAGCAACGTCTTTGAAATTATTCTACGCAAAGTAGAATGGTTTCAACATTTGGACGTTTTTCATGCTCCGAATGAAATTGTTTATTAACCACGCGCCATGGTGCATAAAAGTAATCAACGATTTTCTTATGGTTGTTTTAACTATAGCCCTAGTTGATGCAAAAACAACTAAGGCAAACTATTGATTTTTCATACTCCTCATACTCATACTCCTATTCTATCATAGAAGTTTCATATACTACATGGCAAAATTATGTTCGGTTTGCTGTTCGATATAATTCATATGCATGTTATGCAGTGAAGCCTTTATATTACGTTGTATGACGCTTTCTTCCACTGTGGTAAACGCAGTGGACTGCGGCAAAGTGCTGTGAAAAATTTACTGTGAACACAAAGCAGCGGCATTGCGGCAGCCGCGCCACAGGGAGAGGCGTGAATGCCGCAGTTGAATTTGGTGAATCACAATGCAGCGACAATGTCGCTGTCAATGCAACCAAGGCATCAACCTAATTCATTTTCTTTTGTCTTTTGTATTGCTAAATCCTGTTGTACGAGGATTAGGTTGGCTACCACATAAGTACTATATACATAAACTATATATATATTACATACTATAGTCTTTTCCTATCTCGTACTATGTATATTGTTGGAATACCATTGTTTGTGGTTGCTTACTTTTTTTGCACCACGGACGTTGTTTGTCAACCACGCGTCATGGTGCATAAAAGTAATCAACTATTTTTTTATGGTTGTTTTAACTATAGCCCGTAGTTGACGCAAAAACAACTAAGGAAAATTGTTGATTTTACCAAGATTTTTCTTTCAGTGTAGCAACCAAGCAAAATACTCGTATATATCAAATCTGCTTCACGTTAAGTTAAACCCACGCTGTGAATTTCATTTCGATTAAATCACTGGGCTAGAAGTTATACGGGTGAAAAGAATTTTAGGGTTACCACCCTCAACACTTTTCAAATTTTCAAAACGTTAACATTTGTTGTAAATTTCCACTGCAGGATCATTTCCATTTGGAAATCTAATGGCATAATAGCTTGGTAAAGACATTCCAAAAAATTACAAAAATGGTCATACCTGTCAGCCCTGTCAAGTTGGTTTTATGAAATTCAAACGACATTTGGCTTACCTTAAGGTCCATTTACTGCATGAACTTTGTTTTGATTTTATGACTGAATCAGAAGTTGTAGGGAAGCAAACTTTATTTTGCCTAACAAATTAGCAAAACAAAGGTGACAAAAATCACCACAGCTGGCAACTCTATTCAAATTTTTCAACCAAATTTTCAGCAAATGTTATCTGAGGTCAGATCCAAATATTGTGTGAATTTTAATAAATTGTGATTGCTAAATCGGAAGTTATAGGCCAAAAAGCTGTTTTTTTCTAAGTAATTTTGCAAGATGGTACCACTGCCACAGGGTTGCCTGCATTTCAAAAATACTTTTATCAGACTTGGGCCTTATTAATACCAACATGTGCTGCAAATTTCATTATGATTAAATAAGCCGGTCATCAGTTCTCGTGAACAGAACTTTCAAGTGCTGAAAATAGAGGTAATTTGGTGATCGGTTGCTGTTCTTGTGCAAGTCGGAATTTTGAAAATTTCAATTAAACATGATGGAAAAAGGTTAAACTTTATCAATGATTTGAAATTTTTGTAAACAGCAAAAAATTTTCAGGAGGGTCGTTTATTTGAAGGATATTTTTTCAGGAGCCTGCCGTAGCTGCACGGTTACTTGCACTGTTAAAAAATCCATGCGTGTTAGGTCTTAGTCAACATCAATACGCTCTGGGATTTTCACGATGATCTAATGTTTTTGTCAGTAGTTATGACAAATCAAAATTTGAAAAATATCCTTGCCTATTTCTAGGCTTTCAGCACCCACATATGGCTCAAAATATCCAGTAATTTATCAGAAAAAAGCTTGAAACATATTAAGTTTTCATTCCCAATACTTATTTTTAACAAACATTTACATTGCTTGGAAATATAGGAGTGCTTGAAAATTCACTAAAATGACCGCCACCACCAAAATGTTAAAGATGTCTGAATTTTAGCAAATCGTGGACCCACCTTCTATTTACAACTATGTCCTCCAAAAATTTCAGCTCAATCAGGTCGGCCACTCAAGAGATTATCTCCCTAAATCATTTTGCAGATATATATATATATATATATATATATATATATATATATATATATATATATATATATATATATATATATATATATATATATATATATCTATATATATATATATATATACATATATATATATATATATATATATATATATATATATATATATATATATATATATATATATATATATATATATATATATATATATATATATATATATATATATATATATATATATATATATATTTATATATATATATATATATAAAGATACAGTAAGACCCCGTTTAACACGTAGGGTACGTTCCATCAAAGTAGAGCGTACTGCGAAGCAGCGCTGAACGAGGCTATCTTAACATGTAAATAATGGGGTTAGGGGAAGATGGATAGAAAATTGGTTAGGTATTAAATTTAATAATTGGGTTTTTTTTTAAATAAAGTAAAACGAAACATTTATTTCTTACAAAAATAAAAATAATATAAACGAATATACTTATGAAAACAAGTAACATTTTAATTTAGTCAGTTTCCAATTTTCTGCCTTTTTGTCAAGAAGGCATCTAATGAAGTTTGCCTTTTTCTTTTGCGTTCTGTTAGAAATTGATGATAAGTGGATAAAGCATCTATAGCACCTCGTCTTGCTTCTGAACTCCTGTCAAAATTTGAATCATTTTCAACAAATTGGTCCATAATTTCAGTTATAGTGGTAAAACTCCTTTTTACAAACGCAGTCGAAAGTTCTTTTTGCTCTTCTTTGAAATTACTACTACCCATATTTTTGTTTTTTCTTGCTCAGTTAGTTCTTTGAGCTCATAATTAGAAGGACTAGCTGCTGTTTCTTGAACTCTTTATTCGACGTCTTCCACATTTACCTCATCTAAACCGGTTTGTTTCCCTAATTCTACTATTTCTTCCACTATTTCATCCATATCAACAGAGTGTCCAATGTCTTCGCTCTTGCTTAAATCTGGCCAAATGTTCTTCCCTACTCCTTTCAAAGATCTTTCTGTTATCATTTTAAGAAAGGTTTATGTTTTCTACAGCATTTATGATATTGTAGTTTTTCCAAAATTCTCTTATTCATTGCTTCTCTTCTCCGTCTATTTTTTCAAACATCTGCTTAAATGTTCGTCGTAAGTAATAAGCCTTAAAATTGGATATAACGCCTTGGTCCATTTGTTGGATTAAGGCAGTTGTGTTAGGCGGCAAAAAACCACTTCGACTGGAATGCATGTTGTTAAGTCTGATAAATTTATTGGGTGACTTGGAGCATTATCAATTAATAGTAGTGCTCTTTGTTCAAGTTTTTTAATTTTGCAAGAACGTTTAACAGACGGGCAGAAATGGTCAGTGAACGGAAAATTTTCATAGTTATCCATGATTTTATATTAGACTCCCAAATAAAAGGTAAAGTTGATTTAAATATGCCTTTCATAGCTCTTGGGTTTTAAGAGTGGTAACTTAGTAATGGGTTTAATTTGAAATCTCCGCATGCGTTACCACCCAGTAGAAGTGTTAAGCGATCTTTTACGGCTTTAAATCCTGGTGCTCGTTTCTCTTCACGGGGTAGATATATATATAGATAATATATATATAGATAAATATATATAATAATATATGTATAGATAAATATATATATATATATATATATATATATATATATATATATATATATATATATATATATATATATGTATATATATAAATATATGTGTGAGTGTGTGTTAAACATATGTTATGTTGACTTATTCAACATAATCGGGTCATCCTAAACGGCGATTTAAAGACGATAGTCTGTGCTACAAGTGTCTCATTGACAGTGTTGTGGTCGTACGTTTCAGTCTCAAGTTATAGTGCGTCAAAGATGGAGCCTACCAAGCAAGAAATTTGTCATATTTTACGTTTTTACCACCTGGGAGGTAAAAATGCAACAGAGGCGGCCAGAAAAATTTGTGAATTTTATGAGCCGAATACTGTTACGATTCCACAGCACAGCGTTGGTTCGATCGATTTCGTTCTGGTGTAGTGGATGTCGAAGATACACCCCGCACTGGTAGGCCAATCGTCGTAGAAACCGATAAGATCGTCGAAATCATCCAAGTAGACCGGCATGTGAGCATTCGCTCGATTGGCCAGGAACTGAGTTTAGGCCATAACCATTTGCAGAAGATTGGATTCCAAAATTAAGATGAATGTTTAGGTGCCACACGAGTTGACGCAAAAAAAATCTCTAAAATATATATATATATATATATATATATATATATATATATATATATATATATATATATATATATATATATATATAGATATATATATATATATATATATATATATATATATATATATATATATATATATATATATATATATATATATATATATATATATATATATATATATTTATATTTATATTTATATTAACAAATGCATGTGCAAATGAGTTAAAATGAGTTAAACAGTAAATATTATTATCAATAACTTTGGTTTATAACGCGCACTGATTTGTGGTGCAATTTCTCGGTATAAAATTCAGAAATTTATTCAAATCATCGATTTAATTTCATGGATCATAAATGTTCATAAATAAAATTTCCACGAGCAATTATTCACAAGCTTTGACTGCGAAATGTTTTGTATTTCATCACTACCCTTTCATTGATATTGTGAATGTATTTTACTATTAAATCCTTCCACTTAAATAATTAATAACAATAATTGACATTTAGTGAGACGTGGACCTATTCTGCATATACACCAATGTATCGAAAGTTTTTAATACTAATGTTCTTCGAAAATTAGTAAACATTTTTTTGTGTAGTTTGAATACATTTCTTTTATTACAATATCTATATGCATTTCTTTCCATATTTTTTTTCCCCATATCTATTGATTATTTTTACTAATGTTCGAAGAACATTAGTATTAAAATCGATTCGGCCAAAAATTCATATTTCCATTTATATATATATATATATATATATATATATATATATATATATATATATATATATATATATATATATATATATATATATATATATATATATATATATATATATATATATATATATATTATAAAAAAATTACAGTGAGATAATCTCGGGAACGCGCCATCCGATTGAGCTGAAACTTTCAGGATACATTGATGTATATGCAGAATAGGTCCAGGACTCACAAACTGTCAATTATCTTTAACATTTTGGCGCCAGCGGCCATTTTAGTGATATTTTTAATATACCTATTATTCCGTACACAACTAATTTTTGCAAAAATAAAGTTAACCAAGTAAATTTCGAACGTGTTTTACATGTGAATCAGATAATAATTTGGAATTTTTTAACCCCATGTGTGCGCTGGGTGCCTAAAAAGAGAACGGGAAAATTTGAAAATTTTTATATTGCGATAGCCTTTGACAGAGCTTTTAAATCATAACGAAATTTTCAGAACATATTGGTATTATTTAGTTGTAGATTTGTAGAACTTTTAATGAGCATGCTGGCAACTCTGTAGCTAGGGCAGGCACTGAAAGTGAAAACCTTCAAATCATCGTCTCTCTTGAAAAAATGCCGTTTCTTCAAAAAGAAGCCACTCATATATAAATCTTGTGCTTTGTTAACATAGACAACAAATGAAATTTGATATGGTATAACGGGCACGCCTGGTAACCCTTGCCCAATTTACCTATATTTTTAGCATCAAAAGCTTCTGTTCACGGAAACTCACGATCCGTTTAGCAGAATTAATTGAAATTTGTAGAATTTATTGGTCTTTAATGGGACCAGGTCTGATAGAAGTGATTTTGAAATGCGGGCGATTCTGTGCCAGTGGTGCCATCTTGAAAAACCACTTAAAACGATAACTGCTTTTAGCCCTATAAATTCTGATTGAATAGAAAAAAAAATTGATTTGATTTTTGAATATTTTTGAAAAAAAAAAATTGATTGATTTGATTGACTTGATTTTGACGAAATTCACACAATAGCTGGACCTTACTTTAAGCCTTGTTTGGTAGAAATTTGGTTGAAAAATTCGGTTGGAGCTGCCAGCTATGATAATTTTGGTGTCTTAAATTTGAAAAAATAAAAATTTGGAAGTGAAAACATTCAAACCATCGAATATCCTAAAACATGTCCGTTTCTACAATAAAACCAATCTGTATACAAATCTAATGCTTAATCTACAAAGTCAAAGTAAAACTTTGGAAATTTCATGTCGGACAAGAACGGTAACCCTTTCCCAGTCAACCTATATTTTTAGCATCAAAAACTTCTGTTCACGGGGACTCACGAATCACTAATCAGATACCATTGAAATTTACAGAGAGCAGTGGAGTTAAGTAGGACCAGGTCTGGATTTAAGTAGGACCAGGTCTGGGCAACTCTGTGCCAGTGGTGCCATCTTGAAAAATTACAAAGAAAAAAACCTGTTTTTTTGCCCTATGAAATATGAATAAGTTACCAGATTTTCATGAAATTGACACAGTAGCTGAACCTTACTCTAATCTCTGTTTGGTGGAAATTGGGTTGCAAAATTTGATTGGTGCTGCCAGCTATGGTAATTTTTGTGTCTTTCGTTTTGAAAATTCGCTCAGGAAAATAAAACTTTTTGCACTATAACTTCCAGTGCAGTCATGAAATCAATACGAATTTCATACAATTAACGAAACCTGTCATAAGCATTATTCAGGCCAAATTTGGTTGAAAAGCCACGACAGGGTTGCCAGCTATTGTTGGTTTTGCGTTTAATTGCAATATCTTTATTAAGCGGTTTTATCGTAGAATTTTCAAATGGTAATGATATTGTAGTGACAATAAACAGCAAATATTAAGTTTTCGATTATTTGAAAAAACTCGCTGCAGGTAACTCTAAATTTCTTAATACTCCTTTAACTTCGAATGTTATACAACAACTTGAAGCAGATGTGATATATTCTTGGATTGATACTGGCAGAAGGTTGCCAGCACGAGTCGGTTGTGCTTTTTTTGTATCAATAAACGCTTACAGTTAGTATTCATACCTTCTGATTCAGCTATCATATTTCAATAAAATTCGCACAGTATTTGGATCTAAGTTTAAACAAAATTTATAGAAAATTTGGTTGAAAAATTAGAATAGAGTTGCCAGCTATGGCGGTTTTTGTCCTTTAAATCTTACAAATTCGCTCAGCAAAATAAAGCTTTTTTCCCTATTACTTCCGTTCCAGTCATGAAATCAAAACGAAGTTCATGCAGTAAATGCACCTTAATGTAAACCAAATGTCGTATGAATTTTGTAAAAAAATCATGAAAATGCTGCCAGCTATGACCATTTTCGTAATTTCAGATTAGATTTGCAAATGGGAATGATCCTGCAATGAAAATTAAGAACAAATATTAACGTTTTGAAAATTTGAAAAGTGTTGAGGGTGGTAGTTCTAACATTATTTTCACCCATATAACTTCCAGCGCAGTCATTCAATCGAAACGAAATTCACAGGGTGGGTTTAACTTAACGTGAAGCAGATTTGGTTTATACGAGTATTTTGCTTTCCTGCTAACACAGCGTAACCAGCATCAGACATGTTCGTGCACCAACAGATGTTTCAAATTTCATACTCAAATGTTAAAGATTTGCAATAAAAATAAGGAACCAATTTCTAAATTTTCCGAGCTTTGAAAATTTTTCGGATGGCAGCCTCAAACACCGTTTAACCGCTGAAACTTTCGATGAAATCCCGCGATGAGAACGAAATTCAAAAGATAAGTTGATTTAAGTATGAGCTTGATATGATAAACTTATTGCTGCTTCGTTCGAAAAGTGCTGCCAGCACTGAACATTTTCATCATCTATGTTATAGTTGGGTTTTGTTGCTTTGGATAAGGAATGGTTGATATGATTCTACAAAAAAGTGTATAACGTCTTTCCACATTTTTTTGTCACTCAAAGACAATTTCTTCGAAATTCAGTTTTCTAGCGGTTCTGCTGCGCTAGAGTTTTTACTAATATTCGAAGAACATTAGTATTAAACTCGTTTGGCCGAAAATTCATATTTCTTTATATATATAATATATATATATATATATATATATATATATATATATATATATATATATATATATATATATATATATATATATATATATATATATATATATATATATAAATATATATATATAAATATATATATATATATATATATATATATATATATAAATATATATATATATATATACATATATATAAATATATATATATATATATATATATGTTACATATATATATATATATATATATGTATATATATATATGTATATATATATAAATATATATTGTTCAAACATAGACAATTGCAATTGCTTCATAATGAAATTTTTCGAATAGTAAACTGCAACTATCACTGGAGCACCTGCGGGCCGAATTATCAAATCCTCTGGTGGACCGAATACAAATTGTGGTAATACCCGCATCACTTGCCAAAATATCAAATCATGCACAAAAATCGTTTTCGTGGCGTATTGGCAAACATAAACAAACAATTGTCAACTCGAAGACTGCGCGATCGATAAATGGCGCACCACCTAGACCGATAATGCAGATATCCAACAGCTGATGCAGATCTGGCTCGTTCATTCGGGACGTATGGGAAATCGGCACAATCCAATGACCCCTGGCGGTACACCAAAAAATACCGGTAGCAACCGGTACACAATTTGAAAATTCTTATTTGAAGAAAGAAAATAGTTAGTTAGTTGAAAAATATAATCGAACGTGTGCAGTTTTGAATTAGTCGTTGTTCGTATAGATATAATTAGAAAATTGTTTGAATTGAATTACGGATGTGAATAGAATTGAAATAAAATTGTTTTGAAGTTGAACAACTTGACTAGATCTTTCGATTTAAAATCAAATTAATATCGAACATAATTTTGGTCCTCCGAACCGGATCCTAGAAAGTGCGCGAGTGGAATTAACTAGTGAAAGACAATCGACAAAACCAAATATCAAATCGAAGAATCGGTAAGAGCTGTTTGTTGGGGTAAGTCCTTCATTTATTCCATTTATTATTTCCTCGATCATTTCCTTTTGCTCCCATGTCATTATCATTCATTTTTATAAGCAATTATATAATAATCGCAGAACCTAAAACCGGTAAAAAGAACGAGCCTTGTACAAGCCTAAAATTTAATACAGAACTAACGGGAATATAAAGTGAAGATTGATTTCGGTAATATACTCAAAGCTATACTTTAATAATAATAGAGAAGAATTAACGAAAGTGCGTGAGTGTGCATAGTGAACATATAAATAATAGCATTATCCGTAACTAAATCAAGAATCGTAATAGCCCGTATACATATCTTGTTAGAAATCATCATAGTCCAATAACGGTAAACTGTACGATACTTACGAGTGGCATTAAACTATATCGAACTAAACTCAATACTTTGAATCGTGTAATTTCTAGCTGATGAGCGGATGCTAGGCCCGCGAATAGAAAACGAACCACACTGATTATTGCGGCGATAATTAGAATTTTGTATGTACGGATTTTTTGAACATAGACATTTGTAGAACTTCGACCATAGAATATTTCTTTGGATTCAACCCACGTGCATCATCCAACGCAGCAGCAGAAGTTACTTAGAGATTAAGTTACGAGTTCGTATCAATCCTTAAGGGCCAAGACGGTAAATCGAAAAAACTTTGCTAGGTAAAAGTCAGAACCGTAGACATGACGGGCGTTGCAAACTTGTTGACTCGCCAAAGATTCGCGTTAAATCAGTTGGTGGAAATTCAAACGAATTACAAGAAGGATCCAAAGACACGGAAAACCAACGTATATTATCGGAATTTAATTGAAAAAGTAAAGTCAATCCATAGCCAGTACAATGAGGTGCATGAACGAATTCTGGAAAGCTTAGATGAAAAGTTAATACCGTCACCATATTTCACGGACGAGTACGAGCGTTTCGAATCAATCCGTATCAACTTCCTATCCGAATTGGAAGAATTACTGCAGGCCTCGCAACCTACAGAAGAGTCAAACGAAGGTAAAGTGCCAAAAGAAGCAAAGGGTGAAGACGACCTAAAGCTACCACGCATAAGTTTACCGAAATTTTCTGGAAAATATGATGAATGGATATCTTTTCACGATCTATTCGCATCCCTTATACACAATCGGACATCATTGTCAAAAGTTGAGAAGCTTTATTACTTAAAGTGCAGCTTATCGGCTGAGGTGGAAAACTTGCTGCGACATTTTGCAGTTATAGAAAGTAATTATGACCTTGCTTGGAAATTACTTAGTGAACGTTACGATAACAAGCGCGTCTTATTAAATACGCAGTTTAGAAACTTGTTCAATATGAGATGAGTGCCACAGAATCATCCGACTCAATTAAACTCTTACTAGATCAAACGGTAGAGTGCGTTCAAGCAATGGAAAATTTGAAACTAGGTGACTTGTGGCAATCGATTATTATATATCTTACAGCAGAGCGACTTCCGCAAGAAAGCAGCCAATTGTGGGAGCAGGAACGGGCTTTAAACACCAAGTTGCCTTCTTTTGATGAGCTCAAGACGTTTCTCAATAATCAATTTCGAGCTTTAGAAGCTTTGGGGGTTAGATCGGTCAAAGCATCGACAAAAGCACTTATCTAGATTTGTGGAGCTTTTAATGAGCATGCTGGCAACTCTGTAGCTAGGGCAGGCACTGAAAGTGAAAACCTTCAAATCATCGTCTCTCTTGAAAAAATGTCTTTTTTTCAAAAAGAAGCCACTCATATATAAATCTTGTGCTTTGTTTACATAGACAAAAAATTAAATTTGATATGGTATAACGGGCACGCCTGGTAACCCTTGCCCAATTTTCCTATATTGTTAGCATCAAAAACTTCTGTTCACGGAAACTCATGATCCGTTTAGCAGAATTAATTAAAATTTGCAGAATTTATTGGTCTTTAATGGGACCAGGTCTGATAGAAGTGATTTTGAAATGCGGGCGATTCTGTGCCAGTGGTGCCATCTTGAAAAACCACTTAAAACGATAACTACTTTTAGCCCTATAAATTCTGATTGAATCGTTTGATTTTGACGAACTTTACACAATAGCTGAACCTTACTTTAAACCTTGTTTGGTAGAAATTTGGTTGAAAAATTCGGTTGGAGCTGCCAGCTATGATAATTTTGGTGTCTTAAATTTGAAAAAATCAAAATTTGGAAGTGAAAACATTCAAACCAACGAATATCCTAAAAATGTCCGTTTCTTACAATAAAACCAATCTGTATACAAATCTTATGCTTTATCTGCACGTTCAAAGTAAAACTTTGGAAATTTAATGTCGGACAAGAACGGTAACCCTTTCCCAGTTAACCTATATTTTTAGCATCAAAAACTTCTGTTCACGAGAACTCACCAATCAATAATCAGATACAACTGAAATTTACAGAATGCATTGGACTTAAGTAGGACCAGATCTGATAGAAGCAATTTTGAATTGTGGGCAAATCTGTGCCAGTGGTGCCATCTTGAAAAATTAAGAAGAAAAAAATTGCTTTATGCCCTATGAAATGTGAATAAGTTACCAGATTTTTATGAAATTGACGCAATAGCTGAATCTTACTCTCATCTCTGTTTGGTGAAAAATTAGTGCTGCCAGCTATGGTAATTTTTTGTGTCTTTGGTTTTGAAAATTCGCTCAGGAAAAGAAAACTTTTTGCCCTATAACTTCCAGTGCAGTCATGAAATCAATACGAATTTCATAAAATTAATGGAACCTATTATAAATATTATTTAGGCCAAATTTGGTTGAAAAGCCAAGATAGGGCTGCCAGCTATTGTTGGTTTTATGTTTAATTGCAATATCTTTATTAAGCGGTTTTATCGTAGAATTTTCAGATGGTGATGATATTGTAGTGACAATAAACAGCAAATATTAAGTTTTCGATTATTTGAAAAAACTCGCTACAAGTAACCCTTAATTTCTTTATACTCCTATAACTTCGAATGTAATTAAACAACTTGAAGCAGATGTGATATGATTGGCTATGATTGGCTTTGATACTGGCAGAAGGTTGCCAGCACGAGTCGGTTTTGCTACTTTTGTATCAATAAATGCTCACAGTTAGTATTCATACCGGAAACATTTACAATTAAAATAAATAATCAATGTTGCAATTCGCAAAGTTCTGCAAATTTTTTGGATCGCAGCCCCAAACACCAACTTCAGTTACAGTGCTGCAGGCACTGAGCATTTTCTTCATTGATGTTATATGAGATGCTGCTTTCAAAATTATGTGATATAAGCAACTGATAACGAATATAATAAACCCGTGTTTTGCTCTCATAAACGTTGAAATTCATGCCAGTGGTAATATCTGAAACCTTCCACCATATGAGTTATAATGCATTCTTGAGACCAAAGTAGAACGTGGCATTTGAAACAGTTTGTCGTAATAAGCAGCGCATGTGGTGGAATATGCACTCAAAACCTGCACGATTCTTCTACTGTTCTTCGAACATTAGTGTTTCTAGCGGTTCAGGTGCGCTAGAGTTTTTTCTATTTCATATGGTCCGTGATATGTGCTCTGCAACTTTTTTCTATTAATATATCTGACTAAAACTAGATCTCCTTCTTTGAATTTTGCTGGGTTTATGTTAGGTTAGGTTAGGTAACCTAACCTGGGTTTATGTTACTATCTACTTTATTTATTCTTTCCTTTTTCACTTTCTCAATTATGTTTTGAGCTAAACTAATGCTATTTCTAAGTCTAATTTTTATTTCATTAGCGAAATTGTTTATCGGTTCGTTTTTCTCTTTAATATCGTCGGGCAATTAGGGTAGTCTTTCACGGACTACTTCGTAAGGAGAATATTGTGTATCAATATGTGGACTAGTATTATACGCGAAAGAGTAATACGGTATCCATTTGTCCCATTCATAATCATTAGCAAAATTAAGCAAATTTTCATTTAATACTCTGTGGGTAGGTTCCACTGAGCCGAGTGTTTCGTGATGATATGGTGTTGAGAAAATTTGTTGAATTTTTAATAAATTGCATATGTTTCCCATTAGCTCATCGGTGAATTCAGTTTCATTATGTGATTTTAAAATTTTGAAAATACCATGCTATAATATTAGTTGTTCTACTAGTGTTTTGGCGATAGTTTTAGCGTCTTTTGTTTCAATAGGGTATGCAATGACGTATTTTGACAATTTGCGTTGCATTTTGAGACTGTATCGGTAACCGTTGGATATTCTGAGTGGCCCCACTGTGTCTATAGCAATAGTTTCGAATGTGTTCTTTGGTGTGTCTGCTATTGTTTGTTTCTCTTTTATGTGTTGTGTCTGTTTATTTTTCGCACAAGTTTCACAGTTTTTAATAAATGGCTTTATCATCTTATTCATATCTTTCCATATATATTTTTGTTTACGTTTTTCTGACACCTAAGTGTCCTCCTATCGGTGTTGTATGGTAGTTGCTTAGTAGTTTGAATTGTATTATTTTATCGGTTATTCGTTTTGGTGGTTTGTATATTATTATTCTTAGGGGTTCTTTAGTGTTTGTTAGAATACTCTTCTGTAGTTGATTAAATTTATTTTTAAATTCTTCCTTATATATTATTTTATATATTTCATCTTATTCTTCTATGTATATTTTCGTTATATTTTTTCTAGTGGCTTGCGATGTCAGTTTCTCCAATGTCGAAACTATTTTCGATGGATTATCTGACGCTGCATCTAACTAGGATCTGATTATTTTCAAATATAATTATTGGGATTTTTCCCATTTCGAATTTTAATTTTGTTAAATTTTTTATATCAGCTGGGGAGTCGCTGTTCCATATATAGCTTTCGTTGGCCATTGGGTTATGTATTGGTTTGAATGTTATTCTTGTTTGCACTTTTTTAGTGTTTTCTAAGTTTTTCATCATGTTTCTTGTAAGTGGTAATACTTTCTTTTCTTTGGTAACATTTTTTTGCTTTGGTATCATATCTTTTAATGTGTCTGAATTTAATTTGATGCGTGATAATGCATCTGCATTGACGTTCATCTTGCCTTTTCGATATATTATATCGAAATCATAATCGCATAAATCTAGTCTTATGCGTGTCATCTTTGATTATGGGTTTCTATGTGTAAATAGTGACATAAGCGGCCTGTGGTCTGTAACAAATGTCAATTTATTTCCAAATAAATAGAAAGAAATTTAAAGAAATTTATCGCCCAATGGATTACCAATAGTTCCTTTTCGACTATCGGTTTGTTTAATTCATGTTTGACTAGGGTTCTACTTGCGTAAGAAATGGGTAAGTCATGTCCTATTTCGCCTTCTGAGTTTTGAGCCATGTGTTGGTGCTGAGTGCCTAAAAGTAGGTAAGAATTTTTTTTCAAATTTTGATTTGTCATAGCTTCTGACAAAAACATTAGATTATCGTGAAAATTGCAGAGCGTATTGATGTTGACTAGTGTTTAGCACATATGTATTTTCAAGACAGTGCAGGTAATCCTGTAGCTATGGCAGGCTCCTGAAAAAAAACCATCAAGTCAACGACCCTCCTGAAAAATTTTTGCTTTCTGACAAAAGCTGCAAATCATTGATAAACAACCTTTGTTCATCATGTCAAATGGAAAATCTAAATTCCGGATTGCACAAGAACGGCAGCCCTTCACCAAATTACTTCTATTTTCAGCACTCGAAACTTCTCTTCACGAGAACTGACGACCGGCTTAACCAACCATAATGAAATTCACAGGACATATTGACATTAACTAGGACCAGGTCTGATAGAAGTGTGGCAGTGGTACCATCTTGAAAAATCACTGAGACAAAAAAACTGCATTTTGTACTATAGCTTCTGATTCAGCTATCATATTTCAATAAAATTCGCGCAGTATTTGGATCTAAGTTTAAACAAAATTTATAGAAAATTTGGTTGAAAAATTAGAATAGAGTTGCCAGCTATGGTGGTTTTTGTCTCCTAAATCTTGCAAATTCGCTCAGCAAAATAAAGCTTTTTTCCCTATTACTTCCGTTCCAGTCATGAAATCAAAACGAAGTTCATGCAGTAAATGCACCTTAATGTAAACCAAATGTCGTATGAATTTTGTAAAAAAATCATGAAAATGCTGCCAGCTATGACCATTTTCGTAATTTCAGATTAGATTTGCAAATGGGAATGATCCTGCAATGAAAATTAAGAACAAATATTAACGTTTTGAAAATTTGAAAAGTGTTGAGGGTGGTAGTTCTAACATTATTTTCACCCATATAACTTCCAGCGCAGTCATTCAATCGAAACGAAATTCACAGGGTGGGTTTAACTTAACGTGAAGCAGATTTGGTTTATACGAGTATTTTGCTTTCCTGCTAACACAGCGTAACCAGCATCAGACATGTTCGTGCACCAACAGATGTTTCAAATTTCATACTCAAATGTTAAAGATTTGCAATAAAAATAAGGAACCAATTTCTAAATTTTCCGAGCTTTGAAAATTTTTCGGATGGCAGCCTCAAACACCGTTTAACCGCTGAAACTTTCGATGAAATCCCGCGATGAGAACGAAATTCAAAAGATAAGTTGATTTAAGTATGAGCTTGATATGATAAACTTATTGCTGCTTCGTTCGAAAAGTGCTGCCAGCACTGAACATTTTCATCATCTATGTTATAGTTGGGTTTTGTTGCTTTGGATAAGGAATGGTTGATATGATTCTACAAAAAAGTGTATAACGTCTTTCCACATTTTTTTGTCACTCAAAGACAATTTCTTCGAAATTCAGTTTTCTAGCGGTTCTGCTGCGCTAGAGTTTTTACTAATATTCGAAGAACATTAGTATTAAACTCGTTTGGCCGAAAATTCATATTTCTTTATATATATATATATATATATATATATATATATATATATATATATATATATATATATATATATATATATATATATATATATATATATATATATATATATATATATATATATATATAAATATATATATATATAAATATATATATATATATATATATATATATATATATATATATATATATATGTTACATATATATATATATATATATGTATATATATATATATATATATACATATATATATATATATATATATATATATATATATATATATATATATATATATATATATATATATATATATATATATATATATATGTATATATATATAAATATATATTGTTCAAACATAGACAATTGCAATTGCTTCATAATGAAATTTTTCGAATAGTAAACTGCAACTATCACTGGAGCACCTGCGGGCCGAATTATCAAATCCTCTGGTGGACCGAATACAAATTGTGGTAATACCCGCATCACTTGCCAAAATATCAAATCATGCACAAAAATCGTTTTCGTGGCGTATTGGCAAACATAAACAAACAATTGTCAACTCGAAGACTGCGCGATCGATAAATGGCGCACCACCTAGACCGATAATGCAGATATCCAACAGCTGATGCAGATCTGGCTCGTTCATTCGGGACGTATGGGAAATCGGCACAATCCAATGACCCCTGGCGGTACACCAAAAAATACCGGTAGCAACCGGTACACAATTTGAAAATTCTTATTTGAAGAAAGAAAATAGTTAGTTAGTTGAAAAATATAATCGAACGTGTGCAGTTTTGAATCAGTCGTTGTTCGTATAGATATAATTAGAAAATTGTTTGAATTGAATTACGGATGTGAATAGAATTGAAATAAAATTGTTTAGAAGTTGAACAACTTGACTAGATCTTTCGATTTAAAATCAAATTAATATCGAACATAATTTTGGTCCTCCGAACCGGATCCTAGAAAGTGCGCGAGTGGAATTAACTAGTGAAAGACAATCGACAAAACCAAATATCAAATCGAAGAATCGGTAAGAGCTGTTTGTTGGGGTAAGTCCTTCATTTATTCCATTTATTATTTCCTCGATCATTTCCTTTTGCTCCCATGTCATTATCATTCATTTTTATAAGCAATTATATAATAATCGCAGAACCTAAAACCGGTAAAAAGAACGAGCCTTGTACAAGCCTAAAATTTAATACAGAACTAACGGGAATATAAAGTGAAGATTGATTTCGGTAATATACTCAAAGCTATACTTTAATAATAATAGAGAAGAATTAACGAAAGTGCGTGAGTGTGCATAGTGAACATATAAATAATAGCATTATCCGTAACTAAATCAAGAATCGTAATAGCCCGTATACATATCTTGTTAGAAATCATCATAGTCCAATAACGGTAAACTGTACGATACTTACGAGTGGCATTAAACTATATCGAACTAAACTCAATACTTTGAATCGTGTAATTTCTAGCTGATGAGCGGATGCTAGGCCCGCGAATAGAAAACGAACCACACTGATTATTGCGGCGATAATTAGAATTTTGTATGTACGGATTTTTTGAACATAGACATTTGTAGAACTTCGACCATAGAATATTTCTTTGGATTCAACCCACGTGCATCATCCAACGCAGCAGCAGAAGTTACTTAGAGATTAAGTTACGAGTTCGTATCAATCCTTAAGGGCCAAGACGGTAAATCGAAAAAACTTTGCTAGGTAAAAGTCAGAACCGTAGACATGACGGGCGTTGCAAACTTGTTGACTCGCCAAAGATTCGCGTTAAATCAGTTGGTGGAAATTCAAACGAATTACAAGAAGGATCCAAAGACACGGAAAACCAACGTATATTATCGGAATTTAATTGAAAAAGTAAAGTCAATCCATAGCCAGTACAATGAGGTGCATGAACGAATTCTGGAAAGCTTAGATGAAAAGTTAATACCGTCACCATATTTCACGGACGAGTACGAGCGTTTCGAATCAATCCGTATCAACTTCCTATCCGAATTGGAAGAATTACTGCAGGCCTCGCAACCTACAGAAGAGTCAAACGAAGGTAAAGTGCCAAATGAAGCAAAGGGTGAAGACGACCTAAAGCTACCACGCATAAGTTTACCGAAATTTTCTAGAAAATATGATGACTGGATATCTTTTCACGATCTATTCGTATCCCTTATACACAATCGGACATCATTGTCAAAAGTTGAGAAGCTTTATTACTTAAAGTGCAGCTTATCGGCTGAGGTGGAAAACTTGCTGCGACATTTTGCAGTTATAGAAAGTAATTATGACGTTGCTTGGAAATTACTTAGTGAACGTTACGATAACAAGCGCGTCTTATTAAATACGCAGTTTAAAAACTTGTTCAATATTGATAGTGCCACAGAATCATCCGACTCAATTAAACTCTTACTAGATCAAACGGTAAAGTGCGTTCAAGCAATGGAAAATTTGAAACTAGGTGACTTGTGGCAATCGATTATTATATATCTTACTGCAGAGCGACTTCCGCAAGAAAGCAGGCAATTGTGGGAGCAGGAACGGGCTTTAAACACCAAGTTGCCTTCTTTTGATGAGCTTTCTCAATAATCGATTTCGAGCTTTAGAAGCTTTGGGGGTTAGATCGGTCAAAGCATCGACAAAAGCATGATACGCCGTCTATGATGACGATTATGATGTGAGAAAGAAAAACTCTAGCGCACCGGAACTGCTAGAAACACTAATGTTCGAAGAACAGAAGAATAATCGTGCAGGTTTTGAGTGCATATTCCACCACATGAGCTGCTTATTACGGCCAAACTGCTTCAAATGCCACGTTTTACTTTGGTTTCAAGAATGCATTATAACTCATATGGTAGAAGGTTTCAGATATTACCACTGGCATGGGTTTCAAAGTTTATGAAAGAAAAACACTTGTTAATTATATTCGTTATCATTTGCTTGTTTCACCAAACTTTGAAAGCAGCATCTCATATAACATCAATGAAGAAAATGCTCAGTGCCTGCAATACTGTAACTGAAGTTGGTGTTTGGGGCTGCGATCCGAAAAATTTGCAGAACTTTAGGAATTGAAACATCGGTTATTTATTTTCATTGTAAATGTTTCCGGTATGAATACTAACTGTAAGCATTTATTGATACAAAAGTAGCACAACCGACTCGTGCTGGCAACCTTTCGCCAGTATCAAAGCCAAGAATATATCACATCTGCTTCACGTTTTTATTTAACATTTGAAGTTATAGGAGTATAAAGAAATTTAGGGTTACCTACAGCGAGTTTTTTCAAATAATCGAAAGCTTAATATTTGCTGTTTATTGTCACTACAATATCATTACCAATTGAAAATTCTACGATTAAACCGCTTAATAAAGATATTGCAAACAAACACAAAACCAACAATAGCTGGCAACTGTTGTGTACACTAGATGACAAATGTCAAAATGACAATGTCAGCCATTTTATCGATAGCAGCGACAACTGACCACCAAGCGGTCAGAACGAAAAACAATCAAATAAAAATTAATTTTTAAATTTCGAACCGATCCATATATTTACACTTTCTACAAAATGTTCACCTATAAATAAGAGAAGGAAAATGAAATAAAGTCAGTCTGTTTTTGGTAGGCCAGTACTTTTAGGCGACCTTTACGGACTATAAAGCGAAGAGTTTTTGTTTGATTGAAAAATATAAGACCTCGCAGGTTCTCTTGGCCCATACTGGCAAAGCGGCGGTTAAATTCGCCAAGTCAAGTATTGCGGTAAAGTAACCTCTAATCCAAGGAATAAAATAACTCATTTCATGGCGATCCTTTGACTGAACGTTCCTGTGAATCATGATCATTAATCAACAATCCTGCGAACGACATAATTTTGAATGGTGGAGATTAAAAATCGAGCAACTAACAACTTCATATAAAGTATTACACGACGATCTTGCTGCTGACGTGAATCATGGCCCTGCATTTTTGGAGTCAATCATTTTAAGAGTCTTGGAATCCGACTACATTTTTCAATTCGACAATGAACAATTGCATATTTTTTTGGATATATTGAGCGGCGCAGATTTCAATTAGAAACTTACAAAACCTTCAAACTAACCAATATCACGATGAAAATAATATTGAAAATGGGAATAATTACAAATACGATACGAAAAACACCCACCACCAACAGACAGCAGATCGGTGAAATTCAAATAAGTAGTTTAGGCAAGAATCCATCTCAAGCAGAGAAAAGTGCGATACAGAAGTCAAACGACTCATATGCACTAACCATCTTTAAGAATGGATTGATAGAAACACTCAAACCCACAATTTTTGCTGCACAGCCTAAAACGTTTGTAGAAGCAATTCAAGTAGCAACTGAATTTGAATTAAGCAACAATGTTACAGAAAACATTGTGTATGTAAATCAAAGAAACACTATAGGTCAACGGTTGAACTATAACAATAGAAATAGACAAAATAATTATAACAACTATTGCAGAAATAACAACTTTAACCAAAACCATATTAGTGATAATAAAGATGGCAGCAGCATTAATAGAAATAACTTTAGCATAAGAAATAATGTACCCAACCATAATAACAATTACAGAAATTACAACTTTAACCAAAACCATATTAATGTTAATAGAGATAGTAGCAGGAGTAATAGAAATAACTTTAGCACAAGAAATAATGCACCAAACCATAACAACAATATTAGAAACCACAGAAATAATTACTATACTATGAAAGAAACTGCACCTCAAATTTACATAAGCAGCTCAATAATCCCAAAACAGAGTGTAAAACACATCAAAATATTAAACACGAATATAGAAGAAAAATTGATCGATAATATTAACACTGAAACTGAATCGATAAATAAATACCGATCGACTGAGGTCGAAAGTACAACAAACGAAATATTGAAAGATGAAGAAATAATCAAAGCTCCAGTGCAAAGCATTGACATGAGTCACTTGAGTTCAGAGCCATTAAAAGATATGAGACCAACAAGGAAAAATGATATCAATGACAAAAAAGTATTACCATGCACAAGAAAAATAGTCAAAAGTCAAAAAAATACCGGGCAGAACAAAAATAAAAGAAAATTTGAAAAAGCCCATAAACCAACCCACATCACAAAACATAAAGAAGCTGATTCATATAACAGCGATTCAACAAATGATATAAAAAGACTGAAAAAATCAAAATTCAATTTCAAGAATATTCCAAGAGTGCTAATGGAAAATAATAAAACCACAGTTAGATGCAGTGATAATCCATCGAAATTAGTTTTGGCATTGGAGAAGCTGACATCACAAACAACTGACAAGAAAATAGGAAAAGTGTTCAGAAGCAAAAGATATAAAATACCCAATATATTGAATATGAATAACAATCATATGCGAAATGTCATACAAATACAGAATAGGGAACCTCTGAAGATAATTATATACAAAACTCAGCAAAGAATAATAGAAAGTTTAATAAAATTTAATTATACCAACGAGCTACAAATTAGACTAAGAAACAGTATTAGTTCGGTCCGTGATAGAATTCAAAAAGTAAGAGATAGGAAGGAAATTAAATTAGATTGTAAAATGAACTCATTGAATTTCAAAAATAAAATTTTTTTTTGGAAACATTTGAAACAAAAAAAAATACCACAAACCATATAAAATACTCGAAAGAAAGGGTGTAAACACTCACATATTATTAAACGGAAAAAGTAAGAGATAGCATAATAACTTGTTAAAATTATACACTCCTATAAGTTGAAATCAATATTCATATTTGGACATGTACATTACGCTAAAACAATATTCAATAAATATAAAGAAAATATGCAAAGAAAAATGCATATAGTTATTCTGGTACAAGAAATGTATTCAACCAAACAAAAACAAAACCAAATAAGTAAACATATACAAAACATATTCCAGTAATTGTAAATAACCAATAAATATAAAGAAAATATGCAAAGAAAAATGCATACAGTCATGTTAACAAAAGAAAAACATTCAAACCACTATATGTACTTAGTAACATTTAAGTAATATATATTCATGTACTCAAAATTATACTTAAGCAAAAAAAAAAAAAAAAAAAAAAATTTTAAAACTACTTTAATTACATAATGAATTAATGTAACAATAAAATCAGAAATATCGGATAAAATTATACAAAAATTGTAAAAATGTATGGATTTCCAAAAAAAAAAAAATTTTTTTTTTTCACAAAAAAAAATTTTTTTTTTCCCAAAAGGAAAAGGGTGTTGTGTACACTAGATGACAAATGTCAAAATGACAATGTCAGCCATTTTATCGATAGCAGCGACAACTGACCACCAAGCGGTCAGAACGAAAAACAATCAAATAAAAATTAATTTTTAAATTTCGAACCGATCCATATATTTACACTTTCTACAAAATGTTCACCTATAAATAAGAGAAGGAAAATGAAATAAAGTCAGTCTGTTTTTGGTAGGCCAGTACTTTTAGGCGACCTTTACGGACTATAAAGCGAAGAGTTTTTGTTTGATTGAAAAATATAAGACCTCACAGGTTCTCTTGGCCCATACTGGCAAAGCGGCGGTTAAATTCGCCAAGTCAAGTATTGCGGTAAAGTAACCTCTAATCCAAGGAATAAAATAACTCATTTCACAACCCTATCGAGGCTTTTCAACCAAATTTGGCCTGAATAATGCTTATAATAGGTTCCATTAATTGTATGAAATTCGTATTGATTTCATGACTGCACTGGAAGCTATAGGGCAAAAAGTTTTATTTTCCTGAGAGAATTTTCAAAACCAAAGACACCAAAATTACCATAGCTGGCAGCACCAATCGAGTTTTTCAACCAAATTTCTATCAAACAGAGTTTAGAGTAAGGTGCAGCTACTGTGTCAATTTCATGAAAATCTGGCTACTAATTCACATTTCATAGGGCAAAAAGCAGTTTTTTTTTCTTTGTAATTTTTCAAGATGGCACCACTGGCACAGAGTTGCCCACAATTCAAAATCGCTTCTATCAGACCTGGTTCTACTTAAGTCCAATTTGCATTCTGTAAATTTCAATGGTATTTGATTATTGGTTCGTGAATTCCCGTGAACAGAAGTTTTTGATACTAAAAATATAGGTTAACTGGGAAAGGGTTACCGTTCTTGTCCGACATGAAATTTCCAAAGTTTTACTTTGAACGTGTAGATAAAGCATAAGATTTGTATACAGACTGGTTTTATTGTAGGAAACGGACATTTTTAGGATATTCGATGATTTGAATGTTTTCACTTCCAAATTTTTATTTTTTCAAATTTAAGAAACCAAAATTATCAAAACTGGCAGCTCCAACCGAAATTTTCAATCAAATTTCTACCAAACGTGGTTTACAATAAGATCCAGCTACTGTGTGAATTTCGTCAAAATCAAACGATTTAATCAGAATTTATAGGGCTAAAAACAGATATCTTTTTTAGTGATTTTTCAAGATGGTACCACTGGCACAGAATCACCCACATTTCAAAATCACTTCTATCAGACCTGGTCCTATGTAAGACCAATACAGTCTGCAAATTTCAATTAATTCTGCTCATCGGATCGTGAGTTTCCGTGAACAGAAGTTTTTGATGCTAAAAATATAGGTAAATTGGGCAAGGGTTACCAGGCGTGCCCGTTATACCATATCAAATTTTTTTTTGGTATATGTAAAAAAAGCACGAAGTTTACATATGGGTGGCTTTTTTTGAAGAAGCGGCATTTTTTCAAGAGAGACGATAATTTGGAGGTTTTCATTTTCAGTGCTTGCCCTAGCTTCAGGGTTGCCAGCACGCTCATCAAAAGCTACACGAATTTACAACTAAATAATATCAATATGTCCTGAAAATTTCGTAATGATTGAATAGCTCTGTCAAAAGTTATCGCAATTTAAAAATTTTCAATTTTTCCCGTTCTCTGTTTAGGCACCCAGCGCACACATGGGGTTGAAAAATTCCAAAACATTTTCCGATTCACATGTAAAACACGTTCGAAATTTATTTTGTTAACTTTATTTTTGCAAAACTTATTTGTGTACGGAATAATAGGTTTATTAAAAATATCACTAAAATGGCTGCCGGTGCCAAAGGGTTAAAGGTTTTTAACTTTTTGTGAGACCTGGCACTATTCTGCATATACACTAATTTGTCCTAAAAATTTCAGTTCAATCGGATGGCGCGTTCCTGAGATTTTTTCACTGAAATTTTTTGATGATATATATATATAAATATATACATATATATATATATATATATATATATATATATATATATATATATATATATATACATATATATATATATATATATATATATATATATATATATATATGTATATATATATATATATATATATATATATATATATATATATATATACGAGTATATATATATATATATATAGAAATATGAATTTTTGGCCAAAGTGATTTTAATACTAATGTTCTTCTTCGAACATTAGTAAAAATGCTGATAATGTCGAGTCGAGTGGAATTTGCGTGTGATAATGTATTACAAAATTTGATACAAAATTTGATACAATGTTGCATACAATGTTGGATACAATGTTGGATACAATGAGTAAAATAGGTGGGTGAGTAAGTGATGATGTAATCGTACATTTTCTCCCCTCTGTTGAGAGGTTCTTCAACTGCATGTTTCCTACACATTTATTGAAAAAGCATCATCCATGTGATGTCGTCGCGGATGAGGTCTTGGTTTTTCTAAAGCATCAGGTGTTCGCCTTAGGATGTTTCCTTTCCAGCAGACGAAAATGGCGAATATGATGAGTAACGCCAAGGTTGAGTAGCCAATAGCCAAAGGATGATGGCTTGTTATATGAACCTCGTTAGGTAATTCGCTCAGTTGCTGGTCCAACAGGACTCGTTGTAGCGCAGACAGGTCTTCAACATCTGGTGCGTAGGAAGTTCTATTGGCTGATTCGGATGCTGTTGTGTGGGATGCATTAGTAGGTAACTCGAAGGAAGCAAACGTTGTGTAGGACAAGTGCTTGGTTTATGTATGGTACGATAGCTCTGTAGGTTAAGTTGACTGTTTCTCAATGAGCATTGATTTTGGAGTTTAAGTAGTCCAGTTTGTTCCAGTGTGATTTGAAAGGTAGCTGTTCCACATACAGCGTTCAATTTAGTTGGTTCCTTGAATGCAAATATCCATTGGTTGGCTTCTTGTAATCTAACGTAAATATGGTCGTCGTTTGGTCGTGTGAGAGGACATTTTGATATGTTTTTGTTGTTGAACAGATTGATTTCACATGACAAGTGGCTGGATCCCGAGTTATAGGTAGTTTGTATCCTGGGACACACAAATATATTGGGCTGACTCTCAGTGCATGCATTGATACTCTCTGTGGTCATGGAGAAGTAATTGTCTCTGTGGGAAGTTATTGCTAGTAATGAAACTCTTGGTTTGAGAGTAATCATGGTGTTGTTAATGATGGCTGAGATTGGGATGAGTTGAAAAAGGTGGAACTCCTTTTGGTCAATAAGTGGCAATCTCACATCAAAGATCAAGTAGTCTTTGGTTGCAGAATTCCTAATGGTCATCACCTTGTAGAAAGCAACGGGGTCGTTATCCTCAATTGGTAACAGAAGTGACGGTGGAAGGTGAGACCTTACTCTAACGATTTCTTGCTGGGGTTGATTGACTGGAAGTAACATTGGGCTCAATTTCCCATGATGAGTGTCAAGCAACACATCCAGCAATAAAGCTTGTACTCGTTGCAGTCTTGATGCTCGTAGAGATAGTTGAAGTGAGAGTCTGACTATCAGTTTTGAGAGCCAATTTTCAGTGTCACTTTCTCGAACCTGATGAGCGATGTCTTGGAGTTGACGTTCCAGGTCTCCAAACGTTTCGTTTATTTGTGCTTGATCCCTTTTGATGATGTTAATTGTCGTATTCAAAATGGATGTGTGGTTTTTGAAGAGATTGAGCAGGTGGTTTTCATTAACCTTTACAAGATCAATGGTTCGTGCCATCTCTTGAGCGTATTCTGTGTCGAGTATACCAAACAATGAATGGGCAATGTTACCGACTAGGTCGATAGCACCTCTTTTGGAACGTTTTTTGACCAACAAGTTTTCATTCAATTCAAGTTCTGATATTATATGGTCGTATTGTATAATTAATGCGCTGCAGCTTGCATTTTGCTGAGTGGATGCACATAAATGTTTCAATGACTCTTTTCCAGTGCGTAAGGTAACCAAACCATTCCAAATTGGTTTTACATCATAGTATATTATAAGATACCACTCTGCCATTACTGGTTTCACAATTCGAATACCTTCAAAGTGAATACCGGGCACTGGTTTAAACTTCGTTATTTGAACTGAAGAAGCTAAAATGAGCGGTAAGAGCATCAGGGCTATTAAAATTGTGATTATTTGTGGACACGCTGTGCGTCATTGGCGCTTCTTAGGCACTGGTTGGACGACTGAACCATCTTCAACATCAGATTCTTTTTCTTCTTGATTGGTCTGTGCATGACGCCGAGGTGGCCCTGGAATATTTTTGGGAGTGTCATGATGTGTTGATAGATACTGTGACCCAGGGTAATCTTCCACGGGTAAAGGTGCCAATCAGTGGATTGGTCTTGTTCGAACACCAAATGTAGTTCGGACTTCTGCTACGCGTACCATTTCGTCATTTCCCTTGAATGTTTTGGTTATTCGTCCGAGTGGCCAACTTTGAATAGGACGATCGTCTTTCTTTAGTATCACCATCATGCCCGGTTCGATATTTATTGATTGATCATGCTATTTTTGGTTACGCTGTAACTGGTTTAAGTATTCGATTGACCATCTTTTCCAAAACTCCAATTTCAAGCGTTTTACTAATTCCCATCGTCGCAACAAGCCTGAAGTGTTAAGTTGTGCATTGCCATCAATTTGGGCTGTCAATGGTTCACCTATCAAAAAATGACCAGGTGCTAGGGCTGTTAAGTCATTTGGGTTGGATGACATTGGGCAGATTGGTCTAGAGTTGAGAACCGCCTCCACCCCAATTATGGCTGTTTCTAGCTCCTCATAAGTGAGTGAAGCGGATGAAAAGCTGCGCATTAATAGATGTTTTGCTGACTTAATGGCGGCCTCTCAGAGGCCACCAAAATGAGGTGCTCTTGGAGGGATGAATCTGAATTGTATTCCCTTTGAGCTGCATGCCTTGATAATTGCCTCTTGTGAGGGTTGTGAGTTAATGTGTGAATTAAGTTCTATTAGCTTGTTCCGTGAGCCAACAAAGTTGGTAGCGTTGTCACAATCGAGATTTGCACAATGCCCTTTTCGACCCAAGAAGCGATGCAGTGAACCTATGAACCCTTCAGTTGACAGATCGGTGAATAGTTCCAAGTGGACCGCCTTTGTAGCAAAGCAACAGAACACTTCCAGGTACGTCTTTTGTAGTTTCTTGCCCCGCACCTTGTAATGTACCCAAAATGGTCCACAAAGGTCCACCCCGGCATTTATGAATGGTCGCGCTGGCTGGACTCTGGTATCTGGTAGATTGCCCATCACGTGATTCAGAAATGTTGGTTTTGCCTTGCAACAAGTCACGCACCTCTGTACTATTGCTCTAGCCATAGTTTGACCTTTAATAGGCCAAAATCTTTGCCTGGTATGAGCGAACAATGCTTGTGGACCGCAATGCAAGTTTCTAACATGAATGCTTTGCATAAGCAGTTTGACTAATGGCTCGTTGTATGGAACCAGCATAGGGTGCTTAGCATCGAACGATAGTGACGAAGCCTCCAAGCGACCACTGACTCTGATTATTCCTCTTTCGTCCCGAAAGGGGGACAGGCCATTCAAGGAACTACCTTTCTTGGTTTCTTGGTGTTTTCTTAAGTGATCGCGATCATCCTTGAAATCATCCTTTTGTATGATTCGGATGATTGAAATCAATGCATTCTCCAGCTCTACCGGTGTTAATGAAATATGTGTTGATCTTGCAGCTTGCAATTGTTTTGCATGATGAGCGAACCGGAGCATGTATGCGACTACCCGTTGTAATGTAACGAACGAATTTCCATGATTGATCAGGTAGATTATGCTATCTGGTTCAAACACGACGGCGATTGTTGCCTCTGGTGGTTATTTCTTCAACTCTGAAGTATTGCTGGAAGCGATTTGGTCAATAGCTTTGTTAAAGGGGGTTGGCCACAAACTTTCCTTTCCATGCAGAAAGAATGGACCATAAAACCAAAGGCTTGATGAAGCGAATTTTCGAGCCGGCATTCCACGGGATAATATATCAGCTGGGTTATCGGCGGACCGAACGTGATGCCACTGCGAAGGAGACGAGCCTTCCTGGATTTTCACTATTCTATTGGCCACAAATGTATGGAAAGATGATGATGCTGAGTTAATCCAGGCGAGAACAACTTCTGAATCGGTCCAGAAAAACGTTAGATGATTTTCATATTTCAGATCCTTTGTTGCTCTTGCGGCTAACTGGACACCCAGAAGTGCCGCACACAACTCCAAACGTGGTTGTTAAGAACTGAACTCTTTTGTTCGACCACAAGAGTGTGTTTTAACACGTCTTCCACTTTTCTTCACTTTGCTTGCTTTATTTTTAAAAAACACATTTACTTTAAAAAACACATTTATTCTCTTTTTCGAGTTTCTGGATTTATTAAACTTTCACATTGGTTTTTTTTATGCTGTTTTTCACAAGTACAATTTTTCTATGCCTTTTTATTTTTAATTGAATTCAATTTTTGCCTTGTTCGCTCCCAAAACGATCGCTGACGACTGACCTGCCGCACCATCCATCATTGTCGCAAAACCAAAAAACGTCGACGCATCAAAATTTTCGCGGCCACAGACTGCTCGATGGGTTCCCACAGTCGGCAAATACAATGTAAACGTCTTGCTTACATTGCATTCCCGACCATGGAAAAACATCACAGAGTGTGACGCGACCGTTTTGTTTGTGTTATGATGCGGTGTCGGTTGACATCGCATAGTTATGCTTGTGCATCATTGGCGCGACGAACTCGCACAACCGATAAAATACAATGTAAGTATTTGCTTACATTGCATTCCACGGCCAGGCGAATCCATCGTGCCAGCGATGGTTTGTTTGGCTACGGATCAAGTTCCGTAGCTCGCCATGTAGATGGAATCACGTTGGAGATGATCATGCTTTGCGACAACGACGGATGGAACTATTAACATCCACGAGTATTCGGTTCGAGTATTCGGATTGAGTATTCGGTTCCATCCAGCTACAAGACATGTACTCTGCCTCCGTCAACGGGTAATATAAATCGCGATGTGGGCTTATTATCAAATATTGCGACTTCGGTAGTATAGCGATAAGGCGATGGTGTCTTTCCGTTGGTATTGGAAGGAGCCTATAAAGTTCAAACGCCGATGTCCCGGCCAGTGGAATGGTTAGCTCGAACATGAGAAAATCTGCAGTCGCCTTGGCCTTGATTGAAGTTAACTTGAACAGTTTCAAGAAGTTCTCACGAGCTAGGGGAAGGTGTTGATTCTCAGGCAGATGATCCCTGATATTTGTCATCTCCGCAGTGAGCTGTTGTTGCGACAACAGTAACGGGTTAAAATTTCCATGTTGGGTATCAGTCACGACATCCAGGATGGATGATTGCATTCGCTGCAAGTTGAGGGCAGCTAAGGTCATTTGGAGGGATAGCGTCATGATCAAGGTCGCTATCTGATTTTGACTCCCTTCAGGCTGAGGAGTCTTGATGTCATTGAAAAGCTTAACAAATTTCTGCTTTATTGCCGTGAATCTTTTTTGAGCCATAATGGTCGGTTTTCCCAAGAATATTCAACGTTGAGACGATGATTGAGGTTTGGTTCCTCAGGAGTGAGTGTAACTTGTCTTGATCTTTCTGCATCGCCTTTATTATTTGAAACTTCTGGTGCGCGTTATCATCATCAAGGATGCCAAATAATGATCTGGCTAGCCCACCGACTGCACTTATAGCTCCTCTTTTAGCTCTGAACTTCCGAATCAGGTTTACGTCGGAGAGCTGATCCCCCAAGTGATGAAATTGCTCAATTAGCTGCAAGCAATTGAAATTATGTGTGTCTCGATCGCATAGCTGTTGCAGCAAGACCGTACCGTTCTGTAAGGCTGCCAGCTCCGTCCAATAAGGCCCCAAATCGTAGTAGACCAGAATCCTCCATGCGCTCGAAGATAAATAGACCTTGCCCAATGTTTGAAAATGCAAGCCCGGGTGTGGGATCGTTGGCGACACCTTAATGGGATTAGTCCTTGCCAACGGAATCAGCAGGTAAGCCAAAAGAAGCGATACAATAGGAACTCTCCTCCCTTCTGGACGATGTCTTTTCGGAGAATTGTTGGAGTTGATTAGATGAGGTTCTGCCTTAGAGGATCCCGGAACATCGGGCTGTTGTACCTCTTCATCAAGGCGAGTGTTCTCCTGCACTGGTAGCGGAGCAAGCCTGTGGATGGGCCTTCTCACCGTTCCTGTAGCGGTTTTAACGTCCACCTCAACTACCAATGTATGCAATTCTTCATAGGTGAGAGTTGCCGCTGAAGCGCCTCGATGGAGCAAGTTTTTGGCCGATTTGACGGCCGCCTCCCACAATCCGCCAAAGGGAGGTGCGCGAGGCGGGATAAAGTGGAAATCGATTCCACGGACACTGCATGCGGTTGTCACCTCGTACTGCGCCTTTCCAGAGTAGAGTGAAGACGAAAGCTCCGACAGTTGGTTGCGTGCTCCCACAAAGTTGGTGGCGTTGTCGCAATATAGATTCCTGCAATGATCTCGTCTACCGATGAATCTCTTCAATGAACCGATGAAAGCTTCGGTGCTGAGATCGCTCACCAGCTCCATGTGGACGACCTTGGTGGCGAAACAACAAAAGATGGCTATGTAGCCCTTCTGGGGTCGGATACCTCTCCCACGATAATGGATCATTATGGGCGCGCAGAAATCGACTCCCGCATTTACAAAAGGGTGAGCTGGCTGAACGCGCGTACTTGGCAGGTTCCCCATAATTTGGGAGAACAGTTTAGGCTTGGCTCGGGTGCACACAACGCACTGCCGTTCAATGGATCTTGCTAATTGCTTCCCCCTGATAGGCCAGAAACGTTGTCTAGCAGTGGCGAGTAAGGCCTGCGGCCCGAGATGGCAGTTGTCGCGGTGAATGTCCATCATCAACAGCTTGGTGATTGGGTGCTTGAAAGACAGCAGCATCGGGTGCTTGGCGTTGAAAGAGAGCTTCGAAGCTTCCAGCCTCCCACCGACGCGTATAATTCCCTCTTGGTCCAGGAAAGGAGCCAGTCCCGCCAAAGGACTGTGCTTATTGATTGGCTTCTCCAACCCAAGGTTGCGTATTTTGTCTTGGAATTCGTCCTTCTGAACGCACTTCACAATGATTCCCAGTGCAATGGAAAGTTCAGTACTGGTGAGTGCTCGGTTTTGCATGTGGGGAGGCTGGGACGCTGGTTTGAGGCGATCGATGAAACGTATCATGTACGCTACTGTGCGTTGCAGCCTTTTGAAGGAGTTCCGGTGTTGAATTTCATTAACGAAATGAACATCGGTGGCGCTTGTCGTAACCACCACTGTTTTGATTCGCCTTCTCTCCAAATCGCAGGTTCCCACACCGTGATACTCGGGAGGCCAGTCCGGTTCCGATTCACCTAGAAACGGTGGTCCATGCAACCACATGCTACAGCTGCTCATTCCCGCCGATTCCATACCATGTGAGAGAATGTCGGCTGGATTCAATTCAATTCAATTCCATTTATTAATCACAAATCATAACATCAGTAACAAAACTTAGAATAACTAACATAAATTTGTGTAAAACGCCTCTCTATAAGCATAGCTTGTGTGAAGAGGCTTGTTCAGCTCTTAGGAGTCTGTCTTTTTTGTGTTAACACTTACTAATAATGCAATAATTCATTTACAATTATAATAACTAATGCTAATAATTTGGAAATATAATATATAATTTACAAAGGTGAGCTTAATATAAAAATTAAATTTAGCTTGAAATTCTTCATTGGATATTGCTTGGAGCCATTTTTACTAATGTTCGAAGAACAATAGTATTAAACTCGTTTCGCCGAAAATTCATATTTCTTTATATATATATATATATATATATATATCAGCAAAATGATTAAGGGAGATAATCTCTGGAGTGGCCGATCCGATTGAGCTGAAATTTTTGGAGCACGTAGGTGTATATAGTAGGTAGGTCCACAACTTTCTCAAATTCAGATATCCTAAACCTTTTGGCGGCGGCGAGCGTTTTAGTGAATTTTGAGGAACTCCTATATTTCCAAGCAGTGTAAATTTTTGTTAAAGAAAAGTATTGGGAATGAAAACTAATTATGTTCTTAGCTTGTTTATGATAAATAATCGGAAATTTTGAGCCGTGTGTGGGTGCAGAGTGCCTAAAAGTAGGCAAGGATTTTTTTTCAAATTTTGATTTGTCATTACTTGTAAGAAAAACAATGGATCATCATGAAAATTACAGAGCGTATTGATGTTGACTAAAATTTAGCACGTAGAGATTCTCAGCATAAAGTGGGTAACCCTGTAGCTGTGGCAGGGTGCTGAAAAAAAATCCTTCAAATCATTGACCTTCCTGAAAAATTTTTGATTTTTGACAAAAATTTCAAATCTTTGATAAATTTTATCCTTTGTCCTTCATCTCAAGATAAAATTTTCAAAATTCCGTTTTGCACAAGAACGGCAACCCATCACCAAATTACCTCTATTTTCAGCACTCAAAAGTTCTGTTCACGAGAACTGACGACCGGATAATCCGATCATAATCAAATTTACAGGATATGTTGGTATTATCTAGGACCAGGTCTGAAAGAAGCTATTTTGAAATGCGGGCAACCCTGTGGCAGTGGTGCCATCTTGAAAAATAGGTGAGAAAAAAAACTGGTTTTAGGCCTATAACTTCCGATTCAGCCATCAGATTTGGACAAGATTCATACAGTACTTGGATCTTACCTTAGGTAACATTTGATAAAAATTTGGTTGAAAAATTAGAATAGAGTTGCCAGCTATGGTGATTTTTGTCTCCTAAATCTTGCAACTTTGCTCAGCAAAATAAAGCTTTTTTCCCTATAACTTCCGGTCCAGTGCAGAAATCAAAACGAAGATCACGCAGTAAATGGACCTTAACGTGAACCAAATGTCGTAGAAATTTCGTACCAAAATCATGAAAGGGCTGCCAGCTATGATCATTTTTGTAATTTTGTGAAATTTCTTTACAGAGCGATTATGTCATTAGATTTGCAAAAGGAAATGATCCTGCAATGATAATTAACCACAAATATTAACGCTTTAAAAATTTGAAAAGTTTTGAGGGTGGTTACCCTAAAATTCTTTTCACCCGTATAACTTCCAGCGCAGTGATTCAATCGAAACGAAATTTACTGGTTGGGTTTAACTTAACTTAAAGCAGATTTTGTATGTATTTTGCTTTGCTGCTGACACAGACTAACCAGCATTAGCAATTTCCGTAAATATTGCACCAACAAATGCTTCAAATTACGTTCTCATATGCAAAGCATTTGCAATAAAAATAAGGAATCAATTTTTAAATTTTCCGAGTTTTGAACGTTTTTCGGATGGCAGCCTCAAACAACGTTTAACCGCTGAAACTTTCGATGAAATCCTGCGATGAGAACGAAATTCAAAGGATAAGTTGATTTGAGTATGAGCTTGTTATGGTAAACTTATTACTGCTTCGTTCGGAAAGTGTTGCCAGCACTGAACATTTACATCATTTGTGTTAGAGTTGAGTTTTGTTGCTTTGGATAAGGAATGGTTGACATGATTCTACAAAACAGTGTATTACGTCTTTCCACACTTTTTTGTCACTCAAAGACAATTTCTTCGAAAATTAGTTTTCTAGCGGTTCAGGTGCGCTAGAGTTTTTTAACATTATATTTGAACCTAATAAACGTATTAATATTTTGTAGATGTTCAGGTAGTTTATTAAAGCACATCGGTCCTTTGTATGATACGTATTTTTGCATTTGAGTTTTCTTACAGGCAGGAACAGCAATTCTAATTTGGTTTGATCTAGTTACGTGGCCAGTTTGGATAATGTTGGTTATATCATATTTGTAGGTATAGCATAGGATAGAAACTAGGTAAAGTTTTTTAAAGTCAAATACTTTAGCTAAGGCAAAGAGCGCAGACGTTGGAAATAGACGAGGTAACTGGAATATGACTTTTAGAATCTGCTTTTGCGTAGTAATAATATTCGAAAGGTGAGAAGAGAAGGTACCACCCCACGCTGCTATGGCATACTGTAGTATAGACTGCACAAGTGCATAATAAATAATTTTTAGCTGTTCCTTTGTTAATACGTCTCTTAGAGAGAAAAAAATGTGGATACTGCGTCTTAACTTTTTATTTACTTCTTCTATGTGTTTATTTCAATTTAGGTTTTTGTCGATTGTTACGCCGAGGTATTTAGTATGGTCTACAGTACGAATTGTCTCCAGAAGCCACGTGGCGCCATTGGTTCGGCCTCGAAAGAGCTTGAATGGCGGCAACTCGGTGAGCAACAAAGGTGTGGTATGAAGATGCTGTCGAATTGATCCAAGCCAGAACAATTTCAGCATCAGTCCAAAAGACATGGAAAACATTCGGCAGGTTGAGCGCAGTTTTGACTCGCTTGGTTAGCTCCGCTCCTAACTTCGCAGCACAGAGTTCCAGGCGTGGAACAGTTATCGTCTTGATCGGAGCCCCTCGTGATTTAGCGCATAGCAACTTGACAGTGATTTGACCGCTCTTCAGTGTTGATCGGACGTATATCGCGCCGTATGCCTTCTCCGAGGCATCACAGAAGGTGTGTAACTGTAGCTGCACGGGTTTTTCGCCTTCGCTAACGTGTCGAGGAAATCGAGCCTGTTGCAGCGACGACAGACTGCTACGGAAACCGGACCATTGAGTGTGTATTCCAGCTGGTAACGCTGCATCCAAGTCCAACTCCAACCACCATAGCTCCTGTAGGAATAGCTTGGCAGTTACAATTATGGACGCAAGAATGCCCAATGGATCGAACATCCTGGCAATATCGGAAGCGATCGTTTGCTTGGTGAACCTCGCAACGGTTGGGTCCAGATTAATATGAATCTGGAATTCATCGGCCTTTGGACGACAAATTACATCCAAAGTTTTGATGTAGTCCTCGGAGAGACTCGGAGAGCTCCGTCTGTTTGCGAGTTACCTCGTTCAAACTGTCTGCCCCAGTCATGACGTCGTCGATATAGAAATCGTTCTGCAACGCGCTGCTGCCTAGGGGACTCTTCTGCTGGTTCTCTTGTGCTAGAACCTGTAGACATTTGGTAGCCAAATAGGGAGCGCATGTGGTGCCGTAGGTTACCGTGTTGAGTTGATAGTAACGCAATGGTTGCGTTGAATTAGTTCTCCAGATAAGACCATGGTACCGGCGATCCTCAGGAAAGAGCGTTATCTGCCGGTACATCTTTTCGATGTCCGCAGTGAAAACAATGCGAGGCACTTGAAAACGTAGCAAGATCGCAAACAGGTCGTCCTGGATGGTGGGTCCCGTATGTAGGACGTCATTTAAGGAAACATTCGTGGTCGTCTTGCTGGAAGCGTCAAAAACCACTCGCAATTTGGTTGTGCTGCTGTCCGGCTTCAATACGCAGCCGCCAAATTCCACAAGCCTGTAAAATAGACAAATAACTAGCCTGAAAGTCCCTAAACAAAAATTCATATTAAACCATCAGCCTACACGATCTCAAGAAAAATAAAAACACATTTTAAAAGATGTACTTTTTATTTTATTTGTTAAATTCATTTATTTTTCATTACAAATTTTATCATTAAAAATCCGCCTCTGGTTTCATCCTTGCCGCTGAAAACGAGGTGCTGTCCTTCGATATTGTTGAGTTCGTCCACCTGACGCTGTTTCTTTATCTTATCGGAAAATCTTGGTGGTAGGAACACATGCTCGCCGTTCAGTAGTCGTACAATTACCCGCAGCCCGAATTTTGTTTTAATGAGGGAAAATGTGCGGATCGAGTACTCCCTTCCGATCTCGAGCTCTGTGATCGGCGTATGGACACTATCTTGAACCTCTGCAACGTCGCAGAGTACCTTAAAAGCACTCTGAAAAAGATGGGTACTATTTATTTCTTGAAAAAGTTAATAAAAATTTGTTCAATAACGAACTTACCATTTTTCTACTGTTTTCAAACTGATGCAAAATATGCCAATCGGCTCAGTATTTATACTAGTTTCCAACACTTTAGAATAGAAAGAGCAAAACTTCACAGACATTTTACTCACATCTAAGATACCTGATCTTATCATGTTTTTAAAATGCAATTAATATGGATTCTACATGCAATGTAATCGACATGAGTTTTGCAGGCAGATCAGACACCTCAAAACAAAAATAGCAAAGTTTCATAGACTCTTTGCGCATCTGTAAGCTGTCTTAGCATGTCACATTTTTAAAATGTAATTAATAATACACCTCAAAACAAAAATAGCAAAGTTTCATAGACTCTTTGCGCATCTGTAAGCTGTCTTGGCATGTCACGTTTTGAAAATGTAATTAATAAAGAATTTGCACACAATGTAACCGATATGAATCTTGCAGGCGGTGCAGACATCTCAAAACAAAATTAGCAAAACTTCATAGACTCTTTACGCATCTGTAAGATGTCTTAGCATGTCACGCTTTGAAATTGTAATTGATAAAGAATTTGCATACAATGTAGTTGATATGAATTTTGTATACAAACCAGACACAGCAAAGCCTTTTTCAAAGCCTTTTAGTAGTGTGCTAGAACATACATGTTTCAATATTAACTAAGAACTTGTCATTTTTCACTATCTTGATAGCTATCCATTATAGAGGATTATTGATCACGTTACTTTGAAATTTTTCATGTAAGGATAATTGTATGCACTTGGAATGTGATTGCTTTCTATTTACTGGTTACTGAAGTATAGATTATATTCTCTTAGCTATACTTCGATGGTATGTGTGAAATCAAAACTATATAAAAACCGTATCTTTGACGGTTAATATTCACACTTCGACTTTAAAGTATTAGCTGTGAAGAAGTATTCTTCGGGAATTAGTCGTGAGTGAGACAGCAACTTCAGGGTGTGTTTAAAGCAGACTTGTCGAAACTACTCTAAGCTCAGGGTAAGTTTGTAGCAGGCTTGTGGACACCACTTTAGACCCAGTGAAAACTAATACGACTTTTATTTGCAGATACTGAAGGCTCTTGCGGCAGTTGCTGTTTTGAAGCGGACGTCCCAGTCCTCAGCATTTTTTTTCCGTAGCATTTTTTCTACTAATTGTACTTGCTACTAGTTTACCACACCATTTAATAAAAATGTCAG
The DNA here is from genome assembly GCA_963978885.1 of Nemotelus pantherinus. Classification (NCBI taxonomy): domain Eukaryota; kingdom Metazoa; phylum Arthropoda; class Insecta; order Diptera; family Stratiomyidae; genus Nemotelus; species Nemotelus pantherinus. The sequence goes on from OZ022263.1 coordinate 146,904,434, forward strand.
GTTGTAGCACTTTTATTAAATATCTTGAAAGTGCCTTGAATTTAGGCCACAACTTTTTTATGTCGGGCTTGACACTTATGTTGTGCGAGTTGAAAGCCAAAAAGTTGATTTTTACAGAGCCTGAGAAATATGCTCTGATGACCCTGTTGGTAAGGTTTTCATCTTTATTCAAAGTCGATTTCTCGAATCATGTACTCAGGCAGACTCTAGAGTATATGAATATAGGCGAGGAGAGCTCATCGGTAACAGCGTGTAATTACACAATACATATGGACGGGGAGTTAGTTTTAAGTCATAGCAATATAAATACGATAGCAGATCACAATAGTTCTAACCAAATTTTGCAAGAAAGTAGTCTTCTAGATTTAACAGTTCAAAAAGGTGGTGGTTCAAAAACCACTTATGAATTAATATCAAAACAGGAAACATTTTCTAAAAAATTCAATGTGGAAGGTATTAAAATTAATTTCCGTTTACCAGATTTCAATACTCGTGCTGAAAATCCTATTGGTCAGCTGGAAAAAGTGTTTGACGACGTTGTTAAGGATTTAACAACAAATTGATCAAAGGAAGCAGAATCAGCTTCACAATAGAGCTACCCAACTCTCCCCACATAAAACCTATATGGTCAAGTTTAAGGTCTGTAAACGAAATAAGCGGGAAGTATATTCTGGGTCTAATTTCTAACGTGAATCAATCCAACGGTAATTTTCTAGCAGACGATGTCATGCAGATAAATGCAAACATTGCTAACTTCCTTTTTGCAAGGGGTAGACTTAATCATAAATATTCTGACGAAGCCGTGCTTTTAAGCAGAAAAACAAAAAGTGTTGTGGATGTAGGTTTAGAAAATGATGTCAGCTGTCTGCCCCGAAGTTTATGTTATGCAATGAAAACAGCTTGGTCAAAATTTAACGCACAATTTCATTTAGATGTTATAAGTAGACTGCCCAGATTAACTATGAAATTATGTAAAGATGCTAAAGTAACTATTTGTAAAGATGGTTGCATTTTGTCTGATCTTTACAAGTTTCAGAATCTTCTAAAGGATTATCAAATAATTGTCTTCGATAACATTAGGGATTCCAACTCTATTCTCTTCAAGGTTGACTCCTCACCTTCTTTAGTAAAAAAGATTTATTTGTATTATTCACATAGATTGAAACATGTTTACGTGATCAAATCGCTGACAAATTTTTTCGACAAACGCTATGCATGTTCTTTTTGTAATAAATTATTCATGAATAAATTTCATAGGTGTGAAATGAAGTGTCCGTATTGCCATTCGAGTCCGCCGTGTAATTTTGTTGAAAAACTTACTCATTGTGAAAGTTGTAATCGTGACTTCAGAGGGGGTGATTGTTTTAATAACCATCTTAAAAATATAATTAGAGGTAAAAATGTGTGTGAAACGTTTAAGATATGTGCAATGTGTACAAAATTTATAACTACCGATAATAAGCGCATGTCTGAACATGTTTGTGATGAATATTATTGCCAGATATGTTCAAATACTGTCCCCCCCGATCAATTTTGCTACATAAAACCGTACAAAGGTGGCAGAAAGACAAAGTTTCTACTGATCTTTTTCGACTGTGAATGCACTCACAATACACATTACGAGAATAGTGACTCTGATTTTTTACATGTTGTAAATTTAATCGTTCCACAGCAGGTATGTTATAGCTGTTCTGGAAGCGTGGATATGAAAGATAGATGTGATGTGTGTGGGGTTAGGGAGCATATATTCGAGTATAACAAAGATGTGCCCGTTTTGAAACGATTTTTAGATTACTGTCTAATGGCACGTCCGTATGTAGATAATATCTACTGCATTGCTCATAATTTATCAGGTTATGATGGTCACTTCGTAATTACTGAGCTAATGAATCGTAAATTAGAAATAGATCCTATAATGAATGGTACTAAAATTATGCAATTGAAATGTGGTCAAATTACCTTTATTGACTCTTTAAACTTTCAAGCCTTCCCTCTCTCCAAGTTTCCTTAAGTTTTTGACCTTAAAGAGACTGCAAAGGGCTACTACCCCCACTTATTTAATACCCTCGAGAATATTGATTATGTGGGTAAATATCCACATCCTGAATGTTATGGTTATAACATGATGCGTACCGAAGAGAGGAAAAAGTTTTTAAGCTGGTATAGCACTATCTCAAAAGGTTTGTTTGATAATAGAAAGGAAATACTATTATACTTTATCAACGATGTAAATATTTTACGATTGGGTTGTATACGATTTATGCAAGAATTCCTTGAATTAACTGGGGTTAATCCTTTAGTAGAATCGATGACAATTGCATCAGCTTGTATGCTTGCTTTCAGGAAAAAATTTCTGAAAAGTAATGTCTTAGGTATTATGCCTAAACATGGTTATTATAAAAAGCAAAATCAATCACTTATCGCAACTAAATGGCTTTCTTGGGAGAGTTAAAAAATCAAAGATATCATTGTCTCTTCTAATAATGTAGATGAGTTAAAGTTGGAGAAGGGGGGCTTGCAAGTTGATGGTTTCAATCCTGCAACAAACACTGTATATGAATTCTTTGGCTGTTTCTACCACGGTTGTAGAAAATGTTTTAAAGTTCAAGAAGTGCATATTAAAAAACCTTACAATCAAAATGAAACCTTAAGCCAGAGGTATGAGAGTACACTTCGAAGAATGGAGACAATTAAGAGATTCGGCTATAAACTTGTGTATATATGGGAATGTGAATTTAAACAGCTACTAAAAGAACAACCCGATATAAAACAAGACGTCGATAGATATGTGACGTACTGTTCTATGCCACTTAATCCACGTGCCGCCATTTTTGGCGGGAGAACCGAGGTATTCAAACTTTACCACAAAGTCAAACCTAATGAGATTATAAGATATTTAGATTTCACTAGTCTATACCCGTATATTAATAAATACGCTCCCTACCCTATTGGACACCCTGAAATTTTCCGTAATGATAATATCCCTGACAATTCTCAAATACTTTCAATGCATGGATTCATAAAGTGTATGATTATTCCTCCAACAGACTTATTTTTACCAGTACTACCGGTCAAAAATGATAAAAAGTTGTATTTTCCATTATGTAAGGCATGTGCCTGGTCAAATAATGTTTTTGGCTGTAATCATTCAGGAGCTGAAAGGGCACTACTTGGAACTTGGATAATTCCTGAAGTTTCATTGGCCGTTGAAAAGGGGTACAAAGTACTTAAAGTATTTGAAGTTTGGAAGTATAATCATGTGAAGTATGACTCAAATGCAAAAACTGGCGGGTTATTTACAGAATATGTTAACACATTCTTAAAAATAAAACAAGAGGCCAGTGGTTGGGGGGTACAGCATTCCTCTGAAGAGGAAAAAACTAATTTCCTACAGTCTTACAAGATGCAGGAAGACATTGTTTTGGACAGGGCACAAATGCAAAAGAACTCTGGTAGACGTGTTGTAGCTAAAATTTGTTTAAATTCATTATGGGGTAAATTTGCTCAAAGGGAAGATCGGACTTAAACCAAAATTTGTAACAACTTCAAAGATTTTTCCGACTTTATTCAATCTCCCGGTATAGAAATATGTTCTTTATTGCCAGTTAGCGTTAACGCAATGTGGATCACGTGGAAATATGTGGAAGAGAACCTTAACACTTTACAACATGGTAATTTACCCATCGGAGCTTACACAACAGCCTTTGCAAGACTTAAACTTTATAATGTATCAGAAAAAGTTGGGGAATCAATTCTCTATTGAGATACTGATAGCTTGATATTTGTAGATAATAAAGAAAATCCTATCCCGTTTACTATCTCCAGTATGCTAGGGGAGTTAAAAGACGAGATTGAATCCTTTGGTGAGAAAGCTTTTGTTTCAGAATTCGTAAGTCCAGGTCCAAAAACATACGGACTTAAAGTTGAGACACCTAGAGAACCTGAATATGTTGTTAAATGTAAGGGACTATCACTTAATTTTGAAAATAGTAAGCGTGTTCACTTTGAAAGTTTAAAGTCTATGGTAATTAGTAATAAAAACGACAATATATGAACAAAAAATGAAAAAAAGATTAAACGTAAACAACCAGGAATTGTAATTTCGACAGTTGAAATGAAACATATACAGTTTACATTTGATAAGCGTATTGTAACTGAGGACTACCTTTCTTATCCATATGGCTTCAAAAAAATTAAATTAAATAGTTAAAGTCCTGTGAAATGTAAGTAAATGCCAAGCATGTAAAATTAATATAAAATAAAAATCATTCGGTTATATCAAACGTTTTGTTATAAAATAAATAAATAGTCTAGATATGTAAAAGGTTTTGTTATTTCGTAAGACTCGTTCTCTCAGCTAACATGTCTGAGTTTGTTTTTGATATCCAGTTTGTTTGTGGTAACAATGGACAATATTTTGTGAAAGAACTTGCCATGCTTTCATTTGACTCAATACAACCAGTATCTTACCACCTTGCACCTCCTTATCCGTACCAGGAATTGTCTGTACGAGCACGAAAACAAAACGAATTTGATGTGGAGAAAATAAACGGATTACGTTGGAATGATGGTGTTGTTAGTTACAGCTTGCTACCGCAGATTCTAGAAAGGTTCAATGACTGTACCATATACCTGAAAGGCGTTGTGAAGGAGAAGTTTAAAAGGAAATATATACCGGAAGCCAACATTATACAGATGCAAACACCCAAGTTGAGTGAGCTTAGAAACTTCAAAACGTTCTGCAATATTCACGATACGCATGCAATTACCAGGTGTGCAGTACAAAACTGTATAAATCTTTATATGAATTTTCTAATGAATACTAAATATTATTGAAATAAAAACATGTTATTTTCTTATTACGTCAATTTATTTCATTACATTAAAAATAAGGTTACAGCTACACAGTATTGGAATTTCATAAAAAAGCCTAGAATAATTAATATGCATATAAGATGTACGAGGTGGTATAAAAAAGTCCTCATTTTTCAGCTTCAAAAGATCCTTCTCCCTGCATCTATTACAGTACTGCTCGTAATATTCCGTCACATATTCCGAGGCCAGGTTGTTGTGGTGCATGACAATGTTAAAAAATTCCATCATGTCGAACAGTTTGAATAGCTCCAGATGTTTGAGTGTTATGTTGCCATCGCCTACAGGAATCTGATACCGTTTTAAAAGACCCAATTGATTTTCCGGATATTCATCGCCTGCTGAAGTCTTCAAATCGTTGAGGTAATTGTAGAGTGAAATCCATTGACTGTAGTCAATTGCCAGTGGGAAACGTCCATGGTTGTGGAAGATTACCTTTGCCTGAAATGTCTGCGGGTCAAATCCGAGTGTGACCCTACGGTTATGGCATCCATCCAGGTAGTACGTGTAGCTCAGTAAGGCGTCTTCATTGCATGGAACTTGTGATTTGGGAATCGTTTTCGTTCTTGACTTCTTCTCCTTGCAGCTTGATATGATGTTCTCAAAGTTGCTAGAAGGTGTGACTTGGGGGGATTTCACAACTTTTTTCTTCTTCTGAACAACGCGACCGGCTCGTTTAGGGATTTGTGTTTGCTTATTAGCGGACTTTTCAGCAACTGACGACATCCTTTTAAATTGTAAAAGCCACAACTATGGTTTCGATGGCTTGATCACCCTGCTTTTATATCTCCGATCTCCTGTCTACAGGTCTGATTGAAACACTCCCCACCATTTTGCAAAGAGGTCATTAAATAAATTTTCCATAATAAATCAACTATTTCACCATCATTGAAATTATAATCTGTAGAGGAGAACCGGTTCAGAAATGTTTTGAAGCTCCTGCCACTGCAACAAAAATAAAGAAAAACACCGCCATACTGCCCGCATGTGGTTGAGAACGCACTCTGTAACCTCTGCTTATTATTTACGAAAACTTTACCATTGACCCGAAGAAATCTTTTGAAGTACTTGTTAGTAGGATATTTACCGAAAGAGTCAAAGTACTCGATTGGACCTTTTCTAGGAATGTAAAAGGCCAGTAGAAACTTTGTCTTTCTGCCACCTTTGTACGGTTTTATGTAGCATAAATGATCGGGGGGGACAGTATTTGAACATATCTGGCAATAATATTCATCACAAATATGTTCAGATATGCGCTTATTATCGGTAGTTATAAATTTTGTACACATTGCACATATCTTAAACGTTTCACACACATTTTTACCTCTAATTATATTTTTAAGGTGGTTATTAAAACAATCACCCCCTCTGAAGTCACGATTACAACTTTCACAATGAGTAAGTTTTTCAACAAAATTACACGGCGGACTCGAATGGCAATACGGACACTTCATTTCGCACCTATGAGTTTTATTCATGAATAATTTATTACAAAAAGAACATGCATAGCGTTTGTCGAAAAAACCTGTCAGCGATTTGATCACGTAAACATGTTTCAATCTATGTGAATAATACAAATAAATCTTTTTTACTAAAGAAGGTGAGGAGTCAACCTTGAAGAGAATAGAGTTGGAATCCCTAATGTTATCAAAGACAATTATTTGATAATCCTTTAGAAGATTCTGAAACTTGTAAAGATCAGACAAAATGCAACCATCTTTACAAATAGTTACTTTAGCATCTTTACATAATTTCATAGTTAATCTGGGCAGTCTACTTACAACATCTAAATGAGATTGTGCGTTAAATTTTAGCGAAGCTATTTCCATTGCATAACATAAACTTCGGGGCAGACAACTGACATCATTTTCTAAACCTACATCCACAACACTTGTTGTTTTTCTGCTTAAAAGCACGACTTCGTCAGAATATTTATGATTAAGTCTACCCCTTGCAAAAAGGAAGTTAGCAATGTTTGCATTTATCTGCATGACATCGTCTGCTAGAAAATTACCGTTGGATTGATTCACGTTAGAAATTAGACCCAGAATATACTTCCCGCTTATTTCGTTTACAGACCTTAAACTTGACCATATAGGTTTTATGTGGGGAGAGTTGGGTAGCTCTATTGTGAAGCTGATTCTGCTTCCTTTGATCAATTTGTTGTTAAATCCTTAACAACGTCGTCAAACACTTTTTCCAGCTGACCAATAGGATTTTCAGCACGAGTATTGAAATCTGGTAAACGGAAATTAATTTTAATACCTTCCACATTGAATTTTTTAGAAAATGTTTCCTGTTTTGATATTAATTCATAAGTGGTTTTTGAACCACCACCTTTTTGAACTGTTAAATCTAGAAGACTACTTTCTTGCAAAATTTGGTTAGAACTATTGTGATCTGCTATCGTATTTATATTGCTATGACTTAAAACTAACTCCCCGTCCATATGTATTGTGTAATTACACGCTGTTACCGATGAGCTCTCCTCGCCTATATTCATATACTCTAGAGTCTGCCTGAGTACATGATTCGAGAAATCGACTTTGAATAAAGATGAAAACCTTACCAACAGGGTCATCAGAGCATATTTCTCAGGCTCTGTAAAAATCAACTTTTTGGCTTTCAACTCGCACAACATAAGTGTCAAGCCCGACATAAAAAAGTTGTGGCCTAAATTCAAGGCACTTTCAAGATATTTAATAAAAGTGCTACAACCTGACATTTTTATTAAATGGTGTGGTAAACTAGTAGCAAGTACAATTAGTAGAAAAAATGCTACGGAAAAAAAATGCTGAGGACTGGGACGTCCGCTTCAAAACAGCAACTGCCGCAAGAGCCTTCAGTATCTGCAAATAAAAGTCGTATTAGTTTTCACTGGGTCTAAAGTGGTGTCCACAAGCCTGCTACAAACTTACCCTGAGCTTAGAGTAGTTTCGACAAGTCTGCTTCAAACACACCCTGAAGTTGCTGTCTCACTCACGACTAATTCCCGAAGAATACTTCTTCACAGCTAATACTTTAAAGTCGAAGTGTGAATATTAACCGTCAAAGATACGGTTTTTATATAGTTTTGATTTCACACATACCATCGAAGTATAGCTAAGAGAATATAATCTATACTTCAGTAACCAGTAAATAGAAAGCAATCACATTCCAAGTGCATACAATTATCCTTACATGAAAAATTTCAAAGTAACGTGATCAATAATCCTCTATAATGGATAGCTATCAAGATAGTGAAAAATGACAAGTTCTTAGTTAATATTGAAACATGTATGTTCTAGCACACTACTAAAAGGCTTTGAAAAAGGCTTTGCTGTGTCTGGTTTGTATACAAAATTCATATCAACTACATTGTATGCAAATTCTTTATCAATTACAATTTCAAAGCGTGACATGCTAAGACATCTTACAGATGCGTAAAGAGTCTATGAAGTTTTGCTAATTTTGTTTTGAGATGTCTGCACCGCCTGCAAGATTCATATCGGTTACATTGTGTGCAAATTCTTTATTAATTACATTTTCAAAACGTGACATGCCAAGACAGCTTACAGATGCGCAAAGAGTCTATGAAACTTTGCTATTTTTGTTTTGAGGTGTATTATTAATTACATTTTAAAAATGTGACATGCTAAGACAGCTTACAGATGCGCAAAGAGTCTATGAAACTTTGCTATTTTTGTTTTGAGGTGTCTGATCTGCCTGCAAAACTCATGTCGATTACATTGCATGTAGAATCCATATTAATTGCATTTTAAAAACATGATAAGATCAGGTATCTTAGATGTGAGTAAAAAGTCTGTGAAGTTTTGCTCTTTCTATTCTGAAGTGTTGGAAACTAGTATAAATACCGAGCCGATTGGCATATTTTGCATCAGTTTGAAAACAGTAGAAAAATGGTAAGTTCGTTATTGAACAAATTTTTATTAACTTTTTCAAGAAATAAATAGTACCCATCTTTTTCAGAGTGCTTTTAAGGTACTGTGCGACGTTGCAGAGGCTCGAGATAGTGTCTATACGCCGATCACAGAGCTCGAGATCGGAAGGGAGTACTCGATCCGCACATTTTCCCTCATTAAAACAAAATTCGGGCTGCGGGTAATTGTACGACTACTGAACGGCGAGCATGTGTTCCTACGACCAAGATTTTCCGATAAGATAAAGACACAGCGTCAGGTGGACGAACTCAACAATATTGAAGGACAGCACTTCGTTTTCAGCGGCAAGGATGAGACCAGAGGCGGATTTTTAATGATAAAATTTGTAATAAAAAATAAATGAATTTAGCAAATAAAATAAAAAAGTACATCTTTTAAAATGTGTTTTTATTTTTCTTGAGGTCGTGTAGGCTGATGGTTTAATATGAATTTTTGTTTAAGGACTTTCAGGCTAGTTATTTGTCTATTTTACAGGCTTGTGGAATTTGGCGGCTGCGACGGCCAATAAAAATCACTAGCCACAGGCATGTTAAACACATTTAATTCAACTCAATTTGCAACCCAATATATACGTATGTTATGCATGCTAATCACCATATGCTTAATCACCAAGAAATGTGCATTTTACATCTCTGGAACTGGTTCATTCGGATCGATAAAAGTAAAATTATATACACTAACATAACACGGTCTATCGAGTTTGCTGTTAAACCAAACACATGGTCTGATCGTTTGTAAACAGAGCGCAGGTCAAGCTTACAAAGAGAATAAAGGTGGAAAATAGCCCCTCCAACACGACTCAAGGCAATGCAAAGCGCGGAACACACACACACACACAACTCCTCGCACCCAACGCCCATTCTCTCACAAAAAGCTTCTTAATCTCCTCAAGCTTCCTCACAGCCTCGCACTCAACGCCCATTCTCTCACAAAAAGCTTCTTCATCTCCTCAAGCTTCCTCACAGCCTCGCACCCAACGCCCATTCTCTCGCACAAAGCTTCTCTCCATCTGCTTTTCTCCCTCTTACACATCACCCAACACACATCGCTCAACTCCTCATCAGCACTTCAACACCGCCTCCAGCCAAGATCGTGGTGGCACCTAAAGCCCTTTTCAACGGCCTCACCCCCGGAATATAAAAGCTTATCCTATACCTTAACACGTAAGCTCTTCTGGTTGCTACCTAGGGAGGTGGAACTACTCTGGTGTCACCTAAGCATGCTGTCTCGACCGCACCCTATGCTTATAACATGGTGTGGTGGCTTCCTTACTACTAATGTGGGATCAGCCAGAGATATGTTCGATGGTATCGGCCAAGAAGCAATGTCTAAGTACTGGGCAGGTTGTCTTGACACAATCTCGGGGAGCAGGTAAGCTTCCAGTAAGGTCAACAAGTTAATTCGACGCTTGGCATATTTTGAAGCTCTACCAATTCCTTCAATTTGCAGGCTTGATGCCTTAGGTGACAGGCCCAGTCGCTTCATAAGCCTTTCAGTTGCCAGATTCACTTGTGAACCGGAATCCAGCAGAGCTCTGCAGGAAATAGTTTCGTCATTGTGCGCCTTCACAGATAATTTAACTGTTCCTAGAAGAATATAGTTTTGGTTCTTCCGTTGAAGGTGAGCCACGAGCGACGACGACTTTAATGATTGGTTTTCCTGCTGCTTCCGGTTGATGTGGTCTATTTCATTTGTAGGTTCTACGGCAGCTTCAAGATGCAGCAGTGTGTTGTGCTTCCGATTACACCTTGTGCATGTGCGCAACGTACATGCACTCGCCTTGTGTCCAGATCTTAGGCAGTTAACGCACAACTTATGTTTTTGTGCGCACTGTAATCGAGCTGAAGCTGATATCTGTAAGAACTGCTTGCAGCTGTATAACGGATGATTGGCCTGTCGACAAACCACGCACGATGATCCATTCCTCTGTGGTATCGTAGATGTCAATGTTTTTACAGTGTTCGATTTTTCCTTGTAGCCGATTGCCTCAAGCGTTTGAAAGCGAAACTCCAAAAAGCTTAAAAAGGCTTTTACTGATTGATTCTCTCTTGGATTAATGATGGACTGTTCGTACAGAATATGGCTCTGTCGATCCAGCTTCTTAACCAAAAAGTGAAGTAGTAGTGGATCCCATGTTGAGATATCTACTCCCAAATTGTTGAGGGCTAACATGCCTTCATGAATTGTATCATGAATGTTTTTTACCAATGAAGCTGACGGGTTTTCAGCGTTGATGGCTGGAGTGCTCATGATCTTTGAGATTATTGCTGATGTAAGTACTCTTGTATTGTCGTATCTGGCTTGGATCAGGCTCCATGCTGTGCTGTAATTATTTTCTGTTAATGTTAAGTGGCGTATAACATTATCTGCCTCTCCACTTAAGCTCGTTTTTAAGTACCACATTTTCTGTATGGCTGGAAGTGGTTGGTTATGGACCATTTGCGTAAACATGTCGCAGAATTGGCCCCACTTTAAATAATCCCCATCAAAACTTGGGATGGTGATTTTAGGGAGGCGAACTGAAGAACCTCCTTCCATGGTCAGAGCCTGAGTTGTGTGCATATGCTGCCTTGCAGTCAATCTCAATATATTTTCTTGAACCAGCCTTTCAACCGAAATGTACGACTGCATATCGTAGTCTTGAGGGTCATCAGAAGACTCCAGAATTGAATAATGCAATTCCTCTGCCTGATTCCACAGTCTTTTCATTATCTCTATGTTTAAATTTACTGATTGTGGGTTAAGTTCTTCCGGAGTATCAGATAAATGGTGTCGAATGCTAGCTATAATAGCCTTTTGTCGTCTGATCATAATACCCATTTGCATTGGCTCTATTGGTTGATTGGTTTTGGTTGGCTCTGCAGCAGCCCTGACTTCGGCGTCTTTGCTAACTGACAGAGATAGCTCTTTCTCAAATAATTCCTGATACCACCTGACAAGATCTGAGATCTCTTGGTAGTACTCAGTTCGGAAGTACGGATGGTCGATGGGTACATTCTCAAGAGTGCGTATTTTATTATCTGTGGCGTCGAATTTCTCCCAAGCACTCGACAGTTCTTGCAACCGCCTTTCAAAATAGGCCCTGGTCTTGCGGGTGTCACTATCCTTTTAGAAGTTGCGAATGATTGACTGGATCTCCTCCCCAACTTTACGCTGGTCGGCGACAAGTTGCTCCATCGCGAAGAATGCAGTACGTTTCAAGTAATTGTATTGTGATGAAACTATTTGATCCGTCTCAGGATCACGTCGGGGTCACCAAAATGTCGGATCGCTGGCTATCCGACCTAAGTCACTGCACTAAGCTGTGGCTGTAGCCAATTGATGCTTGATCAATTGGCCGTACGCGCAAAAATACCAACCGGTACCTGCACCAATTGGTACTTGAACCAATTGGTTACCGAGGTTTAATCTAATATCGAAGCACTTCAACACTATCGGATCCAGTCATGGCCCTTAACTGTGGCTGGGCATAATTGATACCAAATCAATTGACCGTACGCGAAAATAAACACTAATTGGTACCAATTAGTATCGGAGACCTAACAACTTTAAATGGACAAGTACTTCAACTTGTTCACTTCGAACGTATGCTACTATTTATAAAACCAAAATTTAACTTTGAGCTGAACAAGTACTTTAACTTGTTCGCCTTGCACGAATGAAAATGAATGCTGCCGATCTGATTCTCGAAATCGAATGAATATCTTTATTATGCTCAACTTACTTAAGTAGATTACAAAAATGCATAGAACGCAAATTCCACTCGAGTCTTGTAGTGTTTATGATAACTTTTACAGAAGCGTAATCTGATACGCCATCTATGATGACGATTGTGATGTGAGAAAGCAAAATGCTGATAATGTCGAGTCAAGTGGAATTTGCGTGTGACAATGTATTACAAAATTTGATACAAAATTTGATACAATGTTGCATACAATTTTTTTTTTTTTTTTTTTTTTTTTTTTTTTTTTTTTTTTTTTTTTTTTTTGGGAGCGGATGTCAAAAACCTTCAATAGGTATCTTGCGAACGATACAAGATTATGTGAGATTCTTACTCACTAAAAAACGTCACCCGCCGACCACGGAGGTCCGAGCCGGAACCGCTTTCGCATTACTTCAACTCGGCCGTGCTACTTCCACCCATCAGGTGTCCCATTGGCTTACTTCCGTTCTGTCAGGCTTTCAGGAGTCTATGAGACATCCTTCCTCTTTTTTTAAGCGCAATACCAGCTCCACATATGCTGACACAGCTGACCAGGCGTCTTCTGACTGTAGCATCATCTCCACGATTGACTCCGGCGTCACAGGGCCAATTGCAGAGAAAAGCATGTGTCGCTCTCTTCTGAAGCGGGCGCAATGGAAAAAGGTATGCAAAGCGTCATCACTTTCCTTAGCACAGTATTTACAGAACTCCGTCCTGACTTTCCCCATTCTGTGAAGGTATTTCCTGAAGTAGCCGTGACCCGATAGGAACTGGCACAGGTAGAAGTTTATTTCACCGTGATCGCGATTAAGCCAAGGTTTTAAGGCGCGAATTAGCCTAATCGTCCATACTCCCTTCGAGCTCGTAGCCCACCGCTCCTCCCAAAGCTCAAGCGTTCGCGCTCGTGCTTGAGCAACCAAAATTTCTCTTCCCACTTCTGCTCTGTTCAGGAACACTTCCCTGCGTTCGTTCGCCAATAGATCAATTGGGATTACTCCCGCTATCACTAACACGGCGTTTCCTGAAACTGTTCTGTAGCTGCTTGCAATTCGCAGCGCTCCCCTACGCTGGACGCTCACCATCCTAGCTCGATACTTTTCAAACCTTAACGCAGTGGCCCATATCTCCGCACCATACAGCAGCATTGAATGAGCCACCGTCATAAGGAGCTTACGTTTACTCGGGCTAGGACCGTGAACGTTTGCCATGAGTCTCCCAAGCGAGATAACAGACAGTAGCGCCCTATCGCATACTTTTCGGATGTGCTCCCCATAAGCCAGCTTCGAGTCCAATATCACTCCAAGATACTTAGCCGATTTTCTGGTCTCAAGTACTTCAGAGCCAACCGTCATGGGTATAATGGTTGGTATTCTTCTCTTGGTCAGCATGACAATCTCAGTTTTCGCGATCGCCAGCTGGAGACCATGGCTTTCCATCCAGGCTTCCACCCTTCTCATTACTTGATTGAGTTTGAGTTGGGCGAGATGAGGATTTCTAGACGTGATGACAGCGGCTACATCATCAGCATAGCCCACCAAGAGCACATCTTCCGGCATTTCGAGGCGTAAGAGACCATCATACGCAACATTCCATAGGTCTGGCCCGAGAATGGATCCTTGTGCTGCCCCAGCTGTAATGGTTTTGCATACAGTTCCCTGATTCGTTTCATAGATCAAATGGCGATCTTTCAGGTAATCCCGTACCATTGCCAGCAAGTATTCCTCTATTTGAAAATGTCGCTGAAGAGAATCCAGTATGTCTGTCCATCTCGCCGAGTTAAAGGCGTTACGAACGTCCAGCGTTACCAAAAACACAATGGGTCTAGCCCGATGACAAGCGGCCTCTGCGCGTTCTACTGCGCTAATTATTTCGCAGATGGCACTTATTGTTGAGTGGCCACTGCGAAATCCATGTTGGTTTTTCGAAAGGTCACCTGCTCTTCGTATAGCTGCCTTAAGTCGAGGTTTCAGCAGCCCTTCCAAAAGTTTCCCCGCCGTGTCCAGCATGCAGAGAGGTCTGTACGCTGATGGTGTGTTAAGATCTCCCTTTCCCTTTGAAATTAGGGCAAGTCGCGCCACTTTCCAGGGTGACGGAAAGACACCCGCTAGTAAACATTCATTGTACATACGTAGTAATGTTGACGGGTGTCGTTCCACCACTACTTTTAGGACTTCTACTGGAATATTGTCCGGGCCTGGGGCTTTTCGGTTCTTCATTCTGCCACTCGCGCTTCGTAGTTCTTCTTCAGTAAACAAAGGGATATCTTCCTGGCGGACTGTGTGGTTGTTTTCTGTTCTTACATCGTGCGCTGGAAACAGTGAATCTACAATATTCCTCATGACATCCGCTTCCATGGGTGGGTTGGGACCCATGCGGCCCAGCCTACCCGATACTATTTTGTAACCCTGGCCCCACGGGTCCCGGTCCACTTCTTCGCATAAAGTTTGCCACATTTGCCTTTTCCTCCGTTTTATAGCTATTCCCAGTTCTTTTTTTGCCTTTTTGTGGGTGGCGGCAAGTAGCAACGCTTCCGGTCGTCCAATAGACCGCTGTGCCCTACGCCTGCATGCTAGAGCTCTTCGTCTTAGTTCCGCTATCTCCTCAGTCCACCAATAAGCGCTCTGTTTGCCCGGTAACGACTTTCGAAGTGGCATCGACGCATTGCACGCTCGCCGAATTTCGCCCATGGTCGAATTTACAACCGTACCTATTTCCCCAGGGCCCATTGCTACCCCTGCTTGTCCTGCGCTGACTTCGTCAGTAAAGCTGTTGCCTAGTGACTCCAATAGCTTCCTCCTGTCCAACTTCGAAATATTCCACCCGAGTATTTTCCGTCTTGAGTTCTGAGTGGCCGGGCTTTCCTCCGACAGCCAGAAAGTAATATAGTTGTGGTCACTTCCAGTGTACTCCTCCATCACCCTCCAATCCCTTGTCATCATGGACAACGTCTCCGATACAAGAGTTATATCGGGAATGGACTCACCGAAGCCTGGCCTGCGGTAAGTTGATGTTGAGCCCCTGTTCACCACGACCATACTCAGCCTGGACACCATTTCCATAATTAATCTCCCTCTTGTGTTTTGAGTCGGCATCCCCCATTCCAATGCTCTCGCATTGAAGTCACCAGCTACTACCAGTTTGCCAGGAAGGTCTCGAAGAGCGTCTTCTAATGCTTCTAATTTTCTACGAAATTCCATTATTGGGTCGTTCGGTGAAAAATAGCAGCTGACAAAGCTGATGCCGCAGTTTTCGATCCAAACATATCCATCGCCCGAACCCCGCCGATCAACCCGGACTTTCCGAGTGTCTGCAACCCATAAAGCCGCATAGCCCGAAGTGTCAGAATACCATGTCTCTGGATTTCTCCTTCGGTATGGTTCGCTGATCATTGCGATTTGAGCTCTGGATTCTTGCATAAGCTGCGTGAGTAAATCGTCCGCAGTGCGGCATCTTTGCAGGTTCCCATGTAGAACCCTCATCTACGCAGCAACTTCTTCTGCGCATCGAGCGCTTCTCGGAAAGCTTTGCATGTTCCTGATCCCTGAACATGCTTCACTTCTCCTGTTTTACCTTTGTCGTTGCACAGCAGGCAGAATGGCTCCGCCGAGCATACCTTTGCAACGTGTCCCACTTGTCCGCACTTCCAGCAGTTAGTGCTACGGTCTGGTCCTTTGCAATCTTTTTTGGTATGGTTGTATCCCATGCACTTGAAACAGCGCACAACTTCAGGTCGCTTCCTTACCCTAGCGTTAACCCAGCCAATTTTAATTCGTCCAGTATCAACTAGCTTCAAAGCTTTTGCTTCGTCCAGTTCAACGACGGCTTTCCTCTGTTCCCTTGTATTTGGGGGAAATAAGGTAACTTTTACGTTCTGAATCCCCTCTTCTCGAATCGCTGCTATCACTTCCTCTTCTGTCGTAAGACTGTCGAGGTCGAGTATCTCGATTTTGACTTTGGAGACGAGCCTTTTAACCTCTCCGAAGCCCCCCACAGCTGCCTGAATTGCATCACCGAATTTCGAGATGTCTTCACACTTTGCCAGTGTCACAAGTACCCCACCGTCTGCGGTTTTTCTGATTTGGTGAACGTGTGCCCCAACTTTGCTTGGGCTTACCCCTGCCCGAATATGCTGAAGGACTTCTGCATAACTCTTCCCTTGGGTAGGCTTTATTACCACGGCTTCCTTTCTTGTCCTAGGCGATTTCCGCCTCGGTTTTTTCAGGTTAAGCTCTGAATTTGACGCCAAGCTCTTGGTTGAACCAGAATTTGCCGCTTTATCTTGTCGGCCGTTACTTTCACGTGACTTTTTCAACACAGTCACCCATGTGTGCTGTTCGGTGGTGCCTATTTCAGTTCGTGCTCGAACGATATTTTTTTTGTTAGGACTACCTTCAGGCGTTCTTGCCCGTTTTTGTGCTTTGGCTTGCACAGTGCATACAGTTTCGGTAGTATCCTTCACTCCGTGCTCTCTAGGCTGGGCTCCTTCAATTTGCCTCAGCTCTAGCTCAGCCTTCTTCCAATTTTCTCTGCAAGCTTCTACAACTTCCAGAGCCTCTTCGATTTCAAGAAGACCGTCTTTCACCTGCCGCGATATATTTTTCTGCACTTGGGATGCAGCTGCTATTTTTTTAACTATTTCCCGGCACTTTCGCAGCATCTTTTCTTCTTGTGCCCTTTCTTCAGCAATATAACTTCCCTTTGAAGAAGATCGTGCCGTCGTCGCTGGAGAGGTACCCACTACAACGCAGTGCCTGCGTATGTTTCTCTGGACCAAACACCGTTCCGCACGCGGAGTTTCTTCACCCACTTTATTTGTGGTGGCCGCGCTAACAACCTCAGCAGAATTCAGGGCTCTAGATGTTTCAGACTGCCCCTGTTCTGTTCTTGCGGAGTTTTTTCCCACAGGTGGTGTTCTTTGCACCTTTGGTCTCCCAATAAAAGGATTTACTTCCTTCGTCACTGGTGTGTTTCCGTCTGCTTCATTCACTTTATCGTCATTACCATTATGTTTATTGTTGATCATGTCTTATGGGTCCCCCCTCAGAGCCGCTATCTAGGCCCGGATGGACAGTCGCCTTAATGATCCCGTGGTTATCTAATGCAAGCAGGGAGGCCACGCGAGGGTTGCGAGGCGCCCTTATGGGGTCACCTGCGCAGAGCCAGATCAGCGCTAATCAGGAGTGCAACTCAACTGAACCTGTCCCGCCAACTCAACAGCGCGAACTTCGAACGTACTCTGAGGCCTGCCAAGGTTTTAACAGGACGGAGGCGGTATGATATTAACCTGGAGCCGTTTGCACTCGGATGTCACTCCGGTGTTACTAGGTCCAGAATACCATAGCCACCAGCCCAAATGCATCAATTTCAAATCATTAGTCGAGATCTTTGTCCGTGTAAAGTAAGCCAGTTTGTGCCAATGTAGAAACACCATATCTGCATCGGTGCCCTGCTGGCGGCAGTGCCACGACGCATCAATGGTGAGCAGGGGAGCTTGATTACCGCAGCCGTCAAATAATGCTGGAAACATTACCTGGGGCCCAGCTGCGCAGTTCTTCAGGATCATGAGATCAAGCTTTCATGGCATGGTTTTGGTCCACGGCTGCTTATTCGTATGAACAATTTTTGGCCATCTAGTCGCAGTCACGTACACAGTTAGATGTACCAGTGGTGTCATCTTATATCGCAGCGACCACACAGTTAAACCGCACTTCGCACTTAATAACCCTCCGAAGCCGTCGTACCACTGTGGGCTGCCCCTATCCGCCACCTGGGGACGCGTCCAGTAGCAGATCAGCAAACTGCCCTGGAAATGTTGCATACAATGTTGGATACAATGTTGGATACAATGAGTAAAATAGGTGGGTGAGTAAGTGATGATGTAATCGTACATTTTCTCCCCTCTGTTGAGAGGTTCCTCAACTGCATGTTTCCTACACATTTATTGAAAAAGCATCATCCACGTGATGTCGTCGCGGATGAGGTCTTTGTTTTTCTAAAGCATCAGGTGTTCGCCTTAGGATGTTTCCTTTCCAGCAGACGAAAATGGCGAATATGATGAGTAACGCCAAGGTTGAGTAGCCAATAGCTTGATGGCTTGTTATATGAACCTCGTTAGGTAATTCGCTCAGTTGCTGGTCCAACAGGACTCGTTGTAGCGCAGACAGGTCTTCAACATCTGGTGCGTAGGAAGTTCTATTGGTTGATTCGGATGCTGCTGTGTGGGATGCATTAGTAGGTAACTTGAAGGAAGCAAACGTTGTGTAGGACAAGTGCTTGGTGCTATTTATGCTACGATAGCTTTGTAGGTTAAGTTGACTGTTTCTCAATGAGCATTGATTTTGGAGTTTAAATAGTCCAGTTTCTTCCAGTGTGATTTGAAAGTTAGCTGTTCCACATACAGCGTTCAATTTAGTTGGTTCCTTGAATGCAAATATCCATTGGTTGGCTTCTTGTAATCTAACGCAAATATGTTCGTCGTTTAGTCGCGTGAAAGGACATTTTGATATGCTTTTGTTGTTGAACAGATTGATTTCACATGACAAGTGGCTGGATCCCGAGTTATAGGTAGTTTGTATCCTGGGACACACAAATATATTGGGCTGACTCTCAGTGCATGCATTGATACTCTCTGTGGTCATGGAGAAGTAATTGTCTCTGTGGGAAGCTATTGCTGGTAATGAAACTCTTGGTTTTAGGGTAATCATTGTGTTGTTAATGATGGCTGGGATTGGGATGAGTTGAAAAAGGTGGAACTCCTTTTGGTCAATAAGTGGCAATCTCACATCAAAGATCAAGTAGTCTTTGGTTGCAGAACTCCTAATGGTCATCACCTTGTAGAAAGCAACGGGGGCGTTATCCTCAATTGGTAACAGAAGTGACGGTGGAAGGTGAGACCTTATTCTAACGATTTCTTGCTGGAGTTGATTGACTGGAAGTAACATTGGGCTCAATTTCCCATGATGAGTGTCAAGCAACACATCCAGCAATAAAGCTTGTACTCGTTGCAGACTTGATGCTCGTAGAGATAGTTGAAGTGAGAGTGTGACTATCAGTTTTGAGAGCCAATTTTGAGTGTCACTTTCTCGAACCTGATGAGCGATGTCTTGGAGTTGACGTTCCAGGTCTCCAAACGTTTCGTTTATTTGTGCTCGATCCCTTTTGATATTAATTGTCGTATCCAAAATGGATGTGTGGTTTTTGAAGAGATTGCGCAGGTGGTTTTGATTAACCTTTACAAGATCAATGGTTCAAGCCATCTCTTGAGCGTATTCTGTGTCGAGTATACCAAACAATGAATGGGCAATGTTACCGACTAGGTCGATAGCACCTCTTTTGGAACGTTTTTTGACCAACAAGTTTTCATTCAATTCAAGTTCTGATATTATATGATCGTATTGTATAATTAATGCGCTGCAGCTTGCATTTTGCTGAGTGGATGCACATAAATGTTTCAATGACTCTTTTCCAGTGCGTAAGGCAACCAAACCATTCCAAATTGGTTTTACATCATAGTATATTATAAGATACCACTCTGCCATTACTGGTTTCACAATTCCAATACCTTCAAAGTGAATACCGGGCACTTGTTTAAACTTCGTTATTTGAACTGAAGAAGCTAAAATGAGCGGTAAGAGCATCAGGGCTATTAAAATTGTGATTATTTGTGGACACGCTGTGCGTCGTTGGCGCTTCTTAGGCACTGGTTGGACGACTGAACCATCTTCGACATCAGATTCTTTTTCTTCTTGATTGTTCTGTGCATGACGCCGAGGTGGCCCTGGAATATTTTTGGGAGTGTCATGTGTTGATAGATACTGTGACCCAGGGTAATCTTCCACGGGTAAAGGTGCCAATCTGTGGATTGGTCTTGTTCGAACAACAGATGTAGTTCGGACTTCTGCAACGCGTACCATTCCGTCATTTCCCTTGAATGTTTTGGTTATTCGTCCGAATGGCCAACTTTGAATAGGACGATCGTCTTCCTTTAGTATCACCATCATGCCCGGTTTGATGTTTATTGATTGATCATGCCATTTTTGCTTACGCTGTAACTGGTTTAAGTATTCGATTGACCATCTTTTCCAAAACTCCAATTTCAAGCGTTTTACTAATTCCCATCGTTGCAACAAGCCTGAAGTGTTAGGTTGTGCACTGACATCAATTTGGGCTGTCAATGGTTCACCTATCAAAAAATGACCAGGTGCTAGGGCTGTTAAGTGATTTGGGTTGGATGACATTGGGCAGATTGGTCTAGAGTTGAGAACCGCCTCCACCCCAATTATGGCTGTTACTGGCTCCTCATAAGTGAGTGAAGACTTAACGGCGGCCTCCCAGAGGTCTTCTTATCATGGCGGTTTTACTCCTCTTCTTCTTCTTGACGTTCTCCTCTGGCCTGCTTCTCATCGTCTTTCGTAGTCGGATATCAAAGCTCATCTTCTTCTCGACTAGTCGCCACAGTACTCCAAAACTTGATACCAAAACTTGTTTATGTTTCGCGGGGCCATACGTCTTGGTTATATGGGGCGGCAGTCGATTAATTGGGTCGAAAATTCGTCGAACTGGCTGCGAATTTGAACTAGTTGTGGTTGATTACTGCAGCTATTGAGAGAATGGATGGCTTGATATCGTTTGCTGCTTAACTGTTTGTAACGGCGATGGTGTTAGAACCTGCAAGGTTTACGATTTTTCCGTTCAAGCAGGTGTTCGAATATCGATGTGTCGACTATGGATTTGCTCTGGCACAGTGGATGGCGTGATAAATGGCTTCATTTGGTGATAAGTTGATTCCAAATCATTTTCACGATCTAGTGGGCTGCTGCTGTCTGAATATAACATCACGATAGCTGGCTTCAGGCGATTCACAGTGACAGTTACATGCCAACTTTTGACGCTAACAACAAATGTTTTGTCGTTAAGGCTTATGACCTCAAACGGTCCATCGTATGGTAGTTGAAGAGAATGCTTAACGCTGTCGCGTCGAATGAAAACTCGTCGTGTAGTAGCTAAGTTTGTGAAAACGAAGCCATTAGTGGGTCTAATGTTTCCAATTTGTGGCTTGAGCTGTTTGATGAATTCTGCTGCATTGCTCGTGTACGTTTCATCGTTGGTGAAAAATTCACCCGGCAAGCGTAGTGGCTGGCATATAACTTTTCTGCAGACGTTGTTTTTATGATAAACGAATACCCAACATAACCGTTGGAAGCGTTTCTGTCCAGCGATTGTTTTGATTGCACATGATGGATGCCTTAAGCTGTCTATGAAAGCGTTCCATCATTTCATTTGCTGACGGGTGGTAAGCTGTAGCCCTAAGCTGTAGTATACCAAGGAAGCCATTAAGATGCTTAAACAGGTGCGCTTCAAATTATTTTCCTGGATCGGTTGTTATGCGAAGTGGTTTTCCAAATCGTGATATCCATACACTGTAGGGCGCGTATGTGAAATGAGGTTACTACTGTTTTCCTTTTTGTCAGTTAGAGACAAATGGCCGTTCGCGGATTTGAAACGCCAACCGCAAGTTAATTTTTTCTTCGGAAATCTCTAGTTTAGCCTTATCTTAATCAAAAATCACAAATTATAGCTCGGAGCAATTGTCACTCTTGCGTGGCGAATTTAACCGCCGCGTAGCAATCGCTCCAAACTGCTCGACTAAATAAAAATATAAAAGGCTATTTTCAATAGTTAAAAACAGTCCAGCTGGTCGCCGAATGCTTTGGCTTATCGAGATCGACTGTGCTTTATTCCACGAATCCTTTCGTGTATGTATCATACATTTTAGTTGAAATGATAAGTGTATGGACTGGTTCGGATTTCAAATAATTAATTATTTTTCACGCGGGTTTACGATTTACCCGCTTGGAGAGGTTGTCGCTGTAATCAACAAGTGCAATTTGTTGTTGACATTTGTCAGTTTGACATTTAGTCAGTGATCGTCTACAACACCCTCTGCCTTTGGGGACAAAAAAAATTTTCTTTTTAGTAATAAAAAAAACTCTAGCGCACCTGAACCGCTAGAAACACTAATGTTCGAAGAACAGTAGAAGAATCGTGCAGGTTTTGAGTGCATATTCCACCACACGAGCTGCTTATTACGGCCAAACTGTTTCAAACGCCACGTTCTACTTTGGTCTCAAGAATGCATTATAACTCATATGGTGGAAGGTTTCAGATATTACCACTGGCATGAATTTCAACGTTTATGAGAGCAAAACACGGATTAATTATATTTGTTATCAGTTGCTTATTTCACAAAATTTTGAAAGCAGCATCTCATATAACATCAATGAAGAAAATGCTCAGTGCATGCAGCACTGTAACTGAAGTTGGTGTTTGGGGCTGCGATCCGAAAAATTTGCAGAACTTTGGGAATTGAAACATCGGTTATTTATTTTCATTGTAAATGTTTCCGGTATGAATACTAACTATACTAACTATAATACCAACTCGTGCTGGCAACCTTTCGCCAGTATCAAAGCCAAAAATATATCACATCTGCTTCACGTTGTTATATTACATTCGAAGTTATAGGAGTATACAGAAATTTAGGATTACCTGCAGCGAGTTTTTTCAAATAATGGAAAGCTTAATATTTGCTGTTTATGATCACTACAATATCATTACCAATTGAAAATTCTACGATAAAACCGCTTAATAAAGATATTGCAAACAAACACAAAACCAACAATAGCTGGCAGCTCTATCGTGGCTTTTCAACCAAATTAGGCCTGAATAATGTTTATATTGCGTTCAATTAATTGTATGAAATTCGTATTGATTTCATGACTGCACTGGAAGTTATAGGGCAAAAAGTTTTATTTTCCTGAGCGAATTTTCAAATCCAAAGACACAAAAATTACCATAGCTGGCAGCACCAATCGAATTTTTCAACCAAATTTCTATCAAACAGAGTTTAGAGTAAGGTTCAGCTACTGTGTCAATTTCATGAAAATCTGGTAACTTATTCAAATTTCATAGGGCAAAAAGCATTTTTTTTTCTTTGTAATTTTTCAAGATGGCACCACTGGCACAGAGTTGCCCACAATTCAAAATCGCTTCTATCAGACCTGGTTTTACTTAATTCCAATGCATTCTGTCAATGTCAATGGTATCTGATTATTGATTCGTGAGTTCCCGTGAACAGAAGTTTTTGATGCTAAAAATATAGGTTGACTGGGAAAGGGTTACCGTTCTTGTCCGACATGAAATTTCCAAATTTTTACTTTGAACGTGTAGATAAAGCATAAGATTTGTATACAGATTGGTTTTATTGTAAGAAACGGACAGTTTTTGGAAATTCGATGGTTTAATGTTTTCACTTCCAAATTTTTATTTTTTCAAATTTAAGACACCAAAATTATCATAGCTGGCAGCTCCAACCGAATTTTTCAACCAAATTTCTACCAAACTTGGTTTTAAATAAGGTCCAGCTACTGTGTGAATTTCGTCAAAATCGAACGATTCAATCAGAATTTATAGGGCTAAAAGCAGTTATCTTTTTTAGTGATTTTTCAAGATGGCACCACTGGCACAGAATCACCCGCATTTCAAAATCACTTCTATCAGACCTGGTCCTATATAGGACCAATTCATTCTGCAAATTTCAATTAATTCTGCTCATTGGATCGTGAGTTTCCGTGAACAGAAGTTTTTGATGCTAAAAATATAGGTAAATTGGGCAAGGGTTACCAGGCGTGCCCGTTATACCATATCAAATTTTTTTTTTGTTTAGGTAAATAAAGGACAAGATTTACATATGCGTGGCTTTTTTTTGAAAAAACGGCAGTTTTTCAAGAAAGACGATGATTTGAAGGTTTTCACTTTCAGTGCCTGCCCTAGCTATAGGGTTGCCAGCACGCTCATCAAAAGCTACAAAAATCTACAACTTAATAATACCAATATGCCCTAAAAGTTTCGTAATGATTGAATAACTCGGTCAAAAGTTATCGCAATTTAAAAATTTTCAAGTTGTCCTGTTCTGTTTTTAGGCATCCAGCGCACACATGGGGTTAACAAATTCCAAAACATTATCCGATTCACATGTAAAACACGTTCAAAATTTATTTCGTCAACTTTATTTTTGCAAAAATTATTTGTGTACGAAATAATAGGTATATTAAAAATATCACTAAAATGGCCGCCGGCGCCAAAGGGTTAAAGATTATTACTTTTTTGTGAGACCTGGCACTATTCTGCATATACACCAATGTGTCCTGAAAATTTCAGCTCAATCGGATGGCGCGTTCCTGAGATTTTTTCACTGAAATTTTTTGATGATATATATATACAAGGGGCAAGTAAAAAATAAGGTTCCCAACGCTGTACACTCGCCGCGCGAGATACTAGAAGAAATCCGGCAACACCGCCTTCATTGTTGATCCCCCCCACTCCATTCCAACTACCTGGAAGATCACTGCGAAGCTTAGTGCCAGTCTAACAGCCATCCGCGATGGAGCCCGCAATCGCCGTCACCGCCAGGTGTGAAATCCGTTCAGTGATTCGATTTTTAAACGCGAAGAAGCTTACACCTATTGAAATTCATAGACAGTTGGAAGAAGTTTATGGCAAAGCTTGCATCAGCGTCCAGCACGTCCGCAAATGGTGCAGGGAGTTCTCCGAAGGACGCACAGACGTTCACGACGAGCAAAGGAGCGGGAGGCCATCGGTGTCCGACGAAGTCGTGGCGAAGATTGAACGCATTCTCCTCGAGGATCGAAGAGTAACGCTTCGGGAGCTGGCTGATCAGGTTCCTGAGGTTTGTGAAAAAACCATCGACAACATTGTGACCGAAAAACTTGGTTATCACAAGGTGTGTGCGCGGTGGCTCCCGCATATGCTTTCAGAAACCCACAAAGACAATCGCGTCAAGTGTGCCGAGGGGTTTCTTCGAGAATGCGCCGAGAATACTGAAGAATTCTTGGACTCCATTATTACGGGAGATGAAACGTGGTGTCACTACGTCACTCCGGAAAGAAAAGAAGACTCGAAACAATGGCGCCATCCCGGGTCGCCGAGGCCGAAGAAGTTTAAGCAGACGCTGTCCGCAGGAAAAGTGATGGCTACGGTGTTTTGGGACCGAAAAGGCGTCTTGCTTACCGAGTTTATGCCTAAAGGGACCACAATAAATTCGGACAGGTACTACGAGACGCTAACGAAACTCAAAAGAGCCATCCAAAATCGCCGGAGAGGAAGACTGAGCAAGGGCGTTAGGTTGCACCACGACAACGCGCGACCGCATGTCTCTCGACAGACCACCGCCCTACTGGACAAATTCGGCTGGAAATTGCTTGATCATGCCCCCTACAGCCCTGATCTTGCTCCCAGCGACTTCCACTTGTTCCCGAAATTGAAGCAACACTTGGGTGGACAACGCTTCAGTACAGATGAAGAGGTGAAGGAAGCGGTCACCAAGTACATCGGCGGCCTAGCGGCGGAGTTCTACGAAGCGGGTTTTCAGAAGTGGATAACTCGTATCAAAAAATGCGTTGAAAGATCTGGCGACTATGTAGAAAAATAGTTTGAAATACAAGCTTTCAGATGGTATACATATTTATTGCAATAAAAAATGCCTTACACCTGAAAAAAATGTGGGAACCTTATTTTTTACTTGCCCCTTATATATATATATATATATATATATATATATATATATATATATATATATATATATATATATATATATATATATATATGTATATATATATATATATATATATATATATATATATATAGAAATATGAATTTTTGGCCAAAGTGATTTTAATACTAATGTTCTTCTTCGAACATAAGTAAAAACAATTTTTACTAATGTTCGAAGAGCATTAGTATTAAAATCGATTCGGCCAAAAATGCATATTTCCATATATATATATATATATATATATATATATATATATATATATCATCAAAAAATTTCAGTGAGATAATCTCGGGAACGCGCCATCCGATTGAGCTGAAACTTTCAGGATACATTGGTGTATATGCAGAATAGGTCCAGGTCTCTTTAAATGTCAGTTATTGTTAACTTTTTGGCGCCGGCGGCCATTTAAGTGATATTTTTAATATACCTATTATTTCGTGCACAAATAATTTTCGCAAAAATAAAGTTAACGAAATAAATTTCTAACGTGTGTTACATATGAATCGGATAATGCTTTGGAATTTTTTAACCCTATGTGTGCGCTGGGTGCCTAAAAAGAGGACGGGAAAATTTGAAAATTTTTAAATTGCGATAACTTTTGACAGAGCTATTCAATCATTACAAAATTTTCAGGACATATTGATATTATTTAGTTGTAGATTTGCGTAGCTTTTCATGAGCGTGCTGACAACCCTGTAGCTAGGGCAGGCACTGAAACTGAAAACCTTCAAATCATCGTCTCTCTTGAAAAAATGCCGTTTCTTCAAAAAAGAGCCACTCATATGTAAATCTTGTGCTTTGTTTACATAACCAAAAAAAAAAAAAAAAGATATGGTATAACGGGCACGCCTGGTAACCCTTGCCCAATTTACCTATATTTTAAGCTTCAAAAACTTCTGTTCACGGAAACTCACGATCCGATGAGCAGAATTAATTGAAATTTGCAGAATGTATTGGTTTAAAATAGGACCAGGTCTGATAGAAGTGATTTTGCAATGCGGGCGATTCTGTGCCAGTGGTGCCATCTTGAAAAATCACTAAAAAAGATAATTGTTTTTAGCCCTATAAATTCTGATTGAATCGTTCGATTTTGACGAAACTCACACAATTGCTGGACCTTACTTTAAGCCACATTTGGTAGAAATTTGGTTGAAAAATTCGGTTGGAGCTGCCAGCTATGATAATTTTGGTGTCTTCATTTTGAAAAAAAAAAAAATTTGAAGTGAAAACATTCAAACCATCGAATATTCAAAAAAATGTCCGTTTCTTTCAATAAAACCAATGTGTATATAAATGTTATGTTTTATCTACACGTTCAAAATAAAACTTTGGAAATTTCATGTCGGACAAGAACGGTAACCCTCTCCCAGTTAACCTATATTTTTAGCATCAAAAACTTCTGTTCACGGAAACTCACGAACCAATAATCAGATACAGCTAAAATTTACATAATGCATTGGACTTAAGTAAGACCAGATTTGGAAGAAGCGATTTTGAATTGTGGGCAAGTCTGTGCCAGTGGTGCCATCTTGAAAAATTACAAAGAAAAAAAACTGCTTTTTGCCCTATGAAATATGAATGAATTACCAGATTTTCATGAAATTGGCACAGTAGCTAAACCTAACTCTAATCTCTGTTTGGTGGAAATTTGGTTGAAAAATTTGATTGGTGCTACCAGCTATGGTAATTTTTGTGTCTTTGGTTTTGAAAATTCGCTCAGGAAAATAAAACTTTTTGCACTATAACTTCCAGTGCAGTCATGAAATCAATACGAATTTCATACAATTAATGAAATTTGTCATAAACATTATGCAGGCCAAATTTGGTTGAAAAGCCACGATAGGGTTGCCAGCTATTGTTGGTTTTGTGTTTAATTGCAATATCTTTATTAAGCGGTTTTATCGTAGAATTTTCAAATGGTAATGATATTGTAGTGACAATAAACAGCAAATATTAAGCTTTCGATTATTTGAAAAAACTCGCTGCAGGTAACTCTAAATTTCTTTATACTCCTATAACTTCGAATTTTAATATAACAACGTGAAGCAGATGTGATATATTCTTGGCTTTGATACTGGCAGAAGGTTGCCAGCACGAGTCGGTTGTGCTACTTTTGTATCAATAAACGCTTACAGTTAGTATTCATACCGGAAACATTTACAATTAAAATAAATAATCAATGTTGCAATTCGCAAAGTTCTGCAAATTTTTCGGATCGCAGCCCCAAACACCAACTTCAGTTACAGTGCTGCAGGCACTGAGCATTTTCTTCATTGATGTTATATGAGATGCTGTTTTCAAAATTATGTGAAATAAGCAACTGATAACGAATATAATTAACCCGTGTTTCGCTCTCATAAACGTTGAAATTCATGCCAGTGGTAATATCTGAAACCTTCCACCATATGAGTTATAATTAGGGATTCCACTCCCGAACCATTTTTTCAATCCCGGGATTACGGGATTAAAAAATCTCAAGTCCCGAGATCCCGGGATCCCGGGATTCGAGATTCAAAATATAACACAACAAAATAAGTCAAGTTTTTAATAAACTGATTATATTACGTGCTATCATTTCAAAACTACAGCAATAAGTAAGCTGAAAACTGTATAAAAAATATGTTACTGAATAATTACTAATTTATTTAATTGATGCAAATAAAAACAATAATTTTAATTATCCGAGACGTTGGCAGTATGAAAGCAAATATTTAAAATTACAACTATTACAAATTACAACAACGAATCACGACAAAAAATCACAACAATAAATCACAACTCTTAACATATCAAATATGCAACACATAAAAATTTTACCAAAGTTCATTGGTTTTTTCGGAAGAAACATTGAAGCAATAGCAAAGTATCCAAAGTATCGTCTCCAAGCCTACTTCTAAATTTATTCCCGATGTTGGACTAGAATAGTTTCTTGTGGCATTTCATGATTGATTATTTTCATACTTTTGGAGCTCTTCTTGTAGCATCAATTGACGAATACCTTGTTCTGATTCAATATGGGTATTTACTGGGCTCTCCTCATTTCTTTGGCTAGCAAGCAAAGGGTTCAGCATCTAGATCATTGAAGTATTTTTTTTTAATATTTGCGTTGCTTGGTTTCCAAAATAGAGATTCTATTTCACTTGGTAAATTTTTGCTGGCACATGTAGATTCTGGAGATAGCTTAGCTAACCAGATAGCTCAGTACACGGACGCTCTTTTATTCGGTCCAATATTGCAATTTTCATAGCATTCACAAGAATGGACCGTTTTTCTCCTAGCAGCCTAAATCAAAATCTTAATGAAGTATTAGCAGTGCATAAATTTGCATAGTCAATTTTACAAGGAGTAAAACTTCAATAAGTTTCTGAATCGAATCAAACTGTGGATATTGCGGCTTATTAATTTATACTATTTTCCAAAATGGGAAACCGTTTAAACATTGTCAAGAGATTATTTCATCTTGTTTTACAATCCAGTAAGTGAGACAATTAAATGCCTTGCTCGGATTTGACATAGTTTTAAAGATAGTTATTATTTTTCGTTAGAGCTTTTTTAAAATATAAAACTACCTTACGAACTTTCTTTATGCATGCGCTGATATCCTTCGTCAGATCTAGCGTGTCTTGCAGGCGACCGGGTTTAACGTAGTAAGCTGATTCAGGAGCGTCCAAATCTTCGTGGTCTTCGTCCAGATTATCAGCTGCGTCATCAACTCTTTGATCAAGAATGGTCCTCCTATTATAGAGAACATATGTTGCTCTGTATTAACTAGTTTGCCTATTTTTCGCATTTCATTTGACCCATCAGTTATGATGGTAGCAATGTCTTTTCCTAGAGAAACATCAAACTCAGCGAAACGCTCTTTTAATATATCTAAGTAGTTTGCAACTATCATTGATATCCTTACTCGCACCAAGCTCCAGTAAGAATTCACTAAGTAGATGTTAATATTTGTGTAGCGCCTATTTGTTGTCGAGGTCCACTCATCAAACGTCAAACTGAACCGTTCACCTGAGATACTAGCCTGTCTTATCTCATTTTTTAATATTTTTTTTATCCTGCTTGCATAGCCCACATCCTTTTTTTGATTGTTGTTGAGGATTTTGGTAAATCTGTGTATGCATTCGCTAATGTTAATTTCCTCAAATCATTCGAAGTAACGAAATGCGAAACAGTCCATACTTATTTATTTAGAAACCCCTTTGTATTCTCTTGTTAACTGTTACATCGGTTTGTTTTGCTCTATTCTTTACGCATTTTGATGTGAACCTGCATGCTAATTGCTTTCTCATAAATATGGATTCTATTTGCTCTTTTCGAGTCTTGCCGTAATTTGATTGCCGATTATGCTTGACTCCCGGCCCCGGAATCCAGGCCAATTTCTGATCCCGAAAATCCCGGGATTGGAACTCATCAATCCCGGGATTTTCGGGACCAGAAATTAGCTGGGATCCCGGGATGCGGGATCCCGGGATTGGATTCGCTAGTTATAATGCATTCTTGAGACCAAAGTAAAACGTGGCATTTGAAACAGTTTGGTCGTAATAAGCAGCACATGTGGTGGAATATGCACTCAAAACCTGCACGATTCTTCTACTGTTCTTCGAACATTAGTGTTTCTAGCGGTTCAGGTGCGCTAGAGTTTTTTTTCTCTTTTCATTTTCTCTTCTTTTATTTTACATCCATACACTTTCACAATAATTTTTTCTATTTCATTAATATGTCTTCGTAAATATACATATATTTTTTTGTTTAATATTGCTAAGGTAGTTCTTACTTAAATATAATTTTGAATATGTAAGTTTGTACAAAATTTTTTGTGTAGTTTGAATACATTTCTTTTGTTACAATATCTATATCCATTTCTTTGCATATTTTTACTAATTTTCGAAGAAAAGTAGTATTAAACTCGTTTCGCCGAAAATTCATATTTCTTTATATATATATATATATATATATATATATATATATATATATATATATATATATATATATATATATATATATATATATATATATATATATATATATATATATATATATATCATCAAAATCATTAAGGGAGATAATCTCTGGAGTGGCAGATCCGATTGAGCTGAAACTTTCGGAGAACGTAGATGTATTTAGGAAGTAGGTCCATGATTTGCTAAAATTCAGATATCTTAAACCTTTTGGCGGCGGCGAGCGTTTTAGTGAATTTTGAGGTACTCCTATATTTCCAAGCAGTGTAAATTTTTGTTAAAGAAACGTATTGGGAATGAAAATTAATTATGTTCTTAGCTTGTCTATGATAAAGAATTGGAAATTTTGAGCCATGTGTGGGTGCAGCGTACCTAAAAGTAGGCAAGGATTTTTTTTCAAATTTTGATTTGTCATTACTTCTGACAAAAACATTGGACCATCGTGAAATTTGCAGAACGTATTGATGTTGACCAAAGTTTAATACGCATGGATTTCCAAGGTCGTGCGGGTAACCCTGTAGCTGCGGCAGGCTCTTGAAAAAAATCCTTCAAATCATTGAACCTCCTGAAAAATTTTTAATTTTTGACAAAAAATCCAAATCAGTGATAAATTTTAACGTTTTTGCATCATGTCAATTTAAAATTTTAAAAATTCCGATTTGCACAAGAACGGCAACCCATCACTAAATTACCTCTATTTTCAGCACTCGAAAGTTCTGTTCACGAGAACTGACGACCGGATTATCCGATCATAATGAAATTCACAGAACATGTTGGTATCAACTAGGACCAGATCTGATAGAAGTGATTTTGAAATGCGGGCAACCCTGTGGCAGTGGTGCCATCTTGAAAAATAACTGAGAAAAAAAAAACATTTTTTTGGCCTATAACTTGCGATTCAGCCATCAGATTAAAACAAAATTCACACAATATTTGGACCTTACTTAAGGTAACATTTGGTGAAA
Organism: Nemotelus pantherinus; assembly: GCA_963978885.1. NCBI lineage: Eukaryota > Metazoa > Arthropoda > Insecta > Diptera > Stratiomyidae > Nemotelus > Nemotelus pantherinus. Next base: position 146,936,509 of record OZ022263.1, read on the forward strand.
ATTTGGCTGAAAAATTAGCATTGAGTTGGCAGCTATGGTGATTAATGTCTCCTAAATCTTGCAAATTTGCTCAGCAAAATAAAGCTTTTTCCCTTATAACTTCAGGTGCAGTCATGGTATCAAAATGAAGTTTATGCAGTAAATAGATTTGGATGTGAGCCAAATGCCATAGGAATTTTGTACAAAAATCATGAAAAGGCTGCCAGCTATGACCATTTTTCTAATTTTTCGGAATTTCTTTACTGCGCGATTATGTCATTAAATTTGCAAATGGGAACGATCCTGCAATGAAAATTAACAACAAATATTAACTCTTTAAAAATTTGAAAAGTTTTGAGGGTGGTATGGTAGCCCTAAACAATTTTTCACCCGTATAACTTCTAGCGCAGTGATTCAGTCAAAACGAAATTTATTGGTTGGGTTTAGTTTAACGTGAAGCAGATTTGGTATATATTTTGCTTTGCTGCTGACACAGGCTAACCAGCTTTAGCCAGTTTCGTAACTATTGCATCAACAGATGCTTCAAATTACATACTCATATGCAACACATTTGCAATAAAACTAAGAAACCAATTTTTCAATTTTCCGAGTTTTGAACGTTTTTTGGATGGCAGCCTCAAACAACGTTAACCGCTAAAGCTTTCGACGAAATCCTCCGATGAGAACGAAATTCAAAGGATAAGTTGAATTAATTATGAGCTTGTGAAGGAAAACTTATTGCTGCTTCGTTGGGAAAATATTGCCAGCACTGAACATTTTCATCATTTGTGTTATAGTTGAGTTCTGTTGCTTTGAACAAGGAATGGTTGATATGATTTTACAAAAAAGTGTATTACGTCTTTCCACATTTTTTTGTCACTCAAAGACAATTTCTTCGAAAAATAGTTTTCTAGGGGTTCAGGTGCGCTAGCGTTTTTACTAATGTTCGAAGAAGAACATTAGTATTAAAATCACTTTGGCCAAAAATTCATATTTCTAAATATATATATATATATATATATATATATATATATATATATATATATATATATATATATATATATATATATATATCACCAAAAAATTTCAGTGAAAAAATCTCAGGAACACGCCATCCGATTGAGCTGAAATTTTCAGGACACATTTGTGTATATGCAGAATAGTGCCAGGTCTCACAAAAAGTTAATAATCTTTAACCCTTTGGCGCCGGCGGCCATTTTAGTGATATTTTTAATATACCTATTATTCCGTACACAAATAAGTTTAGCAAAAAAAATGCTAAACAAATAAATTTTGAACGTGTTTTACATGTGAATCGGATAATTTTTTGGAATTTTTTAACCCCATGTGTGCGCTGGGTGCCTAAAAACAGAACGGGAAAACTTGAAAATTTTGAAATTGCGATAACTTTTGACAAAGCTATTGAATCATTACAAAATTTTTAAGGCATATTGGCATTATTTAGTTGTAGATTTGTGTAGCTTTTGATGAGCGTGCTGGCAACCCTGTAGCTAAAGCAGGCACTGAAAATGAAAACCTCCAAATGATCGTCTCTCTTGAAAAACTGCTGTTTCTTCAAAAAAAAACCACTCATATGTAAATCTAATGCTTTGTTTACATAGACAAAGAAAAACATTTGATTTTATTTTTCTCTTGTTCGCAGCAAACTTGATTATGCATCAGTGCTATGGAATCCTTATTATGGTACTCACTCTGATTCAATCGAAAGAATTCAGCATAAATTCTTGCAATATGTTGCATTCAAACTACATGCTTTACCGGCCAATATTAATTACGCTAATGTTATGTCCCTTCTTAACATAGCCTCCCTTAAAGCTAGAAGGAAAACCGCTGACGCAATATTCCTCTTTAAATTGTTAAATGGGGAAATTGATTCATTTGAGTTGCTTGCGGATGTCGGCTTAAGAACTCCTTCTAGGTCAACAAGAAGCACCGATATTTTTTACCTACATAATTTTAAAACAAATTTTAGCCTCCACTCCCCTTTAGAGCGCATGAAGCGCACAGGTAATGAATTATGGAGCTATTTTCATTCGTTTGATGTTAAGATTAATGTGATAAAAGCCGTTTTTAGGCAACTTGAACTATTTCCCGATTGAGTTATTAATAACGAGTATTAACTGATTAAGTTATAAATTTTTCAATTTATTTATTCTTAAAAGTTATTGTAAGTTAGTATTAAGTTGCATTTATTGTACTTATTGCTTTCATGGACAGCTTGTCCGTATGCTAATAAATAAATAAATAAATAAATAAATAAATATTTTATTTTATTTTATTAATTCACCAAACAAGGTACATAATCTTATATAAAATAACAAAATAAAAATAAAATGGAAAAGTGAAGTGAAGTAAAAAGTAAAAACAAACAAGTTAAATAAGTAACAAACAAATGAAAAAAGTAACAAAAAGATTAATAAATAACAATCAATAAATAAAAACATTGACATATAAGCTATGGCTTAAGGTTTAGGGGTATGGGTGGCATGCAAAAGAGAGGATTTGAAGGATGATTTGGAAACCGTAGGGGAATATAAGTGACTTATGCTGTTGAATATTCTGCAGCATCTATTTATAGGCTCATTTGCTGCATATGTCGTCGAATGTGAATATTCTTTTAGGAAACGATTGGACCTGGTGTTCCTCACAGCGATATTTATCGAAATTTTACTAGTCAGGAATTCTACATTAATAGCGCCTCTAATGACGTCGAATGTGAAGCAGGCCGATATCATTATTCTTCTGGAGGCTAGTGTCGATAGGTTTAAATGACCCAGTTGAAACTCATAAGGGGGTAAGCTATTAAAATCATAAGGGTTGTACAGTTCTCTCAAGGCGAAAAGTAGAAATTGTTTTTGTATTGACTCGAGTCTGTCACTGTAGGTTTCAAAAGCGGGATTCCAGCTAATGCAAGCGTATTCGAGAATAGGACGTACAAGTGAAGTGTATAAGGATCTTGTGACCCACAGACTACGGAATTCTTTGGCACGTCTTTTGATGAAACCTAGCTGTTTGTTCGCACGAGAAAGCATTTTATCAAAGTGTAAGGTGAAGCGGAGTTTTTCATCTAAGATAACACCGAGGTCAGCAATGTTATCAACTCGGGTTAGCATATTATTGCCGAAAAAGTACGTATTGTGTGTGACCGTGCATTTCCTGGAAAAACTAATAACTTGGCATTTGCTGATATTGAGAGAGAGCTTGTTTATATTGCACCACTGATCAAGTGAATTAAGCTTGGATTGGAGAAAGGGGGCATCCGATTTCGATTCAATAGTCTGATAAAGTTTGAGATCGTCTGCATAGAGTAAATGAGGTATGCCTGCTAGGACGTCAGATACGTCAGAAATAAATATATTAAAAAGAAGTGGGCCAAGATGGCTACCTTGGGGTACACCAGAGGTAGCACTAACGTTTTTCGATAAAAATCCTTGAAATTTTACACATTGTGTGCGATCGCGAAGGTAGGAGGTCAGCCAGCTGAGTAAAGACCCGGCAATACCAAATTTCTGAAGCTTTAGAATCAAGGTAGAATGTAATAAATATGGTATAACGGGCACGCGTGGTAGCCCTTGCCTAATTTACCTATATTTTTAGCATAAAAAAAAATTCTGTTCACGGAAACTCACGATCCGATAAGCAGAATTAATTGAAATTTGCAGAATGTATTGGTCCTATATAGGACCAAGTCTGATAGAAGTAATTTTGAAATGCGGGTGATTCTGTGCCAGTGGTGCCATCTTAAAAAATCACTAAAAAAGATAACTGCTTTTAGCCCTATAAATTCTGATTGAATCGTTCGATTTTGACGAAATTCACACAATAGCTGAACCTTATTTAAAACCACGTTTAGTAGAAATTTAGTCGAAAAATTCGGTTGATGCTGCCAGCTATGATAATTTTGGTGTCTTAAATTTGAAAAAATAAAAATTTGGAAGTGAAAACATTAAACCATCGAATTTCCAAAAACTGTCCGTTTCTTACAATAAAACCAATCTGTATATAAATCTTATGTTTTATCTACACGTTCAAAGTAAAACTTTGGAAATTTCATGTCGGACAAGAACGGTAACCCTTTTCCAGTCAACCTATATTTTTAGCATCAAAAACTTCTGTTCACGGGAACTCACGAATCAATAATCAGATACCATTGAAATTAACAGAATGTATTGGACTTAAGTAGGACCAGGCCTGATAGAAGCGATTTTGAATTGTGGGCAACTCTGTGCCAGTGGTGCCATCTTGAAAAATTACAAAGAAAAAAACTGCTTTTTGCCCTATGAAATTTGAATAAGTAACCAGATTTTCATGAAATTGATACAGTAGCTTAACCTTACTCTAAACTCTGTTTGATAGAAATTTGGTTGAAAAATGCGATTGGTGCTGCCAGCTATGGTAATTTTTGTGTCTTTGGATTTGAAAATTCGCTCAGGAAAATAGAACTTTTTGCCGTATAACTTCCAGTGCAGTCATGAAATCAATACGAATTTCATACAATTAATGGAACCTACTATAAACATTATTCAGGCCAAATTTGGTTGAAAAGTCACGATATGGTTGCCAGCTATTGTTGGTTTTGTTTTTGTTTGCAATATCTTTATTAAGCGGTTTTATCGTAGAATTTTCAATTGGTAATGATATTGTAGTGACAGTAAACAGCAAATATTAAGCTTTCCATTATTTGAAAAAACTCGCTGCAGGTAATCCTAAATTTCTGTATACTCCTATAACTTCGAATGTAATATAACAACGTGAAGCAGATGTGATATATTCTTGGCTTTGATACTGGCAGAAGGTTGCCAGCATGAGTCGGTTGTGCTACTTTTGTATCAATAAATGCTTACAGTTAGTATTCATACCGGAAACATTTACAATGAAAATAAATAACCGATGTTTCAATTCCCAAAGTTCTGCAAATTTTTCGGATCGCAGCCCCAAACACCAACTTCAGTTACAGTGCTGCAGGCACTGAGCATTTTCTTCATTGATGTTATATGAGATGCTGCTTTCGAAATTTTGTGAAATAAGCACCTGATAACGAATATAATTAATCCGTGTTTTGCTGTCATAAACGTTGAAATTCGTGCCAGTGGTTATATCTGAAACCTTCCACCATATGAGTTATAATGCATTATTGAGACCAAAGTAGAACGTGGCGTTAAAAAAATAAAATCGACGAGTAATTGGAGAAGAAGTTTATTAATAATATAATGACAATAGAAAAATATAATAAAAGCGAATTATAAGGTTTGGTAATTATGTCTTCAACAAATCATGATTTATGATTGTAACAAATCATCTATAGCGAGGGGGTAATGACGAGCGACTTCCGAAAGAAACGCTTCGAAACATTCAGAATATGAAAAGGCGCGTTTAAATAGGAATTCAGCAATATATAAATGGTAGTGATGGCGAATCACCCCGTACGTAGGTATGTTATCATGAAGATCCCGCCATAATCTCTCAATATTTTGAGTGTGAGCTCGTGTTATAGGACCCACGAAATTTACACTGTGGTTGACCGTTAGGTGGAACCAACCGTGTTTCCGAAAATTCCGGTAGCCTGGCCAAGAGTCCGACATAATCGTTGTACCAGGAAGAATGTGTTCTTGAATGAGTCTGATGAGAGTACGGTTAGAGCGATTGGGCTCGGGCACCATGAAACACTCCTTGGTGACGGTGTCAATCCCTCCAAAAATCCAGTCCCCTCCGAGCAACCGACCACGACCGTATTTACGGTGGCCGCCAATCTTGGTCTCATCGATGTGGACGGTGTGATTAGGGCCACCGATTCGGTGAGATGTACGTTTTACCCATTTAAGACAGATCTAAGGGAGAGAGAGAGAGAGAGAGAGTTAAGATATGATGTCGAAAAATGTTAAAAGTAAGAATAATATAGTAAATAAGTCAAGATAATAGAGTAAAAAGTAATAAAATACCTTGCGGGAACGCGTTATCCATTTGTTTGCAGCTCGATCGTGTATGCCAAGGTCTTCCATGATCTTCTTCTGATATGGTGGGCGATGGCTCAAGAAGATAAAGATAAGTTGACAAAGTGTAGGGAGCGCCAAACGAGTGCCATTGAACCATGAGCCATGTAGAGCAGATAGCCGCTCATTACACCAAACTCGCCATATTTTCTGTCGTCGGTGGCGGATCATTTGAGAAGATGTGCAATATAATTGCAGACGTTCGCGCGAAAATTTCATCAATGAACCGCACTCGCGACAAATCAATTCGGAGCGTAACACTGATAAATCAGCCAAAAAGTTGATCAAACTATCGTTATCTTCGAGCAAACGATAAAAATCGCGGGATTTCATGGTAAAAATTATAAGAAGTTAACGAAATGAGGTGTTAACACAGTAAATAAATCAGAGCAACTGACGTGAAAAGTGACGAAAGGTGATCGATACAGTCACAAAATAAGGAATTCCAGGAAGAGTCAACGGTGGTTTGCATGAGAAATGCAGGAAAAAAAATAAATCGAAGCGATACAAATGAGTGTTGTACGCATTAGTAAAATGTAAATACAGTGATCGACTGTATTTACAAATGTGCGGAATGCCTGACAATGCATGGTAAAGACACGTTAGAAGATGAAGAACGAGTATAATGTGTAAAACTGAGAAATGAAAATCATCAATTTTTAACACAAAAAAAAAAATTGTAAGAGGCGCGAGCGCGCTTAAGAAATTACATCAGCGTGCTCAGAATAGCCCCAAAAATGACATATTCCAAGGTCACCCCCCTCCGCGAGCTGTAAGCTAAAAGACATAATTACATATATATATATATATATATATATATATATATATATATATATATATATATATATATATATATATATATATATATATATATATATATATATATATATATATATATATATATATATATATATATATATATATATATATATATATATATATATATATATATATATATATATATATATATATATATATATATATAGAAATATGAATTTTTGGCCAAAGTGATTTTAATACTAATGTTCTTCTTCGAACATTAGTAAAAAGAAAGGGTGTTAACACTCATATATTAGTAAACGGAAATTGCAAGAGATACCATAATAACGTGTTAAAATTATGTACACCTCTAATTTGAAATCAATACAAAATACGGTAATTATGTCTTTTAGCTTACAGCTCGCGGAGGGGGGTGACCTTGGAAGCGTAACACTAACAATTCATATTTCTATATATATATATATATATATATATATATATATATATATATATATATATATATATATATATTTGTATATATATATATATATATATATATATATATATATATATATATATATATATATATATATCATCAAAAATTTTCAGTGAAAAAATCTCAGGAACGCGCCATCCGATTGAACTGAAATTTCCAGGACACATTGGTGTATATGCAGAATAGTGCCAGGTCTCCAAAAAAGTTAATAATCTTTAACCCTTTGGCGCCGGCGGCCATTTTAGTGATATTTTTATTATACCTTTTATTCCGTACACAAATAATTTTTGCAAAAATAAAGTTGACGAAATAAATTTTGAACGTGTTTTACATGTGAATCGGATAATGTTTTGGAATTTTTTAACCCCATGTGTGCGCTGGGTGCCTAAAAAGAGAACGGAAAAATTTGAAAATTTTTAAATTGTGATAACTTTTGACAAAGCTATTCAATCATTACGGAATTTTCAGAACGTATTAATATTATTTAGTTGTAGATTTGTGTAGCTTTAAATGAGCGTGCTGGCAACTCTGTAGCTAGGGCAGGTACTGAAAGTGAAAACTTCTAAATCATCGTCTCTCTTGAAAAAATGCCGCTTCTTCAAAAAAAGCCATTCATATGTAAATTTCATGCTTTGTTTACATAGACAAACAAAAAAATTTGATATGGTATTACGGGCACGCCTGGTCACCCTTGCCCAATTTACCTATATTTTTAGCATCAAAAACTTCTGTTCACGGAAACTCACGATCCAATGAGCAGAATTAATTCAAATTTGCAGCATGTATTGGTCTTTAATAGGACCAGGTCTGATAGAAGTGATTTTGAAATGCGGGCGAATCTGTGCCAGTGGTGCCATCTTGAAAAATCACTAAGAAAGATAACTGCTTTTAGCCCTATGAATTTTGATTGAATCGTTCGATTTTAACGAAATTCACACAGTGGTCGAAAAATTCGGTTGGAGCTGCCAGCTATGATAATTTTGGTGTCTTAAATTTGATAAAATAAAAATTTGGAAGTGAAAAAATTCAAACCATCGAATATCCTAAAAAATGTCCGTTTCTACAATAAAACCAATCTGTATACAAATCTTATGCTTAATCTACACAGTCAAAGTAAAACTTTGGAAATTTCATGTCGGAAAAGAACGGTAACCCTTTCCCAGTCAACCTATATTTCTAGCATCAAAAACTTCTGTTCACGGGGACTCACGAATCACTTATCAGATACCATTGAAATTTACAGAAAGCATTGGAGTTAAGTAGGACCAGGTCTGGGCAACTCTGTGCCAGTGGTGCCATCTTGAAAATTTACAAAGAAAAAAAAATGCTTTTTGCCCTATGAAATGTGAATTAGTAACCAGATTTCATGAAATTGACACAGTAGCTGAACCTTACTCTAAACTCTGTTTGATAGAAATTTGGTTGAAAAATTCGATTGGTGCTGCCAGCTATGGTAATTTTTGTGTCTTTGGTTTTGAAAATTCTCTCAGGAAAATAAAACTTTTTGCCCTATAACTTCCAGTGCAGTCACGAAATCAATACGAATTTCATACAATTTATGGAGCCTATTATAAGCATTATTAGCTATTGTTGGTTTTGTGTTTGTTTGCAATATCTTTATTAAGCGATTTTATCGTAGAATTTTCAATTGGTAATGATATTGTAGTGCCAATAAACAGCAAATATTAAGCTTTCGATTATTTGAAAAACCTCGCTGCAGGTAACCCTAAATTTCTTCATACACCTATAACTTCGAATGTTATATAACAACGTGAAGCAGATGTGATATATTCTTGGCTTTGATACTGGCGAAAAGTTGCCAGCACGAGTCGGTTGTGCTACTTTTGTATCAATTAAATTAAACCGGAAACATTTACAATGCAAATAAATAACCAATGTTTCAATTCCCAAAGTTCTGCAAATTTTTCGGATCGCAGCCCCAAACACCAACTTCAGTTACAGTGCTGCAGGCACTGAGCATTTTCTTCATTGATGTTATATGAGATGCTGCTTTCAAAATTTTGTGAAATAAGCAACTGATAACGAATATAATTAACCCGTGTTTTGCTCTCATAAACGTTGAAATTCATGCCAGTGGTAATATCTGAAACCTTCTACCATATGAGTTATAATGCATTCTTGAGACCAAAGTAAAACGTGGCATTTGAAACAGTTTGGCCGTAATAAGCAGCTCCTGTGGTGGAATATGCACTCAAAACCTGCGCGATTCTTCTACTGTTCTTCGAACATTCGTGTTTCTAGCGGTTCCGGTGCGCTAGAGTTTTTTCTATTTCATATGGTCCGTGATATGTGCTCTGCAATTTTTTTCTATTAATACATCTGACTAAAACTAGATCTCCTACTTTGAATTTTGCTGGGTTTATGTTACTATCTACTTTATTTTTTCTTTCCTTTTTCACTTTCTCAATTATGTTTTGAGCTAAACTAATGCTATTTCTAAGTCTAATTTTTAGTTCGTTAGCGAAATTGTTTATCGGTTCGTTTTTCTCTATAATATCGTCGGGCAATTAGGGTAGTCTTTCACGGACTATTTCGTATGGAGAATATTGTGTATCAATATGTGGACTAGTATTATACGCGAAAGAGCAATACGGTATCCATTTGTCCCATTCATAATCATTAGCAAAATTAAGCAAATTTTCATTTAATACTCTGTGGGTAGGTTCCACTGAGCCGAGTGTTTCGTGATGATATGGTGTTGAGAAAATTTGTTGAATTTTTAATAAATTGCATATGTTTCCCATTAGCTGATTGGCGAATTCAGTTCCATTATGTGATTTTAAAATTTTGAAAATACCATGCTTTAATATCAGTTGTTCTACTAGTGTTTTGGCGATAGTTTTAGCGTCTTTTGTTTCAATAGGGTATGCAATGACGTATTTTGACAATTTGCGTTGCATTGTGAGACTGTATTGGTAACCGTTCGATATTCTTAGTGGCCCTACTGTGTCTATAGCAATTGTTTCGAATGTGTTCTTTGATGTGTCTGTTATTGTTTATTTCTCTTTTATGTGTCGTGTCTGTTTATTTTTCGCACAAGTTTCACAGTTTTTAATAAATGTCTTTATCATCTTATTCATATCTTTCCATATATATTTTTGTTTTACTTTTAGTAACGTCTTTCTGACACCTAAGTGTCCTCCTATCGGTGTTGTATGGGAGTTGTTTAGTAGTTTGAATTGTATTATTTTATCGGTTATTCGTTTTGGTGGTTTGTATATTATTATTCTTAGGGGTTCTTTATTGTTTGTTAGAATACTCTTCTGTAGTTGATTAAATTTGTTTTTAAATTCTTCCTTGTCTATCATTTTATATATTTCATCTTATTCTTCTATGTGTATTTTCGTTATAATTTTTCTAGTTGCTTGTGATGTCAGTTTCTCCAATGTTGAAAATAATTCCGATGGATTATCGCTGCATCTAACTAGGATCTGATTATTTTCAAATATAATTATTGGAATTTTTTCCATTTTGAATTTTAATTTCGTTAAATTTTTTATATCAGCTGGAGAGTTGCTGTTCCATATATAGCTTTCGTTGGCCATTGGGTTATGTATTGGTTTGAATGTTATTCTTGTTTGCACTTTTTCAGTGTTATCTAATTTTTACTAATTTTCGAAGAAATTACTAATTTTCGAAGAAAAGTAGTATTAAACTCGTTTCGCCGAAAATTCATATTTCTTTATATTGTATATATATATATATATATATATATATATATATATATATATATATATATATATATATATATATATCATCAAAATCATTAAGGGAGATAATCTCTGGAGTGGCAGATTCGATTGAGCTGAAACTTTTGGAGAACGTAGATGTATTTAGTAGGTAGGTCCACAATTTGCTAGAATTCAGATATTTTAAATTTTTTGGCGGCGGCGAGCGTTTTAGTGAATTTTGAGGTACTCCTATATTTCCAAGCAGCGCAAATCTTTGTTCAAAAAAAGTATTGGGAATGAAAACTTATTGTGTTCTAAGCTTGCCTCTGACAAACAATTGGAAATTTAGAGCCGTATGTGGGTGCAGCGTGCCTAAAAGTAGGCAAGGATTTTTTTCCAAATTTTGATTTGTCATTACTTCTGACAAAAACCATGGATCATTGTGAAATTTGCAGAACGTATTGATGTTGACTAAAGTTTGATACACATGGATTTTCAAGGGCGTGCAAGTAACCCTGTAGCTGCGGCAGGCTCTTGAAAAAAAAATCCTTCAAATCATTGAACTTCCTGAAAAAATTTTGATTTTTGACAAAAACTTCAAATCATTGATAAATTTTAACGTTTGTGCATCATGTCAATTTGAAATTTTAAAAATTCCGATTTGCACAAGAACGGCAACCCATCACTAAATTACCTCTATTTTCAGCACTCGAAAGCTCTGTTCACGAGAACTGACGACCGGATTATCCGATCATAATAAAATTCACAGAACGTGTTGGTAATAATTAGGACCAGGTCTGATAGAAGTGATTTTGAAATGCGGGCAACCCTGTGGCAGTGGTACCATCTTGAAAAATCACTGAGAAAAAAAATAGCTTTTTGGCCTATAACTTCCGATTCAGTAATCAGATTTGAACAAAATTCACACAATATTTGGACCTTACTTAAGGTTACATTGGGAAAATTTGGCTAAAAAATTAGAATAGAGTTGCCAGCTATGGTGATTTTTGTCTCCTAAATCTTGCAAATTTGCTCAGCAAAATAAAGCTTTTTTCCCTATAACTTCCGGTGCAGTCATGATATCAAAATGAAGTTTATGCAGTAAATAGATTTTAATGTGAGCCAAATGTCATAGAAATTTCGTAGCAAAATCATGAAAGAGCTGCCAGCTATGACCATTTTTGTATTTTTTGTGGAATTTCCTTACTGCGCGATTATGTCATTAGATTTGCAAATGGGAACGATCCTGCAATGAAAATTAGCAACAAATACTAACGCTTTAAAAATTTGAAAAGTTTCGAGAGTGGTAACCCTAAACAATTTTTCACCCTTTTAACTTCTAGCGCAGTGATTCAATCGAAACGAAATTTATTGGTTGGGTTTAGTTTAACGTGAAGCAGATTTGGTATATACATATTTTGCTTTGCTGCTGACACAGGCTAACCAGCTTTAGCCATTTTCGTAACTATTGCATCAAGAGATGCTTCAAATTACATACACATATGCAAAACATTTGCAATAAAACTAAGAGACCAATTTTTAAATTTTCCGAGTTTTGAACATTTTTTGGATGGCAGCTTCAAACAACGTTAACCGCTAAAGCTTTCGACGAAATCCTCCGTTGAGAACGAAATTCATAGGATAAGTTGAATTAAGTATGAGCTTGTGAAGGTAAACTTATTGCTGCTTCGGTCGGAAAATGTTGCCAGCTCTGAACATTTTCATAATTTGTGTTATAGTTGAGTTCTGTTGCTTTGAACAAGGAATGGTTGATATGATTTTACAATTTCTTCGAAAATTAGTTTTCTAGCGGTCCAGGTGCGCTAGAGTTTTTCATCATGTTTCTTGTAAGTGGTAATACTTTGTTTTCTTCGGTAAATTTTTTTGGCCCTGGTATCATATCTTTTAATGTGTCTGAATTTCATTTGATGCGTGATAATGCATCTGCATTGACGTTTATCTTGCCTTTTCGATATATTATATCGAAATCATAATCGCATAAATCTAGTCTTATGCGTGTCATCTTTGGTTATGGGTTTCTATGTGTAAATAGTGATGTAAGTGGCCTGTGGTCTATAACGACTGTATTTCCAAATAAATAGGGTCTAAAGAAATTTATCGCCCAATGGATTGCCAATAGTTCCTTTTCGATTATCGGTTTGTTTAATTCATGTTTCACTAGGGTTGTACTTGCGTAAGAAATGGGTAAGTCATGTCCTATTTCGCCTTGTGAGAGTACTGCACCTAATGCGTAGTCTGATGTGTGACAATAAATGGCTTAGTGAAATCTGGTTATTGTAATATTGGTGCATTCATCAGTTTATGCTTCAGTTCTTCAAATGTCGATTGACATTTTTCTGTCCATATGAACTTTGTATTCTTTTTCAGTAAATCGTTTTTTGTTATTTTGGTGAAGTCTGGTATAAATCGTCGATAATAATTAGCAAATGCGACGAATCTTCGGACTTCGTCTGCATTTGTAGGTATCGGGTAGTTCAATTGTTTTGAGTTTTGCAGGGTCTGTTCGAACTCCGTCTTTTGTTATTAAATGTCCCAAGTACACTACTTCACTTCTCAAAAAATTTCATTTCTCCGGGTTCAGTTTTAGGTTGTACTTTTCTAGCCTATCAAATATTTTCATTAAATTGGTATTGTGATGTGCGAGGCTGCAACCAAAGACGATTATGTCATCGACATATAAGAATGCTGCTGAGTCTAATCCACTAAAGGCTACTGTTAGCATGCGTTGAAGCTGTTTGATGAAATTTTTAGACCGAAAGGTAATCGTTTGAACTGATAATGGCCTTTATTTGTTGAAAAGGCTGTTAATGGTCTTAATTCCTCTGTCAGCTCAATTTGGTGAAAGGAAAAGGTGCTGTCATGTGCAAGGTGGAGAAGTATTTCGCTCTTCCTAGTCTGTATAAAACATCTTCTAGCCGTGTGAGTGGAAACTTGTCATTAACAATTTGTTTGTTGAGTGCTCTAAAATCTACAACTAGTCTCCATTTTGTTGGGCCTGACTCAATTTTCTTTGGTGTTAAAAGTAGTGGTGAGTTATATGGACTGGTAGAGTTTTCGATAATGTTGTCATCTAGCAATTGGTTTACTTGTAAATTTATTTCAGCAATATGTGTATGGGGCAGTCTATAGTTCTTGATATATGTTGGTGTATTATCCGCGACTTGTATATCTTGTTTGTAAAAGTTGTTTGATGTAAGAGTTTCGTGTTCTAGGTGAGTATCGTGTTCTATTTTTGAGTATTGTGTTCTATTTTTGATAATTTCTAATATCGATTCTTAGTCTTTTGAGTTCAAGTGTTGCAGTTTAATGTTTGTTAATAATTCTTGAAATCTTTGTTTTCCGTTGCTTTTCTTGAAACATTATTTTTATTTACTTTGTAATTAGTTAATGGTTCTGTTTCCACTTTGAATTTTTGACTTATTATCTCTTCTTCGTTCGTGTTCAGTAGCTTTATATGTTTGATGCCTTCTGCTGGTATTATTGTGCTACCTATGTAGGCTCCTGGTGTTATTTCTTTGTTAATAACTATGCTGTCTTCTTCGATGGTAAAGTCGACTGGGCAAATATATTCGCACCGTGCAGGTATCGTTAACTTATGTATTTTGCAATTTGTACTGATCGGCCTAGTAAACTCTTCATCGTCGACATTAATCGTTATCGTATATGTTTCATAGTCAATTTTTGCCAGTTTTTGTACAAAGAAGTCTCTTCCTAGTATTCCGTCAGTAAGGATGGGGAAAATCAGGTTCTACTATTTAGAAAGAGTAACGTATGTATTTTTCACCAATGTTCAAGTCTAGATTAGCGGTGCCTATTGAATACTCGTATATTTCCTGGTTTGTTATGCCAGAGAATTTGGCCTCCGGGCCTATTGAGTTTCCCTGTACTATATTTATTCTGTTTTGTCTGTTACTTTCATAGTTTCTGTTTGTTCTTCTGCTGTTCCTATTATTTGTGTTAGGGTTCTGATATGTATTTTGATTTACTTCATGATATCTGTTGTGATTATTTCTATGGTTTACTTCCTCATATCTGGGATGGTATCTATTTCTAAAGTTTTTTCTGTAATTGTTGTTTTGGTTCGTTACATTATTTCTTGTGTTGAAATTACTGCTGTTATTCCTGTTGTTATTTCTGTTACTATTAATATGGCTTTGTCTATAATTATTATTCCTATATGTGTTATAGTTATTCGGTTTATTTCTATTATTATAATTTAGCTGCCGACTTATATTATTTCTTCGATTCACGTACATATTGTTTTCTGTAACATTATTGCTTGATTCGAATTCAGTTGCTATCTGAATCGCTTATTCGAACGTTTTTGGCTGTGCAGCAAAAATAGTAGGTTTAATAGATTCGCTTAACCCATTCTTAAAAATAGTTAGTGCCTACGAGTCATTTGACTTTTGTATGGCAATTTTTTCTGCTTGAGCCGGATTCTGACCCAAGCTGCTAATTTGAATTTCACTTAACTCGTTAATGAGCTCGGATAGTTTTTCACCAAATTTTTCAACTGTTCCACGGTGACTTTATTGTGCTAATTGGGTATGAATGTGCTGCGGGCTTTTTACTAATGTTCGAAGAAGATCATTAGTATTAACCCCCGCTAGACACACCTGGGTCTGTGGTGTTCAGCCGTTTTTGAAAATCGTCAGGGCTCACAGGTACGGCAATATTTCGGGTTCTAACCTCCACTTAAAAAATTGTACCTGGATCACGAACTGGCGTAGTGAACGTCGCGCTCGGTCCTCCGTTCCTCATGAATTGCTGAGCTGTCAAAGTTGGCTGCGGACACCACAGACCCATGTGTGTCTACGGAAGCATAAAAGTGTGAATTTTTTTTTCTCAAAAAGTGTATTATAGCTACATTATCATGTGCACCCTAACACATTTTATGACCATTGTCGCCTCACAGATACTATTTATGATCGATCTGTACATTAGGATTTTTATGACCACTGTCGCTTCAGCAACAGATATACCTAGTTAGGAAAGAGTATTTAAACCCGTTAAGATGTTAGTATTACGTTAAGATGTTAGTATTATCAGTTTTTCGAATGCTGTTTCCGTGCGGAGAAATTAATTGTGTTAGAGTTTGTTCCTGTTCTTGTTAAAAAAAGGCCCTTTTCGTCAATTTCATTTAAAAATCGAAAACTTTCGTCCGCGTATCTTTATTTTGAAGAAAAAAGTAAGTACACGTTTTATTTATATATGAGACATAAAATAAAAAAATTACGTATAAAATAAAAATATTTACATTCTTTATAAATCATAAAATTTTATATGTAAACTTTTGATAAAAATTTTGTTCATTAAATTTTATATACACATTTATAAACTAAACATGAAAAAATTGTTAAAAATAATTTGTTTTTCAAATTCTTAAAATAGAGAAGTGATGGATAGAACTGATTTGGTTAGACGCCAAATGAAAGAAGAAGAACTTGAGGAGGATTTGTATGGTGCTTCCTCAGAAAATGAGGTGGACTACGTAGTTTCTCAAAGCGAATCGGAAAATGAGGAAGAGAGCTTGGAGAGCATGCTCCTCTGGCAGGGATGTTAACGCCGCATCACGTCCATGAAGGTCAGGAAGACCGAAAAAAAGTCTTAAAGGAAAAGACGGTTACAAGTGGTCGATAAGTGCTCCGGAGAACAGAGGAAGAAGATTTCTTCGAATCCACCTAGCCGGAGTAAAAGATGAAGTGAAATTCGTTAGCACACCGCTTGAATCTTGGAGCTTTCTTGTACCGGATGAACTGTTAAATGAAGAAATTGAAACAAAAGTGCGAATATTATTGGAACTTCCGCAAACATAACGATTTGATTGAAAAGAAAGCGTTTCTCAAAAAAATCAGCATAAACATACAGAAAATATGTGGACGCAACATTCATGTGGTTTATATAAAGCGGTGATGCCTCGGAATAAATTTGTTTTTCTTTCGACATCCATTCGGTTTGATGACAAGCAAACAAGGCCTGAAAGGCAAAAAATCGACCGGTTAGCAGCCATTCGCGAAATATGGGACGCGTTTATTGTACATTCCAAAAAATATTATAACCCGTCCTGGAAGCGCACAATAGATGAGCAGTTGCTCGGTTTTCGGGGAAAATTCTTTGCGCGTGTTTACATTCCGAGCAAACGGTATAAAAATCATTTGATACAGTATAAAAATCATTTGTTTAAACGATTCTAAAACATTTTATAAGTTGAATGCAGCACAGTTTAAAGGCAAAGTTGCACATTAAAGATTAGAAAGTTTAGCGGAACCTATTTATGGCACCGAAAGGAATGTAACATGTGATAATTGGTTTTCCTCGATAAACCCAAATCGTGACACCCCAATCGCTAACATTTGTAGGTACCATAAGGAAAAATAAAAGACAAATACCAGTGTAATTTCGTCGGTCAGCATCAGTAGGTAGTGCACGTTATGCATATTCCTATGATTGTTCGCTGAAAACGCCGGAAAATAACAAAATGGTCTGTCTGGTTAGTAGCGTCCACAAAAGGAAAGGTCGCGTTGATGAGGAAACACAAAAACCGGACGTTGTGGCGTATTGTTATAGTACAAAAGGTGGAACAGACACATTTGATTTTTTGTGTAAATACTACACTACGTGTAGAACGACACATCGCTGGCCAATGAAGCTCTTCTTCGGTATTTTAGATCAAGCGGTAGTTAATTGTAACATTTTGTATAATTTTAAGGCAACATAGCACCTCCAAATTTTTGAAAAATCGATTTTTGTTTTTTGATTGAATATGTTAGAATGGAGCTTTAAAAACATGATTTTAATAATATAAAATTGAAATTCTAAAAAAATAAAAATTTTGTGAGTATATATGCGAAGCGCCCCTAGGTCATTTTTTCTATGATTTTCGTTGACTTTGCTATATCGCTACATCGACTTAACCCAAAGTGTAGACAAAGATAAGTGAGTCATCTCCTTTAAAAGAAGCAAAACAACAGTTAGCCTTGGGAAAAAAAAAAAAAAAAAAAAATTGCTGTAAAAAAGTGTAGAATCTCCAAAAAAATGTCCGAAAAAAGTTCAACTGACACTAAAATTAATGAAAAATTTTGCCACATATTATGGCCTAGCTATACGACGAAATCCTGATTCAGTTGAAAATATGCGCAAGTAAATTTGGGCAGCATATTACCGCAAAATTTCAACTGATGAGAGCCCTCAACACTCTTATTGTCCTGTTGGAGAAACGGCTTGGTATAACTGGCGCAAAGCGGAGGCAGCTGGTAATAATGCATTAAAAAATTTCAAGCATTCTCCACCTTTAGATGATGAGGTACAAGAAATTTTAAAGCCTATTTATGATGACTTATCATCAAAAGATTTATTAAAGCGCTGCTTGTGCAATGTTACGCAGAATAATAACGAAAGCTATAATTCTTGTGTTTGAAATTTGGCCCCCAAACATACTTTTTGTGGGAAAACGTGCTAAATATGGCTGCAAATATTTCTGCATGTACATTTAATGAAGGATTTGTGGCTATCTTGAAAATAATGCAAGCAATGGGAGTTAAAATTAGCGAACGTGCGCTGGAACATGCAGAGCCTAGAGATGCTGCAAGAATCAACCAGGCGGAAAAACACTCGACTGAGGCATCTAAAGAGGCCAGAACTGCTCGAAGGGAGCAAAAATCTTTGGAAAAGGAAAACTATGAGC
Source organism: Nemotelus pantherinus (assembly GCA_963978885.1). Taxonomy (NCBI): domain Eukaryota; kingdom Metazoa; phylum Arthropoda; class Insecta; order Diptera; family Stratiomyidae; genus Nemotelus; species Nemotelus pantherinus. The sequence continues at coordinate 146,955,154 of OZ022263.1, forward strand.
AAAAAGAAGGTACATTGTATGGTCCAGGCATCGCAGATTAATTTTCGGTAAGATTTATTGCAAAAAATATTGATCTTTAACTTTAAGCGCGATTTTTTCGAAACAACGTTTTGCAAGTTGGCGTGCATGATTAAGAAAAACAATGTTATCCAATCGTTCTGAAATTTTAACACCTTAATCTGCACATGTTGATGCTCAGAATGAACTACGGATGAAAAAATCGGCACTAAATTTTTTTAGTTATAACCGATTTCTGGGGGAAAAAAACCTCGATTTTCGAAAAAACGCCGCCATTTTGTTATTTTTCAACCAAATTTTATTTTTTTAGTTTATTCTAAGGCCGCTTTGATGTTGTTCAAAACCACGTTTTTGTTTGTTTTTTCAGACTTTTCTGACGACAGTTATCATGCACGCCAGGTTTTTTTAGTGTATTTTCCAAAAAATTGTAGCAGACAACAGGGGGCCACAAAACATTTTTAACAATTTTTTTTAATGTAGTACAAAAGAAGTAAAGTATGTATAAAAAGTTTCATTAAGATATGTCTTTTTATTCAGTTAAAAAAAAAGCCTTTGAAAACAACATTTTATTTTCAATTTGAAGGTGCTACGTCCCCTTAATGAAGTGAACACTGCATTGGGCAGATATAAATTTATTGAAACGTTAGCACTTAGTTTAACGAGCGAAGGAATGAAAAGGAGATTAGAAAAACCATCCTTGCGCAAAAATATACGTTCATCAATATGCTCCATTTTGAATATCGATGATCTGGGTTATTGTCATGATTCAACTAACAGATTGAAGAGAAGAAAAATGTGTCATTTTTGTCCCAGCGATAAGGACAGGAAAGCTAGATTTTGCTGCTGTTAGTGTAAAAAAGCCATTTGCGAAGAACACAGGCTTCATATATACAATGAATGCATTCTATAATTTTGTTCAGTTACTTAATTTATTTTAATAAGAATAAGTGTAAGTAATAATAAACAAAAAAAAAACGTATAAAACTTTGAGTTACATTATTTTCAAACCAAAAATTCTCATTTCAAACGATTTTCAACTCCAAAAAATTGTACTTCTTCTGTTGTCATAATAATTATACTTTTTTCAAAGTTTCATGATGTAGTTTTTTTCTTTCATCTACTATATGTCAAGAAACATTTTGTACAGTATAATTTTTTAAAACTTATTTAATAAAAATCTGATGTTTTAAGTGAATACGTGTATTTTTCGTGTTTTGTGTCGATTTCCATTAAATAACAATAATAAAAATTGATACATATCCATCATCCAATGCTTGCTCTTTTACTATAGATATCGATCTAATCTCGTGAATTTTTTCAGATTCTAAAACGATTGGAAGTATGGTAAAAAAACGGCAGGACTCCGTAGACCCACGTGCGTCTAGGGAGGTGCTCCAATTATATTTGTCTGGGGAGGGTTAAAATCACTGTTCAGAAGGATTAGTTTTTAGATCAAATTTATGTCCAATGTATTCATTCAATCTTAATTAATTTAATTTAACTTCATTTTATTTGTTGTAATCATTTATTATTAATTACGTGCATAGAGCTTTCTTTGTATACAAATTGTACTTAATCAAGCATAAACTCAATCAATTATCGATACAGTCAATTTCGCAATTCAGCAATTTACACTATTCATTGTACTTGCACGATAAAAGAACATTTCATGTATGCATCAGCTTTTTATGAATTGATCAATGTACACTTAACGTCAGCATTAATTTCGCATAAAAGAAAGTAATTGATTCAATAAAGTTGTTGTTCTTTGGTAACCATCGAGCAAACGCGTTTTATTAATTAAAGTTAAACCTGAGTTTGGAAGTACGGAAACCTGCTTGCAACTCTTGCTTTAACATTTGGTGACCCCTGAGTTCGAATAATCGCGACTTTTTTCGTGGAGTTTATTTCAAAGTTTATTCAAATAGTTCGATCTAAAAGATTAATTCGTGTTTCGTGAAACAAATCACAGACAGACAATAGATTTTTGTGCATAGACGATAATTCGGTTAAGTTATATTCGGAACTTTTGATTGTACATATTCGCAAAGTGATTTCGCGTTTAAAAAATATTAAGCTTGTGTTGGTGTATAAGAGTAAATAAAAACAAAATAAACAAATTTTAACAAGTTAAACCTGAGTTGAAAGTAAGGAAACCTGCTTGCAACTCTTGCTTTAACATTTAATAATTAATAACAAACGTGATTCTTGTGCGCGTACGCTTATATTTTTCTTGTAAACAATCGCACCGAAGTTAGGTCAACAAAAAGCCAATATGGAAGGCTTAGTATTACGGCAGACAATCGTAGGTAAAGAAATCGAGAAGATCACGAATGCCTACTATAGAGAGTCGCCAGACAAAATATACTATAATTTACTTGAGAGAAAAGCATCTGGTATTAACTCAACTCTGGAATGAGTTCGAAACTGTAGACACCGAAATAAGAGACAGTTTCAGTGATGCAAGGGATAATAAATATTTCACGGAAGATTATTACAATAGAGTCCGTATGGCTCATGAAAAGGTAATAAGTGAAATTAATATACTCATTGAGAGTGTTGAGTCCCACGATAAGGAACAGCAAGCCAAGGAAACTGTGGCTAATGCTGGACCATCAAAAACAAACTATAAGCTCTCGCAACCAGAAGAAATCGGAAGAAAGGCACGAAAACAACGTGTGCTGCTTCTGAATTTAGAAAGAATTTTAACAAAAATTCTGTCAGAAACTGGAGATCGAATCCTAGAAGAATATAACATAATGAAGGATTTGATCAATGACCAGTATCAAGAGCTAGTGGCCACTCACAATCTTTTGTGGGAAACATTGGATGATCCGAGTGAGCACGGATATGATTCTAATAAATATTTCGTTATCCAAGAATTGCATCAAAAATTGGTAACGCATGCACGAAGTGTTGTTGATAACAATAGTGCCATGACTCGAAATGAGCTACACTTATTGCAGCCGATGGTCAAGTTACCAAAAATAGAGCTACCAAAATTCGATGGAAATTATTTGAAATGGCAACAATTCTATGAGTTGTTTAGCCAAATGGTCCACTCACAAGCGATGGGGAACGCTCAAAAATTCTTCTAATTAAAATCTCAACTATCTGGTGAAGCGGAAAAGCTCATTCGACATATCACAGTAAGTGAGGAGAATTATAAAACCGCTTGGGAAATCCTTACCTCCAGATATAATAACAAAAGACTATTAGTGGCTGCACTAATTGACAAAATATTAGCACAGCCGACTTTATCATCAGAATCAGCATCATCAATTAAAACAATGCATGATACGATGACTCACAGCAACAAATGTGAGTTATGCAGTAGTGATCATCCAATTTACTTCTGCAGTAAATTCCTAAAACTCACTCCTCCAGAACGTCAAGCAACTGCAAAAAAGTTGGAATTATGTATAAACTGTTTAAAAAGTGGCCATAAAACAAGTAGTTGCACTTCGAGGAGCTGCTCATCATGCCAAAAGAGACATAATTCGTTGCTTCATTTTGATAATAATAATAATAATTCCTTGCTTCATGAAGCCCGGAAGGCAGAAAAAGGACGGAATAAGACGGCATCAATAAAATTCAGCAATGATGCAGCAGTTCACGTGGGCTCTACAGAAGGCAATGAACAAAGCAGCTATGTATTCTTGGGCACAGCCGATGCAACCGTCACTGACAATCATGGCAATCAAGTCAAGTGCCGGATTCTTCTCGATTCCGGTTCTCAAATAAATCTAATAACAGAAAGATTGAGAAATAAATTAAAACTTGCTGGAATTCAAGACGAGCTAAGAATAAGTGGTATTGGAGAATCAAGATTGAAATCGAAGGATCGAATCAGCGTTGTTGTCAAATCCAGAGTTACGAGATATCAAACAAATATTGAAGCTTACGTCATTCCAGAAATAACTTCATACCAACCTCTTGAATTCGTGAACATAGAAGAATGGAGTATTCCATCCAATATGGCCCTGGCAGATCCTCAATTCAACAAACCAGGAGGTATTGACATGTTGATTGGTGCAGAATTATATGGAGAGTTAATGCTAATGGGGCAATACAAACTCCACAAAGACCTACCAACATTGCAAAATACAACATTGGGATGGATTGTATTGGGAAAGGTGTCCAGCAACTTTTATAAAACGCCTTTCTGTGGAATGACCAATGGTGAGCTCGACGACCAACTAAAGAAATTTTGGGAACTTGAAGATTGTCCGGGGAAAATAGAACTTACAAACGCCGAACAAAGATGCGAAGAGTTCTTCAAAGCAACAGCCATAAGAAACAACCAAGGTAGATATGAAGTTGCATTACCATTGTTTTCAAGCCCAAATTTACTCGGCGATTCTTGGAAAATAGCAATGAGACGCTTCATGAGCATGGAACGAAAGCTGTTAAGAGATCCAGAGCTGCACAAACAATATGCAGATTTTCTGGATGAATATTTACGGCTAGGGCACATGCAAGAAATACAAAAGGAGCAAATTTCAGGCTCACACTATTTCATACCACATCATCATGTATTGAGGCCACACAGTAGTACAACAAAATTGAGAGTAGTTTTTGATGCTTCTGCGAAGACAACCACGCAGCTCTCATTGAATGACTTAATGGTTGCTGGCCCTAGAATACAAGATGAACTGTTCGACATAATATTACGATTTCGAACATACAACTACGTCTTCACTGCAGACATCGCTCAAATGTACCGTCAAATATTAGTTGACGAAGAAGCCCAAAAATTGCAGCTCATAATTTGGAGGAAAAATCCATTTGAAAAACTTCGCTACTTCCGATTGTGTACAGTCACATATGGAACCAAGTCAGCACCATACTTAGCCACTCGATGCTTGAAACAATTGGCAGAAGATGAATCCATCCGATTTCCTAAAGGATCTCAGGCTATCAAAGACTTTTATGTAGACGACATAATATCAGGTCATAATAGCTTGGCTGAAGCTCTTGTCATCCAATCTGAATTGATTAAGATGCTAAACTCAGGAGGTTTCAAGCTTCGAAAATGGTGCTCAAATCACCCAGCACTGATAGCTCAATTTTCAGAAGAAGATCTCGAGAAACAAATAAGTTTTTCGGAGAGTCCAGAAGGGCATATTAAAACTCTTGGACTAATGTGGAATCCATCCAGGGACTGTTTTGTAATAACTACTACCTGGCCGGAATGTGCAAAAATAACCAAACGGTCTGTTTTGTCGGATATGGCCCACTTGTTCGACCCTTTGGGACTAGTGAATCCCGTAGTCCTAACTGGGAAAATATTTTTGCAACAACTATGGAAGGCAAAGATAGAGTGGGATGAAGAGCTATCAGATGAATTGCGTGATAACTGGCTACAATTCAGACAAGGACTAAGCACCTTGAACAATTTAAAGATTGCCAGACAAGTAATAATTGGGCCGGTTCCATGGAAAATTGAGCTACATATATTCGCTGATGCAAGCGAAAAGGCGTACGGAACCGTAGCATATGTTAAATCTATTGACAACGAAGGCAACGTTCTTGTCAAACTTCTTTGTGCCAAATCAAGAGTAGCACCTATCAAAGTGACCACGTTACCAAGACTAGAACTTTGCGCTGCAAGGCTTGCCACACAATTAGGTGAAAACATCCTTCGAAACATTAATATACAGTTTGAAAAAGTGATGTATTGGTCAGACTCTCAAATAGTATTGTCATGGCTTCGTGGTGACCCGGCAACACTAAAAACATTCGTCGGTAATCGAGTTCAACAGATACTCAACAAAACAAAGCCCAACCAGTGGAGGTACGTTCCAACGAAGGAAAATCCAGCTGACCTTGTATCACGGGGAACTACTGCTGATCACTTAACAGGATCCGAGTTTTGGTTCTTTGGGCCAACGTTTTTGCAAAAAGAAGAGTCAAATTGGCCAAAAACATCAAACGAACACATCCGAGCACTGGAAGAAGAAAAAACTACGAAAATTGTATTAAACTGCAATCAGGTCAATAGAGAAGACCATTTTGTACAGAGAATTAACCATCAGAATTCCTTTCTAAGGTTGCAACGTGTAACAGCTCTAGTTATTCGTGCAGCAAAGATATTCAAAAAAAAGCTAACGAAGGACTCGATTCCAGAATTCATACAAGTCAGTGAAATAAAGCAAGCTACGGCAGTAATTTTAAAAGAAGATCAACGCATGAAATTTGACGAAGAGATCACCACCTTGACAAAAGAAGGGAAGGTCAAATATGGTAGCCGACTCGCGTCTCTTACACCATTCATTGATCAAATGGGACTAATACGAGTTGGTGGACGATTACAAGCATCCGAGTTATCTTGTGAAGCCAAGCATCCCATTCTTCTGGCAGGTGATAGTACTATATCAAAGTTGCTGATGAACCATTTACACCAAAAGCATCTGCATGCCGGACCACAGGCTCTGCTTGCATTCTCTCGTCAAGAATACTGGATTCTTCAAGGTAGAAACCTGGCTAGATCGATAGTCAATAACTGTGTACCATGTACTCGGGCCAGACCACAGCTGTTGAAACAGTTAATGGGACGACTGCCTTCGGAAAGAATTATACCCAGTAGACCGTTTTCGTCAACTGGGGTGGACTTTTGTGGACCTATTATGACACATTATAAGATCCGCGGTAAAAGACCTCAAAAGACATATATTGCCGTATTTTGCTGCCTCACCACTAAAGCAGTACATCTAGAGGTGGTCTCCGATCTTTCGACTGACGGATTTCTTGGAGCACTAAAACGATTTATAGCCCGTCGTGGATTATGTCAAAACATATTCTGTGATAACGGAACCAATTTTGTCGGAGCCAAAAACAAGCTCGAGGAAATTTATAATATGCTCCAAGAAAAAAGCTCAAAACAAAAAATTGCAGACACCTGTTCATCACAAAGAATTCAATTTCATTTTTCACCACCTAGATCACCGCACTTCGGAGGAATTTGGGAGGCGGCTGTCAAGTCATTCAAGACAATATATACGAAGACAGTAGGCTCAGCAGCTTCAACATACGAAGAATTAGCTACTGTAACTGCAGAGGTTGAAGCAGTTTTAAACTCGCGGCCTTTAACACCATTGTCGTCAGATCCGAGCGATCTGACTGCTCTTACACCAGGACATTTTTTGATAGGAGAGCCACTGAATTCTTCACCAGACCAACATACAGTAGAGAAGATGTCAGCAGCATCCCGGTGGAAACTAGTGAACTGTGTACAGCACGAATTCTGGAAAAGGTGGAAAACTGAATATCTTAACGAACTTCAAAAAAGGGTGAAGTGGACTGGCGAACAGGCAAACATCAAGGTGGGCACTCTGGTCGTCCTAAAAGATAATAACCTCCCACCACTTGAATGGGCAATGGGTCGCATTGTGGAGATAATTCCTGGACCAGACGGATTAGTACGAGTAGTTAAAGTAAAAACCTCATCGGGCATATTTACCAGAGCTATTCATGGGCTATGTCCTCTTCCAGTCGAAACAAGTGAGACTCCGTCCGAGCAACCGTTATCTCCAGTTTCTACATCATCATCTCAACCAACACCAATCATGCCATCTTCATCGGATCCACAGTCATCAGCTAAAGAGTCCAGAAAAACCAGAGCAGAAAACAATGAATCATCCCAGAAATCAAAGCGGCGGAAGATAAGAGCTGCCTCAAGTGCATTAGTCGCCGCGCTGCTTACTCTTGTGGTTTTTCCAGTCACAATATTAGCCGGACAACCGAATCAGCAAAGTCTTCCCTTTGAAGTAAAACAGTTTCAAAATCAACCGGGCCTGTATTTTGAGAAATTGGGACAGTCACAGATCACATCACACAAATGGCAGTGGTTTGTCTACTTTGACATGATCCCGTACTGGAAAATGGGTAAAGATATTGAAGCAACTGTCTTCAAATTGGAAAAACTCAGAAAAATGACAGTCAATACCCACTTTGATATCATAGTGAACCAATATAAGTCAAGCTTGATGGAAATTGCTGAGGTCAATGAGATTATTCTGCATCATCAAGGGTTCAAATTAAGACAAAGATCTAAAAGAGGGTTGATAAATGGCGTCGGCGCTGTCGCTCGTCAGCTATTTGGTGTTCTAGACGAAGAATATGCAAACACCATCGCAACCACAATCAAGGAAGTAAACTCGAATGAAGGTCACATGCTCAGATTGCTTCGTAACCAAACATCGATCATAGAAGCAACCGAATCTCTTCTTAAACAATCCGACATAGACAGAAGTAATCAAATGAAATCGATAGAGCTACAATTCAACAATATACTCCGAGACATATCCAATATGACTCTCATTCAAAAACAGCAACATGTCATTCAAACATTTTTGACGGTAGCTACGATGTTATCACTCCTCATTACTGACTATCGGCGAGTTCAAGACAAGCTATTGGACATTGTCACGGATATACATCATGGTCAGATGAATACGTTGATAATGTCACCCGAAACTTTAAGACGTCAAAAATCCATCATAACTGAGCACCTTCCACGATCTATATCTTTACCTACCAAAGATGTCACGAAACTATACCATCTAATGAACGTGAAGGTCAATGTCAACGAGACCTACACAATATTTGTGGTACAAATGCCGTTGGTCCTCAACATCCAATTTGAAACTTATCATCTCATTCCCATTCCAACTCGCATTGGCAATACTTCAGTAATTATCAAGCCTTCTACGGAATTACTTCTGGTTGACGTACAGCGGACATCATATTATATGCTTTCATCGACGGAATTTTCCGACTGTTTAAACATCGATACTTCAGAGTATATATGTACCCAGCTACATCTCATGTATTCCAGACACTCCAAGGTGATACAATGTGAAGCAGACATGATAACCAAGCACCAACTATCGGATGGATGCGATCTTGAGGTCAGGGCCCCATCTAAGAAATGCAGTTATTTAAAAGGCGTGAATCAGTGGATGTTTTCACTTGATAAACAGTACGTGTACCTGATCATTTGCGGTCAAGACGTGTTCCAAGGGACCTTTAATGGAACGGGAGTATTAACTCTTAAACCCAACTGCCATATGAAGGACGATGACTTAACTATTATCGCTCACTCTACGAGTAACACAACGCTCAAAGCAACACCTAATTTTATGTCATTTCAGTTCAACCTCACAGATGACTTTTCGAAGCTGCAAGAGTTGACGATACCAAGCACGGGCCGGTACACCATCTCCTACCAGAACCACTCAGCTGAATTGGAAGATCTTCATGCTGCAATTTCCAACATCCATAAATCCGAGGACCAAATGTTCGATATTCAATTCCAGCCGCATGATCTTCACCAGTATCTGGTCGGATACTCATCACTACTTCTTACCATCGCTATTACGATAGGTGTGGCGTATCTATACTTCAAATTTAAGTCTGTAGGAGTCCGTCCGATTCCAGCACCCCGAATACGTCGAGCAGCAAGCACTGACTTCACATTCGAAGTACGAGACTTCAAGAGGCGCGAAGATGTTCAGAAGGATTAGTTTTTAGATCAAATTTATGTCCAATGTATTCATTCAATCTTAATTAATTTAATTTAACTTCATTTTATTTGTTGTAATCATTTATTATTAATTACGTGCATAGAGCTTTCTTTGTATACAAATTGTACTTAATCAAGCATAAACTCAATCAATTATCGATACAGTCAATTTCGCAATTCAGCAATTTACACTATTCATTGTACTTGCACGATAAAAGAACATTTCATGTATGCATCAGCTTTTTATGAATTGATCAATGTACACTTAACGTCAGCATTAATTTCGCATAAAAGAAAGTAATTGATTCAATAAAGTTGTTGTTCTTTGGTAACCATCGAGCAAACGCGTTTTATTAATTAAAGTTAAACCTGAGTTTGGAAGTACGGAAACCTGCTTGCAACTCTTGCTTTAACAATCACTTTGGCCAAAAATTCATATATATATATATATATATATATCTATATATATATATATATATATATATATATATATATATATATATATATATATATATATATATATATATATATATATATATATATACATACATATATATATATATATATTTATATATATGTATATATATATATATATACATATATATATATATATATATATATATATATATATATATATATATATATATATATATATATATAGAAATATATATATATGTATATATATATATATATATATATATATATATATATATATATATATATATATATATATATATATATATATATATATATATATATATATATATATATATATATATATATATATATAGAAATATATATATATATATTTTTATTTTATTTTATTTTATTTTATTAATTCACCAAACAAGGTACAAAATCTTATATAAAATAACAAAATAAAAATAAAATGGAAAAGTAAAGTGAAGTAAAAAGTAAAAACAAACAAGTTAAATAAGTAACAAACAAATGAAAAAAGTAACAAAAAGATTAATAAATAACAATCAATAAATAAAAACATTGACATATAAGCTATGGCTTAAGGTTTAGGGGTATGGGTGGCATGCAAAAGAGAGGATTTGAAGGATGATTTGGAAACCGTAGGGGAATATAAGTGACTTATGCTGTTGAATATTCTGCAGCATCTATTTATAGTCTCATTTGCTGCATATGTCGTCGAATGTGAATATTCTTTTAGGAAACGATTGGACCTGGTGTTCCTCACAGCGATATTTATCGAAATTTTACTAGTCAGGAATTCTACATTAATAGCGCCTCTAATGACGTCGAATGTGAAGCAGGCCGATATCATTATTCTTCTGGAGGCTAGTGTCGATAGGTTTAAATGACCCAGTCGAAACTCATAAGGGGGTAAGCTATTAAAATCATAAGGGTTGTACAGTTCTCTCAAGGCGAAAAGTAGAAATTGTTTTTGTATTGACTCGAGTCTGTCACTGTAGGTTTCAAAAGCGGGATTCCAGCTAATGCAAGCGTATTCGAGAATAGGACGTACAAGTGAAGTGTATAAGGATCTTGTGACCCACAGACTACGGAATTCTTTGGCACGTCTTTTGATGAAACCTAGCTGTTTGTTCGCACGAGAAAGCATTTTATCAAAGTGTAAGGTGAAGCGGAGTTTTTCATCTAAGATAACACCGAGGTCAGCAATGTTATCAACTCGGGTTAGCATATTATTGCCGAGAAAGTACGTATTGTGTGTGACCGTGCATTTCCTGGAAAAACTAATAACTTGGCATTTGCTGATATTGAGAGAGAGCTTGTTTATATTGCACCACTGATCAAGTGAATTAAGCTTGGATTGGAGAAAGGGGGCATCCGATTTCGATTCAATAGTCTGATAAAGTTTGAGATCGTCTGCATAGAGTAAATGAGGTATGCCTGCTAGGACGTCAGATACGTCAGAAATAAATATATTAAAAAGAAGTGGGCCAAGATGGCTACCTTGGGGTACACCAGAGGTAGCACTAACGTTTTTCGATAAAAATCCTTGAAATTTTACACATTGTGTGCGATCGCGAAGGTAGGAGGTCAGCCAGCTGAGTAAAGACCCGGCAATACCAAATTTCTGAAGCTTTAGAATCAAGGTAGAATGGTCAACTCTGTCAAACGCTTTACTGAAGTCAGTGTAGACTGCGTCAATTTGGTATCCTTTTTCCATTTTGCATAGAACGTCAGAGATAAGAATTGTCAAATTCGTGGTAGTTGAGCGACCTTTTCTAAAGCCATGTTGTTGCTCGTTCAAACGGGAATCAACAAGCGGAGAAAGTTTATCGTATACCACCTTTTCGAAAAGTTTCGGAATCGAAGACAAAATGGCAATGCCCCTATAATTTCGGATACAGCGTCGATCACCATTTTTGAATATGGGTGTGACATACGAAAGCTTCCAACAGAATGGGAAAATTCCCGACGAAAGTGATCTGTTAAAGAAAATATGCAAGGGATCTATAAGCTGCTCTACACACTTGCGCAAGAAGATCGGAGGAAGAAAATCAGGCCCAGGGCTTTTGTTGCAGTCGAGATCCAAAATAGCTTTACGTATTTCATCACGGGAAATTTCTAAATGGTTCACAAAAGCTGTTGAAGCTGAATCAGCGGAAGAAAGGTGTGAGTTTGATGGGTCTGGTGCATTGAAAATTTCTTGGAAACTATCAGCAAATAGGTCACATATCTCTTTAGGAGAGGAAGACGTTATATTATTAAGAAACATGGACGATGGATAGCCAGTAGTTTTTCGCTTCACATTAACAAAATCAAAGAATTTTTTCGGGTCGCGGACTATATTTTCGCCGGTTGTTCTAATGTAAGTGTCATAAGCCTCATGAGACTTTGCTAAAAATTGCTTAGCAACTTCATTATATTCTTCCTGAATAGCAGGAATAACATCGGTATTTTCTTTAATAAGCTTATAAAGTTTGTTCCTACGATTTCGCATATGCCTAAGGTCTCTATCAAGCCATGGCTCAGACAATTTATTCTTTTTTTTTATCTTTGGAACATATCTTTCAACGGCGTCAAATATTTTGTTGTAAAAAGAGGAAATGGCTGTCTCGAGATCTTGTGTTGAAAGAGTAGTCGACCAATCAGTAGTATCAAGAACATGTTTAATGCTTTCATAATCAGCATTACGGAAGTCAAATACAATTGAGTTATTGTAAGTTTTCAAGCAAGTGGAATCTGGAGTGGAAAGTTTGACTGACAGTGCTGTATGGTGTAAACTATTGCAAAAAAGATGCTCTGCGTCACTAGTTGGACTAACCACTACTTCGTCATAAGCATTTGTGAAAACAAGATCTAACCAATTACCATTTTGGTTATGAGTTTGGGAAACCTGCTGCAAATCATTACCATAAAAGGCAGTCACAAGATTGAAATCGTTGGTGTCTACAAGGTTTACGGGGAGAAGGTTAGAGTCATTTTCATCCGGAACAAAGCAAAGATTCGGACGATTGAAGTCACCCAAAACTATTATTTTATCTTTTTCGCTAAGTGTTGTTGCTAATGAAGATATTGTGTCACAAAAATTGCTGTAGATGGACTCGTCAGATCTAGGGGGGATGTAGACAACAGCGATGTAAATTGAGTTGTTATTAGTGGAGATCCGAACAATTATACATTGGAAGAAAACATTTGGAGTGGTATCTACAAGCTCACTTGAAAGTGTGTTGCTAACAGCAAGTAAGACACCGCCTCCTCGCGACTGACCCGTAGAACAATAATCACGGTCGCTTCTGTAAATAGTCCAACTACTATCAAGAATCTCCTCATTCTTATGAGAGGTATTAAGCCAAGTTTCGGTGATGGTGAGTAAATTAAAATGGCACGATTTGGCGTCAAGGTATAATTTACTTAGTTTGCCTCTCATACCACCACAATTGTGGTAAAAAAGTTTGAGGCTTTTCTGAGATCGGTTAGGAAAAATGCCTAAAAGGGTTGCCTGTTCTTCGAAGAGATTCAGATGTCATATTACTACCATTAGAAGAATAATTTATATTGCTCGTAGAAGGAGCTAAGTTTGCGGCGGCCTGACTGGAAACCTTGGAGGAGTGTTTATTAGCAGCGTTAGTACACCTGCTTGAGGGAGAAGATGCCGTGTTAACTGCTGGGGGTATCAGTGCATTACTATTATTATGAGTAAAAGCATTGGAACAGTCAGATGAGGAAAAATTATCTGTTGTCATTGAAAATTGAGACTGAGTACGTGATGAGCGAGTTTTATGGGTGGAAGGAAATTGGGTAAAGGTGTGACTAGGGATACAATTTTTTCTTACAATTTTTTGTTTTTTCTTATAGCTAGTTTTGTCGGTGATGTTTCTCCAGGGGCTGAATGTCACTCCTTTCCAATTGATGGAGCTGTTGTTTCCACTCAAGCAAGTAAAAACCAGGCATATTTTGATGGGATGAAGACCTTACACCGTCTTGAGGATGTATGTTTACGCTGGGATAAAAATTTCACTTCGTAGTCGTTTATATGAAAATCCGCTTCGAGAATCTTTCCCAACCATTCGTCGTCAGCAGAATAAGGAATCCCTTTCACAAAGAATGCACTTTTGTTTACTGAAGTCGTTAAATTGGAAGACGTGCTCTTATTGTGAAGAATATCGTTCGTTTTTTTTATTTTTTGTATACGATTCAGCCAATCGTTTTGGGACCACAAAGTACCGAACTTGTAAATTGGTGTTTCACCGTTGAGGTTCGAAAATTTTTGCTGAATAGATGGAGTTGTACCCTCAGCTAGATTCCTTATAGGCGATGTTGCTTTGTCCTGCGTCCTCGTATTCATAGCCGTTGTGTTATTATTTATTTCCAACGTTGTGTTAAGGAGCTCCTGATGGAGTGTTATCTCGTTCGCTAATAAATCTTCGTCTGCATCATTTCTTGAGGTTTTGCAATGACGGTCTAAATCCTCCAACTTTCTGCTGATATCAGCTAATTTTAGTTGTTGCTCAGAAAAAGCGTCTGTGAGTCTGTCAGTTTGCATTTTTAACGTTCGTGAAAATTGTTCAAAATTTACAAGCGTACCTTTGTTGTTTGTTTAGCAAGTATCATTAGCGTTATTGAGAGTGGACAAATTCGATGCAATGGAACCCATTTTATCAATTAGAGTATCAATTTTCTTCCCAAGCGTGTCAAAAGACTTTCCGTGGCTAATACTGTTCGATTTAGAAAAGGTAGACGCCAGACCATCGAAATGACTTGATATTTCCGACAGGAATTCTTCATTTGCTCGCGCTTGTGCAAGTTGCTTGGATATGATATTGTCTTTTTCCGAATTAAGTGTCCCAATATAGTTAATTAAGTTGTCGTACATAATTTTTAAGAGTCTTTCAATATTTTGGCAGTCTGTACAGATAAAATGACTCTCGAGATACGGGTGGAACCAATCTCTGGGAGCACCCATGCAGGCACCGTGCAACTTCCTATTGCAGAAAGCTTTGCATATCACGAATTTCATCGTGTTGTCGAATGCAAAGCAATTTTCGAGGCTGCACTTGAAGCTCATGATTAATTAATGAATTTGTCGATTCGATGCTCAGAAGAATATATATAAATATATATATATATATATATATATATATATATATATATATATATAAATATATATATATATATATATATATATATATATATATATATATATATATATATATATATAGAAGAAGAATATATATATAAATATATATATATATATATATATATATATATATATATATATATATATATATATATATATACATATATATATATAAATATATCATCATCAAAAAATTTCAGTGAAAAAATTTCAGTGAAAAAATCTCAAGAACGCGCCATCCGATTGAACTAAAATTTTCATAATACATTGGTGTATATGCAGAATAGTGGCAAGTCTCAGAAAAAGTTAATTATCTTTAACCCTTTGGTGCCGGTGGCCATTTCAGTGATATTTTGAATATACCTATTTTTCTGTCAAAAAATAACTTTTCCAAAAATAAAGTCTATGTATTGAATTCTGAACGTGTTTCAAATGTGAATTATATTTTTGAAATTTTTAACCCTATGTGTGCGCTAGGCGCCTAAAATCAGGTTGGGAAAATTTGAAAATTTTTGAAATGTGATAGCTTTTTATTTGATTATCAAATCATTATGAAACTTACAGCACAGACAAACGTTGTTAAGTTGCACACTTGCGTAAATTTTTATGATTGTGCTTTATAATTATAATTGCTTTATATTATTATTTGTGCTGAACCCTAAAGCTACGGCAGGCACTGAAAGTGAAAGCATTCAAACCATCGAATCTCCTAAAAT